>JARYHS010013630.1:260368046-260985775 GCA_031002005.1 Vandiemenella viatica | reverse complement strand
CTGATTTATTCTCCCTGAAAACTTATGTCACATGGAAATTTTTCTTTGACTTTCTTCATTGCTTCTTTTACATACAAGTTGAATATTAACGGGGATACACCACAGCCTTGTCTCACACTCTTTTTAACTGATGCATGTCTCTCGTGCAACACCAAAATAGAAAATATAATTAGCTTAAATGTTACATAGTAAAATTCAGAATACAATTTATAAAAATCTAATATTTGATTTGGTATAAGCATCAAGGAAACTGAATTACTTGTTACCAATCATCGATTATTTCCTATATCTCAAATGATATCTTACTGTTAGTTTTTGAGATATATTAGGTGGTGGAATTGGACTTGTATTGTGTAATAGATATTGACCTTAGTTTTCTGGTGCTACTAAATTCAGAATTTGCTTTAGTTGTTCAGTATGTTGTTTTTTGTAGTAACTTGTTCAGCTGAGTTCCTGATATGTTTATCATTTCAGTTATATACTCATAGTTGATTTTTGTGGATATCTAGCTCTCCGCAGCAAAATTTTTACAGCAACTGGTGACAGAATTTCTATTACTTAAAATGGAAATGTTCAGTTTGCCATTAATTTATGGGTGTGGTACTTCATCAAGAATGGAGTACTTAACATTATAAATTAAAGATGCTGGTTTATTGTGGTTTCATTGTTTTACCACACTTTTCGGTTTGTTACAAAAATCCTTTGTATTTATTCTTACAAATCTCTTGCATATTTTCTTAAATTTAAATGTTTTGCAATACACTTGGAATTACCTATGTCTTTCAAGATTTTGAATAGATGAATGGGTTACATCATCTCACAATAATAAATAATTTCAATTGGAATTTTAATTTTACTAACATGTACTCTTGTATTTTAAGCTGAAACTACATAGGGTAGCAATAAATCCCAATCATTATGAGCTTGTTTACATAATAATTCTTAATTTTTCCAATTGTTCTGTTGATTCATTCTGTCCTAGCATTCCCCTGCGGCTGAAAACTTGTTGTTCACAATTTTTCAAAACCCTATAACTTACAAACTTAAGTAAACAATGCATACATAACATTAGATCCCTGGTCTGTAATGATTGACACCAGTGCACCAAATTTTAATATCCAAAGTAATGCCAAAGCTCTTGCCATTTATTTGTAACAAAGGACAGGGAAGATGAATCACTCACCAAAGTTGAAGGCTGCGATGAGTAAAAAACATATGCGACAAACAAAAACATATACAACATTTCAGTTTTACACCTTATTTATGTGCTAGGGTTCGGGAAGGTGTGCACACACACCGAAGTTTACCACATGACTGGTTGTGCAACGGAAGACAGGGTAGGGAAGCAGGTGGTTGGGGTGAATTAAACTATCAGTATTTCAAGAAAGACTATAAATATGTATATATCGCCGGTGGAGATAAAATTAATATATATAATAAAAGGATACGAAGTGTTAAAGTGAACAATAAATACATAAATTTGAAAGAAATTTGTTACTGGTTGAATGATAACAATGATAATATTTATAACAATGAGTGATGGGTCAAAAGGTAGAATTTTATTGGTGTTTGAGGCCAGATGGGTATCTGGTATACAGGATATTTTGGTATGCAAGTATCCATCTCCGAAGTTCTGAAGCGACCATGGTTTCAGGGAGAACTCTGATTGCTCTCACATTGAAGCAGTTATTGAGGTGGTTAGAATTGTGGTAATTGGCAGGTTCTGGTAGTTCAAGGTATAAGTTGTGGGTGTGAAGTGTTTGTCTGTGGCCATTCATTCTGACTGAGAGTTGCTGTATACTAAGGCCTAGGTTAGCTGGTGTATGATATGTATTGTGGAGCATATGACATGCCAAATAATGGTGAAGGTTTCCCCTGTAATAGTATTGGAATAGACTGTAGTGGGTGGATGCATGCTGCAGGTTTTTCAGTGAGGTCTATTGTAGTGAAAAAATCCGTATGGTGTTTTTGGAGAGAGTGAAGTTGTTGTTGTTGCTTTAGGACGCGTCAACATAGTGACGGAGGGTATTTGTGGATCAAGATGTTTTTGGGATTACATGGTCTGCTGAAACTTATGCGGGGGGCAGTTGGTAGAATTTTTGGTAGAAGAGTGCACATTTCTGGAAAGGAGCGAAGGAAGTCATACCCCTGTTGTAAGATTCAGTTAACGGACTCAAGGCCAGGAGAGAAATTGGTGACAAAGGCAGGGATATGGTTGGATTTTAGAGGTGCCGAGTGGTAGTTGTTACATGGAGGGTGTGAGAATGCACATTAGACTAGTTCATGTACAAGATCTGCTGGGTAACAGGAGGAAATAAGGGCTAGGGATATTTTCTGTGGGTGCTGAAAGAGGGATTCAGCATCAGAATAGATGCATCTGCCACAGATAGCATGATTTCCTTCGCTCCTTTCCATAAATGTGCACTCTTCTACCAAAAATTCTATCAACTGTCCACTGTACATCTTAAAAACATCTTGGTCCACAAATACCCTCTGTCAGACTCTCCAAAAAAAACCATATGGATCCTTTCCCTGCAATAGATCTCGCTGCAACATTTGCAGTGTGCACATCCAAGCTCTACAACATATTCCAATGCTACTACAGAAGGAAGCTTCCCCTTCTCCACAACACACAATATATGCCAGCTAACCTGCCACCACTCCACTAGTTCAAATTATACCTTCCAACACCGGAAAATGCCAATTACCACAATTCTAATCACCTCAATGACTGCTTCATTGTGAGGGCAATCTGAATTTTCCTTGAACCCACGGCCCCTTCAAAACTTCGGAGACAGCAACTTGTATACCAAAAAACTGGATGTCAGACACCCAACTGGGCTCAACTACCAATAAAAATGCTACCCTTTGACCCATCACTCATTATTATCATTTGTATTATTTAATTAGTAACAAATTTCTACCAAATTTATTTATTGTTTGCTTTCAACACTCCATACCCTTATGTCATATGTATTAATTTTATCACCACTGGATATATATATATATATACATACACACACACACACACACACACACACACACACACACACACACACACACACACTGGTGTCCAAAATAAAAGCAACAAACCGCTATTTCTCTGACCTGTGTCTAATCTATACTATTATAAGTCTGTAAGCAAGCAGCGTGTGTCTCTTTATTTGAACGGGAGCCGCGTTAAAACTATGACAGCAATTTTGACGGGGTTTTCAAATTTTTAGAACTAATGGTGCGAGTCAAAATCTGCTAAAATAGCTAATGACTTATATGTACCATGGGAAGGAGCAAGCAATTAAAAACCTTCATTTTTGGAAAATTTTGGGCTGCCGATCATTATGCATTTTAGATGCGCACTCCTTTCGCAAAAATATGAAAAAACTTTGGATTCAGTTTTATTTCTTTTTAATTTTGTTACTCAGTTTCCTGGACCGCAGTGCTTAAAATAAACAGAATAAACGAGTTAAATGTAATAAGCATTGAGTTGCATCGCTACAGGTAAGTTATCAAGCAAAATGTGTTAGATAACTAATGTGCTAGACATATATTATCTCTGGTAGACAGTTAAACAGATTGTCTCTGAAACAATATGTCTATGTGACCGCAGAACATTAATAAGCCAATACTTCTTCTTTACATATCATTATGGATAAGAAATTCAATTTTTTTCTCGAAGAAAGATGTCTGAAAAACAGTTACCATAAATATCTACAGGTAACAATACATTTTTTTCCCACAATGATGTGTGCAGAACTTTCCATATTTCTATGTACTTTACTCAATTAATATATATTTTGTGACTATAAAGTGCAAATATTCCTTACTATTATCTCCCCAAGGAACGTGTTTACTGGCCAGTAAAATAAATTGTTGTTTATGTTAAATAAGTTTCATAAACCTGATTTTGCAATGTTTATCGCCATATGTGCTTTGGGTTAATGACGACAGCAACATGGAACCAATGAAACTAAAAATTAATTAGGCATCTTAAAACCTCATTCCACACTGCGTAAATGGCAATAAATCTAAATCCATTATGCCTTATGCTCTAACAAAGCGAGTCAATTGTCATTCTGGTCCAAGTTGCATTTCAACCTAACCACTAATGTGGCTAATGATTACGTTCGTATATCATAGCTTCTGTCACATCTGCATTGACACATTCACTGTATAGTGATCGATTCTTGAAACTTTGGAATTACTTACAAGTGGCTGAAATAACCACAATAGTAATGTGGTGTCACTGAAAACGAAGGAAATTAAAAATAATTCTGAAGGGGTGATACCGCGTAGGATTAGTTTTAGTCCACATAAATTTCTATTTTAATTCACAATAACTGATCGAATCAATATGTCATCAAAATAAACTCAATATCCAAACAAGCAAAAAAAAAAAAAAAAAAAAAAATAAAAAAAAAAAAATAATAATAATAATAATAATAATAAAAAAATAATATTAATAATAATTCAGATACAAGTAATGCTCTCGGGTGACTAGCCGAGTTATAGAAGTGTTATAGTAATCACACAATATTTCGGCACTCTGAATCGTTGGTGCCATCTTCCGGTGAAGGCACCAGCGATTCAGAGTGCCGAAATATTGTGTGATTACTATAACACTTCTATAACTCGGCTAGTCACCCGAGAGCATTACTTGTATTGTCAACGCCGAGAAAGACTTCGTAATTATATAATAATTCAGATGCTGTTATTAATAAAGAAAACGGTTATACTACAACACATTTCTAAGAGGGTTAAGTTGTAGGTAACTGCTATGTCTATATAAATTTGTGTCACCACGGTCATCATGCAATCCTCCGTATCCGAATATTAAAATAAGATTTCTTTTTAGTTAAGTTAAATATTACGGAAATAATATTTTCCGTTATGTCCACAGATAAATCCTTACCAAAGTTTATGCTTAACTATATAATCCCACATACACATTTAACATAAAATCCCAGCAAAAGTTTACACTTGGTGATGATAATTTCAGCTGTGTGAACTGTTATATATCGATATAAATTCGTGGCACCACGGTTATCATGAAATACTATATATCAGCATTAAAATTTTTTTTAGTTAAGTTAAATACTACAAAAATAAAATTTGTCATTATGACCACAGATAAATCTATATATATAAAGATGAATGTATGTTTGTTTGTTTGTTCTTCATACAAATCCACAGTTTTCATCCTGTCTCGATGAAACTTTGCACACTTATCCTTTGAAACAAGGAGAAAAATACTGTCTGCATTTGGTTAAAAAATTATCTGTATAAATAAAACATGTTGTCTCATAATTTCGAAATACTACTGAATGGCGATAGACAGACGCGTTGAATATGGATGTCTGTATACTGCTTTTCCGTGTATTGGTCAGACAGCTCAGTGGTTAAAGCGCTTGCTTACAAATCTTTTGGTCGTGGTCTCTGGTTCAAATCTCCGTGGAGGCTAAGATTTTAAAAAATTGTTTTTGATCGTAAAAGTCACGCCTGGGCCGTAGGTTATTCGGATTGAATGTTAAACTGTAGATATCACAAAGTTAGGGGTGCAATGCGAGGGAAATCGAAGGTAGTCTTACAATTCAATAGGTGTACACTTTTTTACGTTATAATCATTCCTCGGGGTTGTTAGCAGTCAGAGAGAGAGAGAGAGAGAGAGAGTGTGTGTGTGTGAACCGCAGTAATAATGCTATAAATACGGAAGTAAGTCTCTGTCTTTTTGCTACGTTTTGACGACCAAATGGCTATATCGACGTTGATGGAATTTGACAAGAAAGTCTGTATGAAGGGCACAGGACATTTTCTCCGATATGTTTAATAGTTGTAGTCATGAAATTTTGAGACCTTATCGAATGGTGACAGTAATGTGTTGGAAAACGATTCTCTTCAAGAGACTGGTTCGACGGTAGAATGATATAGTGATAGCATTCCTGTCATATTATGCCGACTCGGTGTTGTTTGGGTCCAATCCTTCGTTACCAACAACTTTCTATATTCAATTCTGGCAAAAAAATCTTAATCCACGCGTACGAAGTCGCAGGTACGAGCTAGTCCTTGCTAAAGTTTATGCTTCTGTATATGATCTCAACCAAAGTTTATGCATAGTGATGATAAATGCAGCTGTGACAGCGTTTTGATTGTTAGATGTGATTGAAGGAATGAAATCAGTAAGTATATTCTGGAATTGATCGACACCATGTCAATGAGCTGGATTGTGGATTGGGAGTTATTGAAGGAAAGGAGAAGGGTGAAGGAAGTATTGGGAATGTACAGTGCTGGTGCTGGATGGGGATGGGGCTTGGAGAGATATTGGTCAAAGAATTAGGAATAGTGCATAAAATTTTCTTTTGTTGGTAAGGATGTCAGGGATTGGAACGAATACCAAGTGATGTGATTAATAATTTACCAAAAATGCTTAAACAATTTAAAATTAAAATGTGTAAATCAGAAAAGTAAATGGTGGAGGAATTTAACACTTCAATCATAAAATAAAATTTAAAAAAAGTAATGTAAAAAGAGGTAATTAGATGACTAGGGTAATTGCCACCGGAGCATTATCTCCATTGCAATTCAAATTTATAATCTTATATATATATATAAAAATAGACGTGTTTTTTCCTATATTTCACTTTTCAGCCACCACTACCTAGCACAGATCACTGATGTTTGTGGGTGGAAGTAGCATGGAGTTTCCTGTCGTGCACAACGTTGGCCGAATGCCGAAAGCTGTGGGGATGTGGGAGATATAATGATTAAAGTTGGTCAGTGCAGAGCGTTTTCATATTTCGACCAAAAATTCGAATCTCCGTATACTTCTCTTTCCTGCCACAACTACATAACATAGAGCTTTGGTGTTTGTGTGTGGTAGTAGAATCGTCTTTCCTGTCGTGCACTATGGTTGTTAGATGTCGGTAGCTATGGGGGTGTGGGAGATATGGGGGTTGAAAGTGGTCGACCTGTGGCAATTTCATACTTCTGCCAAAGACAAAAGTGTCATGGTGTATCACTTTTCAGCGAAAACTATAGATCACAGATAACTGGCGTTTGTGTGTAGTAGTAGCAGAAAGTCACCTTTCGATCACAACAGCGGCCGATTTTCAGAAACTGTGGTACTGTGGTAGATATGGTGGTTGCAAGTTGCCGACCAAGGATATTTTCGTATTTCGACTGTTTCCGCATATGTCACTTTTCTGCCACAACTACATAGCATAGAGCATTGGTGTTTGTGTTTGGTAGTAGAATCGTATCTCATGTAGTGCGCTATGGTTCTTAGATGTCGGTAGCTATGGGGGTGTGGGAGATATGGGGGTTGAAAGTGGTCGACCTGTGGCAATTTCATACTTCTGCCAAAGACAAAAGTGTCATGGTGTATCACTTTTCAGCGAAAACTGTAGATCACAGATAACTGGCGTTTGTGTGTAGTAGTAGCAGAAATTCACCTTTCGATCACAACAGCGGCCGATTTTCAGAAACTGTGGTACTGTGGTAGATATGGTGGTTGCAAGTGGCCGACCAAGGATATTTTCGTATTTCGACTGTTTCCGCATATGTCACTTTTCTGCCACAACTACATAGCATAGAGCATTGGTGTTTGTGTTTGGTAGTAGAATCGTATCTCATGTAGTGCACTATGGTTCTTAGATGTCGGTAGCTATGGGGGTGTGGGAGATATGGGGGTTGAAAGTGATCAATCTGTGGCAATTTCATTCTTCTGCCAAAGACAAAAGTGTCATGGTGTATCACTTTTCAGCGAAAACTGTAGATCACAGATAACTGGCGTTTGTGTGTAGTAGTAGCAGAAAGTCACCCTTCTATTACAACAGCGGCCGATTTTCAGAAACTGTGGTACTGTGGTAGATATGGTGGTTGTAAGTGGCCGACCAAGGATATTTTCGTATTTCGACTGTTTCCGCATATGTCACTTTTCTGCCACAACTACATAGCATAGAACATTGGTGTTTGTGTTTGGTAGTAGAATCGTATCTCATGTAGTGCACTATGGTTGTTAGATGTCGGTAGCTATGGGGGTGTGGGAGATATGGGGGTTGAAAGTTGTCGACCTGTGGCAATTTCATACTTCTGCCAAAGACAAAAGTGTCATGGTGTATCACTTTTCAGCGAAAACTATAGATCACAGATAACTGGCGTTTGTGTGTAGTAGTAGCACAGAGTCACCTTTCGATCACAACAGCGGCCGAATTTCAGAAACTTTGGTACTGTTTTAGATATGGTGGTTGTAAGTGGCCGACCAAGGATATTTTCGTATTTCGACGAAAGGCATGTGTCTCTGCAGATTTATCGTTTCTGCCACGACTACATAGCATAGAGCATTGGTGTTTATGTGGGGTGGTAGAATCGTGTCTGTTGTCGTGCACTATGGTTGTTAGATGTCTGTAGCTATGGGGGTGTGGAAGACATGGGGGTGTGGAAGACATGGGGAATGAAAATGGTCGACCTGCGGCAATTTCATATTTCAGCCAAAGACACATGTGTCTCGGTGTATCACTTTTGAGTGAAAACTATCACCGGCGTTTTTGTGTGGTAGTAACACAGAGTCACCCATCGATCTCAACGTTGGCCGAAATTCGGTAACTGTGGGAGCGTGTGAGATATGGTGTTTGAAATTGGTCGATCATGAATATTTTCGTATTTCATCCAAAGACTTGTGTGTATCCGTAAATTTTACCTTGCTGCCGGAACTATATAGCGCAGAAGACTGGTATTTGTGTGTGGTAATAGTATCGAGTCTCCCATTGTGCACTATGGTGGTTAGATGTCTACAGCTGTCAATATGAATACTTTACAATCACGAACGAATTTGTGAGTACCAACTATTATATTATAATTGTGGAAGTAAGTTTCTGTCTTTTTGTTACGTTTTGACGACTAAATGGCTATATCAATATTGATGGAATTTAACAATGAAATAGTGTAGGACGGACACAGGACATTTTTTCGGTATGAATAACAGTTTTAGTCCCGAAATTTTAAGAACTTATCGAATGATGAAAGACAGACAGATTCGTGTGTTAGTCTGTAATGTTACGTTGGTTGCTCAGTCGCGCAGTCTGTTAGTGTTTGATTTGTTAATAAATTTCGATAAGAAACAAAACTTATTATTTAGTATAGAAGTCAATTTGCTCTGCACTATACTATTCATTTGTGTCTGTATAAAAGTTTCTGGCACCAATTTGTCTTCCTTTTTGACATGCCTTGCGGACGTAAACCTGGCCTAAGGTGCAGGTCTAGAAGACAATGTGCTGCTATTAGATTATAAGATTCAGATGCTCATGTTGAATAAAGAAGAAAAAACCAAGCTGAAATAAAGCTGCCATCAGTTAACCCCCCCCCCCCCCCCCCCCCACACACACACACACAAACACACACACATCCCGCACCTTCGCTTACTTTTCTGTTTTTAAATATGTTGTAAATTGATTCTCTTCATGAGACATATTAGACGATAGGATGATATAATGATGGCTTTCCATCATATTATGTCGACTCGGTGTTGTTTGGGACAAATCTTACTAACAGTTTTCTATATCCAATTCTGGCAATGAAACTCCAAGTCCACGCGTACGAAGTCGCGGGTAACAGCTAGTAATCATAATAATAATGACTTACTTAGCTATTAACACGATGGAGGATCAAAAAGACAAGACTAATTATCCAGCTAAATTTTTACATTCTCTCAGCGCATCTGGTCTTCCCCGCACATAAACTGAATTTATAAGTTGGTACTCCATTCATGCTCATCAGAAACATATCACTACCACAGCTGTGCAATGGAATTAGACTTCTGTTGAAATCCTTGAACATTAAGGCCGTTATCTTAACAGGATGTGGATGAGGAGAGGAAGTATTCATTCCACGAATACCATTGGTACCATCAAACTTTCCATTATAATTTAAGTGCCCAGTAACCTTATGTTTTGCCATAACATTCAACAAGTCTCAGGGCCAGGCAATGGGAACCGTAGGAATTGATCTTCATACACCATGTTTACCATGTTTCTCCCATGGCCAGCTATAAGTTGCTGGCTCCAGAGTGATAGGTAGGTCATGTCTATATGTATGTGCACCAAAGAATCAAACTAAAAATGTGGTCTATACAGAGGCATTATAGTTAGCGACCTATCAAGTAAGGTAACGGTAGCATCTTATTTCTCTTAAACATTGCTACACTTACTTATTTGGCAAAAATAAAATCCTTTCTAAACAATAACTTCTTATACTTCAAACAATAATTACAACCACGAATTAGTACTGTTAATTTTTCAGGTAGCTTTTCTACTACAGTGTTTAATAAATTAAATCACATTAAAATATGAATGAAACATATCAGTATGAAAACCGAACTTAAGGTAATAACTAATACAAAGGAAACTTTTCAGAAGACATTTACAACTCATGCCGCTCCACGTTAATAACTGGTAATAGAATAAAATAGGTAAAGGATTTTTACACATACAAAAGCACACGCGCATGAAGCAGCGGGCAAATGCTAGTTCATGATATAATCATACATACTGTCAACAAATGTCCGTACAAATGTGTTCTGCAAGGAAGATGGTATTCTGGTTATCATACAACAATTCCAACTATGACATCAGGGTACCTATCAAATGGGGTAGTGCTTGCTTGGTAGTCCCACATCCACAATCACTGTATACACAGACGCAGTATGGCATAGAGAACATGCATACCAGACACTATGCAGTGGAGGGCCATAGGAAGAATGGAATCAGGACAGTCTCGAACTGATGTGGTGCGAGGGCTTAATGTGAATCGTTCTGTTGTTTCCCAGTTTTGATGACAGTTTATAGAGACCGAAACTGTATCCCGAAGACCAGGGCAGGACTGACCACATGTGACATCAGAAAGAAAAGACTGTTATTAGGCTTAAGGGCGTGACAGTACCGCCTTAGTACTGCATGGCAACTGGGATCTGACCTAGCAGCATCCACTAGAACAGTTGTATCAAGGCAAACAGTGAATAGAAGGCTTCGGCAGAATGCTGTATGTGTACCCCTGTCTTCACAGAAGGGAATGTCTAGAGTGGAGTCCTCAAGAAGCCAACTGTATGGTCGAGCAGTGGGGCAATGTTCTTTTCACATATGAGTCCTGATTAGGTCTGGAAAGTGATTCTCGAGAATTCCCATCTGGAAGCAGCGTGGAGTATGATTTCGAGACCCAAATATTGTGGAAAGAGACCAATATCGAGGAGGATCCCTAATAGTGTGGGCAGGAATTATGTTGACCACTCAAACACATTTTCATGAAATTGTACGGGTGAATTGGCAAGGTTTAACTGCTGTCGGATATTGTGACGAGATCATGGGACCTCGTGTGTGGTTGTTGCGAGGTGCTTTGGGCCCAGACTTTGTATTAATGGATGATAATGCTCAACCTTATAGAGCGTGGGTGGTTGATGTTTTCTTGAAAACGTTAGATTTTGCACACATGGTGTGGCCTGCTCCCTCTCACGATTTTAATCCCAGAATGGGTACGCCAACGCTCCATATAGCATATCGGACCATGTATTCAAACAGTTGGCCAGGAGGCTAGCAAGCATTTACCCTTAAAGTTATTGGTGAGTTACAAGATCCCAAGTATAGGGTAATAGATGCTTTCCAGTACATATTAGATGTGAACTAGGGGACATAAGTGACTCCAGCGATAACTCTTCAAATGCTGCAAGGGAATAAAAGAGAATAAAAGTTATCATATTTGCGATATTGCTACCCGCAGGGACCTGGTATGCGAGTGCCAGGTACAGGTTAGGCGAACCCGCGGTGCCTGAGCTGGAAATTTGTGAGCGCCGCAAGTTTCCCACAGCATAAACTTCTACCATGCTTCAACGACCACCGTAGGGCATGACGGTGGAATGTTGTGTGCCTAGGAGAATGGGGATCTTGGTTTCATCGCCTGGATTGCGAGGACGGAACAAACCTCTTCAAAAATAGCGCTCAACCTCAAGGTATAACATGTGCCAAGGTGAATGGTTTATGAGGGAGATCGCTAGTGTGCAACCTCAGGGGCACCTGCACACCCCTATTGTATTAGCCTGGGGAATGAGCTATGGAAATGTGTTTCTTGGACCTTTCCTCCTCTACTCATGAGACCAAAATTTCAGCTAAAAATTAAAAAAAAAATCTTAACTCCTAAAACTTGAATACTTGTGGCATGGGTGTGCCACTTACTAATACAAACATACCCAGTTCTAAGAAGCGGATGAGGGTTGATAGCCCACCTGCTACAGAAAAGGACTGTAACAGAAAAGTTTGTTTGCTTACGAATGCTTTTATGCTAAGGGTAGAAGGTACTTTTGAAAAGATTTCGCCATTTTATATTTCTAAGGGATTAGAGGGCCTTATAGGGACCCGGAATTCAGTTAAAAAACTGAGGAATGGGACACTGTTTCTGGAAACAACCTCCAGTAGGCAAGCTACCCAACTCCTTAACTGTGAGAAGCTCTGGGAGTTCGCCATTATTTGCGAACTCCACAAATCCCTGAACAGCAGTAAAGGCGTTGTCGCCTGCCGTGACATCGTAGAAATAGGGACTGAGGAACTCGTTAAGGAGTGGATAGAGCAGAAAGAGGTTGAGGTACGTCAGATCATATGAAGGGTAAATGGCACTATTGTAAAGACTGCCACCTTCGTCCTGACGTTTGACACCCCAGTACCGCCAAAGAACATCAAAGCAGGGTACATAAACCTGAACGTCCATCGATATGTTTCGTATCCGATGCGCTGTTTTCAGTGTCAGTGGTTCGGACATACGACAGCATCGTTTAAGGGCAGCCCCACCTGTCGTAAGTGCAGCAAGGGTGCACATGAGCTGAGTGTCAGTTGTACACTACCGTAGGTGTGTGTCAACTGCTCCAAATCGCACTCGGCCTGGAGTAGGGAGTGTCAAGTGTATCTTGAAGAGCACAAGATACAGGAGTTGAAGACCAAAGAATGGATTCCTTATGCAGAAGCAAAGAAAAAGACCAAGTCGCTCGCCGCTCCAATTTTTGGAACTAACTTTGCTAAGATGGTTTCAGTTCCCGTCAGGAAACATAATGTTGCTAAACAGATGTCTGTTGCATACATGAGCACAAGTACTATGTGCTTATATCAGTGCAAATGCTGGTGCAAAATCCGCTAAGGATCATTACATCTAAGACGGCGGATGCTGGTAACAGCATGTCTGTGACCTCGACCACACCAGCAGAAGTGAAACAGTACCCACCAGCAGAAACAGTGAAAGTAACGGCACCACCAATACCACCACGTGGTGTCACAGTGGTTGCACTACCAAGGTTACTGGAGGCAACCAGAAGATCTGGGGCCTGAAGTTTAGACAGATGGATTCGACTTAAGGCCCGGCCACACAGAACGTGACAAGCGTTGACGACACGCGATATTGTGTCGCGGCGCGACGTCGCTATTGTTGTAATTCAGTTTTGAATCGGGACGGTCACACACAAAGCGATCTGTCGCCGGGCCGCAGCCTTTGTCGCGGCGACGAGCGACACAGTTGTACAAAATTACAGAATTGTCGCACAACAGAGCGACATGGCCGATGAAGAAAAATTGATTTCCACCGCATCCGACAGGTGTACTAAGAGATGCATATGAAAAGATTTCCAGCTCATAAAAAATAATTTTTCACATCCAGAATTGTATTTTTTCTTCTTAGTTTCTCACTTTATGTTTGTTTACACTGTAATTATTTAAAATAAATAGTACTTGTATTTGAGCCTATCTTTTTATTGTGAAATACATTGTCAATAATAAATTGTATATTTTATTGTGAATATTTCACTTTGTGACAAACTCCTGGTTTTAGGGGTATTTCTTAATATTGACCTCCACACAAATGACACAGCTGCCTGCAGGGGGGAAGAGCTGTGAAGTGATAAGATTGAAAATGACTTAGAGGTCAGGGGCTTTGGCCAGGGCGCTAA
This sequence comes from Vandiemenella viatica, assembly GCA_031002005.1. Classification (NCBI taxonomy): domain Eukaryota; kingdom Metazoa; phylum Arthropoda; class Insecta; order Orthoptera; family Morabidae; genus Vandiemenella; species Vandiemenella viatica. Next base: position 260,971,809 of record JARYHS010013630.1, on the reverse strand, counting down.
GATTTTCGGGCCCTGGGTAAGGATTCTTATCCCCCCTCCTCCTCCCCCCCCCCCCAACAAAATTATTTATATTAAACTTTTAAGTTTTAAGGCAAAAAAATCAAATTACACCTTCTTAAGCAAGATTTTTAAAGTTTTATTTTTATTTAATTAGACACTCTGGCAGAGTTCGGGGGCACAGGCGCGGGATACTTTTGCCTCGCATAACCCCCCCTAGCACCGGCCCTGGTTTTGGCAGTGTCGTTTTTGTTTTGTTTTTTAAGAATATATATTAAATGAACAGAACATACCTCATACTGTCATACAAATGGCTAATCTTTCTATTGTACCAATTACTTTTCTCCAGTTCGTGGTGCAATATAGTTGATTTTAACAGATTGTGTATTTTCTCGAAGCATTCTCGAGACATACGAAAATATGTATAAAATCTATCTTCTTGTGATACCAGTCCCCGGCAAAGGCGGTGGTATTCACCAAGGCCATTCTCTCTTCTTATTGATGTCAGGAACCCAGTCCATTTTTAGTGCGAACAAAATAAGTAGAGTCTCCTCATCACTTGACATGTTTTAAGAATTTCCTAGCCCAAGAAAACTTATTAAGAAAGAAATAGAGGCAGATTTCTTCGCGAGAGAGGGTCTCACTGGCATTTGTCGCTATGGAGTTGTCGCGTCCTGTGTGACGTACCAAAATCGCGTATCGCCGCGACGAGAGAACGACCAATTGCCGCTGTCGCTTGTCGCGTTCTGTGTGCCCAGGCCTTAAGTTTGTGAAATCCCCCTCTTCGTTCCCTCCCAGATTACCTAGTAGTAAGGAAAAGAAGGCCAAGGAGGTGTTTGATTCATTTTCTTAGTCAGAGATGTCTGTCTCTTCAGAGCCAGAAGAAACTGAAATGCTGGTGGACGAGACTGGTCTCATTCCTCAGCAGACAGTGACTGAAGACCCACCCGAACTGGGGCAGGTGAGATAAAACAGGTAGTATGGTTCCCATACTCCAGTGGAACATTAACAGTTTTATGGCTCACAAAGAGGAGTGTTAACTCTTAGCACAGTCTGATACTTTGTGTGTCTGTCTCCAGGAGACACATTTCAGACCAACATATCAACCTGTGCAAAGAGTGACATTTACCGAAAGTATCATACTGAGGGTGATCAAGCAAAGGGAGGAGTGACTGTGTTTGTACAGAACACTGTCCACTCTGAACTTGTTGGTCTCACCTCTACCCTACAGGCAACAGCTGTCAGAATTAGAGGACCGGTACAATTGACAGTATGCTCCTTATATCTATTGCTGGGGTAACCAGTTGATTTCAGTCAACTGGTTGATTTGTTGCGGCAAATTTCTCGGCCTTTTCTCCTGTTGGGAGACTTTATCGCACACAGTGCGATGTGGGGTTCAGCGACCAATTGCCCCAGAGGTCAGGAAATTTGCAGATTATTGGAGCTAGAGGAGATTTGCATCCTTAATACCGGCTAAATGACACACTTCACTACTGCTTCCAGTATGCCCTCTGCCATAGACCTTTCTTTATGCTCTCCTTCAATTGCGAAATCCATGCGTTGGGAGGTGGATCGCAACCTCCATGGAAGCGACCACTTACCAGTATGGTTGCACATAGAGTCCAGACATGGAGGAACAGCTACAAGACGAAAATTGAATATCAGCAAAGCTGATTGGCAGCTCTACCACCGTTCTGTCACTCTCCAGCTTCTCGGGAACATTGTGGAGAAGGTGAATCACTTCACTGAATTGATTCATCTAGTGGCTGGTATTTCCATGCCTAGCATCTCTGGAGTGCTGCACAGAATGCCCGTCCCTTGGTGGAATGACGAATGCAGAGTCACAGAGGGGCCTTGTGTCGGTTTAGGTTGCACCCGACACCTGACAACTTCGCAGTGTTCCGAATCACTAGAGCTAAGGGGCGTCGTGTGATTAAAGGGGAGCAAAAGAAGGCCATGGCAGTACTTTGTAAGCTCGATTAACTGTTCCACAACATTGTCAAGGGTATGGGAGTCAATCCGGCGTATATCTTGGTGGTACTCCCGACCACCTGAAGTTGTCTATTTGTCTGACCTGGAAGTTATTGGAGAATCAGGGGCGTGTATTCACTGACAACCGAAACATAACACAGCTGATGGCAGAGTACTTCGCTGCCATCACTTCTTCAGCCAGATTGGACCACCAGGTCCAGCAACGAGGAATGTCTGCGAAAGGTACATTTTTAGCTTCGACTCATCAGAATTACAGACGTACAAGAGTTCATTTTCATCTTGGGAGCTGGAGTCGCCATTAAACACCGCGAAAGATACGGCACCAGAGTCTGACCTGATCCAGTACCAGATGCTGAGGCATCTTAGCAAAGATGCTAAGGAATACCTCCTGGGCATTTTTAACGACATTTCAACCGAAGAACATTTCCCTGACTTGTGGAAAGATGCAACGCTAATCCCAATTTTAAAACCAGGAAAGGACAAGTTGTTGCCAGATAGTTGTTGCAACATCGCCTTAACAAGCTGCGTTGGGGGAAGACCCTAGAGCAGATGGTCAACTGGGGCCGCCTCTGATGTCTCGAGTCCCGTAAACTGCTTAGCCATTTTCAGTGTGGATTCAGGAGATTCCATTCCACCATGATCCTACTGGAAGAGGCTATATGGGACGCATTCATCCGCAGCCAACACCTTATGGGTGTATTTTTTGACATAGAAAAGGCATACAATACTACCAAGTGGCATGTTATTTTAAATCAGTTTTATGAATGGGGTTTCAGGGTAAATCTCCCCCGGTTTTTAAAATCATTTTTATCACAACGTTGCTTCCGGTACCAAGTAGGTAGTGAATTGTCAGAACTTTTTATTCAGTAAAATGGTGTTCCTCAAGGATCGTTTTTCTGTGCGACACTATTCGCTATATTGATTAATAGTATTTCAACGATTATAAGAGGCCCATCCGGTACTCCTTATACGTTGATGACTATCTAGCCTGAGAAGCGCTGAGCAGCAGCTGCAGCTAGTGTTGAACTGGCTGGATGAATGGTCAGTTCACACTGGCTTCCATTTCTCTAATGAGAAAATCTGGTGTGTACTTTTTAGCCACAGTAGAAGTCTTTTTAGCAGAACCTCACTCACCTTGAGGAATACCATTTTAGGTTTTAGTGAAACTGTTTGATTTCTGGGTCTCATTTTAGACAGTAGGCTTACTTGGCTGCCACATCTTAAAACGTAAAATCTACGAGTTTACCAGCACGAAAGTTGGTTTACTAAAAGTGCAAAATGCCGGTGCCCGAAATGTCTTATTTATAAAATTGTAACGAATTCCATTCTGTCTCAGTTTAATTTATTTCCTGTGTGTCTTCTTTTTTGCTACTATACAGTCTCTGTAATATTACAAATTACCTTTGCCAAAATTTAATACATAACTATTCCTTTTTTGTTCAAAATTTTGGTATAAATCAGTACAAATAGTAGACTGATTCACGAAACAGTGTTTTTTACTTAGTGTTCAGTTTCTACAAATATCTAATAAATCCTTCACTTAAAACGAATGTAGTCAATGGCCTAATGTAGAAACTTATTGTTTCATGAAGCAATATTGGAAGTCGTTTACAACGCGATATACCTCATTTACATAAAGCTTATGAAAGCTGCTTATTTATTACTAATAATAACTAAATTCCTTCTGCCTTATGCTGTAACAAAAACATTCTGGTCCAGGCAGCATTTCAACTTAACCACTATCTCTGCTAATATTGCCACTATAAAAATCAAACGATACGAACACATCTCAACACATTAAATGCATTGGAACTGCATTTCGAGTAGTAACAGAATTTTCTATATCAAGATTCCTAAATAGTGTAGCATAAATTACCATCACATTTAATTTCATTATACACCTTACTAAATTACGAGCAGTAACAGTCACTTTATTGCAATGTAAACGTGACCAGGAATATTAATGAAAGTTGTCTCAGAGTTGTAGAGAATTATGGACTTTCCATTGTACACTGAAAGTTACAAGCATTTAATATAAATTTTTTAATTGCATTACTGCAATAATTGTCATAATGCTGACAACATTGTTCATGGGGCTGAATGTTTCAGATGTATTCATTATTTAATTTACTGCACTTTTACAAGCGCCACATTTTCAGCATCATTATTCGTGTTCATTTAGTATCGCGATCTGAAATAATAAGTCACGTTACTAACATGCAATATAGTGAATGTATTAATGTGCGAGTGATAGAAGCTTTGATTTTCTAGCAGTATTATTAGCGGAGTTTGTGACTTGGTTGAAATGTAGCCTGGGTCAAAATGAGAACTGAAACATTATTAGTTATTTAAGCTTCTTTCACGAGCACCATTTTAGTGACGTCATGTATCGCTTTATAATGATATTGTATCAAAAGATCTATAATAAGCTTGGATGACTTAGCAGAACACGCAGCATTGCTCAAAGTAAATTTTTGAAATTTATAAATGTTTTATTTATATAGTAGAGTGGCAGACAAGCAGAGTGGTGATTTGCCGGTAGACATTCAATTCTGTTTGCAGATTGAGAAACCTATTATGAAGAAAGAATAAATTACTACTTTAACATTGAAATTTATATTTCAGAGCAGAATTAATGGATCAAAACGAACGAACTATAGTAAACTGATCTACATACAGTCAACTGTATCCACAGATAGAGAAACCAACATTAACACTGATCATTATGAATAAAAGAACCAATTACTACTATAATACCTAAATTTCTGTTTTAAAGCAGAATTAATTGATGGAACCCTTATATCCTCAAAACAAAATCAATATTCAGAGAGCAAATTAACTTCACTTAACACAATAAAAATATTAGTTATTTTCAGATATTCAGCGCAAATCAAAATTTTCATTTTTAATTTCACAATTTTTTAACGAGATGAATGTCCTTCGGCCACTGTGGTATAACAGAGATGAATAACTATAATAATTACTCTTAGAGAAAATTGGTATTTAAGGGTAACGTTTAAAAAAAACAGATGAAGGATAGCTCAGGATCGGCGAACTTGGTGAGAACTTGTCGTGTTCGTTTTGAATTTAAAGTTGCTTGCGTAAAAGAACCTGTATAACTTCGGATGATTAAAGATGTTATGACTTTATAAATAAAAAGGAATCAAAGCATATAAGTTCATTGGTTATTGGCGAAGCTAGAAAACTTCAGAAGAAATTACATTAAATAATTAAACAGATATCTTTACTACGACTACGAAATAACTAAGTAGAAAATACGAGCTAAAGTACAACAAAGTAAATATACAACATAAATATAATACGAGACAAGATAAATATGCGACATGGCGGCCGAGAAGACATGCGGTGACTAATAAATTATCACGACACACAAGAGACTGACCAAAGCTCGTCACTGAAGAAGACCATTCTACGAGAACTGGACAACAAATCGACAGCAGCGCCATCTGAACTACTCGGAGTAAACATCGCAGACGGTGGACAGCTGTTTACGGATCGAGAAATACCTCTACAAGCGACGCACGCCGTGATAAGTTATAAAGCTAAGTGGACATGACTACGTCAATATTGCAGTTCAAACACGACTTGCAATAACTGTTAACCGACTTTCATAAGCCTGGCGGAGTATACTTTTCCGTCGGCTCATTTTTTTTCTGTCCATTGTACGAGTATACTCGCAATCACAAACATAGGTTTGCTGATTTACGCGCTACTTAAACAACACTGTTTGACGTCCACATAAACTTATCTGTTTTAGATTTGAGTAATTATAGCTTTTTAAGTGTGGTTTATTATTAATCTGAACCGTAATACTATTTGTTTTGGTCAAGTGCTTCTTTGTCTTGGAGGTTATGGTCGATGTTATTTACATTTTGATCATATATTGATATATTAGTAGTTATGGTTGCTAACTTGCAAGACTCTGCAGTAGTTTCGTATGTGAATCTTGCTATTTGATTTGAAAGACTTACTCTAGACGTTCATTACAAACTTTTCCATACTTTGCAGCATTGTGCATAGTTTGTTACCCTATATGTATGAGCGGTATTTACAGCCATAACTATAGGAAGGTTATTTGTTTTCGTTTAGTGATAGTAGATCTAGTATATACTCGAGTTGATCAAGATTTTGATTTGGTCTTTGCAGTTTGTGAACCATTCTAACAATTCTGTTTATAAAACATAATGGCTGACAATAACAAAACACATAACCCATCTGCTACTGAAATTTTGCAGGCAGATGTAATGAATGAAATATACCCCCCATTACTATCTGTAAATGCTATCCAGGCTACACAACAAATGCGAACTCAACCCACAGTAGAAGTGGAACACATAGATGACCACCAACAACCATCACAGCTAAATTGTGAAATTGATGACACAGCCTACCCCCTTCCACAGGCTCAGGCACTTATTGAATCAACAAAATACATCACATAGAACAGATGACTATTCTGAGACATCATCCGCTAGCGAAGTAATTGGATTTGACACTCCATTCCCAGGCACACAGTGCCACTCAAAAACCATTAAATTATCCGGTCCTACCCATCGGCCAATGGGACAGTCAGATCAGGGTAATAGTTCATTGAAGCTTATATTAGACATGCTCCGATCACAATCTGATAAATTTGATTCCCAGTCAGCAAAACTTGATTCCCAGTCAGCAGAGATGGCATTACACATTACAAAATTAAAGAACGAATTAACGGAGTACCTGAACAACAAGATGTCCATCCTTGATAGTACACTTCTACAATATCGGGCAGAATGCACAAAAAGAAATCAGGAACTACAAACAAAAGTAGATAATTTCACAACACAGGTGACGCAACAAGTGAACCAACTCAATTGTGAATTTGAAGAGGTAACTAAACAAGCAGTCATTTCCACCCACAGAGTAGATAAATTAGACAAAACCATCGAAAAGATGCAACACCAAATGGTACACATTGATAATAACTTAGCGATAGTTAAAACACAGTACTCTGGCGTTCAACAAGATGTACAGGCTCTCTCTTCTAGGGATGAACATCTCTCCCAACAATTAACAGCCATTGCAGTAGAGGTACAAGGGGTCGAAAAAAGAGGTTAATAAATGCCAACAAGAAGTGACTAACTATCAACACCAGGTCGAGCAATTGATTAAAGAAGGAATTACCGTTAATAGGCACTATAATTTACAAGAACTACCTATGGCAGCACCAGTAAAATTTGAGGTGCAAAATTTTAGTAATAATGGAAGAACACAACCAGTAGCATTCCTAAACAGCTTTGAAACATATGGTCTTTTCAGAAATACGTAGACAAGGAAAAAATTGATTGTATCTTCCAACACCTCGATGGTACGGCACGTGATTGGGGGCAACGCCATATCACTAAAGATATCACATACCCACAGTTCAAAGAAGCCTTCCTTGAGCAGTATTGGTCCTCTAAGATTCAATATCATATTAAGCGTCAACTTTGAACTGGACCATTGTATAGTAGAGAGGGTAACCTAGGTTTTGCAGAATTTTTTTCAAAGGAAGTGGCCAAGACATGTTATTTTACGAACCCTATACCGGAGGAGGAGGTAGTCCGTGACATAATTAGCAGAATGCCACAGAATGTACATGAAACCTTTGCGGTCCTAAACATTACAACTATAGATGATGCAGAAAACAGGTTAGCAGACTTAGATATGCAGAACACCACCAGATCAATATATGACACCCACCCACAACATACTACCTCAACCAATAGGAGACAGAAATATTTGGGAAAGAACACATTACGCCAACCTCAGAATAGATCAAGCTATAACAATGCACATCCAGACAATTATGTTGATTGGAACCGCCAATATCAGCAAAACCACATCAATGGTCGCACACAACACAATGGTCGCCAACAAGATGATGCACAACAGCGGCAAAATAGTAACGGGCATTACAATAATTACAGTAGTAACGGACGGGGAAATAACCTCAATAATAATAACTGGCAGAGCAATAATTATAATAATAATCATTGGCAGGACAGTCACAGTGGGAACCCTCCTTGGGGTGAACCACAAATCAGAAGACTACAAAACGGAATGTATAATCAGGACCAACAACAACCGTTTCCAATCCCTAACCAAACCCAACATGTAGAAATGGTAAATACACAGGAACAAGGACAAACCCACACAAAAAACTAAAATCTGCCGAAGTTATGGTCCGGACAGAGGCAAAAGTACAAAATGGACCAACCAATGAAAATAACCTAATATCAGTGAACACTGTTTTTTACAATAATCCTAGAGAAGCCTTAATGGAGGAGGAATTGAAGATTGAAGAGCACATAGTTAAAGCACCAGTTATTTTAGCAACAGTATATGGTCAGAAAGTAGAGGTGTTACTTGATTCGGGGGCAGAAATTTCGTGTGTTTCAGAAAGCCTATTTGAAATGTTCCAAAATCTAGCAACCCAGTCAGATATCAGAATAGAAACATTACCAGTCAGTGGTATGTCTGTGTTAACTGCAACAGGGGGAAAGAGTAAATTAATAAGGAAGCAAATACTCTTACATGTGAACATAAAAGAATACTTTTTTGATTTTGTTGTCTTCGTGGTACCTGGACTTATGACTGATTGCATCCTGGGCATCGACTGGTTGAGGTCCTTCAAGGCTGTTGTGGATTTTGAACATGGATCCTTGATATTACCAATACAGGAGAGAAAATTACAGATACCCATGAATAATTTTTGGAAAGATCAATATGAACCTACAGTTCGCGTATTGACGTGGGGAACGGCAGCAGGGATCTCGAAAGACAATAACTTTCATGAGAAGATAGTTAGGTTCATAGTCGGTACGATACAACCAGATATAATAAAGAAAGTTGAACAGAACAATTTAATAGTTGGAGAGAATCATATTAATTATGAAAATAAAGAAAATTTGAGAAATATTTTAAGTGAGTTCAATGATGTGTTTTCAGATACACCAGGACTTGTAACATGTTATGAATGCCACTTTACTGTTAACTGCAAGACTCCTTTTTTCGCGAAACCCTATACAGTACCGATTGCTAAGAGGAAACAAGTGGATGAGGAAATGGAAAGAATGATTGCATGGGACATTATAGAAAGATCGAATAGTCTGTTTAACAACCCCATAGTAGTGGTTAGCAAAGCTGACCAATCAGTCCGAATTGTTTTAGATGCACGGACCTTAAACAGAGTTTTAGTAACTGAAAGAGACCACCCCCCACCCATAGACGAATTACTGCTGGCTCTTGGGGGGAAAAAGTACCTAACTTCTTTGGACCTTACAGCATCTTATTGGCAGATTCCGATAGCGGAACCTTCACGAAAATATACAGCGTACCAGGGCCGTATATACCATTTTAAAGTTTTACCGTTTGGGTTAAACAACGCAGTAGCAAATTTCATTAGAGCGTTAGACCTAGTCCTTGGCAAAGAGCTACTGAGCAAGGTATTTGTATACGTAGACGATATATTGATTGCCAGTGAAACAATTACAGAGCATTGGCGAACTTTGAAAGAGGTTTTGACTGCTTTAAGAAGAGGTGGCATGACTATAAGATTGAAGAAATGTGTATTCTTAACAAGTAAGATCGAATTTTTGGGACACACTATTACCCCTACTGGCATTACTCCAAATGAGGAAAAACTTAAAGCAATTAGAGAGTTCCCTAGACCAAAAAATAAAGAACAATTAATAAGTTTTCTAGGACTGTGTAACTATTACCGCAAATACATTAGGGGACAAATACTCAATAGTCCTCACTTTGAAAAACTAAAAAAGAAGAACTCTCACTGGCATCGGAACGAACAATGCGAAAAAGACTTTCAGGAGGTAAAAGACACCTTGCTTCAGAAAGTGAGTTTATATGCCCCAAATTGGGAGCTACCTATCTGTGTTCAAACAGACAGCTCGGATTATGGACTCGGGGCTGAAATTTTCCAACAAATAGAAGAAAACGGAGAGTTGGTAAAAAAACATCTTGCGTTTGCCAGCCGAGTGCTAAACAGCTCAGAACGTAACTACTGCGTTACACAGAAGGAAGCACTTGCTATTGCCTGGATTTTCCAAAAGTTCAGATATCTGCTTTTAGGCTGACAAATAATCGTCTTCACTGACCACAAGGCACTCACCTTTTTGATGAAATGTAAACTAGTCCATGGTAGACTAGCTAGATGGGTGCTGTTATTACAAGAATTTAATTTTGAAATTAGATATATAAATGGAGAAAATAACTGTCCAGCTGATGCCTTGTCGAGAATGCCCCTAGGATTAGAGAATATGGAATCAAACCCTTTGGGAATGAAGGAATCAAAGATATTTTATATAAAAGGAGTAACAGGAGAGGAGGAGGTGAGATACTGTTTGCAGTTCATACAGGAACAGCAAGAGAAAGACAGTGTAATACAGGAAATTATTAACAAACTGAAGGACAACACCACAAACTCTAACTTAAAACAATATTATTTAATAATGGATGGCATTTTGTTTAAAAAGGACCATGTAGATAGTGAAGAATGGAAAATATGGATACCTGAAAAATTGTGAACTATTTCATCTTACACCACCATTTTAGCTATGGTCACTATGGCACAAATAAATGTCATAAGATTATGAAGGAAACCCTGTACTTTCCAAATATGGCCAGGAGAATACAAAGGGTAGTTAACAATTGCGAGTTATGTCAAAAGGTTAAAGCTGACAACATTAAGCGTGCTGGAGAAATGCAGTGCGTACTACCAAATGGACCCAATGAACTAGTGGCTATAGACATTTTTGGGCCACTACCAATGTCTCGTGGGGGTGTAACGCAAATATGTGTAATACTGGATGTTTTCTCTAAATATGTAAAACTATATCCATTAAAGAAAGGTACGGCCAAAGTAATTTGCTCTAGGGTTACCAATGACTACATACCTCTTGTGGGGAAACCCCAAAAGGTTTTGACAGACAGTGGACCGCAGTTTATAAGCAAGATATGGACTGAGTGTTTTGAGGATTTGGGTATTGAAATACTTAAAACTTCTTTCTACCATCCCCAAGGAAACACAGTAGAAAGAGTTATGAAAGAATTAGGACGATGGTTTCGAACGTACTGCCACGAGAACCATAAAAAGTGGGCATATGAATTAAATGCTATAGAAGACGTTATCAACACTATCTCTCACCACTCTATATCGGTAACCCCTTATGAACTCATGTTCAGAAAGAAACCTCCTCGAATTGTGTATGAAATCGTTCAATTTCCAGCTACCACATATAACTATCCAGACAGACTTAGGTTAGCATGTGAGGAATTGAAGAAATGTGGAGATAGACGAAAAAGAAAACATGATACTCAAATAAAACCCACAGTATACGACATAGGGGATTTGGTACTAATCCAACCCCATTGGAAGTCTTCAGCGATAAATAGTGAGATAAAGAAATTTAAATTTTTATATGAAGGACCGTACAAAATAATTGGTAGAGACAACGAGAACTCGTACACAGTAGCCTATCTAAATGAGGACAAGGTTAGAGGGAGATATAATGTTATTGCACTCAAACCGTTTAAACATATAACCCACAGTTAAGTACTCCGATAAGTCCGGAGGTTAGAATTTCACAATCCTTAAACCCTGATGGATTCTTATGTTTATACAAATATTTGTTGCAACAATTTTATGTTATGTTTTGGATATAGCTGATAAGATTAATGATGCTAAAATCTTATTGTTACAGACTTTTCGTGTCAGTGTACTATGTGTGAACTGATAACGGTGCTGCGCTCCCGTGACAGGACACGAAGAGGAAGGATTTATTGTTTTTTTCCTCATTGTTGAGATTGTGAAAAATGTTATGTATGAATAATGATGCAAAGCGAAGACTGAAAGGTTCTCAGTAAGTTTGCCAGAATATTTGTGAATACAAAGATATATGGCAAACTTGAGGGGGGCTGTGGTATAACAGAGATGAATAACTATAATAATTACTCTTAGAGAAAATTGGTAGTTAAGGGTAACGTTTAAAAAAACAGATGAAGGATAGCTCAGGATCGGCGAACTTGGTGAGAACTTGTCGTGTTCGTTTTGAATTTAAAGTTGCTTGTGTAAAAGAACCTGTATAACTTCGGATGATTAAAGATTTTATGACTTTATAAATAAAAAGGAATCAAAGCATATAAGTTCATTGGTTATTGGCGAAGCTAGAAAACTTCAGAAGAAATTACATTAAATAATTAAACAGATATCTTTACTACGACTACGAAATAACTAAGTAGAAAATACGAGCTAAAGTACAACAAAGTAAATATACAACATAAATATAATACGAGACAAGATAAATATGCGACACCACTTAGGTATTTATTTGCTTTTTGAATGATAGTAATTTTTTGGATGTTTAGTCACTTCCATCATATTGTGACATTTTGAGTTTCCATTAAATTAAAACTATATTAATTTTTATTCGCAAGTCTTGAAATTAGTAGTTTTAAGAGATGCAGGGTAAACAAAATTCAAATCTTTCAATGAAATGTAAGAAAACTACGGCTGTGAAAATAGCCAAAACCCAGGAACAAATCCTCTAGCAGAGCTGCACAGGGTTGAGCACTTGGCACGTATTGGGGCTTCTGGGGATGTTGAATTGCCAGAGCAGTCGCACGTTTGGCATCGACACCAACTGAACACTTGGTGTCTGGATGATCACACTGGGAATAACTTGAGCTCGGTGCAAAGAGCAAGCGGAATGGCAATCGATCTCAAGAGCTTCTGAAACACCGTAGCAAACAAAAAGATGGCAACAACAATACGCCGCATATTTGGCATTGCAATCAGTTGCTGAAACACCTGAACAAATGCGAGCTCATTACTAATGTTTTCCCAAGCATTCAACTAAATATTATCAATGACGAAAACTGATTATGTGAGAGGACAATACTTGACGCGAAAAATGATCCTGGAGCAAAAAAAAAAAAAAAAAAAAAAAAAAAAAAGGAGAAATAGTCGGGGAAGTGACAACACACTCTTCTATCGATACAGTAATGTTAACCGACGATGCTGCTACCTATCCCGTCCAGCTTTTAAATTCCTTCGAGTTTTCTGGGCTACCGTCCCATAAACTCGAGCTTAAGGAGTGACTGTAGCATCTAGAAATTTCTGTGCCCATGTTAGAAAACTGAGGGAAAGGGAGGGTGATGAGACAATTATAGAGAAGGACACAGAATTAGAAATGAGCAGATTGAAAAAAATTGGTATTCATCCTGAGTATATCAAGAAAATAAATCAGAAAAATACATAAAGGGGTGGTTGTAGATAAAATTACTACTGTTGTCTTAAAGATAGTAGGTTGTGACATGGTACCTCATCTTGGAACAATATTTAGATTGAGTCTGGATACTTGCTCACAAGAGGACTGGAAAAGTGTTATAGTAGTACTGATCCATAAAGGAGAGGTGACAGAGTCACCGAGCGTGGTGGTGTAACGGATGGCGTTCTGGTCTCGCATTCGGGAGGACGGCGGTTAGAATCCCTGTCCGGGCTTCCAGATTTGGGTTTTCCATGGTTTTCCAAATCACTCCAGGCAAATGCCGGGATGCATCCTTAAAAAGGCCATGGCCGAATTCCTTCCCATTCCTTGCACCCATCCTTTCCCGTCTCTAAAGACCTCGCTGTTTAGACACATAAAGCAGTTAAAAAAAAACCAAACAGAGTCAATAGAGACCAATCAGTTTGACATCAGTGGTAGGTAAATTAATGGAGAGGGATATGCAACCACATCAGAAGTATATGTGAGGAGCGAAAATGTTATTAATTTCAGCATCATGACTTAAGACAAGGATATTCATGTGGATGTCAGTTAGTAGGATATATATACAAGATATTTTGGATGAAATGGACAAGGTTGATCAAATTTATAGTGTAGCACTAGGTTGTTTTAAGGCTTTTGACAGAGTGACTCTTAAAATGGAGATAAATAGGGAAAAAACTATTAGAGTAGACGAGAAAGTGAATCACTGGGTAGAAGAATTCGTAAAAGTTAGAAAGCAAGATGTTAGGGTATGAAATTCAGCATCAAAAGATGTGGAAGTAAAAATTGGAGTGCCACACGGTAGCGTATTGGGACAATTGCTATTCATTATTACGAGGGCCGTTCAGAAAGTAACCTCCGGTTGATTTAAAAAAATACACCAAGTTAAATAAAAATATTTTAATAAATACATCTTACAACTACATCTTTGCACTATTTTTCTACATAGTCTCCATAGCGATTTAAGCACTTATCGTATCTCTTCACAAGCTTTGAAATTCCTTCTGCATAAAAATCACCCGCTTGTGCCTGGAGCCAGCCTGTGACCGCATCTTTGAGCTCTTCGTCGTCATCAAACCGCTGGGACCCGAGCCATTTCTTCATATGCATGAAGAGGTGATAATCGCTTGGCGCCAGATCTGGGCTGTAAGGTGGATGGTTGATAACGTCCCACTTGAAGGACTCAAGAGCAGAGTGAGGACGGGCGTTATCGTGCAAAAAAACGATACCAGAAGTCAGCATACCACGGCGTTTGTTCTGTATAGCCCGTCGTAAGTTTCTTAGTGTTTCACAGTACACGTCTTGATTAATGGTCGTCCCACGTTCCATGAATTCAACCAACAACACCCCTTTGGCATCCCAAAACACCGTTGCCATCAGTTTTCTGGCAGAAAAATCTTGCAAGGCTTTTCTTGGTTTGGTAGGCGAATTTGAATGTGCCCACATATTTGATTGTTCTTTTGTCTCAGGGTTCACGTACTTAATCCAGGTTTCATCACCGGTCACGATTCTGTTTAACAGTGGTTCTCCTTCGTCCTCATAACGTGACAGAAAGTCTAATGCAGAGGCCATTCTTTGAGTTTTGTGGTGGTCGGTAAGAATTTTGGGCACCCATCGTGCACAGAACTTACGGTAACCCAATCTTGCTGTCACTATCTCGTACAAGAGAGTCTTAGAAATCTGCGGAAAAACAGTAGACAACTCCGACATTGTGAAACGTCGATTTTTACGAATGTTTGCATCAACTGTCTGAACGAGTTCGTCAGTCACCAATGATGGTCTACCACTCCTCTCTTCATCATGAACGTTTTCTCGTCCACTTTTAAATAAACGTACCCATTCACGGACAACTCCTTCACTCATAACTCTTGGTCTGTACACAGCACAAAGCTCACGATGAATAGCTGCTGCAGAATATCCTTTGGCTGTAAAAAACCTTATGACAGCACGCACTTCACATTTGGCGGGGTTTTCTATTGCAGCACACATTTCAAACTGCCACAAAAACTAAATTAGCGCAGGTACGACGTTCACTCGACCACGGCTTGATGCCGACTGACCAGCTGAGTGCGTGAATGCACAGATGGCGTCGCGACTACCCCCACCACCCGCACTGTGACCGATCGGAGGTTACTTTCTGAACGGCCCTTGTATAATGAATGATTGTGTTGATGGTTTACTATCAGGAGTTAGGCTGTTTCCAGATGACATAATGCTATCTAATAGGATCAGAATGTAGATGACTGTGAATAGTTGCAGGGTGGTCTGGACTGAATATCTATCTGGGTTGGTAAACTTGGGATGAAGATAAATGCAAAAATGAGTCATCTTATTAGGTACATAGATAGAAAACTGAAGATTGATTGTGATAATAAGGTGGGGAAAGAATTGCTAGTTGGAGACTCGAATTATAAATATCTTGGTATAACATTTGATAACTAGCTCAACTGGGCAGGACACATTGGACAGGTGACAGGGAAAGGTTTCAAACTCCTTCACTTGTTGGAGAGAGTGATGAGTGGATGTACCAGAGAAGTAAAGGAATTGGGTTAAAAAACTTTGGTCAGACCATTGCTGGAATATGGTGGTGTAGTATGGGTTCCACATTTTGGGTATCAAATATAGGAGTTGGAGGGAGTGCAAAGAAGGGCTGATAGATTTGTTTCTGGAAATTACCTCAGAACACAATCGGTAACCAATTTGATAATAGAGCTGGAATGGGATTTATTGGAAGATAGAAGGAGGGTGTAGAGAGTCATGGGAGTGAACTAGATGCATGTTGGTGATGGCGCATCGAAAGATATTGGTTGAAGATTTGGGAGAGCCACATGGAAGGGAAAAGATGACTATGGCACTCGATTTCAGGGATAGGAGTGTGGTAATATTTTCTTTTGTAGTTAAGGGGGTCAGGGATTGGAATAAATCACTAAGAGAAATGATGAATAATTTACCAAAAACGTTGAAAGACGTTTAAAGTTGAAATTTGTAGAGGGCAAAAGTAGGTGGGTTTGGCAAGAAGGAAAAATGGGTGTGTAGGAAATTTTTTACTGGAGTGTGAAATTAAATTAAATTTTAAAAAATCTCTTTAATATAATTAGGTGAACCTTGTTCTAGCTGCACAGTTGTGGTACTGAATATCAACAATTGATAAAATAAACATAAAATAATTAAATAGACCTTAATAGTATGCTTTATAAATCTTACAAATTCACAAAAGCCAAGATTTGCCTCCTATCTTTTGAGGTTGACAAGTCTTAAATTGATCGTGCACATTATGCCTTTCATCTAAGTAAAAAATTTTAACATAATGTCCAAGAAACCTGATTTTTAGGTAGATTTAGCCCTATTTTTACAAGAATTGTTTTTGCTAAGATGATAGCTTTTGTGGCAGCTGATAAAGCTGTAATTCCCTTAATTGTAACATATTAAAAATTTCTGTGATAGATATGCCTATTAGTCACTGTCATATTTTACACTGTATCTAGTTCTTTGTGAAAAACAGCTCTTCAGTTTTGGAAACACGACGTTCATGATAGTTGCAATGTTCAGTTTCATTTATAGCTCTAGGTGCAAGTGAGTAACTTCATAAGCTGAGACAGTAAAATAGGTTTAGATGAGAAAGAAATATCATATTAATTTAAGGAGACTCTTTCAGTTATACTGTTTTTGCTTTCTGTATAGCTGTTGAGAACTTCTGGAGACATAATGTTATTTGGAGCATTATGCATCAAATAGTGACAAGAAAAGTTGTAAAGGATTTGTTTTTCTTAGAGTCTTGTGAACTATATGCTTCTTTTATGTTATGAATTTTCGAAGAATTTTCCTAGTTATAATTTGAGATTACTTAAAATAATTTTTCTATGCTATATATGTCCTTTAATCATGATTTAATTATGTGTATTGATTATCCTTGTTTCTTTCTATTTCAGAAGCAGAAAGAACATACATAGAATTGACATCAGAAGGAGCCTTGTGGTTTACAAACCTTGTTTTACCAGATTCTACTCTGGTTCTGCCAGTATTTTTTGGGATGGTAAATTTAGCCATAATTGAGGTCAGTTTGTAAGATTTTTCTTGAACTACTGTTGAAATAATGTTCAACACTTTTTATTCCTTTACTAGAGACTCTTTTGAAAGTATAAAGCAGATACACCTTTCCAATTTCATTCCAGATAGAATGATGGGTAATTGCTTACATCATGATACAGATGGAATTACTTTAACCTGCTCAGTTATCACATAATCAGTATGGCATTGACGATGTAACGAAGTTGTCAGCACAGTTGATATTTATATAGGGGGACATGGATGGAAATCTGGCGTTTTTAGGGTGAGGCTAACCAGAAAGTCTAATTTGGCCATTAGAAAATAATTTGAAATTACAATTCAACACCAAGAAGTAATAAAAAAAATGGTTGACAGAAAGAAAATTGTAGGTATCTGGAAGTATGAATAACTTTGAATTTGTGTCATCATTTACACATGAATAACGTGCTTAACTCGAAAAATCAATGCACAGTTTTGAAAACAAATGTATTGTCATAAGTAAGCAGTTAGTGATATTATATTTAAAACATCATTTAAAGCAAGAAATTCATAGTGCCAGAAAGAATATGCAAAATTCAGAAACAAATGTAATGTTTGCTACCAAAATTTATTGCAAATCTATAACAAAATTTCAACCTCATAAAATATAAATTATTAAAAATAAAAAAATACACATCTTATATATATATATATATACACAGGTGGGCACAGTTAATCCAAACGTTAACTTCGTTAATCATTATTCCGCTACTTAAAAAGTTAACTTCGATAATCGTTAAAGCTTTAAATGTTTATAAATTTAACGCAAGTTAAAGTTATCCGTTAAAAGTTAACTAGTCAAAAGTTGTACTGATGTATTAGTATTATAGTACGGTAGGTATAACTGCTCTCTATCTCAAGGTGTTATGTACCATGATGCAAGTGTGGATTTATTTATAAAAATTAACAAATTGTGGTTACGCTATCGCCACAACAACGAAGTGGTATTCCTGTCTGTTTTTATCTTTGTTGAGACTGTGATCAACATAACACTTGTAAATTGTCTTACGAGAGACAATTAAGGTACTCGTGACTTTATAAAAAAAAAAAAGTAGTAAAAAAAAACAAAAAACAAAAAAAAACATGAATGCAGAATGAAAAGCAACAATATTATACAAAACAAGTTGGACTGCGACACCTGAATATGTGAAAACTGTGACCAGTGAAATTTGCGGCCAACCTAAAATCTACGACCAATGCCTGTTACGGTTACCTTTGTGCCACGGCCTACCTGTGACCTAAAGGCCCCTTTAGACGACCCGGCCTGGTTTCACTAAATCATGACCTGCATGTTTTTACGTGAACAAATAGAACGGAAGTTAGTCAGCGACATCCTTTTACATTACACGACCGAAACTAGCTACTACTTTTTTTTTTTAAAGACACAAATGTTTCGAATTAAAATTGCACATCACCTTTTTCGTAACTTATGTATTATTTCTTTGAATTTTTTCGCACTGGTTACTGGGTTACTGAAAGTTGAGTTTTTTGCTGATCTGCAACACTGTTTGCAGACTCCAGTGCGATACTAACTATCGATCAGGCTGCCGGTCATCCACTGGCACAGAATTTCATCCGAGTAATGCCCGATTTGACGGCCGAACAGTTTGTCCGATTAACCTCTTCCGTCACACACTGCCGATCCGTCACTGTTGCTTCAACACCAACTGAACGCGATGTTTTTACTAAACGTATAATAACGACATACATACATACATACATCGTAAATTACATACGGAGATAATATCAAATGTCGGAAACATATATTTACATTCTCTTGAGTGTTATGCACCTCATTTTAACTGTGACAATAATACGAATGAAAAACAACGTGGCCTGGTTCGGAACCCCTCCCTCTCCCACGTAGCCCAATGTAGATTTCCATCCACCCCCCACCCCCCCCCCCACTACCGAGCTACGTGGTTTATGGACGGTCCCTCTGAAGTATAGCAAAGGGTATAACTATTGCGTGTCATTGCCATTTTCTTAACATCCTTGTTATAAATCATGTAAAATCTTGTTCTGTTACATTAACATATTTCCATGTTGTCATAGCACATTTTCTTTCATAACATAATGATCTCTTATGTATGGCAGGGGTGTTGTTTTTTAACTTTTAATTGTTAATGATGTTTACAAATTAATACACCTCATTACAGATAATAATGTTGATTTATCAATAAGATAGGTTATGACGCTTTTTAGTTTATTTAAGTTTGCAGAATTCACAATATAAAATAGTCAAGTCGCCGGCGTTACGCCGCCACCGGCTGAAAATGCTCGGCGCGCCACCGCAAAGATTTTAGCAGGCGGTGCCCACTACTACACCGAACATACGAGCAGCGCTGCCAGTACAGCCAACTTATATTATACCGCTGTCTCTTTGAAATTATACAGTATGAAACCCAATTATACAAAGGGGTCATCCATTGGTTATATACGTGAGTGAAAGTGCTGGGAGCAAAAAAAGTCCACGAAAAGTAAACAATGTATACATTGATAAATTTTGAATAACAAAAAGGAAATAGATATGCAGGAAGGGATGCCAACTCAATGAAACAAAGGGCAAACACTTTCAAAAAGGTGCTGGAATGTACTTTACTTTTAAGTGCTCATTTTTGTATCCAATTATACAAGGCAATCTGTTATACAAACAGGATACAAGAGGTAACCAAATTATACAAGTTTTGTATCCAATTATACAATCTGGCAGCCCTGCATACGAGTGGTGGTGTGGCGCACAGTTCAAACAAACAAAAAGACGTCAACTACCTCTGTAACGGACTAAAGTTAACGGAAGTCCAATTTAACGGAAGTTAAGAAGACCGTTAATGATTTTTTAGGTTAACTTAAAAGTTAAATTTTCGCAATTTTTTTAACTTCATTAATTAACGATTAACGGATTAACTGTTTTGTGCCCAGCTGTGAATATATATATAAATTGACTTGTGTTTTCATATATTTCACTTTTCAGTCACCACTACCAAGCACAGATCACTGGTCTTTGTGTGTGTAAGGATTGCAATCCCGCGGGATCCGTGCGGGATTGACGCAAAGTTTTTTAACGCATATATTTAAAATATAGTTACTTAAAATGTTAATAAATTAAATAATAATTAAATTAATAAATAAATTTTAATGTTAAATGATAATAATTAACAGTTAACAATATTTTAATTGGCAAAATGACATTAAAACTTTTTAGCATGTCTTAAGTACATTTCGAGGTTCTACATTTGTATTTTTAAATCTAAGCTAATTTTTAAATAAATATTAAAAAATATTCAGTGTTAGGTCATTAAGTGCCTTACACATCATATAAGTTTAAAAACATGGTTTGCTTAATGGCCAAGTTACCAGAGTATTTTTTTTTTTTTTTTTAAATTCTAAATAACGTTCCATAACACCGAGAGAAAGTATTCCATTTCACAAAGTGAAGTGCATATACTCTGTAAAGTGTAGACTTGGCTCAGAACAAGATCTCATAACTTTTTGTCACTGCACAAGCACGAGACTTGGCCTTTTTTTTTTTTTTTTTTTTACAAAAATTGTTTTTGTGGTATTTCTTATTATATCTCCTGATTCCTTAATTGATCTTACAGTTGATTCAATGTTATTAAAGAAACTGCTCACCAACACTTAAACTGTCAAATATTTCAGTTTTACTTATGTGGCGTAACGACGTTTTTAGAGTGGAAATTATTACTTTTTAGTAAGAAACGAGACTTTCTCGGCGAATGATTGCAGTGAAGTTTTCATAGGTTGTATCTCCGGATTTCATTGTAAAAACACGAAATTTCACACGTGAGGGAGACGGCGGAGCAGCTGTCGAAGTATGGTGTTCCTACAACACAATTCGTTGATACACCCGTGAATACTTCATTATAACTTTATGCCTTTAGTCTAAATAATAAGTAGAAGAGGTATTAATCGATAGCCTGAGCGGCACATTTAAGCAGGCGGCTTTCGTCAAAGAAACGCATTGAGGCAGCGGCCAAAACAACAATAAGTCAAAGGATATACAATTGCCTTTTGATAGCTGCTAAATAAATAGGTACGCGATCTTTAAAATTACGATAATATAGTTTCCTATCAACGAATAATCAAATTTTCAGCTGCAAATAAGAAAATTGTCACAATAACTTTATCTGCAAATACAGAAAATGGGAATAATGAAACCGTGAATAAAAAGCTGTAACTGTGTAGTTCAGATAACGTTTGTGACACGAATAAAATAATTATATAGTTAGAAAATCTTACTAAATACGCAACATAACTCAAATTACTGAAATGTGTATTCGAAAATGAATACGTAAAAGGGTATCAATTTACTTATGAATGACGAAGGTTGACAAAAACAAACGTTTGTTCACATGCGTCAACTGCAAGGGTACAGGCAAACAGTGCAAAACATCCGATAGAGACTGAGTGGGGCAAGGAATAACGCAGACTGAAACACGTTTCTGCCGGATTTTGCGGATTGCGGATCCGCTTAATTTTATGCGGGATCTGCCAGACTGTGTAATGATGCGGGATTCCGCGGGATTGCGGGATCCCGCTTTGCTGGATTGCAATTCCTATGTGTGTGGATGTAGCATGGAGTTTCCTGTCATGCACAACGTTGGCCGAATGTTGATATCTGTGGGGATGTGGGAGATATGATGATTAAAGTTGGCCAATGCAGGGCGTTTTCATATTTCGACCAAAAATTTGTGTCTTCTTATACTTCTCTTTCCTGCCACAACTACATAGCATACACCATTGGTGTTTTGTATGGTAGTAGAATCGGTCTCCTGACATGCACTATGGTTGTTAGATGTCTGTAGCTATGGGGGTGTGGGAGAAATGGGGGTTGGAAGTGGTTGACCTGTGGCAATTTCATATTTCTGCCAAAGACGCATGTGTCATGATGTATCACTTTCCAGCGAAAACTATCTATCGCATATCACTGGTGTTTGTGTGTGGTAGTAATACAGAGTCACCTTTCGAACACATCATCAGCCGAATTTCAGTAACTGTGGTAGTGTGGGAGATATGGTGGTTGAAAGTGGCCGATCAAGGATATTTTCGTATTTCGACGAAAGAAATTTGTCCCTGCATGTGTCACTTTTCTGCCACAACTACATAGCATAGACCATTGGTGTTTATGTGTGGTAGCAGAATCGTGTCTCCTGTCATGCACTATGGTTGTTAGATATCTGTAGATATGGGGGTTGAAAGTGGTCAACCTGCGGCACTTTCATATTTCTGCCAAAGACGCATGTGTCATGGTGTATCACTTTTCAGCGAAAACTATCTATCACAGATCACTGGCGTTTGTGTGTGGTAGTAACACAGAGTTACATTTCGATCACAACATCGGACGAATTTCAGTAACTGTGGTAGTGTGGGAGATATGGTGGTTGAAAGTGGCCGATCAAGGATATTTTCGTATTTTGACGAAAGACATGTGCCTCTGCATATGTCACTTCACTTTTCTGCCACAACTACATAGCATAGAGCATTGGTGTTTGTGGGTGGTAGTAGAATCGTATCTCCTGTCATGCACTATGGTTGTTAGATGTCGTTAGCTATTTGGGTATGAGAGATTTGGGGGTTGAAAGTGGTCGACCTGTGTCAATTTCATATTTCTGCCAAAGACGCATGTATCATGGTGTATCACTTTTTAGCGCCACACACTTTTAGTGAATCTCGGAGTAATAGTAATAGTAGAGAACTATCTATCGCAGATCACTGGCGTTTGTGTGTGGTAGTAACACAGAGTCACCCATCGATCATAACGTTGGCCGAATTTTGGTAACTGTGGGGGTGTGGGAGATATGTTGGTTGAAAGTGGTAGATCAAGGATATTTTCGTATTTCGTCCAAAGACATGTCTGTCCGTAAATTTTACTTTGTTGCTTGAACTACATAGCGCAGTTGACTGGCATTTGTGTGTGGTAATAGCATCGCGTCTTCCATCGTGCACTATGGTTGTTAGATGTCAGTAGCTGTCGATACAAATTCTTTACAAACATGAACGAAGTCGTGAGTACCAGCTATTATACTAATAAAATGCTAATCTTGATCACGATTTAGCCATGCCTCATGTTGTGATGTCACATTTCCTGCCTTCGCTGCCAAACTAACAGCGACCATATATGACATAGTAGAGGTTATTAATAATTATTAATATTATTATTAGTGCCTTTTTGTTTATTTGTGTACTTTCAAAGCAGATGTATTCCATACATTTTTTAAGAAATAATTTGTTTTCATGAGTGCCACATTTCTTCATTTGAATGAAAGTAGTTTCTTATTGATCATGATCTCTGCAGCCTGGACAAAGATTAAAACTAAAATGTAAGTTAAGATTTATTTTTATTTCCTTAGCTTTCATTGACACCGTATTGCAGCCATATGTAACTATGTCGGCTGTTCAGATGATGTAATATGTATTTGAATCACGAAATAATGACGTGTAAGAATTCTTGAAGATTTTAGATAAAGTTTATATCGCGATACAGTAATGTATTCATGTGTGATAGAACTTTGATTTTCTATCGGCAATATTAGCAGAGTTTGTGGTTGTGTTGAAATACATCCTGGACCAGGCTGAAAACTGTTTGATACTGTGTAAGGCATGATTCATTGCATTGACCATAATTTTATAACAATTCAGGATGGCAACTTAAACTTTTTGGTACATCTTAAGGCATGAGAAATTGCATTGAATGTTATTTTATAACAACTAAGCAACTGCAAATAAATGGTTTACCGGAGCACAGCATTCAACCGAACAGTTTTGATAGGCTTTGAGCCTAGTTCATTTTTATCTATTATTATTATTATTTGTGTTATTAGCAGAAAATATCTATTAGAGTGTGATTCATGAATAAGTATATTCTAAATCAGTTGGTGTCATTTGTAACTCCCTCCCTCCCCCCCTCAAAAAAAAAAAAAAAAAAAATAAAATAAAAAATAAAAATAAAAAAAAATACAGAAATCCAAAGATGTAAATCATATACTGAGGGTAAGTAGGTGAAATACAAAGGTTTTAACTTCAATCATGGCAACTAGTTATTTACAACTGTTACAAAATAGATACACGTTTTGAAGTTTTACTGTCTTGTAGTATAGTCATCAGCATTGTGTATGTCTTTGGATGCACTTAGTATTGCCTGTTGTTTAATATTTCAAATAGAAAGGTTTTCTGTCTGAAATAGCTCTGAAGTGAATGCCACAAGTGTTTCCTTCATATTAGGAATCTTGTTGGAGTTTGAGGAGTATAGTGGATGGTACAGCACTTTCTAGCCCTGTCAATTGAACAAATCGACCACAGCTCGCACTGCATGTGTACAAGCATCATCCTGCAAAATGATGGGTGGGTCTGCAGAAAGTTTCTTTGTTAAAGTTTGTCATAGGTTGTGTTCCAAAAATTAATGGTCTGCTGTGAGGGAACAGTATGCATTAAGATAACACATCACACTCGTACACAAGTATTGCCATAATTTTCACATTTCTTGGTTCCTTTTTCTTCTTTTTGCTTGGGTTTTACGCCTTGTCATTAGAGGTGGGATGGGATTGAGGTAAGGAATGGGAAGGGTTTTCGGCCATGGCCTTTTTGAAGGAAGTATCCCGGCATTCGCCTGGAGTGATTTAGGGAAAAACCATGGAAAACCCAAATCTGGATGCATAGACGGGGATTCGAATCCGTGTCCTCCCAAATGCGAGGCCAGAACGTTAACCGTCCACCCACCATGCTCGGTGTCTTGGTTTCTGGTGAACTTTTAATTTTGTTGTGTTCTGTAATGATGCCTTTCGTTCAATTGGAATTTCAGTTGTGGCTCATACAATTTGATCATTGTCTCATCCAGTATAATGATCTGGTCTAAGAATTCCTCTCCTTCACATTCACAGTGCTCCAAGTGACTATGACCAACATCACATCATAGCCATTTCTGCATTTCTATAAAATCGTGCTGAACCTACTGTGATGCAATTAATTTAATCCCAGATATTCATTCAGATATGTGATAATCCTGTCCCTCCGACCAGCTCATGAATGGTTTGGAATTTATCACTGTCCTGTGTTGCAATAAAAGCATACAATTCTTCTTCACTGACACTAGGACAACCTAGTTGATGTAAGTTGCCATGTTTGGCATCCCTTGGTAAATACTTTTGTCCTCCTTTCCACTGTTCTATATGCCAGTGCAGATTTTCTGCAAGCTTCTTAAAAACCTGCTGTATGGCCTGTGGCACACACTATCTTTATCCAGCTCGGTTGTTCATTTAAAAAATAAAAAATAAAATAAAAAAAATCATCCATCACTTCGTTAGACTGCCAGCTAACACTGGGTTCTGTTTTTGTCTCTGTCCTTATATGTGATGTGGGAAAGGAGACTCCATTTGCTCTGAAATAAGGTAGATACTTAACTAAGATATGGTGTAAGTGACATTATTTGGTTCCAAATAAATGTAGTTTTTCTCAGCATTGTACATTGATATATTCCTCACAGGGAACTCGCCAAGTGTTGGTTGCACTTGATATTTCAACAACTGTACCTTCCATTTTCATGTGGAAAGTGACCTAGTCACAAAACCTAAAGTTGTCACGAGAACATTCTTTATAGACTGACATTACCTATTAGCGGTCACTGAATGGCAGCCATAATAACCGACAACCAAGCATCACTTGATAGAAAACCTCAAACATGATTTACAATATCAGATGTGAGGTGAATTTTAACAGCTTCTGTAAGAATATTGTTCCAAAAACTTCTGGTATGCACCAGCTTCTTGGTTGATTTGAAGTTGATGCCATGTCCTTGTTCTAGGCTGTGTTCTGCCACTGCAGATTTATCCTTTTGCCCCTGGCAAACATTTCGGGCATGTTCCATGCAACTGGAAGTGGTAGATCCCGCGGGGGGGGGGGAGGGGGGGGGGTGGCATCGGTGCTGAAGCCCCCCTCCCCCAAACTATTTAGGTCCACACCCGACATCCTAATATTCGAAGATTTGAGGACCTTTTTTTTAGCTCTACGGAATTTTTAAGGGCGGCATGACTAAAAAGCCTACCTTTACCTGCCTCAATGCCTCCCCCCTTTTCCCCAAACAAAATCCACTCAAGCCCCCCCCCCCCCAAACCAAAATCCTGGATCTGCCACTGCCTTCAGATGGTATGGGTACACAGAACACATTCCAGAAATTGAAACACTTGCGTAATATCTGCAATAAGAGTCACATGACCATCTACCCTTCTTGCCATATTCTGGAGTTACAACATCAAAGGTTGGAAGGAAAAAAATTGAATTAAGGCGGGGTTTTATAACATTCTTCGTGAATGTGTGTAAAAGTACATCATGTATTAAACAACTTTGTGTGGAATATGTCTGACATGGTCACCTGGGACAAAAAGCAAAATCTGTTGTGATGGAACATAGTCTAGAACTGGAATATGACTTTGACTTCCAAGTCCGAGTGAATACCAGATGCTTGTTAGACGGCGTTCTTACAGAAGCGGTTGAAATCTGTTTAAAATCTGATCTTGTAAATCGAGATTATGGTTTATGATGACCGAGTACACTCATTGAAATATTGTGTGTAAACATCATTAAACTCAGTTTCCCATGATGAACACTTCTAGATTTTTATTCCCTGCTCATGAATACAAAAATGTGAATATCTTAGTAAACTAGCTACTGACCTCAAAATCGACATCTTAGCTGTTCCAGAGACCCACGTGACTGAAAAAGATTTGGAAAGCAGGGGCAAGATTGCAGGATACAGAAAGATAGCGAGAATTCCCTCTCCTATATATGGATCAGCCATGTATGCCAAAAGTAACATTTGCAACATCTCGGAAGTGAGCTGTCAAAAAGTCAATGAAGTGGAAATAATTACTGCCAAACTCAGCAATTTAACTGTTGCATCAGTTTACAAACCACCTCTTTCCAACTGGCCAACTCCACCACTGCCCTCACTACCAAAACCTTGCATATATGTAGGAGACTTTAACAGCCGACATACATCCTGGGGTTACCCAAATTCTGATGAAAACGGGGAGAAACCCACTTTGTGGTGCGAAAGTCAAGACCTGTATCTCAGCTATGATGCTAAAGAAAAGAAAACATTCCATTCTGCTAGATGGCAATCTGACACCAATCCTGACCTGATCTTTGTTTCCACAGATGAAAGAAAACCTTTAGACCACACAAGTAACGTCCTTCAGCATTTTCCCAGAAGCCAACACAGGCCCACACTAATCAGTGTTGGTATCACAATACCTGTTATGAGATCGATTCATAAACCAAGGTGGAATTTAAAGAGGGCAAACTGGGACAATTATAGCTCCGAGGTAGATAATAACCTGCGATGGATACTCCAAAAGTGAAAAACTACAAGAGATTTGTAGGTATTGTTATTGCTGCAGCTAGACGAAACATCCCTCGAGGGTACAGGAAGCAATACATTCCATGCTGGGACAAATCTACACAAACTTTATATGAAAATTATCAAAAAACTGGTGACCCTGAAGCAGGAAAAATAATATTAGAAAAACTGAATGAAGGGAGGAAACAGAAATGGAAAGAGTTAACTTCTCAAATGAGCTTTACTCACTCCAGTAGAAATGCATGGACTCTCCTTAGAAAACTGGGTTCAGCCTCAAACATGTGCAAAGAGGAGCCAGGAATTACACTAGCTGAAATGGCATTGCACATCAAAACAAGAGCTGACAAAGTCTCAATAGATCCTGCCATGAAGAAACATATGGAGAAAGAGATGATTGAAATGGATAACAACCTTAGAAATAATCCTATCCTTTCTAATCCAATTAGTCGTGAAGAAGTTGAGAAAGCCATCAAAATGCTAAAAATGAGGAAGGCTGCAGGGTTAGATGGCATTTTCCCAGAATTCATAAGATATCTCTGCAAGCAGGGAAGAACTTGGCTCAAGAACTTCTTCAGTGATATCCTGGACACTGGGATAGTCCCCGCAGAATTTAAGATGCCTCACACATTGACGATCCTCAAACCAGGCAAACCAGCAGATGATGCTTCAAGCTATCGACGTATTGCTCTACTCAGTGTTTGCTATAAGCTTCTAGAACGCCTCATCCTTAACTGCATACAAGGAATAATAAATATCATAACACCAACATATCAGGCAGGTTTCAGACTAAAACGGAGCTGTTGTGAGCAAGTATTAGCACTGACATTGAGGCTGGATTTCAGAAGAAGTTAAAAACATCAGTAGCCTTTGTCGATCTAACAGCGGCATATGATACAGTTTGGCTGGATGCACTGCTACTTAAGCTTAAAAAACATATACCCTGCAGGAAACTAACATCACTCCTGAAGAATATGCCGACCAACCAATATTTTAAGGTCACTGTCGGACATAAGACAAGTAAGTCATTTACAATAAAAAATGGATTACCTCAATGGTCAGTACTAGCTCCATTGCTCTTCAACTTGTACACCAGTGACATGCCAGAAACAACCGGCAATAAATTCTGCTACGCTGACGACTTAGCTATCGCCGTCCAAACTGCCACATTAGAGGAAGGTGAGAGCATTCTCTCTAACGACTTAGAAACCTTGAACACATATTATAGAAAGTGGAGACTTTGTCTGAACCCAATGAAAAAAGAAGTATGCGCATTCCACTTGAGCAATAGAATAGCACATCAGCAGCTCAAAGTGAACTTCTGCCACCAGAGGGTGAAACATAATTTCTATCCTAAGTATCTTGGCATCACCCTAGACCGCTCCTTAACATTCAAAAAACACCTCGAAAACACAAGTCAGAAACTGAAAACACGAAACATCATGAAGAAGCTAGTTGGTACTTCGTGGGGAGCTGATGTGAACACACTACAAACAACCGCCCTCACCATGGTTTACCCTGTTGCTGAGTACTGTGCTCCAGTGTGGCAACGTAGTACTCATACTAGAAAAATCGACGTCCACCTGAATGAGTGTATGAGGGTAATAACTGGCACCCTAAAATCCACCCCAGTCCCCTGGTTGCACCTGATCAGCAAAATACCACCTCCAGAGATAAGACGCCAAGAAGCAACGACACGTGAGTGGTTAAAACTACACCATCCTTATCATCCACAGGATCTCCCAATCCACAAGGTTATAAATAACTTACCACCCACTCGTCTTAAATCCAGAAATCCAGTATGGCAAGATGTATTTGACTTTGATGTCATGGGGCAAAATGGCGACAAAGCTGGAACTCCGCATCTGTAAAACATCCAGATATTAAAGATCCCACAACTGGACTTCCAGGATTCCATTTAAATCGAGACCAGTGGGTCAAACTAAATTGCCTAAGAACAGGCCATGGGAAATGCAACGACATGTTGTATAAGTGGGGTCTTCAGGATTCTCCTGCATGTGACTGCAGTGCTACTTCCCAGAGTGTGGAGCATATTATCAGGGAATGCCCTCTACGGAAGTATGATGGACCATATGAAGATGTTTTTGGAACTACAAGTTCCTTCGTAGAATGGCTGGAAGAACTGGACATCAGCTTGTGAACGCTACCAACGTTCTTGTCATTGTATATATTTATTATTGTATTAGTTGCTTGCCATACGACAAATATATAATACAAAAAGAGTATAAATATCATTACACTGGAGCTCAGACCAATGCAAAAGAAGGAACATTGTCAGCAGTGAACGATTTCATTGGAAAGGGAACGAAAGGAAAAGATGTTTTTAAACATATTTGGATGGATATGTTCGGAGGAAAAAGTGTAGAAAAAAGTAAATGTTTATTTACAGCTTTCCAATTTGCATTCCAGCATAATCGATGTTTGAAGTTAATTATGTTTTGTTAATTCACGGTTTTTTGTTTTGTTGTTTGACATCTATCTTTATATATAAAGATGAATGTATGTTTGTTTGTTTGTTCTTCATACAAATCCACAGTTTTCATCTGATCTCAATGAAACTTTGCACACTTATCCTTTAAAACTAGGAGAAAAATACTGTCTACATTTGGTTGAAAAATTATCTGTATAAATAACACATGTTGTCTCATAACTTCGAAATACGGCGATACACAGACACGTTGGATATGGACGTCTCCGTACCGTGTTTCCGTGTAGTGGACTGGCAGCTCAGTGGTTAAAGCACTTGCTTACGAACGTCATGGTCTCCGGTTCAAATCTCCGTGGAGGCTAAGATTTAAAAAAATTGTTTTTCATTGTAAGAGTCAGTCCTGGGCCGTAGGTTATTCGGATTGAATGTTAAACTGCAGATATTAGAAAGTTAGGGGTGCAATGCGAGGCAAATAGTAGGTAGTCTTGCAATGTTGTAGGTGTACACTTTTTTACGTTATAATGATCCCTCAGGTGTTGTTTGCAGTCATTGTGTGAGTGTGAACCACAGTAATATTATTATAAATACGGAAGTAAGTCTCCGTCTTTTTGTTACATTTTGATGAGTAAATGGCTATACCATTGTGATGGGATTTTATAAGGAAATCTGTATGAAGGGCGCAGGATATTTTTTCCAGTATGATTAACAGTTGTAGTCATGAAATTTTGAGACCTTATCGAATGGTGACAGAAGTATGTTGGAAATTGAGTCTCTTCAAGAGACAGGTTCGACGGTACAATGATATAGTGTTAGCTTTCCTGTCATATTATTCCGACTTGATATTGTTTGTTACCAACAACTTTCTATATTTAATTCTGGCAAAAAAATTCTTAATCCACGCGTACGCAGTCGTGGGTACGAGCTAGTACTATTATAAATCTGTAAGCAAGCTGTGCGTGTTTCTTTATTTGAATCAGAACTGCACAAAAACTACTTCAGCAATTTGGATGGGGTTTTCAAATTTTGAAAGCTAATGGTCTGAATGAAAATCTGCAGATATTGCAAATGATGTATGTACCATAGGAAGGAGCAAGCAATTAGAAACCTTTCTAAATGGATAACTGTGGGCTGCAGATCATTATGTACTTCAGACGTGCACTGCACTCCCTTCACAAAAATCTGATAAAACTTAGGATTCTGTTTTATTTTTTTTTACTTTGGTTACTCAGTTTTCTGGACCATAGTACTTTAAAATAAATTAAATACATGAATCAAATGTAATAAGCATTGTCTTGATTCGTAACAGATCAGTTACCATGCAAAATGTGTTAGATTACTAATGTGGTAGATATATATTGTCTCTGGTAGACAGTTAAAGTTTGACTCTGGTACAATTGTCTTCCATGATCGCGAAAGGCTGTACAATAAGTGACGTTAATATGCCAATCCTCATTCCTTACATATAATTATGGATTCCAAATTCAATTTTTATCTTGAAGAAAGATTTCTGATAACAGCTACCATAAATATCAACAGGTAAAAATACGTACTTTTTCCATAATAACTTGTACAGAACTGCCCACATTTTATTAGATGTCACACAGTTAATACACTCGATTAATATATCTTTGGTGGATATAATGTGCAAATATTCTTGAATAATATCGTCCAAGGAATGTGTATACAAATTTTGGCTGCTGTTCAAATCACGGCCGTTAAAATAAACTGTTCTTTCTAATAAATAGCTCTCATAATCCTGATTTGTAATGTTTATATCGCTATATGTGCAATTAAGTTAAGGACGACAGCAACATGGAACCAATGAAATTAAGATTTTACTAGGCATCATAAAACCTGATGGTAGATATATAAAGTGCATAAATTATAATACTAAATCCATTATGCCTTAGGCTCTAACAAAGCATGGAAATTGTCTTTCCGGTCTGGCTGCATTTCAACCTAATCACAAACTTGGCTAATGATTCTGTTTGAAAATCATAGCTTCTCTTATATGCACATTAGTACATTCACTGTTTCGCCATCGATACTTGACCTGCTAGAAGTACTTATATGCAACTAAAATAATGATGTCAATAATATGGCTTTATGGAAAACAAATGGAATTAAAAATATAATTCATAACCTAATGGTACACCACGTAAATTATAAAGCTAAATCCTTCATCACTTATGTTTTGACAAAGCATATCAGTTGTCATCATGGTCCAAGCCACAACCTCTGATAATATTGCTTTTCGGAAATCATTGCTTCTGTTCACATGCACATTAATACATACACTGTATTGCGATCAAATCTTGACACCTTACAATTACTTATACCTAGCTGAAACAATGGCATCAATAATATGATGATTTGAATGCAAAGGAAATTAAATATAATTCTTGAAGTGTGATACTGTGTAAGGTTAGATTTAATCCACATAAACTTCTATTTTAAAGCACAAATAATTGATTTAAGGTATAGGTAACATCTTATTTCTCTTGAACATTGCTTCAGTTGACTATATCACAAAAGTGAAACTCTTTCTAAACATCTTTTTACTTCACACAATAATTACCTCTATAAATTAGTACAGTTAATTTTTCAGATAGCTTTTCCACTATTTCATAAACTGTATTGCATTAAAACATGAATGAAACAAAATTCTCTGACATCAGTATGAAAACTGAACCTAAGGTAATAACCAAAACAACAAAGTTTTCAGAAGACATTTAAAATTCATGCCTCTCCATGTTAAGAT
Source organism: Vandiemenella viatica (assembly GCA_031002005.1). Lineage (NCBI taxonomy): Eukaryota > Metazoa > Arthropoda > Insecta > Orthoptera > Morabidae > Vandiemenella > Vandiemenella viatica. The sequence goes on along the minus strand of JARYHS010013630.1, from coordinate 260,938,828 downwards.
TTGGAAATACAATAAAATTGGTAAAGAATTTTTACAGGTTCAAAAGCACATGCAGTGCAGCCAACCCCAATATCAAGAAAACCTCAAAAATCACTATACAGAACTGTTTCAGGTTGCTTTCTACATCTGAATCATCACATTTTAAACATTCTGTAACATTATATTTAACATTTTAATGGGAGTACACAAATCAACTATCTATATACATTTTATTGACACAATCTTATTTACAAAATCATGTATTTACACATAGTGACCCCTCCCCGAAACGTACATCCCAAAAACTAATTCACATAAAAGTTGCTTACATTAGGGCACCCCTCCTCGAGACATCGGTAAAGGTCCCTACATCTTACTGTGAAAGCGGGTTTCAGGATTTCCCTGAAAATCCAAAACTACATAAATTATTTTTTTTTCAATCCTTCCAATGTTGTTCTACTTTTGAATGAACATATCTAATACTACACTTCTATATATACATAGCTATACTATACACTGCAAGAGATATAAACTTTGATTGATCACAAACAGCAGATTTTGGGATATCCACAGCACAGCTGACGGATCATATGGTTCTGTTTTCACAAATTGTTTGTCCCTAAACTGCAACATTGCTGAATCAATCAATACAGATTTACAGTAATCACTCATACAATTAAGTCCTTCATTACCGCTGATTCCACTATTCATCTATATCTATAAAACGAAAACCGGATATATTGGTCTTATAAAAACTTGGAAACTATGGAGCAGATTTCGATGGAGTTTTCACTGTTTTAAAGCTTAGAATCTTAATGTGGTTGTTTGGTGTGTCTTATGTTTCAACATTAAATAACGCAGGAGAATTAAATGAAATTCTGAACAAATGATGACAAATCCCAAAGATGAAAGGATTAGATGTTCCAAACTTCACACTAAACACACACCTAAATGTCTCTGACCATTGCCTTTAATGAAAGCAAAAAGATAACTTTAGAATAATAACTATTTTGCACACTAAACAAAAATTGAAGTATTCTTTCCTTTAATTCGGGATATTCCATTTTTAAATGCGATAGATAGCCGTAAATTGAAGTATTCCTTCTTTTAATTCAGGTTGTTCAATTTTTAAATGCCATAGATAGTTGTAAAAACAACAGAAATTTTCTTTAAGCAGGATCTCTAGACAATGTCTCTGGCCATCAGCATTAATCGTTTGTTTATGATAACATTACTCCACATTCACTTTTGATATTTGTATAAAAGGCTGAATCTGCGGAGTTAAAGTATTTGGCTTCTGAGCAAAAAGTATATCCATTCATTTCACAATTGAATCACATGTGGGTTTCTCACATAATCTAATGTTGTTCAGTAATGTAGTAATGCAATTTCTTAACCAAATTAATGAAGCTTGATATACATGAATCGTTTCGGACGAATGAAAATAGCGTACGTACAAATAAACTTCAACCCACCCGTTTCTTGGTAGGGGATGGATGAATCTATGTTTGCTTTAATTTCGAAAAAAAAAGTTGGCACGAATTTTATGAAACTGTGTACAAATATTTCTCATTGCGGGAATAAAAATAGGATACGGGTAAATCTACGCCAACTATACTGGGAAACGCCGGGAAATCCGCTAGTTACCTGATAACTACTCTCCATACCTAAATAATTATCTGAATCTCTGAATACTGAATAATCATCTCTACCATTGCTTATATAAGCTTTAGAAAAATTTCCAGAATATTTCAAAGACCTTTGACAGACATTTCTGGAATTCTAACAATATTTAAACATTAATATAGTGTTCTTGGGTAACTAGGCGAGTGAGCAGGGTGTTCTTACCCGATATTTCGGTGATCGGAATCTCTGTCGCCATCTATTGGTGAAGTGTCGGATGCGGCAGTAGGCTAGGATCTTTATAGCCTCAGAGGTGGCCGCGTGCGAGGTAGATGTGCATGCAGCTGATTGGCGGACTCGGTTGACGCCTAGGCGGTGGAGTGGGGATAGTGCTGGTAGGTGCCAGTAGCGGCGTCAGTTGGTTTGCGCCTGCCGTGCCACGCATACCTCGCCACACTGGTGATGTACTGCATCGATGACTGGCGTCCCAGCTTCGCTTAGTTGGTACCCGGAGACCTGGATGACAAGATTGGGCACAATGCGAATTTCAACTGCTTCAGTTAGAACATTATCCCAGAAGAAATACTTAAACAATTAAAATCATATTAAAACAGTCAGAATTAATACAAAATCATTAAAAAATTTAATGAAATGCACAGAAACAAAAACCAAAGGTATTTATACACAAAACTAGCTGGTACCCATGTCTTCGTTTGTGTTTGAAAAGAATTTAAATTGACAGCTACCAACATCTAACCACATTAGTGCATGATGGGAGACTCAATGCTATTATCACACACAAACGCCAGTCATCTGCGCTATGTAGTTCAGACAGCGAAGTAAAATATATGGACACACATGTCTTTGGTTGAAATACGAAAATATCCTTGATTGACCAATTTCAACCACCATATCTCCCACACCCACACAGTTACCGAAATTTGGCCAACATTGTGATCAACGGGTGACTCTGTGCTGCTACCACACACAAACACCAGTGATCTGCGCTGGAAAGTTTTGGCTGAAAAGTGATACACCATGACACATCCATTTTTGGAAGATATATGAAAGTACCGCAGATTGACCACATTCAATCACTGTATCTCCCACACCCACATAGCTACCGACATCTCATCACCATAGTACATGATGGTAGACCTCTTCCACACACACAAACACCAATGGTCTATGATATGTAGTTGTGGCAGCACAGTGACACATACGGCGACACATGTCTCTGGTCGAAATACGAAAATATCCTTGATCGGCCTCTTTCAACCACCATATCTCCCTCACTCACACAGTTACTGAAATTCGGTGACTCTGTGCTACTACCACCCACAACACCAGTGATCTGCGCTAAATAGTTTTGGCTGAAAAGTGATGCACCATGACACGTTTTTGGTAGAAATATGAAAGTGTCACAGGTCAACCATTTTCAACCATCATATCTCCCACATCCCCATAGCTACTGATATATAACCACCATAGTACACGATAGGAGACACGATACCACTTCCACACATAAACACCATCGGTCTATACTATGTGGTTGTGACAACAGAGTGGCATATATGGAGACACAAGTATTTGGTCGAAATACATAAATTACCTGCATCAACCACTTTTAACCATCATATCTCCCACGTCCCTAAAACTATCGACATTCAGCCAACGTTGTGCAAGACAGGAATCTCATGCTACTTTCACAAACTAAGACCATGTGATCTGTGCTAGGTAGTGGTTTCTGAAAAGTGAATTGTAGGAAAACACATGTCTATTTTTATATATATAAAAGACTAACTGGTACCCATCACTTCGTTCGTGTTTGTTAAGAATTTTGATTCACAGCTACCAACATCTAACAACCGTAGTGCACAATGGGAGACTCGAGGCTATTACCACCCACAAATGCTAGTCATCTTGCGCTGTGTAGTTCAGGCAGCAAAGTAAAATTTTCGGACACACATGTCTTTGGACGAAATACAAAAATATCCTTGATTGACCACTTTCAACCACCATATCTCCCACACTCCCAAAGTTACCGAAATTCGTCGAACGTTGTGATCAATAGGTGACTCAGTGCTACTACCACACACAAAGACCAGTGATCTGCACTTCATAGTTCTGGCTGAAAAGTGATGCATAGGGACACATACGTTTTTGGCAGAAATATGAAATTGCCACTGGTCGACAACTTTCAACCCCTATATCTCCAACACCCCCATAGCTACCGACATCTAACAACCATATTGCATGACAGGAGAAACGATTCTACTAACACACACAAACACCAATGGTCTATGCTATTTAGTTGTAGCAGGAAAGAGGAGTATAAGGAGACACTAATTTTTTGTCGAAATATGAAAACGCCATGCATTGACCAACTTTAATCATCATATCTCCCACAGCTATCAGCATTCGGCCAATATTGGGCACAACAGGAAACTCCATGCTACTTCCACACACAAACACCAGTGATCTGTGCTAGGTAGTGGTGGCTGAAAAGTGAAATATAGGAAAATTCACGTTATTTTATATATATATATATAAGATTATCCACATAAATCAGCCCTAACTGTCGCAAATTGCCCTCTAAACACTGTAGCTCACTTCGGTACTTGGAATTACAAACTTTTAATCAATGTTTCATGTGTAGTATTGTCCTTCAACACATTACGTAGTATTTACATGGTTTCTTTCCATAAAACAATGTTCATTTACACAAAAATCCGATTAATTGCAAGAAAAATATACAAAATAATATTTACTGAACTCCCAGCTTGCTACAAATAATTCTTAACATACAGTTTCATTAAATGTCTGGGTCTTAGGGCCGTTATAATGTCCAGATTGTAATGAAGCAGGTTTGTATGCATACATAAAAACTAACGCTGCTATGGGTCATAAAGGAAAGCAGGTTAAGAAATAAAAAGAAGTTTAATAAACGAAGTTTAGATAATACAACGTTAAAATAACAATAAGGAGGATCTAATAATCATTATTATAAAAGTTTTGAACCCCTAAAACATCTTGATTGAAAGATATTAAATGGTTCGTTATCAGTTGGCAAAAGCTTAAATAAAATGAGTTTAAGCTGGAAAGACTAGGAGTGGCTGTGTTGACCGCAAGGCTTGTGCGAGCTCAGCCACTTACTTCTTTCAACTTGACAAAGGGTGTACCCCAAAATATTGTTTTTTCTGTGTTTGTGTATTGTTTTGTATTGCTGCTGCCCTCCTCCCTTCGACTTTGGTGAGTGATGGGTGTATGTTATCTATCCATTCCTATATAAATATTGCCTCGCGGCAGTTCTTTCCTTCCATTGTTACCGAAACATATACATATATATAACTAATTTCAGGTAGATAAAACATAGTGTCAGTTTACTTTAGAGAGAATAAAGAAGCAACACAAGTAGAACAGATTGGAAGTGAATAAACTGAAACAATCTAACATGAGAGAAAGTTGCAGAAATGGTCGATGTGGGTCTAAGTAGTAACTCCTAAAAGGGCTCAATTGAGGATGAATGGAAAGCATTAAAGGAACCACCCCATGGTTCAGGTTGAAAAAAATTGTGTTTTGGTTTTAATAATATTTCAATAGATTAAGATATTTTCAAGTATCCTGAAAAGGATTTCGCTTTTTTTTTTCTTTCTTTCTTTTCTTTTGACATTTAAATAGCATTTTCTACCTCACCCACTTTTCTGTCACCCACTTTTCTGCATGTATTTTAGACCTTTATATCCCCTATATTGCATGTTAGGATTTCTTTTTTTTTCTTTTTTTTACTCCTGAGTGTGTTGGCTATCCTTGGAGGGCAACAGGAAGCAGTGGAAGAAATTGATGGATGTTCTGATATTGCAGTTTCACTTGATGGAAGTTTTCAGAAAAGAGGACATATATTCTCGGAATGGAGTAGTGACTGCCACAAGTGTAGACACTGGTGTTAGATGTGGAGATATTGACAAGATATTGCCAGAGTTGTAAACTCAGTGAACATAAAGAGCACAACTGTGTGGCTAAATTTAGAGGAACAAATGGTGGTATGGAAGTTTATGGAGTGCAACAAATATGTTATCGGTCCATAGCAACAAGAGGTGTATGATACACCACATATTTGGGAGAGCGTTACAGTAAGGCATACAACAATGTGGTGGACTCTAAGCCATATTGAGGTGCCATTATTAACAAAATAGAATGTGTGGCCCATGTTCAAAAATGTTTGGGAACAAGGCTGAGAAAACTAACTTGATATGAGAGGTAAAAAATTATAAGATGGAAAATTGTTGACCGTACAGGGTTGGTTAACTAAAACTGAAATAGAAAACTCGCAGGTATACTGTGGACAGGCAATTAGAAGAAATAAAGAAAATCTGGAGGCAATAAAGAGAGATGTTTGAGCCATATTCTTCCATAAGTCCTCTGCTGATAAGCCATGGATTGTGTCAATTGGGAGAAAATTCTTGGTGCAAATACAATAGGGCTCAGACAACTGGAGAATCTTATTCTCATCAGTATCCTCTTTCTGTTGCTGTTATTACAGCAATTAAACCTATTTTTTAGAGACTTAGCTCATCCTGACCTTCTAAGAAAATGCCTGCATGGGCAGACACAGAACCCAGATGAATGTTTCAACAGCATAAAACCTAAAACTGTATTAGTAGGCATGCATACAATGAAAATAGGGGTTCATGATGCTGTTATTACATTCAACTGTGGTAATATTGGGAAGTGTTTGGTTCTGAAAAGGCTGGGAATTAATCTTGGGGAAAATATTATCACTGGGCTGCAACATTGCGATAAGCTGAGTATAGCTGATGCAGACAGGTCTGCATTTAATATGGTAAATAAAGCAAGGCAGACATCCAGGAAGGGGAAAAAGAAGCTGGAAGACCTGCTAGAGGCCAAAGAAGGGCCATTATATGCAGCAGGACAGTTCTAATTAACTGGAAGTAATAAATTTCAAAAGATTTTCTTTAATGTCAATTTCTCATAAATCAAAATTTTCAGTACATGCGCCCCATTATATCAGAAACTAGCAAAGATAATTGAATGAAATTTTCATAGACTCTGCTTAACATAAAAAGCCACCTCTGGTACTACAAGCATTAATATCCCCCCATTAGGTTGTTCATTAAAAAAATCCTAATATTTTTATTGATAAATTTAAAAAAGTATTTCTGAATAACTATAAAATGTATAGAATAGATATTAGTTCAGTTGACTTTACTAGCATCATGTAATATTCAGTAAAAATATTAAGGCGCTGAAAATAATGAAAGCTGGTAAAGAGACATTAGACTTTAGGAAACAAGACACCCGAACACCTAGAATCATAGAAGAAATTTTGGAGTCGATGGATCAGACAAGGCAAAAAAATACTTAGGATTAAGCAGGAAGAGAGCAATACAGACAATTTAGAAATCAAGTAAACAGGAATGCAAAGAAGCAAAAGAAAGATGGCTGCAGGAAAAGTGTGAAGAATTAGAAAAGGAAATGGTGGTAGGTAAAGTAGATGTCGCATATAGGCAGATCGAACAGAATTTTGGAGAATTAAAAAAAAAGAGGAAGTAAACATTAAAGCTGCCAATGGGAAACCTCTTCTAAATTAAGAAGATGGAGCTAATCAATGGAAGGAATACATAGAGAAACTGTATGATAGAGATGATTTGAAAAACAATATATTGGAAAAATAAGTTGATGTTGACATTGATGACTGATCCTGTTTTGAGGACAGAAATTAATAGAGCTCTGAATGACTTGAAAGCAAATAAAGCAGTGGGTCTTGATGAGATCCCTCCAGAACTTCTTAAATCCCTAGGAGAGGAAGGAATCAAAAGATTATTCAAGCTGATATCAAAAAGTTACAAAAAAGGAGAAATTCCAACTTATTTTAATAAAATTATCATCTTCACACTTCCAAAGACAGCACAAGCTGACAGATGTGAGGATCATCGCACTATAAGTCGAACATCACATGCCTAAAAATTATTGTCCAGATTAATATACAGAAGAATGGAAAGTGTAGTGGAAGGGATAGTATGTTTTAGAAAAAAACACAGTACGAGAGAAGCAATTCTGGTGTTAAGATTAACACTTGAAGGGCGGATCAAGAAAAACAAAGATATTTTTATAGCATTTTTGATTTAGAAACAGCTTTTTATAAAATTAAGTGGGACAAGATGTTCAAAATTTTAAACAAGTCTGGTGTAAAAACTGAGATAGAAGGATACTTTATAAACTTTATAAGAAACTAGTAGTTATAATAAAAGCAGAGAATCATGAGAGACATTCATCAATTAAAAAGGGTGTGAGACAAGTTTGTAGTCTATCCCCATTAATATTCAACTTGTAGGTTTAAGATGCAATAAAGGAAGTAAAAGAAAAGTTTTCATGTGGCAAAAGTGTTCAGGGAGAAAAAATCAGTATGCTACGATTTGCTGATGACATTGTCTTATTAACAGAGAAAGCTGAGGATATTGAGATGTTACTGAATGGCATGAACAAAATACTGAAAGAAGATTTTGGACTGAATATAAATCAAAGCAAGACTAAAGTGATGAAATGTAGCAGTAATGATACCAATACTAGTAGATTAAATATAATAATAGGATCGGCTGCAATAGGACAAGTAAGTGAATTCTGCTACTTGGGAAGCAAAATTACAACCAATGGCTGAAGCAGGAATGATGTTAAAAGCAGAATATCATTAGAAAAAAGAGCTTTCATGAAAAAGAGAAATATTTTAATTTCAAACGTTGATCTAGGACTTAGAAAGAACATTTTAAAACACAATGTGTGGAGCACAGCACTTAATTGACTTCAGGAATATCAGAAAGAAAGAAAATTGAAGCATTTGAAATGTGGTGCCACAGAAGAATGCTGAAAATTAAGTGGACAGCAAAGTACGGAATGAACGAGTTTTTGAAACGATGGGTGAGGAAAGAAGTTTGTGGAAGAAGCTTACAGAAAGAAGATACAGGCTGGTAGGTCATATTTTGAGACTTGGTTAATTTGTTATTGGAGAGAACAGTCGAAGGTAAGAACTGTAGAGGAAGACAGAGGTTAGAATATATCAAGCAGACAATTGAGGACATGGTTTGTAAGTTGAGATGAAGTGGTGCAAGATAGGAAGGGATTGCATCAACCCAGTTGAGAGAATTATGACAGCCAAAAAAAAAAAAAAAAGAGTTATCTGGTCCTCTTGCATATCACATTCACCACATATAAGTATACCTAACCCCAAGCTTCCTCTTCTTTCATAAAATTTGTTCCACATGATCTGAATTCTGTAGAATTGTTCATGGGAAGAGGAACCAGGATAATGCAATTTGACAATTATAATTTACTCTTAACACCCCATTCAGTTACTTAAACTTAGAATATTACTTTATTTACGATCACTACCTTCAGCTTCTCTACTTCTTGCAAGCACTTTCCTTCATAAATCTTATGTTCATATAAATCTGTTGCATACTTCACAAGTACAATTCTTTCGTGCGCGAGTGATGTACACACACATTATATTCCTCTATTGGCCATTGCTTCTTCTTGCAGACCCCCTCTCAAAGATACTCTCACTTTCCAGAGATACTCAGCCTCCCTTACTAACTTAAACCAAATACTTCATCTCCGATATAGTGACGAAACAATTTGTATTACCTCTCACAAAACTTTAAGGAATGGTAAAAAACTATATTAAACATGGAATGCATTAAACATTTGCTCAGTGTGAAAAGTAACTATGTTTTTAAACACATCCTCCGGCCAGTTTATAACAAAAGTTTGTCTTTCTCTCAAATTTTATGTGATCTATTTTGTAACATTCATTCATTCTTCCAGTATTCAATGCACCCTTTACAACTCTCACTCTCTCCATTTTACTCTGTTCATCACACCTTCAAAATCACTCAAATATTCTGCCCATGTTGGTTGTGGTAGTACGTATGGCACAACCTCCCAAGATCACACTTCACTCACTCTGTAGGATTGCTCGTCGGGTGATAAGCTGCAGTCCTTATGTGCTTCACTCTTGTATTGTTAAAACACTCTGTCCAATTCCTTGATATGAACTGACTACCATTGTCACTTAATATGCTCTATGGCTTTCCACATTTTACAAAATAATCTTTCTCCAAACGGCTACTTAATGTCTTCCCTGTTGCCTTCCGGATTCCATATAGCCTCACATACTCGGAGAACACATCCACATCCATATCCACAAAAACATAAACCAATCCACCTTTGGCTTTGGGGAGTGGTCTGTATAAGTCAACAGCCATAAGGTCTAGATCAGTGATGTCAAAGATACGGCCCGCGGGCCGGATCCGGTCCTTGAGCCCTATCAATACGGCCCGCGATCGCAATGTGACACAGAAAGAAGAATCATGTTTTTTAGAGCTTTTTAGACTTCACTCGATTCCTCTATGGAAGTTTTAAAACCTGGCCCGCCTACACATTCTAAATTTAATATATGGCCCTCTGCAAAATTGAGTTTGACACCTATGGTCTAGATCAGTGGTTCCCAACGTGGGCCGTACCGCCCCAGTGGGCGTTAGTGAGCTCGAAGGGGGCGTTTGTGAACAAAGGCAAATTTTGGGGGGGGGGCGTTGACGCCCAGCCAGCGCCCCCCTAGCCAACACTGGCAAGGACTTGCCGATAAGATTAATTAATAACAGAAAAACATTGAACAAATGTTTCAGCAAGTAATTCCAAATGTCCTTTAAGCAAGATCAGTGGGGATTAAAAGTTGGTATTAGTACATTATATCTTAGTTCCTAACACCTGCTTCAATGGTTGATGAATGAGTCGCTGCAAGCGCTGTGCACCACAGGGATCACTATTATTAGTATGTTTATGTTCCGGATCGATCAACAATGCTTATACGTCTACACTGGTCAGTGTTCGATTGTTCGGTAGTGCTTTCTGACGGAGCGACTGCGAACCTGTGCAGTATCTACAGCTTACGTGGACCTACTTACTGAAGATTATTTATTTTGGAATATCTATCTGCCACAGAAGTTAGTACATATTCATTATTATTATTTGCTTATTATTCTATTTACTGATCAATATTACATGAGCAATGTTCTGTGAAATTTCAACTATGTTGTAACCTTTTATTTAATTTTTGTATCATGTGCTAACTGCACTCGATTCTTTACTGATCACTGCTACTATTCCTATTAATATTATTATCAACATCATTTTTGACGTTTAGAGATTTTTACAAAGGGTAAGAACACCTGTGGTTGACATGAAGTTGTATGAAATTCAAATTTAAGCAAATACTGTGATCCAGAAAACCAGCAACACTGTCAGGTTAACTGAACAGGTCCACGGGTTCGGTGATAGTATCTTCTGTCGATGGTGAACAGTTTCTGCAGTGCATGTGGTTACCATATTCGGAAGCGCGTATCTTGTTAGCGAAATATCAGCTTCGCGAAGTACTTTAACTCTCAGTTAATGTAGGTTTGCTTTACTTTGTACTGGACTTGAATATGAAAATGTTATTACAATGAAATAAACAAGTGTATGCATTCGTAGTTTAAACGGGAATAATATTTCTAGTATGGTTAGCCTTTCTGTCAATGATAGGTGTTCCTTAAATCGAGAGCGGTGTCAAATTTATGTTCATCAATAAGAAATGGGCTTTAATTGCAAACTGAACAAACCATCATACCGTTTACAACATATACTATGGGAGGCACTAAGGCACCTAAAATCGATATGTGGCGTCGGTTTCCGGTACAAACAATGTCATATTTGATAACCTACAGCTCTTATATTGCATCGTGGGCAGATATTGAAATCCCTCACTTGCTAGGTACTTCGTGTAAGGCCGGCATATATTGAAACGGGATATTGTTAGGCAGTTTTCACACCGGCAAAACTGGCGCCAGATACAATGTAATCAAATGAGAGCTTTAACATATACGATCTATTCACACTATCGGTTAGCTCAGCTCAAAAATCGCTATACACGTAATCCAATGGGAGCATTCACACTACGCGGTCCACTCAGGTCAGGGCAAGGCAGCTCAAACTGAAGTCGCCACTGATCAACAACGGTCAAGACCTGAGCTGAGCTGAGCTGAGCTGACCGCTAGTGTGAACGAGCAAAGGTCAGGTCAGGTCAGGCGGCGAATGACTGAAAACTATGCTCATAAGCAATAAAAAGAGTAATAAATGTTAAAAAAAATGTTTTAACGGTATTTTATTTCTGTTTATTATAAAGTCGGCAAACTTAAATATAAATTCAAATATTATTACACATTGTAAGACCCAAGGCTCATAGGGGGGCTGAAGTATAGCCTTAGTGCCTCAACTTAAACTCTTGATGATGACTCACAGTTCTATGGAAAACTTACGAAATAATTTTAAACTTGACCATGTTGCCAGGATACTCAACTTGAATGCTTAAGGTCGCCACAATATTTGTTAACCCAAGGTGATCAGATAACTACGAAATAACAACAGTTCACTTTCCAAAAATCTTCAAATTTAGAAAACCAAAAGTTCAAAATAGCATTCTAAAAGTTAAATTGGCAGATCGAACATATGTTTCCAAAAGTTTGCAAGTTGTGGAGAGATGTTAGAACCGACCGAACCCCTGATGTAAAAACTACTAGTCCATGTTTAGAGTGATGCCCGCTATACACCAAAGTCCCAATATGGCCGACTTGGTAGCTTGACCATAACCATCCTCTTACCAACCGCACAGACACTTACACAGACTATACGCACATTACTGCTCAGCTCTCGGACTAATAAAGATGGCCTTTCAACTGCGCACCAGATTATATAAGCTCTCTGATGTCACGGCCAAAACGCAGCTTTCTGCTACCACTTATAAAAATTAGGTCTTAGCTAACTCGGTAACCAAACAGATATACGGAAATTAAAGGCTGACAGTATTTAGACTTTTTTAATAGAGAAATAATGGATATGCATTAAGTAACTTTAAGCATTTAGTTTTAAATCCTAAGCGTATGAGGCGAACTACTTTCTGCTCCGGGGAAATACTATTCTCTTCGAACTTGCAATATTTCGTCATTTTGGCCAAATCGTAATATATTTAAATAATGTTTATTTCAACGTGTTCTCCCAAAATTCCTGAGTTTACTGGTGTAACTTTTATTAAGATTGATGCCCGGATAGTGGAATTACAGCTTTGACAAGATTTACAAAAATGCTATGTGTGTTCTAATTTAATAACTTTACTTCTATTGCTTTTATGGAAAATGTAAAATTACCAAAATATTCTCTGAATTAAATTACATATTCTGAAAGTTGTCTTATCTCTGTATCTAACTTTGATCAGCTGTAATAAATTCCTAAACTGGTCACATGGCAACCTGATGAAATAATTTCTAAAATCTTTATAAAATCGGTTCTACTGCATGGAATGGTCTGAAATTAATATATATGATATTAGATTTGTGAATCTTTCAAGAAATCTACTTTTTATTCCGAAAGCTTTCTAGGATTTTGTGATAAAAAATGCCAAAAGTGAAGTGCACCTAACGAAGTGTTAAAAAATTGATTTAAGTTATTTATACGTCCAGAAACTACGGAATTTTAGTGAATTTATATTTTAATTGAGTTATTATTTCTTTAAAACTACTTTATTTCATTCAAAAGTGTGCAGAAATAGTGAAATACCGAATATCAGAAATCTATTGTTTGGTGAACTGAATTATTATGGATTATCACATTTCAGGTTAGTAAAAGGTTTTTATATCATTATAGAAAGTTAATTTAGTGTTTTTATTAAATATTGAGCCACTTTATTGCTCTTAAATCGGTTTAGAAATGACGAAATGTTCACATAGTAGAAGCTTATTGTTTCAAATTTGGATTATTAATGATTATCTTATTTTCAGTTTATTTAGGGTTTGTTTACTGTTATACACAGTTTATTTAGGGTTTTTATTAAACACTGGCAGTCTTTACTGCATTTAAATTGGTTTAGAAATGGTGAAATTGAGCTATAGCAAGGTTTATTATTTAGAAATTGAGTTTATGTGAATTAACCTATTTCCTCCCAAGATAATGTTTTCTTACTGTCATAGGAAGTTTATTTAGGTCTTTTATTAACTTTTGAATACCTTTACTGCTTCTGAAAGGGTTTGTTTAGTCTGTTTGGTTACAGTATCTGCATGCTATATAAAGCCTCACTCTCCTAACCTATACAAGAAACGAAACTATTTGTTACTGAAGAGTTAGCTATTCCCCCCCTATGCCTAAAGGTGAGGAGCTAGAATTTGCTAAAATTCTAAGGTTCTTACATAGTACTGTCAAGATACAGATCCTGTTTCTGAATTTATAAAAAAATATTGTGAATATATTTTTAGAATCAAATGCTTCTGTACCAGCATTAGCAAATAAACAAAGAATATTTGTAAAGTAGGATTTCTCTCGCTCATCCTGAAATTCACTTTGTACATGGCATGAAATATTATCCTTCCGTAAATAATTGTGCAAAATACATGTTGCTAAAATTATGTTATCAATTAATCCTGGAGCAGAATTAATTTTTCTAAAATAAATTTGAAATCTTTGAGCCCTAAAATATCAAAAGCATTTCCCACCACTCGTCTCGCACAGCATAGCCGGTATTTAGCATTCATTTTTCTCTTGATCTGTTTGCGCTTGAATCTCTGGATGCACCCAGAACCATCCTCTTTTTGATCTTGACGTGTTTTTAGGCTCTTGATCCAAAATCATTGCGATTTAATTGACGTTGGGGTGGAAAACGGCATTGTGCACTATGAGCAACGGAAATGAAATGGCCTCGTCTACTACTTGATCTGGCCTGACCTGAGCTGAGCTGACAGCTAGTGTGAATGCTATCCTGGATTGTGATCTGAGCTGACCTGACCTGACCGCTAGTGTGAATGGGCCTTACACGTAGTCCGGTGTGGCAGATCACCGGCCCTTTGATTTAATTGTTTTTTATGCACACTTGTCCACACTGGTGCAGGTGGCGGAGAGGATCTAATCTCAGTCCTGACAATTTTCTGTCGTTTTGTAATAAGTAATTACTCGTGCGATACTATGACATTAATTGAATTAGTTGATATTAAACCTTATTTGTGAGATAAAACAGCCAACTATTTCAAAGTTAGAACAGAATGCGTGCAAAGAGATTTACACATATTTGAAAGAAGATTTTGAAGTGAAAGAAAAAAATAACTGAAAGTTGATCAGCTATACATTTGTTATTAGTTATAACAATACAGAACAGGTTACACAATTTATTTTGTTAATTTGCAGCGGCAACGCGCCTTCGATACTGACAAAGTATCTTTGTGTTGATACCACAAATAATAGAACAACCAGATTTACAATTTTAAGTAAAATATAAGTCAGTTATCATGTTTGTTAGTACTAATGATAAATATGTAATTTATCATTTTTCAGTTGGTTTCATTTTCTTTTGGTTTCGAAATATTCTTTCAGAAATGTATACATCTCTTTCCACGCCTTCGTTTTACTTTACTTGTGCTTATTCCCAATCTGTAGGTCTCATGTAAGTCAGTAAAGTTTGCTCCTTTAACTAGATCCTTAAAAATCAATAGAAGAAATTTATAGATTTCAATCGCAGTCGCAGATATTGTACAATATTTAAAAAAAAATGAGTTCATTTCGTAATTGGTCAAAAATTTTCAATGAAACAAAAATATAGCAGAATATTTGTGTACCTAATTTATTTCACTTTTTCTATGCCACTTTTTGTATTTGAGTCAACACAGGATGTATCCAGTACTGTATGTTAATGAAATCTTTATATATAAAGATGAATGTATGTTTGTTTGTTTGTTCTTCATATAAATCCACAGTTTTCATCCGATCGTGATGAAACTTTGCACACTTATCCTTTGAAACAAGGAGAAAAATACTGTCTACATTTGGTTGAAAAATTATCTGTATATAATTAACACACGTTGTCTCATAACTTCGAAATACGGCGATAGACACACACATTGGATATGGTCGTGTCCGTACCGTGTTTCCGTATATTGGACTGGCAGCTCAGTGGTTACAGCGCTTGCTTACTAACGTCGTGGTCTCCGGTTCAAATCTCCGTGGAGGTTAAGATTTTTAAAAATTGTTTTTCATTGTAAGAGTCAGGCCTGGGCTGTAGGTTATTCGGATTGAATTTTAAACTGTAGATATCACAAAATTAGGGGTACAATCTGAGGCAATTCGCAGGTAGTCTTGCAATACAGTAGATGTACACTTTTTTTTACGTTATATTGATCCATCAGGGGTGATTCGTAGTCAGTGTGTGTGTGATCTGCAGTAGGAATACTATAAATGCGGAAGTAAGTCTCTGTCTTATGTTACGTTTTGACAATTAAATGGCTATATCGATATTGACGGAATTTGACGAGTAAATCTGTAGGGAGGGCACTTGACTTTGTTTGTTCTTCATACAAATCAACAGTTTTCATCCCATCTCGATGAAACTTTGAACAATTATCCTTTGAAACAAGGAGAAAAATACTGTCTACATTTGGTTGAAAAATTTTCTGTATAAATAATACATGTTGTCTTATACTTTCGAAAAATTACTGGACGGCAATAGACAGACGCGTTGGATATGCTCGTCTCTGGACTGTTTTTCCGTGTAGCTAAGTGGTTAAAGTGCTTGCTTACGAACACGTTGGGGTCGTGGTCTCCGGTTCAAATCTCCGTGCAGGCTAAGATTTTTAAAAATTGTTTTTGATCGTAAGAGTCACGCCTGTGCCGTAGGTTATTCGGATTGAATGTTAAACTGTAGATATCACAAAGTTAGGGGTGCAATGCGAGGCAAATTGTGGGTAGTCTTGCAATGCTGTAGGTGGGCACTTTTTTACGTTATAGTGATCCGTCAGGTATTGTTCGCAGTGTGTGTGTGTGTGTGTGTGTGTGTGTGTGAAACGCAGTAATAATATTATAAATACGGAAGTAAGTCTCTGTCTTTTTTTTACGTTTTGACGACTAAATGGCTATATCGATATTGATGGAATTTGATTAGAAAATCTGTATGAAGTGCACAGGACATTTTTTCCAGTATGATTAACAGTTGTAGTCACGAAATTTTGAGACCTTATCGAATGGTGACAGAAAAATGTTGGAAATTGATTTTCTTCAAGAGACAGGTTCGACGGTAGAGTGATATAGTGATAGCTTTCCTGTCATATTATGCCAACTCGATATTGTTTGGGACCAATCTTTCGTTACCAACAACTTTCTATATTCAATCCTGGAAAAAAATTCTTAATCCACGCGTACGAAGTTGCGGGTACGGGCTAGTATTTACTATACTTCGTTCTACGATATAATAAACTATTAAAGCAACGTATTTTTGAATGGTGGATGCCGATTTCTTCCGCCAAAGCAAAAAACCTATTGAACTTGATGCGATAAGGCTGGCGCTGGCTCTGGTTTTGCCGGTGTATGTGAAAACGATATTAGGCTATATGACTTTTTTTTAAAAATATTTTTTAAATTTTATATTTTCTATGGAGTGAATTGGAAGCACTTAAAGAAGATTTTAAAAACAGATTTCAGGATATTCTTAACATGACCATTCCAGATTGGGTATTAGAACCTTTCTCAAACCTACAAACAGCAGATTTATCGCTACAGGAAAGTTGATAGAACTGTGATAAAATGAAGAATTAAAATTGAAATTAAAAAATGGATAAGAAGAATTTTGGCTACAGAGGCAAATTTCTGATTTATATCCGGCTTTGTGGGCTGCAACAAAAAAAGTTTTTTTATTGCATTCCCTGAAAATCCAAAATACCAGGGTGTAACTCTTGATAGAGGTCTCACTTTTAAAAGCCACTGTTGCAATGTCAAGATGAAAGTATCTGCACGCAACAACATCTTAAGCAAGTTGACCAGATATAGCTGGGGAGCTAACCAAAGTGTCATCCGCACCTCTGCCTTAGCATTATGCTACTCCGCAGCAGAGTATGCATGTCCTGTGTGGCAAAATTCCAGCCATGCTAAGACAGTAGACGTTGCGCTCCACAATACATGCCAGGTCGTCATAGGTTGCCTCAGACTATCGCCTGTGAGCAAAGCGGAGATACTAACTGGCATCGCCCCTGGAGATATACGCCAGGAAGTTGCCACCAGGGTGGCAAGGCTTAAAGTGAATGAAGACGTCCGATACCCCCTACATGGCTATACACCAGCGCCATCGAGACTATAATCCCGTTCAAGCTTCATGCGAACTTCAAAGCCACCAACTGGAGCTCCAAGCAATGAAAGAATACTGGCTTGGGAGAAGAGATTACAACAAGGGTTCGAGTGGATCAACGCAAAAGAGGGTCCACCACCTGGGTCTGAAAACCATGGCCCATATGGAAGTCGCTAAACAGGCTTCGAGTTTGAGTTGGCCGCTGCATAGATACACTTGCCAGTTGGGGATACCTGGGAGAACAGCCAGATACCACATGTTCGTGCGGCGAGAGAGAAACCATGGTACATTTTCTGTCCACAACTTGGAATAAATGTATCTCAATTTGACCTCCAATCAGCTAGTGACAAAGCCATCACATTGGCAGAAAAACTACCACATATTTGATGCTGTCATCGACACGAGAAGAGGAAGAAGATTGCATTCCCATCATCATATTTAGCCGAAAGGGGATTTAGTGTAGTAAGCAATTTACTAACAAAGAAAAGAAACAGATTGTCAGTAGTGGAACGTGATGATTTAAGACTCCTGCTGACAAATATAGCACCAAATGTACAAAAATTAGTATCATTACATCAAGCTCGGACCTCTTACTGATAATTTTACAATAATTTTCAATATATGTTTTTAATCAAATTTTGTACAAGGCACCAGTAATGTTAATATTCTTTAATAAAGTAATTTAAAAAAATCTGTCCTTATTTTTAAATATTTAATATAGTCCAATTCACCTAAGAGGGGTCCCATCAAATCACTGTTTGAAGAAGTGGGCAACAAGCCAATTAAATTGAAGCGCTATGGATTACACAATGTTGATTACAACAACAAAAGAGGTCGGTGCTGTTTTTTTTTTTTCAAACGGGGGCGTTGAGTAATTTTTTTTTTCGAAAAGGGGGCGGTAGGTCAAAAAAGGTTGGGAACCTATGGTCTAGATGATATGATTGCCTTCATGAATCCCCTCTGAACCACCATTGAATCTTTCACCCGCTGACATCTATTACGTTTACCAATTCTGCTTGTTACTTGTCTTGCGATATTGTTAAAAATCACAGTTTCCTTCAATTTCTCTAATCATTTCTTTGACCCATGAAGTCCATGACTTAGGTGGGTATAGTCTATAATCTTTTCGGTTCAGTTTTCTGGCCAACAAATCTTCCATTCATAGGAATTTTCTTCTCTCCCTCTAAACAGTACCCGTTCAAATACAATGTAAAACTTGTGCAGCTTATCATTCGACTTTCTTCCCAGCTTTCTTTTTTTCAGAGCTAAACACTCATCCTCATTATGCAACCACCATAATTTCTAACATAACTCATTCACCTCCGTTTTGTGCTCAACACTCCTCATGTAATATATTTTAAGTACGTAACTAGGTTTCTCCCCGTCTGCTTCGCTTCCTAAAGTAAAACAGGATAACACATCAGCCACCTCATAACCCATGAATACCTGACAGTTCCAGCAAATCAGTCCATGCTGAAAGTTTATCATCAAAGGCAGACAGTACAATGTCAAAGAAGAGAAACAGAGTATCATCGAAACGATGAATAAATTATTGTTCTCAAATGACTGGACGGAGGAAGAATAGGAAGTGTAAGATTAGTATATATTGTAGCTAGTTACCATCAAAGTTTAATGATTTGTGGTATTTTGTTGTTGATTTGATTTGTAACTGAAACAAAAATTGAGTTTGATTAAGTTTAATCTTGTTTCAATTTATAAAATATTTTTTTCATGTTTTTTATTTTCTTCTTCTTGTGGCTTTATGTCTTATCAAGATCATTAAAAGTCGGTTCACATAGTAGGATTACAAAAAGAATCATGATTTATTGTTGCAAATTACATTATTATAAAAGAAATGCTGGCGATTTCAGCTACAAAGATTAAAAAAGGCTTAAAATTTGAAATTAATCTGCATCTACATCTATACTCTGTAATTCACAAATACTGTGGGTAGCAGATGGTGCTGAGCACCAATCCTAATTCAGTGCATTCCAATCCTGAATAGAACGAGGAAAGAAAGAATATATAAATGTATCAGCACGGCATCTTATTTCTCGAATCTTATCCCTTCTGTCATTGCGACCTTAATAGGTTGTCCGAAGAAGTATTTTGTTGCACTCGTAAATTAAAGATTTTTGCATATTCCCCTACAAATTCAAACGAAAACGACGTTGTCTGTCCACCAAACAATCCCAGCCCAACTCACATATCAGCTCTGTGACACTTACGTAAGGACTGTAACTAGCAGTCATGAATTGAGCACTTGTGTAGGCCTTTAATCTAAAGATAGAAAAACTAAATCAAAGTTAATCTCAATTCCAATCAATGATTTGAAAAATATCATGTTATTGATACTTTTCTTCTGATACTTCTAGGTATTGATACTTTTTTCAATACTTTAGTGAGTATGATACTTTTCCTTTCTGATACCAATCATCAGTACAGTATCGATACTTTTATTTGATATGATGTTCTTATGCATTGGTGACTGGAAGAGCTGTTCCTGCCACTAAAAATGTTGACACGCGCGATATGAACAACACAATTCAAAACAAAATTGCAGGTAAATGGTGACTTTCAAATCCATTGACTCCATGATGAACCAAAATAAAGTAGTGAATTTTCCATCTGAATTTCGGAATTATCTTGATTTTCCTGGATTATCATCACACATTCTGAATTTGAAAATTGGCGTGCCAATTATATTGCTCCGAAACATTAGTTGGCTAAAGTTATGCAATGACACATGATTAGTAGTTAAAAATTGAGGAACAAACTAATTGAAGCAACAATTCTTATTGAAACTCATAAAGGTGAAGACATACTAATTCCATGAATACCACTTATTCCAACCGAACACTTTGATTTACCATGACTCAATAAAGTGCAAGGAAATCTTTGCAAGTGTGTGTTTTGAATTGAGAAAATGATTGCTTCTCTCAAAGCAATTATACGTTAAATGCTCGAGTGTCTGTCTGATCGTTATGTTTATGCAGAAAACAGACAAAAAAACTTAGTCTATCAACAAGCATTTTTTTAAATTAAAAAGAATATGTTTCTTTCTGTACCCTTGCATACCATAATTAAAAACTGAATGTTTTTCACTCTTTCATTTCATATGAGAGTGAGCCACAATAAAGCTTAACTGTGTTAATTCTAAGAAAGTTACAAATTGATATTTTTTGCCATATTCATTTTCTAAAGTGCATAGGTTTTATTTAGCATTAAAATGATTCACCATAGTTGGAAAAATGGAGATGTATCTGGTATCTGATCATTTAGAAAATCAAGTTTTAAATATTATTGTATTCTTTCAACAGTTGGCGGCACTTTCAAGGGTGAAGCCTGCTGGAAAATGGCAAAAAGTTCTTACAAATTTCTTTAGACTTTTGACAATTGGAATGGCAGTAGTAGCTTCTCAGGTGCCTTCTGTGAGTATATATTCACCCCTTTTCTTAGCTTAATAAGTATTGTTTATTTTAAACTTCTCTCGTGTTTTGTGAATGCTGAATTCTTATGACTATACTAAGAATTAGTTCTTGGCGCAACAGTGTGCCTCACAGAATTTTAAATTTGTGTGCTGTTGCAGATTGTGACAATTTTTCGTTGTTTTGTCTGTACACTTATCTATATCATACTGTTTGATATAGGCTGCCATGTTGGAAACTTTTCTGTTGTTGGCTGTCATAACGTTTACACATATTTAGGTATGCTAAGTTTTTTTTTCCCTTGTTTCTTTTGTGGAAAATATTGAACAAGCAATTGTTATCAAATTTTGCTTTAAGAATCGAATATCATACAGCACCACATTAAAAATGCCAAATGTAGCTTCATTCAGGATGCTGGGCATTCGATTCCCCATCCGGCCATCCAGTTTTTGGTTTTCAGTGGCTTCCTGAAATCACTCCTGACAAATGCCAGGATGGTTCCTTCAACATTGCATGGCTAAATCCCTTGTTCCTAATCCTTACACACCTCGAATGACTTCATTGTCCAAAAATTGAATTTGAAAATGCTCGGAGATTGAAAAAAATGCTGGTAGAACTGTATTATTTATGAAAGGGTCAAAATCGTTATTAATTAATAAACAGAATTTTTTAGAATTTTGCATAATTTTTGTTCACATTTGTCTTTCCTAGTCATTTGCTTTCTTGGATGGCCACTCTTCTGTTGAGGTTACTGAGGATATCATTTGTAAATTTGAGCCTGAACAGAGATTCAGAAAAACTTAATTCTGATGTTCATTTGGTCATATTCTCATGCCAGTGTCCTACATATTGATAAATCCCGTGTTTTCAAATAAATACTGCTACCTCTATGAAACTAACCAATTTCCAAAAGTACATCTATTTTGAAAGCAGTCATCCATTTCGTACTAAATACTCTCTCCTAGTGTTGTAAAAAAACGGTTTTTTTTCTGGCTTGAAAAAAAAACATGAAAAAAAACTTTGAAAAAAAACATGTTTTTTTTCTGGAACATGTTTTTTTTCACAATTACTAAATCTCAAATTTGTAACGCAGTTATCATTTAAAATGACTGTTTTGGAGTTTATTTTAAGTACTTATCTTAGTTTAAAATCTACTATATTTTTCTGGTTCAGTAGGAAAAAAATTACGAAAATATTGGCAAAATTGACTGAAATTTTCTTTATGAACGGGGATTTCCCGAAGAGACTAGGTTGCGCGAGATGGAATCCCCATTCCCCATTGTTTGGATTATACTTGCTATTTGAAATAGTGCTACCAGCCCTACAAAATTACCTACAGAGCTTTTAAAAAAATTAGGAATTTAAAATTTATCCACAGTTTTTTGCCTCTTTTTATTACTTATTGGGCTTTCCTTATATTCGTATACTTGTTAACTCTCAGAGTATAGTGGTACTGATTCATTAAATTGTCAGTAAGGGAGCGTGCATAAACCACATAGCTCCATTTTGGCCTCCTGTGAACCCCCCTCCTCCCCCACGTAGCCCTACGACACCGATCGAACTAGTGTTGGTACTAGTGAATGTGGTACTGACATAGAGGATGAATAAAATTATGTTACCTATATAGATACACTTATGAATCATTATGTGAGACATTATATGATTCAGTAAGACTTAAAACACACTTGTAAAAGGAAGTTCCTTAAATAAAACTATAATTTATCAAATATACTGTTTTCTGAAAAAAGAAAAAAAAATTTAGAAAAAAAACACGGGTGCTAGGTTTTTTTTCATGTTTTTTTTTTTTTACAAAGCTGAAAAAAAACATTTTGTTTTTTTTTTCAGTTTACAGTACTACTCTCTCCTATATTGCCTTGAAATTTGAAGCAAACATGTGTCGTAACTGTAATTCCCTCATTAATTATTCCAACAACTTTGCTTAACCCTTTCCTACCGGCTATTGGAAAAAAAGGGAAATTTATAATTTCAATTATATATTTGTATAAAGGTACTTGAAATTAAACAAACATATTTTTTTTTCAATTTTTTTTTTGGAACTCTAAGTGCTAATTACTAAGCCAGTACTTATAAGTACCGTCAGGGACTTTGTGTATCACATGATTTACAGAAATAGCAATTGAAATCAATTATGTTCATATTGTTATGAAATGTTTGCCTCATGATATTCAAAAAGAACAATTCTTTTTGCTCATTCAGACACAAAAGACATTGTAGTGCAACATTTGGAATGATGTTTTGACTGTATATTCTTCATTATACATACTTCACATCTTCATCAGATTTTTACAATTTAGGGACAGTGTATACCACTGTTTCCCAATCTTACATCTCTCATTATGGAATAATATGACTTGTGTTGTTTGAATGGATGAGGGCTTGGTGAAATATATATAGATGACCTTTTCTTCTTACCGATATCCTTCATAGTCATCATACCTTGTGCAAAGGATCTTCAAAAAAATTTTACAGACTTTTTTCAAATATCGGACCATTTATGTTATAGGCATTGACAAATACAACATCCAGAATCCCCAAAAACAATCTTTACCATGATTTCAGTAATCTTCCGTCAGCATTGCACAAAGTCATCAGCTGATCAGCAGTATCAACCCCACACATGAAGGTACTGTAGTCCTTGACGACTCCTGAGCATGAAATTGTCGATTTCAATCCATCTTTTTCTTTGCATATAACTAGTGGTGTAACAACAGGGTGGCAGGATGGGCAAGATGCTATGGGACCTACTGCCGGAGGTGGCCCCCGATGACCGGCCAGAGAGGCCCTCTGGTCCAAGATCCACCAGGTCACCAATCCAACCTGAGAGAGGGCCCATCTGTTGAAGTTGCCATTGACCCCAAGCAGTGTAGTGGAATTTCACCACTGCCATGAAAATTTGATACTAAATGTATGACCTTTTTATCCTTCCATTTCCAGTAGCAAATACCTAGGTGTGTAAATTCATTGTCACAATCTCCTCTTTTTAGTTTTCCATCAGCAGATTGTTAGAAAGTCCCTTGCAGTATGGTCTGATTCTCCCACAAACAAAAGTTGTTTCAGTTTTTTAATAATGAAACTGATGAAAAATAATGATAATACTAGATAACATCGGCATTGCTCCATTTTTTCAGTCAGTTCTAAGACCACTCTTTGACCGAATGAGTAATCTGAGAACATTCCAGTCATTTTTTCATTTTTGCCTTGATAAATTATAAACTTCTAAGAGAAGAGCTGATAAATTATAAACTTCTAAGAGAAGAGCTTCAATCAGAGCGTATTTCATAAAAATACAATGATAAAACCAATTGTATACTTCCTAAATCTATTGACCAATAATCTGAATAAAACTACCCAGAACTCCCTGACGGTACTTATAAGTCCACGTTGGTTTTTCTAGATTATTTAGTAAAGAAACTAGAAAAACATATTTTATAGGTAAAAAATATATGGTTAAATGTTCAAACTAAAAAAGTAATAACAGAAATTGACACTTACCAAGTAAATTATCATCTAAAAATTCATTGTAATGTACCACTTGTTACTTTGGTCAGTATGCTGTCAAACCCCAACTTAGAAAATTAATTTCTCAGCAATTTCACAAAGAAATTTAAAAATAAATGTTGTCATTGTCTGACTTAATCATACAACAATACATCAACAGGCTTAACATTGCAGTGGACACTGGTATTGTCGAATTATATGGTGGTAAATACAGTGGTACTTATAAGTACCGTCAGGGAGGAAAGGGTTAAGCTTTAAAATGCTTCTCCTGATTTTGTATATAACCATCTGTCTCACGCAAGTTCTCATTTGGGCAGTGACCTTACACTTACCGACCCCTGCGGATTAGTGGTTATGCTGGAGCCTGGAATTTTAGTAGGACGTGGTATAACGGCCCTCAGATCCAAACCTTTAAGGAAATTATATTTGAAGTATTATTTGTAACAAGCTGGGAATTCAGTAAATATGGTTTTGTATATTTTTCCTATAATTAATAGTGAATTTGTATAAATGGACTTCATTGTATGGAAAGAAACTATATAAATACTATTTAATATGTTCAAGGACAGTACTATACAAGAAACATTAGTTAAAAGTTCTATGTACTGAAGTGAGCTACAAGGACCATTTGCAACCGTTTGGACTGATTTGTACTATACAAGAAACATTAGTTAAAAGTTCTATGTACTGAAGTGAGCTACAAGGAGCATTTGCAACCATTTGGACTGATTTATATGGATAATCTTGTGTGTAAATATTTTTAATTTTTATTTCTGTGTATTTCATAATGATTGTGAATGATTTTGTATTAATTGTGATTGTTTTTAATATGATTTTAATTGTTTAAGTATTATAAATGAATGTAATTTTTTTCGGCGTTGTTTATTTATAAACGTTTCTCGGGAAACAAACCGAGTAATATTGTTATTAATGCACAATATTTCGGCGACTTTATTCTCAGTCGCCATCTTCAGGTGCAGTCACAACCAAGATATTGTCGTCCTACCAGCAGACAAGGAGAACGCTTCGGTGGTTCTTACGATGACAGATTATCAACGAAAAGTAGAAGAACTTTTGGTGGACGCGTCTTACCGAAAAGTGTCGAAAGATCCGACCAATGCGGTGGCGAAGAAAACAACAGCTCTGCTGAAATGTTCTGGGCTACCAGAAGACACTATTAAACAGTTACAACCCCGCGCAGCTGTTCCACCCAGACTTTATGGATTACCAAAAATCCATAAACAAGGAACACCATTACGGCCAATAGTGTGTACTATTGGATCGGCCACTTATAATCTGGCTCGATACTTGACCGGGCTGTTATCGCCAATTGTGGAAAAATGTGTTTACCATGTAAAAAACTCGGTGGAATTTATTAATACTGTTAAAGAACTTCACCTACGTCAACAGGATTTGATGGTGAGCTTCGATGTGGTTTCCCTCTTCACCAGGGTTCCTCTGGCTGATACGATGGCTCTACTACAACAGCACTTCGAGCCCAGGTTAGTTGAGCTGTTCCGCCACACATTACAATCATCGTACTTCTTGTATGACGGGCACTACTATGAACAGGTCGAGAGAGTTGCAATGGGCAGTCCCCTGTCACCTGTTATAGCTGATTTCTATACGGAACATTTTGAGGAGAAAGCGTTGGAAAGTGCCCCCATGAAGCCCAGTGCCTTCTTTCGGTATGTGGATGACACATTTGTTGTTTGGCCTCATGGCAGAGACAATCTAGATAAGTTTCTCCTTCACTTGAACAGTGTCAACAAAAACATCCAATTCACGATGGAGGTTGAAAAGGAAGACCGCTTGCCCTTTTTGGACATTCTGATTATAAAGAAATCTGATGGAACTTTGGGACACACGGTGTATAGGAAGCCATCGCATACAGACCTTTACCTAAACGCACACAGTCATCATCACCCTGCACAGCGCAATACAGTACTAATTACTCTTGTCCACAGAGCGCGGGCAATATGTGATAAAGACAGCCTTCCTATTGAGTTAAAACATCTCCGTGATACCTTCAGAAAGAATAGATACAATGAACATCAGATACAGTTGGCATTCCGGGAAATGAAATGTAGGCCTAATAAACACGATAATGGTCCACACGATAAATTAGCCTTCTTGCCGTACTCTGGCGCCACAACATCTAGGGTCGGAAGAGTCCTGGCAAGAAATGGCATTAAGACCATTTTTCTACCACCACCAAAATTGAGAAACATTTTGCGCTCTCCAAAAGATGACCTTGCCCTGCGTACACCCGGAGTTTACTGCATCCCGTGTGAATGTGGAAAGAAATACATCGGTCAGACCATACGGTGCGTACAATGACGTTGTTTGGAACACGCCCGACATGTTCGCCTGGTGCAAAAAGACAAATCAGCAGTGGCGGAACATAGTTTGACAGAAGGACATGGTTTCAATTTCGAAGCGACTAAGGTGTTGGCACATGCGAGAGGCTTCTGGGACAGCGTCATTAAAGAAGCATTTGAAATTCGCCTCGCGTCTGATTTGGTAAACAGGGATTGTGGATTCCAGATAAGTGATGCATGGATTCCTGTAATTGAGGCTGCTCATCACCAACGCTCTGCTTTTTGTGTTCCGTGGGCGTCTAATGACATCTGAGATGCTGCTAGGTAACATAACATCTGTCATTGCCATGCCAGTTTACAAACAACACGCTCAAGGCTGACTTCAAGGCAGACTTCAAGACTTGCAACTGCACCTGAAGATGGCGACGGAGAATAAAGTCGCCGAAATATTGTGCTTTAATAACAATATTACTCGGTTTGTTTCCCGAGAAATGTTTAAGTATTGTTAGAATTCCAGAAATGTCTGTTGAAAGTCTTTGAAATATACTGGAATTTTCTGTGAAACCTATATAAGCGATCGGCTGAGACGAGTTTTAGTATACAGAGAGTTCTTCAGAGTATTGTGAGTTTTCATAGTTTGAATTGCTGGAGCCTGTTTTTACATTTGCACCTAGTACCTTGGAGTTCGATGTCTTAAAGGAAAATAAACAAATCTTAATCTTCTTGGACTCATTATTTCATTTACAAACGAGATACCTATTAGCAGGTTCAAATCCCCATCTGGCGATGGTTTCTCTAAATCCTTCAGGTGAATGCCAAGATGGTTCCTCAAAAAAGTGCGCGACTGAATTCCTTTTGACCTCAAGATATAAAGACTGAAAAAAAAAAAAAAAAAAAAAAAGATGTATGTGCACACATTATGAACCAGCTTCATCTAGCTGTAATGCAATTATTTTCAGCCTTTGAATACATAAGTCATATCCTACAGTTGAGCAATGATTTTCTTCTGTCCTCCCTGAAATAAAATTCCCCTACCTAAGATCTTCTCCACTCCTTTCTTCATTTGTAACATTTCCTTTACCTTTCTCCAATGCCTCCTGTTCTGTTGCAGGAACTATGTGTTATCTGAATGACTAGATGTACACTTTTCTCCTGTCTGCTCCAAATACATTTTGTTTTTCACTAAGGGATGTTTCTGATATTACATTGAAAATAACAAAGGATAGGGAAAATATCCTGTCACTTATCACAGATGAAGATAGGGAAAAAAGTGGGGGGGGGGGGGTGTCAGATGAATGTAGAACCATGAACACAATATAGAACGTAAATTTGGTTCATGTTTTTGTGTTCTTTTGGCCCTCCTACATCCATTATTTTCACTGCCTCACAACAGTTTGACTCTCACTAATCTTTTTAAAATTACCTAGCTAACCTTTTATTTCAATAGCTGAATTGGCAAATGATATTAATGATCATTGTGGTTACCATTCCTAAATGGTGACTTTCATATTCAATTTATAACATTCTTGAGCAAACCTAGTTTCTACAAGCAGGCTTATTGGTTCGTAATTAGAATAAGCTGTGATTTGTTCCATCTTATGGAATTAAGTTTTTAAATGCATTTTGAAATGTCTCTCAGAATTTATTGGCTCCACACACAGCTGCTTCTAGATTCTGGTTCATGGGATAGATACCCTGGTACTGTTTCCTTTAAGACATGTTTATTCCAAAATACATGTTTCATCTTAGCCCTTTATATACTTCTGTCTTCATATAACCATATACTGTTGTTTCAAAACGAATATCAGGGGTTTGAGGCTTTGCAGAATTTTTAATATTTGACTTACAGTTATAAATCAAACATCAAATCAAACAGTTTATTACCTATAAGTGTTCAGTGTGAGCACAATTAGTCACATGTCACACATCCTATCGTTAGGTGATTTCTTACCATGTCTCAGTGTGTCAGTAGTAATTAATGCAACAACTGATTCAGTCCTGTTTCTTAAGTTGGTTAGATTAGCTGGTACCTGAGTTAATACATAAGATCCTTTATGAATCCCCAAAGATAAAAATCGTATAGCATTAGATCAGGAGAACATGGAGGACATGTGAGACAAGCCCAATCATCCGGCCCATGGTAGCCAATCCAGTGGTTGGGTATAACATCATTTAACCTTTCACTTACTGAGACATGCCAGTGAGGTGGTGCACCATCTTGCTGCCAAATGAAGTTCTCTGGTTTTTCACCTTGCAATCGAGGAAAGAGCCATTGTTGTAGGGCATTAAGATAAGGAATACCAGTTGCATTTTCTTCACCAGGAATGAAAGGCCCATAAACTTTTTGTTGAAATATGGCACTAAAACAAAATTTAAAAAATTGGGAGTTGTTGCAATTGTACCATTTTTTTAACCCCCAGATTTGCACATTATGGATGTTCACATTTCCATGTTGATGAAATGATGATTCATCGTTGAAAATGACACAGTCAAGAAAAATCTTCATCATGCAGCAACATTTTATTTGCGAAGTTGCCATGTAACTCTTCCCTATACATAGACAGTCGATGTCTTCAAACTGATGATACCATTTGTGGATAATATTATTATTTAGTGGATTGCAATGGAATTTAATATGGAACACTCGTACTGTAACTACAGATTCATACCTTTGAAACTGCAAAACACAAGAAGCTTTCTATTCAGTAGTCACCTTCTTTATTGCTAGCACTTTCTAGTGGAAGATAGAGGAAACACTGAATGCGCGTATGTATGATGAAACTGTTGAATTGCTCTTTCATCTGAATCATTTATAATTGTAAGCCAAATAATAAAAATTCTGCAAAGCCTCAAGATCCCGATATTAATTTTGAAATGCCTTGTATTATTCAAAATTATTAGTTTTCTTTTGGCAAAATATTCCAAGTAATGACCTGTAAGACCTAGATGTGCACTGGGGTAGGTGCAAAAAGGCTTTGTCTTCACTCTGACTGCAAGTAAGCCTTGGATATTCCAGCTAGGGCTTTATATCAATGATACAACGTTGCCACTTGACTTAAATGTTTTACTACCTTAAGTCAAGGAAAGGTAGAGACAAAAAAAATGTTCACAAGTTAGTTGGAATTAAAATCACTATATTCTTGAAGAAGTTGTAAAGTCATTAGCTGGATAGACAATCAATCAGACAAAGTTACAGAAGAAAAGTTTATAAGTTTGATTAACCGTTCGAGCCAGACCACACCCGAAAGTTCACTGTATCACTGATTATTACTTGAAAGTACATATGGAAAGATTGTCACACGCTTCTATTTGTGCTTTTAGTTAGCAAGCACCTGACACTTAAACAATCCCGAGGCCCCATATGGCGAAATACTATTTTACTGCAGCATTATGATAAAATTGAGTGAGCTAAGCTGCATGTTGACAAGCCTACTGTCTCTCAAAAACTAGCTGACTGCTACTGCGCGAGACTACATCTTATCGCATATACTGCTTCTCGAAGACCCCGGGTGACTGACTGCGCTCGCGGTTCCTGAAAGACTGTTACATCTTGACGCGTTCACAGTTTCTGCATGACTGAGAGCGACTGACTACGCTGATACTGTGAACAAGGAAAATTCTGGTACTCCCGGAGCGTGGGAAAATCCCAAACTTCCTGTTTCCCACGAGAATATGCTAGCACTGGTGAAATAGCACTGGTGCCACAGCCCTTCCTTTACACAGTCACTCCAAGTCAGTACCCCTTGATACTTCATCACTCAGTTCTTCCCTGGTCTCGAGTTCATTAACCTAATCCTTCGCCGTGGACATGATTTCCTACGTTCCTTCACCGGGAACGCACCATTCTCCATAAAATTCTACCCACTGCCCCTCGCAAATGTTTTAGCAGACCACCAAATTTAAGAAATATCTTGGTTCACAAGTACTCACCAAGTAATTCCCCCAGACTGCCACAGGGTTCATTCCCGTGCAATAGACCCCGTTGTAAAACATGCAGCATGCACCCAGCCACTACCACTTACTCCAATCCTACCACAGGTGAAAAATTCCCTATCATTGGTCATGCTACTTGCATGACAACACGTCTCATATACCAACTGACATGCCTCCATTGCTCCAGTTCATATACAGGCCTCACAACCAATCCCCTAGCTATCAGAATGAATGGCCACAGGCAGACAGTTTATACAACAATGAGGCCCATCCAGTTGCAAAACATGCCAGTTCCCACAAAATCAATAATTTGAACATCTGTTTTTCAGTTAGGGCAATCAGAGTTTTACTCAGCAACACACCCCCCTCTGAACTTTGTAGATGGGAACTAGCCTACCAGAATATCCTTGGCACCAGACATCCTCCTGGCCTCAATCTCCAATAAACTCTGCCCACCAGACCCAGCACTTATTATCTATACCATTTACATTTTTTGTATTTCTGTATTTACTATTATCCATGCTATTTACATTTATTTTACTTTTCACTTATATATATACCCACCCAGTTATTATTCACCTGTTTCAATAATAACATATCGTCATCAGTATCGATTATCGATCCAATATTTGAGCTTACTCTCCCCCTCCCCCCCATTTCCACCTAAACTACCATCCGCGCCTGAGACGCCTTTCACCAGTCGGCCGTCTATGTGTACACGTGACGCCGCCTGGTGCTTCACCTTCTGCACGTTTAAGGCTGCTGTAGGCCGAAATATTGCGCTTCTGTTGCGTTTGTTTTTTGTTCGTCGTCCCAGCTGCCTTCATCTGTGGTAAGTGTTGGTTCATATTTCCCTATCCTTCCTTAGTTTTATTGCCTTAAAGCTTTTTCCTGCTCATTGTTATTATATATATATGACACAAGATTGTTATTCAAAAGAGCATTTTGTTGAATGTCTCTGATAATGCAATAGCATATCATTTCACAAAATTATTATTCATTTTCTTGAAAATATTAGAGCCTTATGGCTAATGACACTTTAATATTATCATAGAAAGTTAGATTACAAAATGGTATTACATTATACACAAATATTTTAGTAGTAATAGTATGGAAACACAGTTTCATTTCAGCAGTACATTGCTGCATTATAAATCGAAACAATCTTTTTTTGTAACACAACAGAATTGTGTACACCAGTATATTGGTAAATAAGGAATTAATGGTTAGCATAAGGTTATGAGTGTCATCCTAGATACTTTGTAGTTGAAATGTCTTTTTTAATCTAATTCAGGATAGTAGGTATAGGCATGTAGCCAGAAAAATGTCTTAAAATTTAGCACTCTTAGTGCATCAGGTGCATAGAAGCACAAAGAAATCTTCAACATGTGGGAAATTATGAGCAAATTCATTTAGCATATATAAACATTGAAAGTTAAGATACAAAATGAAGTGATACAAAAGTATTAATGCAAAATTCCAATAATGCAGAATTCGTATAATGAAAATATATTGGAATGTAGAACTGTCTTGAAGTGTGTAGGACAAAAGCTAAAGAAAATGTAAAATATGTATTTATTGTCCTTATTATAACACTTTGCTTCCTTCAAAATTAGAGATGCCCCTCCATGAGTGCATTGTATCCGCAAATCCAATCCTATGATATCTTCCCAAAACATCTGAGATGCAACACAGCCTTAAAATAGTTATCCATATCCACTTCATCAACATCAATCTTGCTTGATTGAAGCTTCCTCCATCAATCTTAAAGCACCATATCTTCATTTAACTTTCAATGTAGCTGTTGCAGTCTCCATAGACTGTGGGTTACTAATGTTTTCCTATTTTATTGTTATGAGCAGTAATATTGCTACCCCGCTAGTACTTACGATGCTAATATAATGCTAACCCTGTCATTGCTGTGGTTGCGTATGTCGCAGGCACCGTCTGTCGTTAGCTGTCCATGGACTAAAATAATTATTGACTAACTGCTCGTTTGGCTAGTTGTCGTTAACATGCAATCGTTGGCAGCTAGTAGTAGACAAAATAATATTTTGTAAATGTTAAAGAGGGTCATATATATATATGAATAATATATAAGTCACAGGCGCCATCTCTCGCAAGCTGTCCCTGGAGTAAAATAAGTATAGTATGGTGGGTCTTATATTTCAATCCAATATATAAAATAATAAAGTACCCCATTTAATATGCCCTCTATATTGCTTAGCAACAACTTGAACTGCTATTTCTTCTCAACCTTTCCCGTCTCTAAAGACCTAAATGTTGAGAGACGTAAAAAAAAAAAAAAAAAATCTCAACCTTTCTCTCTTCTGTATTAGAAAAATAGGAAAAAACAATTAGCCTCTCACTGCTATTTCAAAATTCACATTTACAATGTCCATTGTCTAAAGTACTTCAACTTCTTGAAATCTGAAGTCAGCTTCAATAAGTTTGACCTCTGTCAAATTGATTTCAACTTCAAAACCAATTCGCAGTAAGCTGTCCCAGTGTAGGTGACTTGTAATAATAATATTAATATACTCTGTAGAATGGATTAGTCTCCACAAAACACAACACTTTGGTAACAAAGCCAAAGTTGAAGTTTGCTGAGTGTACAACTCAGGAAAATAATTCATAATAACAAAGAAATCAGAAATGCAAAACTGTAGAAAATAATTATATATCAAATGAACTTCCTTATAATCCCTCATGGGGTCTTGTCTCTGTGGTTCCATATAAATGTCCATATCAACGTTTTTGGGTTTCAGAACATTTCTCCTCTCTCCAAATAAGTTGAGCAATTTATGAAGTACAGGATCAATATTAACTGTCTTCTTCTTCGGTGTCCTTCCAAACTGAAATTTCTTGAAAAAGCTATGTAGTCTCTTCAATTTGCTATGCTGACACTGAATAGTTAACGTGAAATTCAAATTAAAGAAATTCTTTTGAGATTTGTTATGAAATTTCTGAACATTAGAGATGTAGAAAAATCCTTCCTCCTTCATTGTGTGTAAGTGCTTCTTCGCATTGTCAATGAAATACAAAGTAATATTGTATGAAAAATATTCTTCCTCCAGATCATCAAAATTCGAAGATATATGTGGAATGGCTTCATTAAATAAAAAGAAATTCACCGAAGATCTATAAAACCTGCAAATTTTCAAATTATAATTATAATACAGTTCAATTCATTATTAGTATTGCTGAGAAACATTTGCTCATGCAATTTTAATTTGAGCTTGTCCACCAATGATAACTGTTTTATGTTATGATAGTGCTTGGAGGCACTGTTGTCATATGTGTGATCAGTTGTTGGCAGCTGATCAGCTGACTGTAAAGTTGTACATACACAAACTAAGTCAACAGTGAAATCTATCAACTCCTCCCCCTCTCCTAGGGATGGAGAAAAATCATCATTATTCCCAAAAATGTCATCAAGCAATTGTAATGCTGTAGGGCTTGAAGTATCAACAATAAGTTCAACATCAGATGACATTTCTGTGTGAACAGGTAGATCAGTAAGCAAGTCAATCAGATTGTCACTTTGAAATGTAGGTGTAGGTAATTCATCACTAGTATCAAAAATCTCTATCAGCTGGGTTGCTGTAGGGCCTGAAGTATCAGTATTATGTTCCACTTCAGGTGTAACCAGTATCTCAACTGCAACAAGTGGAGTTGCAATACGCTGCTCATGATCAGCGGATGGTTGAGGAGGGATGGGGGCTACAGCTGGACCAACTGCTGGTGCTATAGATGGAGAAACTACAGCAGGTGCTAAGATAGCAGTAGTATCAGTTGGTGTTTGCTCTAGTAATGTTGTAAGATCAGATGGCAGACGATAATTACTTTGTATAGCGTCAACTTGTTTGAGTAAATTATCACAAAAAGATTTGAAGTTTGACAAAAGATCTGTCTTTAAAGAATATTAGCAGCCTGGTAAATCCTATATTTATGATCTGAGTCTTATCAAACTCTAAAGCCAAAGCCGGTTGTGTTTCTGCATCATCCACCTGCATTATGCTCTCCCTACATTTGAGAAATCTTTGATCAAAGTCAGACTTAACTTCTGAAGGACTAATAGTTACCAGTTTGGAAAGTTGGACATCTCTAGCAATATATTTAGAGAAGAAATCTCAGCTAAAATAGCATTCCTATCTGGTTTGGACTGTATGCTTTTTTGTAGGCATTGTTCTGCAAAAAAGGTATTATCCATGGTTAAGTGAATATTGTTCTTAACTATTTTCCAAGCCCTGTCACACATCAGATTCATTTGTATTTCATAGCATGTTACACAAAACTTAACCTTCCAAGTGAGTAAAAGTGATTTTTGTGTTTTTCTGTTATAATTGCAGGTGACATGAACACTCAAATTGAACATTTTAACAGTTGATTAACATTTAGTAGGAGTGTTTTTTTGTGTATTTTCTCTCATTATTACAGGTGATAAAAACATTTAACATGAACATTTTACAAAATTAACATTGATTGAAACAGAAATATTTTGAAAATTGTCAAATATGTGAAACAATTTGGTAGTGTTGATTTTGTACTATTGATGATACATTATTTTGCAAATTGTTGTGGAATAAGTGAGCGAGAGTGAAAGATGTATGAATGGCACACCAACCCCAACCGTAGGTAAATAAGGGAGATTTTTAGGGCTTTTCAGTTTTTAGTCCTTTTTGGGAAAATTTCAGTTAGTTTTCTGTGGAAAAAACTTCAATTTTGGAGGGGCATGTCATGTATCTGTTATATTGTGAAACTGCGTAACAAAGTTTTATTCTCAGAACTGTGAGTTGGATTAAATATTATTGCATTTCATTTCTAAACTCAGTTTCTATGTTAATTTAGGCTAGAAAGCAGCTTTTTACAGCGGTTGAGATAGTATTTTGCATTACATCAACCTTCCGCAACCTCTTGGAATTATATTTCAAAAGTTCGTATTCAAATTATTTATTTTCGGCTAAACTATTAAAGTTACGAAATTTTTCATAATAACGGAAGTTGACATTTACTGTAAGATCTAGTGATCTGTTAAGTTTCAGAGAGGTCAAATTTTATGATGAAACCGTTCTGACATGCAAGTTGGTATATGATCAGCCTTCCAGAAACTACCCATGTAAAGAGATCACTTTGCCGTTTCCCATGGTTTGTGAGAGAGCAGGTAGACGCCTAGGATTTTCCTTGTTCGCAGCAGCAGCAAGCGCAATCAGTCAGTCATCCAAAGTCATCAAGAAGCAGTGCACGTGATAAGATGTAGTCTCGCACAGTTGCAGTCAGTTAGTGCTTGAGAGACAGTAGGCTTGTCAACATGCAGCTTAGCTAACTCAATTTTATCATAATGCTGTAGTAAAATAGTATTTCACGATATGGGGCCTCGGGATTGTTTAAGTGTCGGGCGCGTGCTAAATAAAAGCACAAATAGAAGCGTGTGACGATCTTTCCATATGTACTTTCAAGTAATAATCAGTGATATGGTGAACTTTTGGGTGTGGTCTGGCTCGAACGGTTAATCGAACTTGTAAACTTTTCTTCTGTAACTTTGTCTGATTGCCTCTCCAGCTAATGACTTTACAACTTTTTAAAAAATATAGTGATTTGAATTCCAACCAACTTGCGAACATTTATTTTGTCTATACCTTTCCTTGACTTAAGGTAGTAAAAAAAAAGGTCACGTGGCAACCTTGTATTATTAGTACAAAGCCCTAGCTTACGCATGGTCAGAGTTAAGACAAAGGCTTTATGCAGAACCCCACACCGTAAGTCTTTCCTCTTACAGATCTCCTAACTATATATTTTTTTACCTTCTGCCATTACTAGATTAATTAGTTATTGAATGCTACTGCCTAAGGGAACTGTCAGATTTAATAATTTATTTATTTTATTTTATTTATTTATTTACGCCAATCGGCATTGTACAAAAAATATTTTACAAGAAACAAGCCAAGGATAATTGGTTAGATTAAATACAAAAAAATTACAGTATGACAGACACAAGAAAAAGATTTTGTAAACTTAATCAGTCAGTAATTTTTTAATGTTTGCTGAAAAACATGAAAGTGAACCTCCAAAAAAGTTAATGTCAGATGAGCGCAGGTTCACCAACCTGGCAATTCTATTTCTGGGTGCGTGGTACACACAGTTTCTGTTTGTACTTTCAGTTGCGGTTCTTAGCACAGACTTTGAGCACACAAAGCCAAAGTCAGCTAAGATTTCCGGCGAGTCAATCAGCCCATTGACAACTTTTAAAAAGAAAGACAGGTCAGCCACTTGTCTGCAGATTATTAGGCTACTCAGCTTATGTTGGTGATAAATATCACTGATATTTATTACATCTTCAGAATGATTATAATAGTTTAAGAATTTACAAAATTTTCGCTGTATTCTTTCAATACAATTTATGTTTTGATCAGTGAATGGAGACCAGAACACAGACCCATACTCAAGTATGGGTTTAACGAAAGTTGAGAACAGAAGTGTCAATGTTTCGGTATTTCTGAATTCCTTGCCTACTCTACAGATAAAGCCTAGGCTTCGATAGGCACGAAGTGTTATGTGATTTATATGGTCAGAGAAGGTTAGTTTATCATCAATAAACAAACCAAGGTCTTTTATTGTTTTTACTGTTTGGACAATTTGACTATCTAGCAGGTAAATTGCAGGCAGTTGGTTGTGAGATCGTAAGAAAGAGATCACTGCACACTTTTTGATGTTTAATGTTAACATGTTGCTCCTGCACCAATTCACAAGCTCATCAATGTCTTGGAGGATTTGTAGGTCTTGTTCACTACTAATTACTCTGTAAATCTTCATGTCATCTGTGTAGAGTAGGTATTCAGACCTGATGTTGTCACCAATATCATTAATAAAGATACAGAATAGAATTGGACCTAGGTGTGAACCCTGTGGGACACCAGAAGCGAAATAATTATATTGTTTCTAATCCAATTTAGAGCAGTTTCCAACTTAATTCTTGATTCATCTTCAGTTTCATCAAATCCAAAATTTGGAGGGGCTGTAAGGGTACAAAGCCATTCCTGCATTAACATATGAACTGAAAATTGTACTTTTCATCTTGCTTATGAAACATCATTTTGAGAAAATATAATGTGCCCCACAAGTTATCGATAAACTGCTAGTTCAGTTATGATACCGCCCCTAAGTTCACCAACAGAAGTTTTGACATTAGGAAACATAACCAAAATGAAGACGTTGTAGGTTATGTTATAGGTTATATCATTTGATTGTTGTCTAGAATGATTGCTGAGGATTGTGATTTCCTGCCAATAGAAATAAAACATCTTAAGACCGTCTTTCAACTGAACGGCTAATCTCGGTGGCAGATAGTGTGCCTTTACTCAGAAGCCACAAAGACCACCGTTGGAGCAAGAAGAACCACCGAAAACTCTTGCTTTTCTTCCATATGCGGGGAACACATCGGGAAAAATTGGAAGATTCCAGGTGCGGTATGGAATAAAAGAATTCCAGCCTCCTGCCAAGATACGTGATATGCTACTGTCGGTAAAAGATGACTTAGGCTTGAGGACACCTGGGAGTTATTCCATACCGTGTGAATGCGGTAAAGTGTATATTGGTCAGACCATCAGAACGATCGAACAGTGTCTTATTGAATGCAAACTACACCTGGGGCTGATGCTACTGGAAAAGTCTGTGATAGCCGAGCATGCCTTCAATGAAGAACACATTATAGAGTTCGATAAAACAGCATTGCTGGCCAGGCCCTCTTCCTTCTGGGACTCGGTCATAAGCAAGGCGTTGGAGATCCAGCTAAATGACAACAACATAAATAGGGACGGCAGGCTCTTTCTGAGTGAAGCCTGGAAACCTATCATTAGCGATCTCCAATGAGAGCATAGCAAATCTTCACACGCAAATGACACCAGTCGGGCGCCGCAGCGGACTGCGGATTAAGCCAGCGGTCATGGCCAATAAGAAGCATACACACTAGCATCTCGGACCACCAGCACATCTGGGCGGGAAGGAGCAAGTGGCGCCAGTCGGTGGCCGCAGCGGGCTGCGTGTAAAGCCAATGCTCTTGACCAATTAAAGTGAGCAGGCCTTCCAGTTGAAGGTATAAAGGAGGTTCGTGGGTGGCCAAGCCAGTCGAGGCAGAGACAGTCAGCTGACAACAACTACAATATACCTGCTGAAGACAGCAGTCAGCTGTTGACACATCGTGTTTTTACACCACCATCCGGCTGGACACCCAAGAAGATTTTGTTGCATTGATACACCAGGAAAGTCTCCATTCACACATTCTAAATACTGTTTCTCGTTACCTGCCAGGATTCTATAGTCAATACTGGATT
Organism: Vandiemenella viatica; assembly: GCA_031002005.1. Taxonomy (NCBI): domain Eukaryota; kingdom Metazoa; phylum Arthropoda; class Insecta; order Orthoptera; family Morabidae; genus Vandiemenella; species Vandiemenella viatica. The sequence continues at coordinate 260,899,494 of JARYHS010013630.1, read as the reverse complement.
ATATATTCGTTTAGTCTCTATGTTTTCAATTGATCTTCCAGATCTTAGAACTATAAATTAATTTGAAGACAAGTTCCAAGTTTCCCCAAATGCTTGACTAACATCTGTTTTTCACATGTACTCAATTAAAACACTAAAGCATAGAGAAACTAACATGAACCTTTACTTATCTATCTTTCACAGTATCACACAGAGTGCAAGTAATCATCATCAAAACCACAGAAGCAAACGAACAAAGTGTGACATGATCTAACTGCTGTAAAACACCCTTGCAGTGTAACTCAATGTTGGATCCTCCCAAAGGATACATACTAAGCCAGAGTTTTGGAGGTAGAATGGCCAGTTCCTTTCCTCTGGTACCTATGGCTTACCATGGAATCTGAATCGTGGAGCAACTCCACCTACCTCATATGAACAAAGCACTGTCCATAACACTCCTGCCTACAGTGGGATTTGAATTTAGTAGTCAAGTGCCTTATCTACATAACATAGATATATCCCGTCACAGCAATTCATCATCCCGTCACTCGTATTTCTGAAAAGCACACAAATACATGGAAACATATCAGTTAGTTAATATAAAAAAGTAGTTAATTGGAATGTTATTGGAACTGAATTAATCAAAAGGCTCCATTGGGCAGACAAATTATCAAGGTAATTATTAATGATTTACAAAAATATGCATCAAAGCTACAAAATAGGGCCGAGGTGACAGAAATATTAACATTCCAAAGTTTCAAACTCCTATGAATTCTCAAACAAAAATATTTCCCAATTTATTTTAAAATCAACCATTAAAAAGGTTAACAAGTATTTATTTAATGAATATATTTAAAATTTTGAAACGACTTAAAATTTCCTTACATTGTCACAAATGTTTGTAAAGTTATAGCAATGAGACTATCAGATAATGTTAGCTAATCAGGTATCTCTGGGTGAAATTCCACCTTGAATTTTTACTCTTGCACCGAAAAGCAGATTATTGTATTGTTGGAGGCCGGTGACTGATGAGTCGACTCAGTGGGACCATCCAGTTGTCTACATAGTGGCATCTTGAAGTCCTCAGCAACAAAAGTAAATTGTCAAGTGGGAAGGTTGTACATGTTTGCCAATATACCTTGTACAGAGTAACAGAGTTCTCTGTGCAGAAGCTTACATCAGAACTTCTAGAGTGTAGGTGGTCACACTGGAAATGCAAGTGTGTGTGAAATCTCTCTCTCCAGGCAATAATTTCAGATGTACTGTTAAGTAAGAAAACCACTTGCTTCAATCACACCAGAACTACTAGCACTTAGGTCAAATCTATAGCTTCAGATGATAATACCAGAATATCCACACTCCACAATGCTCCAAGGAAAATTATCCTCCGCAGATTTTCAATGCGCACCAGCCCTCCCGAGCTAATAGACACTGATTTTTTTACCTGGAAAACAGAAAATTATGAACTACTAGCAGTTACCCGCGACTTCGTCCGCGTGGAGAGTGTTGTAATATAAGATTTTGTTGAGAGGTCTGGTCGCTCAGTGGTTAGGGCGTCCAACTGGACATGGAAAAGTCCCCAGCTTGAATCCCAGTCTTGCAGAGGAATTTCATAGGTCCTTAGCTCGACCTTCACCTCTGGCACAGGTTGTTGTGTGATGTGAAGTGTGCCAGAATGCTCACGTGGTTCTGATTCCACGTTGAACTGTAGGTCCTCTATGCCCAGTAGGATTACTGCGTTAGGTTAAGCGCTACGAAAGGGGCTGATTGCGTAGACGTAATGAAGCCTTGCCACCAGGTCAATACGACCATACAATTAATTTTAGAGCTATTTTTATTGGTGATAGTAGTAATAAAATAACAAAAATTGTTCCAAACAACTTCATCGAACTTTTAAAACAATAAAAGTATGTTAGTAGTATTTTCAGTTTAATACATCGGTATATATATTGTAGGACTTGTTATTTTCTGAAAAAACATGTAAATTTTTTGCACTCGATACCCGCGAGCAGGCAACATATAGTTGACCAAAGGAAAAGCAGTGAGTATCCAAGTGTATTCCCACCAATTTCAACGTTTGACCTTGCGATTTATTAATTGTCATTGAAAATGAAATTTTTAATGGGAACTGTAATGTTTTAAATTCAAAGGGAATATTACTGGGAATAATTGGGATACGCGGAATTATAACGGCTTCCCCTTTAGATGCACCGGTAAGAATTGTCGCCTTCACAATGTTTCTTCCTAGTTCTGTGATGTGTAATCTGGTGCCATTGCAATACCTTGAGGGGGGGGGGGGTCGAGATTACGCATCAGGAGAACTCGAGTGCCAACCTTAAGCTCGAGTTTATGGGACGATAGCCCAGATAACTCGAAGGAATTTGAAAACTCGACGGGGTAGGTAGCAGCATCGTCAGTTAACATTACTGTATCGATGGAAGAGTGTGTTGTCACTTCCCCGACTATTTCCTCTAATATATATATATATTTGCTCCAGAATCATTTTTCGGGGCAAGTATTGTCCTCTCACATAACCAGTTTTCGTCATTGATAATATTTAGTTGAATGCTCGGGAAAACATTAGAAATGAGCTCGCGTTTGTTCAGGTGTTTCAGCAACTCGTTGCAATGCCAAATATGTGGCGTATTGTTATTGCCGTCTTTTTGTTTGCTTCGGTGTTTCAGAAGCTTTTGAGATCGATTGCCAATCCGCTTGCTCTTAGCACCGAGCTCGCGATTTTCCCGGTGTGATCTTCCAGACACCAAGTGTTCATTTTGGTGTTGTCGCCCAACTTGTGACTGCTCCGGCAATTCAGCATCTCCAGAAGCCGCAATACGTGCTAAGTGCTCAACCCTGTGCAGCTCTGCTAGAGGATTTGTTCCTGGGTTTTGGCTTTTTTCACAGCCGTAGTTTTCTTACATTTCATTGAAAGATTTGAATTTCGTTTACCCGGCATCTCTTAAAATTACTAATTTCAAGACTTGCGAATAAAAATTAATATAGTTTTAATTAATGGAAACGTCAAAATATGATGGAAGCGACTAAACATCCAAAAAATTTACTAACATTCAAAGAGCAAATAAATACCTAAGTGGCCCAAGGACGTTGATCTCGTTAAAAAATTGCGAAACTAAAAATGTAATTTTGATTTGCGCTGAATATCTGAAAATTACTAATTTTTTTTTTTTTAAGTGAACTTAATTTGCTCTCTGAATATTCATTTTGTTTTGAAGATATGTGGGTTCCATCAATTAATTCTGTTTTAAATCAGAAATTTAGGTATTATAGTAATAATTGATTCTTTTATTCATAATGTTCAGTGTTAATGTTCGTTTCTCTATCTGTGAAAACAGTTGACTGCATGTAGATCAGTATACTATAGTTTGTTCGTTTCGATCCATTAATTCTTCTCTGAAATATAAATTACAATGTTAAAGTAGTAATAGATTCTTTATTCATAATAGGTTTCTGAATCTGCAAACAGAATTGAATGTCTACCGGCAAATCACCACTCTGCTTGTCTGACTCTCCACTATCTGAATAAAACATTTATAAATTTCAAAAATTTACTTCGAGCAATGCCGTGTGTTCTGCTAAATCATCCAAGCTTATTATATATCTTTTGATACAATATCATTATAAAGCGATACATGACGTCACTAAAATGGTGCTCGTGAAAGAAGCTTAAACTATTAATAATGTTTCAGTTCTCATTTTGGTCCAGGCTGCATTTCAACAAAGTGACAAACTCCGCTAATAATACCGCTAGAAAATCAAAGCTTCTATCACTCGCGCATTAATACATTAGTAACGTGAATTATTATTTCAGATCGCAGGAAAATAAATACTGAATACATATGAAACTACATTCATTATTGCAGTTACGTAATTAAAAAATTTATACTAAAATGCTTGTAAATTACAGTGTACAACGGAAAGTTCATAATTCTCTACAACTCTAAGACAATTTTTGTTAATATTGCTGGTCAAGCTTACATCGCGATAAAGTGACTGTTACTGCTCGTGATTTAGTAAGGCGTATAATGAAATTAATTGTGATAGTAATTTATGCTACACTAATTAGGAATCTTGATATAGAAAATTCTGTTACTATTCGAAATCCAGTTCCAATGCATTTAATGTGTTGAGGTGTGTTCATAACGTTTGATTTTGTAGCGGCAATATTAGCAGAGATAGTGGTTAGGTTGAAATGCTTCCTGGACCAGAATGTTTTTGTTACAGTATAAGGCAGAAGTCATTTAGTTATTATTAGTAATAAATAAGCAGCTTTCATAAGCTCCGTGTAAATGAGGTGTATCGCGTTGTAAACGACTTGCAATATTGCTTCATGAAACATTAAGTCTCTACGTTAGGCCATTGAATACATTCGTTTTAAGTGAAGGATTTACTGGAGTAGTTTACGTGGCGATACACAACGTGACATAGTGCTTATGATATTTGCTTAAATAACTGATAACTAAATTTCTCATGCCATTGGCTGTGACAAAAAGATTCAGTTTTCATTATGGTCCAGGCTGAATATCAATGTAACCACAATCTCCGCTAATATTGGCGCTACAAATTCAAAACCTCAACCACACGCGCATTGAAACAATTATTTTATCCTAAGTTAGCATCGTCGTGTATCGCGACGTAAACTTGATTTATTAGATATTTGTAGAAATTGAACAGTAAGTAAAAAGCACTGTTTCCTAAATCATAGTCTACTATTTGTACTGATTTATACAAAAATTTTGAACAAAAAAGGGTTAGTTAATAATTTGTAATATTACAGAGAATGTATAGTGGAAAAAAAGAAGACACACAGGAAATAAATTAACCGAGATAGAATGGAATCCGTAACATTTTTATAAATACGACATTTCGAGCACCGGCATTTTGCACTTTTAGTAATCGACTTTCGTGCTGGTATAATCATAGCATTTTACGTTGTTTTTTCCAAGCTCTGATTTTTCACATTTAGTATATTACGATCGAAATTATGGTGCAATATTTGAGATGTCATACTATTTTATGTACGCAAATGAAAAAATCTCTTTACGAACTTAACAACAGTACCTACCTTTTTTAATTTAAGGTTAAGTACATATTTATAATTCCTGCTTCCAAACTATTGTTTGTCAAGTGCATCGGTTTTATGGCTTTTAAACTAAACACAAACTTGCATATGTAAGAAGGTTTTCACTTTTATTTCTGAAAAGCAGTGTTTGCGATTTATGTAAAAAGCAAAGAGTAAAAGTTGCACGGCTGTCTACGAAGTAGGAAACTCTTTGTTGTTTGCGAATTGATATTAATGGCAATTTCTAAAAGAACTATTCGTTTTTGCGGGATGAAATTTATCCTATGTCACTTCGCACGCAATTAACTGACTTCATGCCAAATTTCATTTAAATATGTTGAGTTATTATGGCGTTATAGATTCCAGACATACATCCAAACACACATCCGAACTTTCTCGTTTTCTCATTTATAGATATATAGATTAGCTGTTTAATAGCCAAAACTCTTGTTTTCTTGTTGGCTACTGCGTTCTTTCACAACACACACACACACACACACACACACAAACACACACACACTTCATTTCCTATTGAAAACCTTACTTCCTTGCTGCTAGTCTTCCTGTGGAATAAACTATTTTAAACACACAGCTGTTTGTGACACCATTTCCTACAAATATCATTTTGAATGCCTTAAATTCATCACAACTCTTCTATGTTTTTTCACCTCCTAGTTAGTACCACTCGACTCTTCGATCAAATAAAACCTTCATTTATTGTCATCTGGAATGGGGGACTGAACCGCAGCCTTCCTGTTAGTCTTGTGTAATTCGTGAACGAACTAATTCGGAAGAGCGCTCCCACAGGCGAACTACACGAACTAGTTCCCAGGTCTCTCGCTCCTTAGTTCGTTCGATTATTTCCCGAAGACCGACTTTTGTTTTAGTTTGAAACAGTTCCCTGTGGACACATTTCACTGAAGAGAGAGATATAAAAAGAAAAAAAAAGTTCAACATTAATAATTATTACAGAAGTCAAAAACATGGAAAGTGAAAACAAAACACAGTTTGATCCCATTAACAAATAAAAAACAACCATCTATAACCACAACTACCATAACAAAGAAAGAGCGCGTGCAGTAGCGCTAGCAAAGCCAGCGAACGAGCTGTCTTTCTGGAATTCCAGAGGGGAGCGACCTAGTTCGCTAGGGATCTGCGAACTAAACTAAGGGCTACCAGTCGTGACCTAAACTGAGCGTTACCGGTCGAACTAGCACCATTGCCGCTGGGGTTACCAACATTTTTTCGGTTGATGGTGGTAGTTTTTTTTTAGAAAACCTATAAAACATAGTACACTTCAAAAATATAATATTTACGAAAGAGTAGAAAAGGAAAAAGGTATGTTTTTACTATTTTATTTTTTAAGCTATATTTTTTGCACTTCTTGCCTGTTTAACAATTTTTTGTCTACAGTAAAATTGCATATGCTTTATCGCTTTCAGTTGTTAAATTAATGTCGATCAAAAGCTCATTTTTTATTAATGAAATACTGCTCTTACTTTTACCTAGATTTCGTGTAATATTGTTATTTCAGAGTAAAGTTCGTTCACTTTGATACTCATTTTTCCTCGTAAATTTAGAACCTCTAATATAGTCATCAAATGAAACCTCGTTTTTGAATTTAATTTTTGGATTTTGTATAGCCAATTGCTTTCATTAAAATCTAACCATTTATTAAGATACTCCAGACATTTATCAACAAATACTAGAACATTATTTTTAATATTATCACTTTCTGTGGAGAATTTGGCTTTTTTTTTTTTTTTTAAAAAAAACAGTTCTTTTACATTTTTCTAGCACTGATTTTAAAGTTGACAGAATATAATACTTATCTCAGTCTGTGACGTTAATACCTTCCAGTTTTGACAGCTTTGTGAAAGTTATGTAAAGAAACAGTTCCGCAAAATTCAAAAAGATTTTAACTTTGTCATCATCAGTTTCATTTCGTCGCCAAATATTTTGAATTTATGTTGGATTTTCCTCCCATACACTAATAATATAATTGCTCAATGACTTCCAATTCACTGGAAATTGGCGCACTTTTGTTATTGCTACCACTTTCCATAACTAATTTAATTTAATTAAATATCAAATGAAAGAACAGCTTCCAAGTGAAAATGATTAACAAAACAAAAACGAAGCACAGACAGATGCACAAGCAAACATGCCTTTCTTCAGCACTGATTGTAGCATAAACAATATTTGAACCACACTACACTTTCTGTTATATGGGAGGACAGTATGGAAGGGTGCTTCCACTGAATTTGGCAACTCTGGATGGAGATACCTGGTTGGTTTGTGGGAGACTGCATAAGTGCATACCAGTAAAAACAGAACAGTTATTCAATTTACCCATTTGTGCAAAGGACAATGAGCACTTTGGTTTTTCAGTGGCCACTGATCAAGTTAACGTCATTTGAAAGGTCTATTATTGAGTAAGAACTTTTATTAAGAAGGTCATATTAAATTCCATTTAGAAACGACAAAAAAAAATATTAAGTAATGTCCTAATAGAACTGACATAACAAACAAAATAGCAGGCGTAGCGGTAGCAAGGCGAGCGAACGATCTGTTTCTCTGAATTCGAGACGCGAACTAACGAACTAAAAGAGTGAACTAATTCACAAGGGAGCTGCGAACTAAACTGAGCGCTCCCCTTCGCGAACTACTATGTGCAAGTCTACTTCCTGTTGTGTAAACTTACCAAACATGACGACTGTGGGCAAGAAACTTCACTCACGAACATGGCAGAATCTGTTCTTGCAGGATATCGTAACTAGCATTTTTTAATTCATTTAATATGGTTTGTATGGAACTTGTGTAGTTTTTTTTTTTTTTTTAAATTTATTAGTCTTTTAGCTTTTTAAAAAACAATTTCTCTTATTTTACACACCACCTTTTGATTTCAGTTTGATCAGTTTCTTTCCATGTCTAACATTTCCAATGTACTGTTCTTGCCCCCCCCCCTTTTTTCCCCTCCTAATCCCACCCCTCATTTCCACATCACTTACAGTCCGATTGCAATGGTAAAAGTCATCATTCATGTGACAGTGTTCTCCAAGTGGGCTTATATATTACCCCAGTCATGTGGTTCTATTTTCTTGAAGAAGGGAGAAACTTAAATATTGTGCTTTTTGTGTTTCTAGAGTGTTTTTGTTGCTGCTGCCCTCCTCTCTACTACTTGAGTGTGTGGTGGGTACATTTTACTATTCTTTTGCATATTAACAATATATCAATACATAATTAGAACTTTAAAGTTTTCAAGTACTAAATTGCGACTGTGGTCAAATGCTTCACTAGATTTACACTCCACATCCAATTTTTACTCCCTTTTCCTGATGCTTCAACTAAGGTCTCCAGTTTTCTTCAGGGGCCAAAGTATTAGTAGACACAGCAGATGGCTGGGAAAAGAATATGACTGGGCACCATAATTCTTGTGCAGCAGTGGATAACTTAATGATGGCTGCGAAAACTGCAAAATCTTTTAAAAGTTTGCCTGGTTTTATCAAAATTCCTTTATACATTAAAGTACAGGTGACCAATATAATCTTGTTAGATCTGAATCAATTTATTTCTTATTGCTAACAGCAACTGTTATATATTATCATTTACACAAACTTTTTATAACATTTATTAAGCAAATTATTGCTTTCCTTCCCCCAGCCCCTCAGTTATATCTGCATACCTGCCAACTTTTATGGTTTTTCCGTAAAATTTATGGAAAGGTTGCTTGTATTTTAAGGTTTTACGGATGAGCGATGTGTTTTTTTTTTTTATTTTTATTTTTATTTTTTTATTTATTATTATTATTATTTTTATTTTTTTATTTTACAGATTTAAAAACTAAATTTGATCCCTTAGGTTGAAATCTAAAATGGAACAGTGATATTGCGCTAAGTTTTCGATTTGTCATGGCTGTAAGTGCCCTTCTTTGTGCTTTTTAAGCTTCTTTTTAACATCATGCCAAGATACGCTATTATTTCACTGTAGTCAATAATAATTGATCTGTATTTTGATTTTACGTAGATACTTTTTCTTAGAGTCGAATCAGCAATCATTTGCATATCGTTTTCTTTCACTTCCTGGAACTGTCCTGCGGGTGTTGTGTTGCTAGTTGGTAATTTGTGTAGACTGTAGGAATCGTGCAATGATGAGTAACTCTAAGAAGCAGTATTTCTGTATATAATAAAATCACAGAAAAGGGGGAAATTTTTGCGTGTGGTAGTTTGTGATTATAAACATAGCAGATAGCGGGAGAAATGATTTGGCTTATCACGTTACATGTGGTAAACACATTGCATGTTTAAAATCAACGAGGAGAATCAACAAGTTTTTCTCGCCAAGTCGGAAAATTCTGATTCGTATGTGGTTAACCAGAGTGTTTGTACACTTTTGTTTAAACACAATACTCCGCTAAGTGCAGAAATCAGTTTTACACAGTCTGTGAATACATCATAAACAAGTCTCCCCATAACAAGTGATGTGCTAAAACATGCACAAGTACCCAGATTTGACAACATTAAAGATGCGTAATTTTCTTCAATCAATTTCTTGGAAATGTTTCTTTATTATGTAAGATACGTAAGAAGGAAAATGAAACAAGGAATGATTCTATAAATGCAATTCACACATAGTTCATAGCTCGTTAGTTAAATGGCATTTCCACTGTTGCAGATGTAGATACTCCAAATGATGTTAAATGGGCATGGTTATCAAATGTTAATGGTGCTTATGGAATTCTTAAATATAATAGGATTTCCAGAGTAATGTTTGTCCATACTCACAATACCTAATAGTAATGCACAGTGTGAACGTGTTTTCAGTTTGGTTAAGAAGAATAGAACACAGTTTAGATCATCCCTCTCAAATAAAATCCTAGAGACTGTTTCCATTTTGAAGACCACCAATTCTGGTTCTTGTTATTCAAACAGTTTTCCTTCAGACTTTCTTAAGAAAGCGAAGAAAGCCACAGCTTCATGTTTTAAACCTGATTGAAAGTACAAATAGTATGCATACAGTAGAGTGTAAATAGATCCAGTGCTAAGTGAAACAAGAAGCTATCTCTGCAAAGTTCTTGTTTTTACCAAGTTTTACTTATGACTTTTAAAAAAATGCTGACTTCAAAGTTCAACTTGAAAGTAGTATTTGTCAACAAATATGCCGTAAGTATATACAATTTCAATTAAACATGCTCTTTAAATATTGCTGGATGTTTAGTTCATGGTCAATTAAATGTTGATTTTAAAATTTTTGCTGACCACAGTCTTTATGGAAACGCTATATTGGTGGTCCAGGGTTTTTACGGAAACATAATTTTGGAAATTGGCAGGTATGTATCTGAAACAAATAAAAATGAAATGGGATTCATTGCAAGACAGGAGAAAGATGAGGAGGGTCAGGGGAGTGTTCAGGGCGTATGCTGGCGATGAGGCATGGAAAGATATTGGAGTAGGTATGAAAAGTAGTGTATGAAAGGGAAAAGATGACCATGACCACAAGCTGGCACTGGATTTCAGGCACAAGGGTGTGGGAAGATTCTCTTTTTTGGGTAAGGGTGTCAGTGATTGGAATGAGTTACCAAGAGAAATGATGAATAATTTACCGAAAACGTTGAAAGAATTTAAAGATAAAATTTGTAGAGGGCAAATGTAGATGGCTGCAGGATACGGGGATGATGGGGGTGTAGGAAAATTGCCACTGGAGCCTGTGCTCCATTGCAATTAAATTAAATTATTATTATTATTAAATTATTATTATTAAAATTTAAAGGAAGTACATGTCAGCAGACAGATACAGCTAGGAAGAACACGATATACCAAAACAATCATAAGATGCCTGGCATTTGCGAATGACTAGGCAATACTCAGCAACAGCAAGACGCATTGGAACAGATACATCAAATTGCCACCAAAACAAGGCTACAAATTTCATATGAAAAAACACAGTACATGGAGAAACAAAACAACAACATACAAACAATAGTCATAAAATTTGTAAACATAAAGAGAGTCGAGAAATTCAAATATCTAGGGGAATACATACAAGTAGGAGGATCTAACAAGCTATCTAATGTGGAAAAACCAGAAACACTCCAGAAGGCTTATTATAACAAAAGAAAGGCCAAACTCAGACATTACAATACAGTGGTACTGTCAGAAGCATTACATGCACCAGAAACAACCATGATTGGGGCTTCAGGCATCACGGAAGTGGAAATAGTTGAGCGCAAAATCATTAGAAATTTTTTTGGAGCAATATATAAAGATGGCATATGGATGAAAAGACAAATGAAAGAGTTATACGAACATACAGATAGATTGACAGACATGATCAGAAGAAGTAGATTACAATTCTATATTTACAGTGAATGAACAGCACTAGACTCATATAGAGGATCTTTGATGTGGTAAATGTTTCGCTCAGGAAAACCAATTGGTTCCAGGAAATAGAAGAGGACTTGAATCATGCAGGGATCAGCAAGGAAATGACATGGGAAAGGAAACAATTCAGGAACAAAATTATGTACACAAAATTTAAAATACGGAAGAAAACAGGAACAAAATGGACTGAACCAAGGAAACAGGAACACATCGTATGAAGAGGTTTTTTGGAAGAGAAGAGAAAGAAGACAAATACAAACAGAAACTGAATAATCATGAATAATTTTAGTTTAAACACTGTCCTCAAGGGCAATAATAATAATAATAACTATTATTAATAATATATGATTTTAATTTTTTATATTTAAATTTAATTTTATTTTGCTCTTCCCACCGAGCATAGATGTTTGGATATTTTTCTATGCTCGGGTATTAGCTCTTAATCACTGCCCCTCTACTTGTTCTCTGTTTGAATTTACCCCCAGCATTTTCCTGGCCAACAGTCATTCTGTCAGGTAGTCTCCCACGTCACCACCTCCCATAATGTTCTCCTGTTGACAAAGGGCTCGTCCTGAAAATTTCTATATCATTTGTATTTTTGTCTTTTCTGTGTGTGCACTCCACATCCTTCATCTAAAGGTAACTAGTGGCTCATTTCCCTATTGTAATTTAATTCCTTTTCGCTTCTAACTGCCTTTGATTTCTTTATTTAGTAATATATATATCTCAAGTTTATCATGTGTTTTTAAAACAAATATTTTTTTACGTTAATTTTGAAAAGACCACATGTCTACAAATTTTAACATTTGTTCTGTACTTATATCTGTTTACAGAAATTAAACCACCTGCCACACCCATCAACTGTCCCATTAATTAATTTTTATAGTTATTACTAAGGCTGAAATTATCAAAATATTTTTACTTCAGGACCAAATTCATAATCAGAAATTACTATTTCAAATGCAAAATGAGACTACAGGACAGGCACAATAACAAGAATCATAAAAAATAGTTATTTCTTTATGAACTCACAGTTCTTCCCAATACATGATCCTCAAACAGCTTTGAACAATGCTTTAATAAATGATTTGTTGAAATTTAATAATTAATTAATTTTGTCATTTCTGACTAATTTCCATGAAAAAATATTTGAATATATTTTAAAATAAATAAAACCTTTTAAATTAAAAAATCTCTGTGTCAATGTACACATAATAAAACTAAAGAAGGGTAGGGAAATAAAATCTACTACTTACCATGGATTACAGCAGATGGGAACAACAAACAGAAATATAAACACATGTAACGCAATATTTCAGTGTTCCTGAAAATAGATGAGACACTTTTTGCAGGCAGATGTGATCATATTAACACTCGTTTGATGAATCTTTCAACGTCACAAAACTGAGGGTGGTGGTGAGCGGTTAACACACTCACCTCGCATTCGGGAGGATGCCGGTTCGAATTTCCGTCTGGGCGTCCAGATTTGGGTTTTCCATGGTTGCCCCAAATTATTTCAGGCCACTGCTGGGATGCTTCCTTCAAAAAGTCCATGGCCAAATTCCTTCCCATTCCTTGTCCCCAGTCCCATCCTGCCTCTAATGACCTCGACATTGACAAGGCGTAAAGCCATAAGTAAAAACAAAAAACAAAACAAAAACTTTGCAAAGTTATTCATTCAACAGCTTCTGTAGAATGCAGACTGGCATTCTGCCCAGCTTATCTCCTTGCCCAAAATACTCTGCCTGTCTGCCCCAATGAAATCAATCAGATGCAGCAGGTCCTAACAGATTATAAACACATCCGATCAAAACATGCACAAAAACATGTGTGCAAGTTTTCTGCATTTTCCTATAAATTCAAACCTACATCCCAACTAGACCAACACTACCTACAGGAGAAGCCCTGGTCTCTCAGTTTGTGACATCACACATGTCAGGCATAAGCTTCCGTCAGATGCGACAGAATAGTAAAGGTAAAATATTATAGTAATTGTTTTTTTTTATTGTGTTACAAAAACTTCTTTATAGCTTTTTACCTCAAAATATCCTGAATAGACACTATTTCGCATTTTTCTGAATAGAAGCAAAAGTGTTTGAAAAATATCATTATAACTTCTGATAATCTTTGCAATGTTTCAACGTTATATTTGGTTCATATTTATCTGAAAATAAATTGATCATCAATTAACAGCCATATTAGCCTAATGAGTGAATCTTTTACTATTTCTAATAAAGACTATTTCAGTGATATTTGTTTTATATTGGAACAAAATTATCGATATCATTGGGCAACAAAAAAAAACTTTTGGAAAATCGTCCAGGGTTTTTCAGCTCAATTAGACTAATTTTGATGCCCTGAGTCCGAAAATGACCTTGGTTTTGCTCAATCAGGTCAGGAATTTGATCTACAGATAGTTCACACAAATCTGTTTTTTGTAAGAAAAACAAATGTCTGCTGATAAACCCCTGACGAATCTTTCCGTTTCCCTCAAGAAATGAAAGTCAACGTATCCAAATTAATTCAATATTTATTTACTATATGACATTTGATGAGCATAATAATCAAAATATAATAAGAATGAGCGTTACATGACACAAAAATTCAGAGTTCAAGGCAGATATTGGCGTTTTCTTCGATTTCCGTGTGTGAGCAGCTGCTGCTGGGTTGTCTCTCTTCAGCGACCAGCAGTAGTCCGCCAGCATGACTGCGTCCCACATCCCCTGGTACCTCTCCTCCATTTGGCGCATGTCCTGATGGAACCTTTCTCCCTGCTTGTCACTCATCGCCCCAAGGTTTTCAGGAAACTTGTCCATGTGTGAGAACAGGAAGTGCATCTTTACACTCATCGAACACCCGAGTTTTTGGAAGGCCTCTAGCATGCTGCTGATGAGTGTGGCGTGGTTTGCTGCCTTCGTGTTCCCCAGAAAGTTGTTCACCACCTGCACAAACGATTTCCAGGCGGCACACTCAAGCATGTTCATGGAGTTTTGGAACTCAGTGTCCTTTATGGGCTGCCATATCTGTGGGCCATCGAAAATGCCGGCCTTGAGCTTCTCAATGGTCAGTTGAGGAAATGCTCGGCACATGTAGTTGAAGCACCTCCCATCCTTGTCCAGAGCGCGTGTGAAATGTTTCATTAGCCCAGGCTTCATGTGTAGCGGTGGGATCAATATCTTCTCCCGGTCCACAAGAGGTTCGTTTATGATGTTTCTCGCCCCTGGTACTAACTGCTCTTGCGCCGGCCACTCTTTCTTTACATAGTGCTGGACTCCGTCGCGACTGTCCCACATACATATAAAGCATGGGTACTTAGTGAACCCGGACTGCTGACCTAGTAGAAAGTTCACCATCTTGAAATCGACGCAGATCATCCATTGATGCTGCTTATATTGGATTTTGTCAAGCACGTACTTCACTGTTTCATATTTCTCTTTGAGAGTTGTGGAGTGCGCTAGAGGGATTGAGGTGAACTGGTTCCCGTTGAGTTGGAGCACACACTTCAGAGCGCTTGCAGCTGTCAATGAAGAGTCGCCAATCTGTCGGATCGTATGTAGGAGCGCCGAGTTTATGAAGAAGACCGGCGACATCTTGGCAGTACACGAGGTCTTCCTCCTGGCAGAAGTAGCCCATGTACTCCTCATGCCTTCTACGGAAGAAAGTGATACGCGCGTCCTCGCCAAGCAGATTTTTCTCTTTGAGTCTGGAGGCCAACAGCTTGGAGGAAGTCTTCGACAAGCTGAGATCCCGAACCAGATCATTAAACTCACATTGTGAAAAGAGCTGCGGACCATCTTGTGTTTCATACTCCTGGTCTGTATCTCCTACGTTGTCTCAAGTTGTGGCCTCGTCGTCGTCGATGTGCGGAAGCTGTGTGAACGCTGGTACAGGTATTTCTTCGCAGTGAGCAACTGGACGGTGGGCAGATGGAAGGTTGGGGTACTGGAGGCTGTGCCGATTCTTCCGGTTGATGCCAGTAGTATTGATGGCGCAGAAGTAACAATCTGATGCATGGTCAAACGGCTCTCTCCAAACCATCGGTATCCCAAACTTCAGTGAAGTTTTGGCGCCCTTAGTCCACCGCCGGAGGTATTCCACGCACGTCTTGCACACCGTGTGCGGTGCCCACGACTTATCTTGGTCACCTAGCTTGACTTTAAAGTAAGCCTGGTATGCGTGCTTCACAAATCTTGTGATGTTCTTCCGGTCCGCTGACAGCGTGTATTCTCCGCAGATGTAGCAGAAAGCGTCCGGATTATTCCTGCATGAACGTCGCACCGAAGCCATCTGAAAGTAATAATAAAATAATAATAATACACAGACGGAAAAAAAAATCCCAACACCAAGAAAAAATTATTGTAGAGTAATGAAATTTGGACAATGCATTTGTCAAGTTAACATGTTTAATTGATTAAATTTTCAAGATCACAGGTTAATTTAAGCTCAAGAAAATGCATTTCAAATGTGAAATACTGTTAAATTAATAGCCGGTGTAACCTCCAGAATTTTGAATGCAAGCCTGCAAACGTGAATGCATTGTGTCATACAGGTTTCGAATGTCACTTTGTGGTATGGAGTTCCATGCTTGTTGTACTTGTGCTGTCAATACTGGGACGGTCAGTGCTGGCTGTGGATGATGCTGGAGTTGTCGTCCAATGATATCCCATACGTGTTCAATTGGAGACAGATCTGGTGATCTCGCAGGCCAAGGTAACATGTCGACACTCTGTAGAGCACGTTGCGAGACAACAGCGGTATGAGGGCGAGCGTTATCCTGTTGAAAAACTCCCCCTTGAATGCTGTTCATGAATGGCAGCACTACAGGTTGAATTACCAGACTGACGTACAAATTTGCAGTCAGTGTGTTTGGTATAACCACAAGAGTGCTCCTGCTGTCATAGGAAATTGCTCCCCAGACCATGACTCCAGGTGTAGGTCCAGTGTGTCTAGGCCGCAGACAGTTTGGTTGCAGGCGTTCCCCTGGCCTCCTTCTGACCAACACTCGGCCATCACTGGCACCAAGGCAGAACCTGCTTTCATCAGAAAACACAACAGATCTCCACTCCGTCCTCCAATGAGCTCTGGCTTGACACCACTGGAGTCGCAAACGGCGATGGCTTGTAGTCAGTGGAATGCACGCTACAGGGCTGGAGTCATGGTCTGGGGAGCAATTTCCTATGACAGCAGGAGCACTCTTGTGGTAATACCAAACACACTGACTGCAAATTTGTACGTCAGTCTGGTAATTCAACCTGTAGTGCTGCCATTCATGAACAGCATTCAAGGGGGAGTTTTTCAACAGGATAACGCTCGCCCTCATACCGCTGTTGTCTCGCAACGTGCTCTACAGAGTGTCGACATGTTACCTTGGCCTGCGAGATCACCAGATCTGTCTCCAATTGAACACGTATGGGATATCATTGGACGACAACTCCAGCATCATCCACAGCCAGCACTGACCGTCCCAGTATTGACAGCACAAGTACAACAAGCATGGAACTCCATACCACAAAGTGACATTCGAAACCTGTATGACACAATGCATTCACGTTTGCAGGCTTGCATTCAAAATTCTGGAGGTTACACCGGCTATTAATTTAACAGTATTTCACATTTGAAATGCATTTTCTTGAGCTTAAATTAACCTGTGATCTTGAAAATTTAATCAATTAAACATGTTAACTTGACAAATGCATTGTCCAAATTTCATTACTCTACAATAATTTTTTCTTGGTGTTGGGATTTTTTTTTCCGTCTGTGTATTACTAATAATTGTGATTATTTTCCTGCTAATTTTTAGGCAGCGAATTTAGAGAAAAGACTGAACTCAAAACCGGTGATATTAGCATATGTATGTATAGCCCGTCAGGCAGGTTTATGGCTGTATTTCAAAAAGTTGACCTGATTGAGCAAAACGAAGGTCATTTTCGAACTCAGGGCATCGAATTTAGTCTAATTCAGCTGCGAAAACCTGGATGATTTTTTGGCTGTTATCCAGTGTATTTATTGATAAAGGCAATCTCAGTGATATATCTTTTCCATTAGAAAAACTGATTGAGAGTTTGTTTTCCCCTTCCACATGCTGTGAAAAGATCAGTATCTTGTTTCCCCCCCCCCCCATCAGCCTGATCATTAACAGGTGTATATATATAAGTGAAAAATAAAATATCAATAATAAAGGAAAGGGAAATTGACCCACCACATACAAAAGTGGATGGCTGTGATGAGAGAGAACACTTATGCTGACAAACAAATACACAATACAAAATATTTCGGCATCTGCCTTCTTCGGTGGTAGAAAAACGGGCCATTAGGCTCCGTACGCGTGTACACAACGAACGACACCCAATGGGGGAATGGCTAAGGAGTAGGCTATTGGTAGCCTACTCCTTAGCCATTCCCCCACCCTCACCCCACTACCCAGTTAGTCATTGGGTGAAATTCGTTGTGTACACACGTACGGAGCCTATTGGCCCATTTTTCTACCACCGAAGAAGGCAGATGCCGAAATATTGTGTATTTGTTTGTCAGCATAAGTGTTCCCTCTCATTGCAGCCGTCCAGTTTGGTATGTGGTGGGCTAATTTACCTTTCCTTTATTATTTATATCGCCTAGAAGTCGCTTCCATTTTTGTTAGTTTCATCAAAATTAAAATATCAGGAATATAAGAAACGTATATAGTATAGATAATAAGTGCTGGGTCTGGTGGAATTTATTGGAGATTGAGGCCAGGAGGGTGTCTGGTGACAAGGATATTCTGATAAGCTAGTTCCCATCTATGTAGTTCAGAGGAAGTTGTGTTGTCAGGGAAATCTCTGATCGCCCTAAATGAGAAACAGATGTTCAAATTATTCAGTTTGTGGGAACTGGTATGTTTTGTAACTGGATGGGCCCCATTGTTAGTATATACTGTCTGCTTGTGGCCTTTCATTCTGATAGCTATGATAGCTAGGGGGTTGGTAGTGAGGCCTGTATATGAGCTGGAGCAATGGAGGCATGTAATAAGTTGTATATGAGGTGTGTTGTCATGCAAGTAGCATGGCCAATGATGGGGAATGTTTCACCTGTGGTAGGATTGGAGTAAGTGGTAGTTGCTGGATGCATGTTGCATGTTTTACAATGGGGTCTGTTGGACGGGAATGATCCCTGTGATTTTCCTGCTCATTGTTATTATATATAACTGAGGATGGATTGGGAAATATGACACAACACTTAACAAAGATGAAGGTGGCTGGGATGACGAACACAAAAAACAAACAAGAGTACAATATTTCGGCAACAGCCTTATTCGTGCGGAAGTAAGGAGTGAGACACCAGGTGGAGTCAGATGTGTACACCACACACTTACCAACAAAAGAAAATTTTCCCACTCCCTTATGCATTAAATCAAGCACAAGCGTGTGGTCATGGTTGCCTTTCCCCTTCCATGCACTAATCCAAATTCTTTGACCAATATCCCTCCAAGTGCCATCACCAGCATATGCCCTGTACATACCCAACATTCACTTCATCCTCCTTTCCTCCAATGAGTCCCAATCCAGCTTTCTTATCTCATCAGTTACTGACTGGATCCTGTGATAATTTCCACAAACAAATCTAGCACTTCTTCTTTGCACACCTTCCAACTCCTGTATTTGATATCCAAAATGTGGGTCCCAAACTTCACCACCATATTCTTATCAAAGTTTTGCAACCAAACTCCCAAGCTTCTCTGGTACATCCTCTCATCACCCTCTCCAGTAAATGAAGGATTTTGTAATCTTTTCCTACCACCTGCGCAATGTGCTCCGCCCAACTGAATTTGTTGTGAAATGTTATGCCAAGAAATTTACACTTCAAGCTTTCAACAAGCAATTCTGACCCCACCCTATTATCATAATTGACCTTTAGTTTTTCATCTGTGTAACTTATAAGCTGACTCTTCTGGCATTTATCTTCATTCCATGCTGACCTACCCAATTAGATATTCTATCCAGGTCACCCTGCAGCTGTTCAGTCTTCACCTGTTTTGATCCTATTTATACCATTTTATCATCTGCAAAATACCTAGTTTGAACATAACCCATCAACACAGTCATTGATTAGAATAATCATCAGCAACAGTCCCAATACAGTACCCTTTGGCATTTCCGTATTTTACTTCCACCTCCTTTGATAATGTATTTCCTCCTCTGGGTTTTTAGAATTCCTCTACCCAGCATGCAATTTTTTCAACCAATCCAATAGATTTTAGGTTATTTAAAACAATTTTATGACTCACTCTGCAAATGCCTTAGAAAGATCTAGTGCCACACTATCAACTTGGCCTCCCTTGTCCAATTTATCTGAAATATCTTGCATATAGCCTACCATCTGAGATTCGCATGATTATCCTTGCCTAAATCCATGTTGTCGATCTGAAAACCAGTTTCTTTCTTCACAGACATTTCTTATATAGTTGCATTTCAATTTCTCCATCATATTGCCTGTCACTGATGTCAAACTAATAGGCCCTAATTTCAACCCTATTTGTAACCCCGCCTTTATGAAACGGTATTACTATCGCTCCTTTCCAATGCTCTGGTAAGCAGCAAGACTCCAAACTCGCTCCAGGCGAATGCTGGGATGGTTCCTCACAATAGCCCATGGGCGCCACCTGCCATATCCCGTATATCCCTTCCAAACCATTACCTTTCCTGATAGGTGCAATGCACCCTCCGCCAAACACTTTTAGTGAATCGCGGAGTAATAGTAATAGTAAATACTCGTACAATTCGAAGGTAAGGTACAATACCATATCCCACAGTCTTTAATAAATCTGTAGCAATATTATCTACACCAGTCTCTCTTATTTTTTTTTTAGCTTTCTAAGTTCCTTCATAATTTCTTGAGTATTTATTCCAAATTTTGCAATTTCCTCATTTATACTTTTAGAAGACTCTCCTCTGATTCATTCCCTCCCATCACAGTATGATTGCCCCCTAGTTTTTTTTTTTTTTTAATTTATTATTGACAATGAGCCAGTAAGCCATACAGCCATAGCACTAATTACAATTGCCTCATTTATAGATCAATAACACAGCTTATGGATATTATTTAGATGTATGTCCATAGGTAAGCCTATTACTTCATATCTATTACTAAGCACATGATTTCAGTTATTAGATATGTCCACCAAGGGTTGGAAACACAAATGTTCATAGGCATCTGTAGGTTTATATGTCCATCTCACCATCCTTTAGGAATCTGCTTAGCAGTATGAAGATCCTGGCGTCGTCGGTCGCAAGGAGATGTGACACCTTTGATGGTGGGAAGTGACCTAATCTTACCAGTTGCTGTATTAGGTCTGTGGTGCTGTTGTATTGGTTCTTGCAGCCGAAGAAGATATGGTCAATGTCCCCTATGCCTGTCTCGTCGCATCCGCATAAGGGGCTTTGAACTATGTTTATTCTGTTCAGTTGTGCGGGGAAACAGCAATGGTTGAACTTTAGTCTGCCGATGGTTACGATAGTTTTTCTTGGGATCTTCAGTTGATGGTGCCAATGCTGTTTAGGGATGACGGGGTGGATCTGTCCATAGTGTTTTCCTTTGACCAGTTGTGACTCCTCCCACTCTCTGTTCCATGATTCTCTTGCTTCTTTTTTTGTGATTGACATTAGGTCCCTCACAGTTACGAACAGATAAGCACTGCCTATCTCGCAAGCTCCCTTCGCCAGCTGGTCCACCCATTCGTTTCCTTCTAGGCTGATGTGGGCTTTCACCCACACGAACACCAGCGTTTTGTCTTTCTGTTTCACCCGGTATGCTGCCTCCAAAATGTTGCATAAGATACTGTCTTTGTTGGCAACTTGCGTATGACCTTGCAGGCTGGTCAATGACGAGTGGGAGTCTGATATTATGACCAATGTTGTGTCCACCGAAGCCTCTGCATACTCAACTGCCTTCGGAATTGCCACCATTTCCGCTGTGAAGATGGATGCCTCTCCGGGTAGTTTGAATATACCGTATTGGTTCCTCTTTAGATCCAAGTATGCACAGCCCACTGATGAATTGGATTTCGACCCATCTGTGTAGATGTGGGATGCGTTTGACCATTGCGCAAGGAATTCTGCCCGCTTAGCGGTGCTGCCATGTCTGGGGTCTTCCAGATTGGTCTGTTCTCATGTTTAGTGGTGTAACAGTTGCTTCATAAGGTATACAAAACTCTGGAAGAAGGTGTGTCAACATTATGTTTTTGTTATACCTGTTGATTTCTTTTAGTGCGGTTATTAGCATTGAGGTCTTTTTACGTGACTAGTATGTTCTGCCAGTCAATTGATTTCCAAGGGCCTCAATTTTCTGGATGAGGATGTTGTTATTAATCTTCTTTTGTTTAAGCAGAAACTGTTTACGGAGTTGTGTACGTTGTATATGAAGAGGTAGCGCTAGTGCTTCTACCAGCAGCGCATTAGTGAGTGTTAACGTCATAGCCCCTGTGCATATTCTTAGTGCTTTGTACTGCAATCTGTCGAGGATTTGGAGGGTGTTATCCGCTGCTGATCCGTAGAACATGCTTGCGTAATCAAAATGTGCTCTGATGAGTGATTGGTATAGAGTCAGGACAATTTTCGGATCTGTACCCCAGATTTTGTGGTTGCTTTCATGACATTAAGTGCCGTCTCACATTTGCTTGAAATTTCTTTGATTTGGTGTTTCCAGTTAAGCTTGTTGTCTATTGTGACGCCCAGGTATTTTACAACTCGTCGATATGGGAAGCGGTAAGATCTGAGCTGTATCTCATCCATATCAGGGATTTTACGTCTGCTATAAATAGGCACCACTGACTTGGTTTGTGATATGTCCAAGCCGTTGTTCCTGAACCATTGTCGTAGTCGACCGACTAAGTCGTCTAGGGCGTTCTTACAATCAACTAGCTCGTTCATCATTACATAGAAGCATATGTCGTCTGAGTACTGAAGTATCATCACCTTCCCTATTACCAGTCTTCCAAGGTCACTGGTATAGATGTTGAACAGCAGCGGGAAATCGTGTAGCCTTGAGGGAGACCTCGAGTTGCTATTCGAGTGCCGACTATTGTACCATTGATGTGAATTTCTAGCCACCTCCCTGTTTGCAATGCGATAAAATTAGCTACAAATTCGCTAGGTAGTCCCAAGACCAGTAGTTTGCTAAAGAGAACGGATGGCACCACATTGTCATAAGCATGCGTTAGATCCACGTACAAGGCCATGAGATACGCATTAGAGCGGTAATATTCATAAATATCCGTCATAAGGTGTGCAGCTACCTCTATGGTACCTTTTCCTTTCCTGAAGTCCATTTGGTGCCTTGGTAGTAGGTTGTTGTTTTCTAGGTACCACTCAAGCCGGTGTTTGACCATCCATTCAAGAGTTTTGAGGCCACAGAACAAAAGTGATATTGGCCTGTAGGACGAGGAGAGTGTGGGGTCTTTGCCATGTTTCAGAATTGGCACTACTCTTACGCGCTTCATCTCCGGTATGTTCAAGCGTTTGCTCCACACAGCGTTCATCAGTCTTAGAAATATGTTCTTCGCTTGGCTTGGGAGGAATGAGATCAAGCTGTAATGGATGTTATCTGGGCCAGGAGCACTGTTGTTGTTGCGTTTAAGTGCTGCTTCAAGTTCCTCTTCGGTAAAGGGTGTTAAACGAGTATCATATTGCTTCTAATCTTCGGTGATCACCATTTCCTCCGGGGCTGGGGTAAGGTTGCGCAAAATGTCCTCCGCAAGCAGTAGATCTGGGGCAGTATTAAGTGTAGATCCCGTCGCATTCTGGAAGCCTTTGATTTTTCTCCAAATCTCTTTAACTGGGGCAGGTCTGTTGAGAGAGTTACAGAAGTCGGTCCAGCCATGGTATTTTTTCTCTTTCAGGACTTGTTTTAGTCCTTGCTTCTATCTTCCGGAGATAAATATAGTTCTCTTCTGTCGCCGAGTCTTTATATTTCCTGAGAGCCATTTGTCTTTATTTTACCGCTAGTTGACAGTCTTTATCCCAAGAAGGAGGTGATTTCCTATGGCCGGTGTGTGGTTTAATCTCGGGGATGGCCTTCATTGCTGCCTTTTCAATGGCTGTCATAAGGCGTTGGTAGTCGGCTACTACGTCATTCGAGAATTCGAAGCCCTCGAGATTTCTTGTTACTTCCTTGTCATACTTCAGCCAGTCCGCGTTAGTTATCTTCCAGCGGTATGGCTATCGAATCGGCGTTGTTGTTTGGGTGATAACAGGGAAAGTGATCATTATTGGTAAATGATCGGATCCAGACGGATCTGGGATGACCTGCCATCTGGCTGCCAGAGATAGAGATGGCGATTCTAGGGTTATGTTGACTGCTGACTTTGGTGTGTCGGCCCAACTATCCTTGTTTCGGTACCATCATTTAGAAGAACTAGATTTGTGTTATCCAGTGCCTCTTGGAGCAGCCTCCCAGCCCGGTCTGTTCTTCCACATCCCCATATGTTATGGTGTGCGTTCAGGTCAGCCATGATAAGAGCAGGCTGCGGGATATACGTCACCAGAAATTGAAAAATCTTATTTATTGAAAGGAGTGTTTGCAGGACTATACAGAGCCATGACTGTTGTCTCTGTCCCCATAACTTTCAGACGTACCGCACAAGCCTCAAAACTGGGAGCTGTATTCCGTATCTTTATTTCGGAGAAGTGTAAGCTTTTCTTAATTAGTAAAGCAACTCCTCCATAGCCACCTGGACGGTCGGCATGCACTATTCTGTATCCCGTGCACATAAATTTCTCCTCGGGTTTCAACCAGGTTTCTAATACAGCTGCTATGCTGATATTATGTGATTTCAGCAAGTGTTCTAGGGATTCTTTGTTTGAGCGGATAGACCTGGAATTCCACTGTAGGATGTTTGGGCCGTGACTAACCATCGTTACATTTGTAAAGAGGTGCAATATTATCTTTATTAGCCCCAGTGGGCTGTGCATTCCACATAAGTTCTATTCCCGTATCTCGTCCAGTCGTCTCTGTATAGTCAATGTTCAGGAATGTGGCAATGTGGTCCCTCAAGTTGTATGGGAGACCTCTTGTGGTGGCCATGTTGAAAAGTGAGGTGACAAGTGTACATATTCTATCGATTATTTCTTCGTTAGCTATTTTGTATAGGGGGTCCACTAGCATGCGCATATGCATCAAATACAGCTCCGCGGGAGGAAAGCTGATACTTCTCCAGGGCTGGTTGTTTTCTGCATCATAGGTTGTCTGTTTCTTAGGTATTCTGCCTAGCTGTCGAGGGCCACCGTTGTGTGCAGACTGTGGCTGTAATGGTCTGATGGGGTAGTTATTTCTTGAGGCTCTATCTTGTGGTTTGGGTAGAGCAATCTCAGGCGATGGTGTAGGGTGCTGCACGTCAGTAAACAAAGGCAAAGGCGGGTATTCGTTGTTACTCATAGGAGAGGGTGGTGGCGCTGTGCGTTTTGCATAAGTGGTCGTATTTTCTAAGGCAAGGGCCTGTTCAAGCGTCATGTTATGGACGATCATGTTTTCCTTTATCCTCTTTTGCTTGCGGAATTCTGGACAGTTTATATCAGTGGCCAAATGGTTGCCTTCACAATATATACAGACAAATGGGCCCTGGAAATCACAGCTAGGTGTTATGTGTTTTCCCATGCACTTGGCGCAGCGGGATGCACTGCGGCATTGCTTGCTCAGGTGGCTGAAACGCTAACAGTTGAAGCATTGAGTTACTCTGGGTATGTATGGCTCTACACTACATCTCGTGCTAAAGATACTGATATATTCTGGTAGACGTTGCCTGCCAAATGTTAAGCGGACTGATTGGGTAGGAACATATTCAACACCTCTGTCTTTTACAATTTTTCTCGTTATACGTCGCACTTCCTTAACTTCTATAATAGATTCTATTTCTTGTAGAATTACTGTGTCAGTAAGCATTGGGTCTAAATTTCTAACAACACCCTCTTTAACTGTGAAAAAACGAGGGATGCAACACTGTATGTGCTTAGGGTGATTACTGCAAGTTGCCAAGAGGTTTGCCCACTTTGGAGATTTAAGCTCTATTTGTACTTTGTTTTTTCCTTTGTTTCTTATATTTGAGATAAAGTTTCTAATGCCAGGCAAAGCATCCCGTATTAACTTCCCTACCGCCATTGGGTTAAGACGACCTAGATTTGATTTGTGCTTCTCTGCGTAGCTTGGTTCATATTCTGCATACACTACAAATGGCCCGCAATCCTTTTCTCTATAGAAATGTTGTTGTGGCGGCACTATGTTAGCATCACCGGCCTGCGAAGCATCTTCACTTACCGAACTAGGAACATTGTCTGCCTGCTGTAGGCTGAAGCTGGCAGCGGCGTGTTTGATGGAGTTGGCAGCGGTATGTTTACCTCCTCACCCAATGCTGTTGCATGGTCGTCTTCTCGACGTGGTCTCTTGTTGCACTGTTTCTGTGGCCGTTGAGAACCGTCAGCATAGTCCAGCGTAGTGTTTCCAGCACCCTGCCCACTGCAGAACTGATACACATGTTACCTGACAAAGTATTGTCAGTCTGTGGCTGTGTGCCACCTTCACCATACTCGCCACCCTCCATGGTGGCAAGCTATACACACTCTCCTAAACAAACTTTTTAGATTGTCTGCTTACCGCTATTCACAGTTCAACAGTACACACAATTGATAATCACATTGGGCTAGCGCACGGAAATAGTCACAAGGAAAACTCGGTGTCGAGCTCACTAAGCGGTGATGTTACCTCCTCGGCGATCAGGAAGCGACTGCAAAATTTTTAGTTCCTCACACTACTGATACTTTTAACCGCCAAAGTGGCAATTGAACTAAAAAAAAAAAAACTATTTTTAACGGAGCGCTATTCGATATCGTCGTCACGGTAAACAACCAAAGATGGTAATCCGTTGCCCCTAGTTGTTTTACTAAACCAGTCACTCAATATCTCTGCAACTCTAAAATCCTCAGTGACTTCAACTCCATTCTTATCTATAATAGTTTGAATACCTTCTTTCCCCTTAGTTTTCTAATATAGCCACATAAATTTCTAGATGCATCCTTCAGTGATCTTCCTGCACCAATAATAATCTTCATAAACCCATCCTTTGCTTCTCTCGTTGCTCTTATTAATTGCTTGTTTAGTTGTTTTAAGTATTCCCTACTGCCTTCCTGTCTCTTAACTCTGTTATGTTCCCATCTCACTAGCCTCTTTAACCTTCTCACCTCCCTATTGTATGTAGGTTCTATACTTCCCTTTATTTTCTGTTTTGGAATTAACATTTACTTACCTTTTTTTATAATCTTAAACTCTTCCCATTTCGCCTCCACTGTACTTGTGCCATCCTTTCATTTGCTGAACCTTTCCCTGAAATATCTCTTCAATTCTTTATATAATTATGCCTTTTCTGCCCTTCTATTTTTGAATCCCGTAATATCCATCAATACTGCACAGTGATCACTTATTCCTTCAGTCTTGACACCCTACAAGAATTTTCACTAGGCTTTATTAGGAAGATATCCAACATGTTTGGTCCCCTTGTATTTTGCTCTACCACTTGTGTAAAACTTCCTTCCCTTATTAAGGTATTTCCAAATCTCTGTTCCTGTGTGTTGTTTATTTTATTTCCCACCCAGTTGACGCCTGGTAAATTTAAATCCCCTCCAATAATAAACATTCTATGCTCACCTCTGAATTGTGAATGTGAATTTAGTTTCTCTCCAAGAATCTCATCTTCATCATTCATTCTTCCACTACGATAAGCAGCCAATACCCTGATTTTTTTATTTTTTTATTACTCCAAAACTCTACCCCTAGTAACTCATGGTCATTATCTATGAACACTAGAGAACTATAGTAATCTTTGCTAACCAGTATGAATACTTCTCCACCAATTGTTCCTATGTCTCTGTGGTACTCTCTGTAATCTTCAGGGAAAACCTCTTTGTCTAGTACTCCTTCTTTTAACCAATACCCTATCCCTATAATCACTTGTGGTTCATGTATCTGTATTAGGTTTGCAAATTCTATCACTTTGTTCATTATACTTCTGCAGTTCACCAATAACACCCTTATTTTTGACTTTGAAATATTTTCAGCATTAACCTTTGTCTTTCCAGTTGTATCCAATTCTGTTATTATTTCAATAGCTTAATATGTTTCATTTGCATTTGTATTTTTCCCCATAGTGCATCTACAACCAGTATCCCTTTCATCACTTATTTTTGTCCCCTCACCAGCAGCCCCTAACCTAAAAAAGGCATAGTCCTGACCCCATGATAACTGGAAGTAGGCTCCCTTACAGCTTTAGCTAACAACTCAGAAATTACTTCCTTCCCATTCTATTTAGGTGTAGGCCATGCCTAGTAAAACCCACCTACCAATGGTGTTCACAGGCGAAACCACCAAATAGAACTAATGCTTTTTCCAAGTAGCATCTCTGTTTCCATGTTCACTCGGCTCAGAGCATGGTTCAACTGTGAACTATCATGGCGACTTAGAACCTGCTTGAGTTTCACCCTGGTATGCTGCTTCTCCTTCATCACCTTCCTCACGTTTCTGTCAATACTATATTCCGTATCTCCCACTATCACTACTCCATCATCCTTAGTGAAATACCTGCAATGTGAACCTGTATCCTCTATTACCTGACCTAATGTTGCGCTGGGTTTGAAAAATCATGTGACCTGGTAGCTTGTGCCTAATTGATCCTGCAGAAGAGGACCTACACCTCTCCCACGACTACTACCTAGCAGCAGAACCTTTTCCTTCTACGCCTATATTCCTATAGATTTGTTGCGCCTTACCTACTCCTACATCTACACAAGGCACTTCTCCATCTGACTCTGGTAACAGGTCAAACCTATTACTCTCCACACTTGTTAATTCTGTTAACCATATATACCCTATGACCAGTTATCAGTTCCCATTTTTTTATTTATCTGTACATTCAAATGTTTCGTTCTCTAACATCTATAATGAACAGTTATTCCTTAATACTGTAATAAAATTTATACTACACATAATTTTGTAAAATAAACACTAATCCTATAAACTACTAAAATGGTACAAATAATTAACTATTATTACTACACACTGTAAATTATCAACCTGTTAGTAAAAACTGTTACCCACTAATACTAAATAACTAAACATCTTGAGTTTTCAAAAGTTCGTTTAACGCTGGCATCCATTGAAGAATGAGCTTCGGTAAATTCCAGAAGCCACATTTCTGGCATCAGCGTTCCACTTAGTTGTTTGTATCTCGTCCATTTAGAGTATCTTGTCTCATTCCTTAAATAGCTTGCTGTGTTCTGGCAGGTTGCTGGCTATGCTGAAGCCTATATCGCTCCTTTGCTGTATCTGACACAGCATCTGCCAGCTTGTCTAGTTCATTTATAGTGTGTTATATCCTATGGGCTTTTATTTTGGGGCAATAGCACACAAGTTCAGAATGTCTTGGTCCTTCAAAAGAAGGTAATTAGGATTATGTCAAACATTGAAAAATTTGCCCATTGTAGACCACTGTTTATTGAATTAAAAATATTAACGGTAATAAACTTGTACATTTACACTGTTCTCCTGCACACAAAAAATAACCAAGCTGAAGAATACCTTCTTAGACAAGATTTACACTGTCACAGTACGAGAAATAATAGGCACATTGACATACCTTACTGTAGATTATCGAAATCATTGAACAGTTATGAAGTGTTGGGTATGAAAATGTTTAACAAACTACCTCTAGAATGGGTTGAAGCCCCATTCAATCTATTTAAGCAGACATTGTATAGCTGGTTAGTCACTAATCCTTTTTATTCAGTTAATGAATTCTGTGAAAGTGGAAATATGAAATAATTGTGTGTGGAGTGTGCAATTTAAATTGTTTTTAATTATGAATTTTGTCTTGTTTGTATTTTCATATTTGTATTCTTGACGTTGTCTATTGCTATGACAGTTTAATGACAGTAAAAATTTTATTATTATTATTATAGGAGGTTGTCTTTCAGAATTTCCGTGATAGTTTTCCCCATGAGCTTCACTCTGTACTGTTTGATTTCATCATCAACTAAAGCACATTCAAACAGTTTATGTTCAGGTGTTCCTGGAGATCCGCATGTGCATAGATCATTCTCCATCTTATTGATCCTATGGCGATATGTTTCATACAGTCCATGACCGGTGTGGAAATGTATTAACCCTCGGGATGGATTGAAGTGCTTCATACATATTCTCTCTCTGATGTCGGGAACAATTTCAAATACTCTCCTTCCTGTTTCCGAATTGTTCCACTGCTGTTGCTATTCATTCAAAATACAATTTTTGATGTCTACCTTCTTGGAAGCCACTTGACCAAGGATTTCTGTTATCTTGTATAGGTTTCCTTTTCGTAGCCAGTAACATGCTGCTCTTTTTCTTATTTCCAGATCTGAAGGACATATTCCGTGAATGACTGTAAGTTCATCAGTTCCCATCCATCCTTCTCACCCTCCTCACTAAACCTGTAATTTCTACTTACAGTGTCCAAAGGCAGACCCTCCACACACACACACACACACACACACAGCTTCCACAGGCCGAGCCTCCAGGACCTTGTCCCTTTCACGCAATTCCCTGATTGTTTCACCATCCCCCTATTCATTTTGTCCTGCTCTGAAAGTTTCCTACCTTTGAAAGAGAGCAGACAATACCACTGAAGAGCCTCATTTAATTATCTCTTTCCCATTACCCTACATTTCCAGTTAAACCACTTTTTACACCCTTTGTAATCCAAACCATTCAACCATCTGCAACAGGCACCACATTTTCCAGGCATGATTTTTCCCAGAACAATGCCTACTGATACCCTTCAAACGAACCTTAAGGATTAAGTTACGACATTCTATGATTCTTAAATTTGATTACTACTCTAATAAAAGTAAAAAATTAAATGATTTTTTTATTGAAGTTTTTACTTTTCAGTCGCTTTGTTCTAAATAATAACTAGGTGAAAACTACTTAAAAGCCAACAAAATAAAACTTACGGTGGGAACTTCAAAAATAACCTGAAGATTGAATTTCACTATTGAATGCTAATGTGAGAATAATAACTAATCAGTTATTTACATGAAAATATTTTTTAAATGTTAGGTAACTGTTGTTTTAATGTATTTGAAAAAAATTAAAGAACAATTTCATTTCCAACAGAACAGACCAAAGAATTTAACTTAAGCTTCTAGATTTCTAAATTCAACTAACTGTTGAATTCTTTGATATATAATTAGATTGAAACTTTATAAATAATAAGTAGGTAACAAAAGTACTTAAGAACCAATGAATAAAACTTATGCTAATGATTTTCAAAACAAACTTAAGATGGAAGATCGATACTGTTTAGTGCTAATGTGGATAGCAACTAATTAGTTACTTACGAAATTATTATTATTATTATTTTAAAAAAAGGCTAAGATGTTTTTATTTTGATGTATTAGAAAGCAATTAAACACAGGTAAATTTTTTTAGGCAGAACAGATTAATTACTATACCGTACGTTTTTGTTTTCGTAAACTTGATTGCGATATTGATAGTGGAACATAGAATAACAATATTGTATTAACCTAATATGAACTACTGGATGCTATATATGAATACTTATGTTTATTATTTATAATTGCCAGTTGTTATATTACTGTTATGGATCTAATTAAATTACAAACTGTGTTATTTTAAAACAAATAGAGCCTTAATATGGGACGATACAATAACCTTAACAATCGAATTTCGAACTGATGTACACCTAATGTGCACCTGTCTGTAAGTTTTTTCTGTTTCCATAGCAATGCTTATTTCTCATTTTGCAAGAATTTTTGTTAATTCTTAGTTAATGATTGTATATACCATGCACGTATATTTAATTTTTCTGATACACAAAATTGTTTACCTTTTCATTTGCAACAATTTTCTGTTGAAGATTCTATTAGGACATTCTAGTTTTGGAAGATTAGTTACTAAGTCCTCCACAGCAACTAACAGGTCCATTTATTGAAGAGTACTACTTTAAAGTGTTCATGCCTTTCTTTTTCAGTGCCTGGCTGTTTACTGGTTGACATCTAGTGTCTATGGCCTTATGCAGAATCTCATCTTGATGTCTCCAAAAGTGAGGAAATTTTTCAGGATACCTCTTACATCTTCAAGCTTAAATCGCCCATACAAGCATGTTTACTTGAAGATGTTACAAAAAGTAGAAAAATAAATAAATAAAAAAATTTCATCTTATAATGGAACCAAAAATAAAACTCATTCATTTCATAGATTTAATTTGTTTCCATTTACAAAATATGTATCAGAAGCAAATAAAAATTGTGGGTTGGTAAGCTAAGTAAAAAAAATTATGAAATAGTATGTTAATTTTTTTTAATCAATGACAAAAAAAGGAGTTCTCAATTCGATTTTTTTAAATGTATGTTCGGCAATATCATCACCAATTGTGTACTGATTTTAACCTTTTTTTTCCATCAGCTAGGGTATTCCTTCAACGTTGGCGCACATAAATTTCATTGAGTTTTTTTTTTTTTTTTTTTTTTTTTTTTTTTTTGTAATTCCTGTATACATGTTCTGGTTATTCCATACTAATATTTAGCCAACTTCAAATTAAGTCGCAATTTAACTATTTTGTTAAGATCAAATCAAACCAACCCTTCATGCCTTCGTTGCCATCACCACCATGCTACACACGCTTCTGTAATCTTTGGTTAGTTGTGGAATATCAACTCATGAATAAAAGAACAACTAGTGGTCACTTAGATAATGCAACCTTGTCATCGCTGTGAGAGCTTTCTCATTGTGTGTACTATTTAATGATTTATTTGTAGTCAAATCAGAATGGAATGTTCTACATTTGTATGTACGAGATGTGTCCAAAAAAAGACTGAACTTCTGCTGTAATTGCTTTATTGCTCATCATACAAACTTTTACACACTGTCCACTTCCAAGTACTCTCCTTTACTATTAATACACCGTTGGCATCGTTTCTTCCAGTTTTGGAATGCCTCCTAGAATGCAATTTCTCCGATGGTGCACAATTCTCTCATCGCTTTGTCTTGAATTTCTTCTATGGTCTGGATTGACGTCCATTCAAAGTGGATTTCAGTTTTTGGAAGAGAAAAGTCAGCTGGAGCTAAGCCTGGAGAATAGGGTGGTTGAGGCACAACGGGAGTGCGATGTTTTGCCAGATATTCATGTCAAACAAGGATGCGTGAATGGGTGCGTTGTCATGGTGCAACATCCCTGACTGATTATCCCACAGTTCAGGCCTTTTCCTACGCACAGCATCTCTCAATCGTGACAGAATTTTCTGGTAGACTTCCTTGTTTACCGCTTGACCACGTGGTACAAATTCATGGTGCACAACCTCTTTGCAATCAAAAAACACAACCATCATCACCTTGATGTTCGACCAACTCATCCGCGCTTTCTTTGGTCGAGTAGATACTTTCCCCACCCATTCTGAAGACTGCCTCCTCGTTTCCACATCATACCCATAAACCCTTGTTTCATCGCCTGTTATGATGTTCTTGAGGAAGTTTCCGTCCTCATTTGCTTTTTCAAGCAACTCCTCAAAGATCCTAGCTCGATTCTCCTTCTGGTCATCCGTCAACAAGCGCGGCATCATTTTTGCACTGACACGATGCATTCCAAGTCAGGACATGAGCGCAAGAACCTACACTTATACCAACTTCTTCAGCAACCTCACGGACAGTCGAATGGCAATTTTCTCGAATCACAGTGTGAACTCTCTCAACATGGTGGTCGTCTGTTGATGTGAAAGGTAACTGAACACCTGCCCTCCTTAAAGCGCTTAAACCATTCATAACACTGCGTTCGGTTCATACAGTCATCCCCGTATGCTTTTTTAAGCATTTTAAGTGTTTCAGTAAAAGTTTTCCCAAGTTTAACACAAAATTTCACACAGACGCGTTGCTCCTCAAATTCCTTCATTCTCGCTTTCTAATCCAACGAGTACTCTGCACACGACCTCACTCAACTGGCTGTCATTTGTAAACTAATTCAGCGACCAGAGTGCGGTAAGCGGCAATCTCTTGCCTAGAGATGCCGCTAGTGTGCACGATAGTCTGTGAATTTTATCTGCAGCCGTTGGCGCGCTATTTAATTAGTTCAGTCTTTTTTTGAACAAACCTCGTATACCTTGCAATTCGTAAAATTGTGCATGGCAGAGGGTGCATAAGCACCAAAAGTAATCGCTACTCTGCACATTCCAATCCTGAATATCAAGAGGAAAGAAATAATTCATATAAGCATCAGTGTGACATCATTTCCCTCTTAATTGTATCACTTCTTTCATTGTGGCCGAAATAGGTTAGTGGAGGCAGTATATTATGACACTCGTAAATGAAAGTAGGACTATGCATATTTACCAATAAGTCCAAACAAAATCTACATCATCTGTTTATCAGAGTATCCCAACCCCATCGGTGAATCAACTCTGTAATGCTTTCATAAGCAAGGTGAAAAGCAATCACAAATCGAATGGCTTCTCTGTGCTTTCCTATTCTGTCAATCAGCTCCCTACGAAACTGATCCCAAACGGCACAACAGTAGCCCAAACATGAAGTCACTATAGTTTTGTAAGCTATCTCATTTGTTGGTGCATTACAATTTTTCAAGATTTGACCATGAATCGCAGCCTAGAATTAGCCTTAACTGCAACCAAACTAATGTGCAGGTCCTATTTCATATTGCTTAGTAATGCTACACCCCGATACTTCACGGAATCGACCATATAAATAACTGAACTGTTTACTTTGTATTTTGAAACAAACAGATTCTTTTTGTTAGTTACACACGTTTCCTTGCATTTTTTTACAATTTAGTGTAAGTTTCCATACTTCGAACCATGCAAAAATAACATACAAATTGCGCTGAATTTCTGAGCAACCGGCCGAGTTCCTTACTTCCCTATAGATCAGTGTTTCTCAAAGTGGGATACACGAAACCCTAGGGGTTCACCAGTTGATTGTAGGGGGTTGTGACAATATTTACATAATGGCGGACAGGCTATCTCAAGTGTGAAACACTAACTATAGTGAATATCGTTCATTGTTACCAGTAGTGGAGCTTAATTCTTTATCCATTCATGAAGCTGATCCGATATACCGTACGCTCGATTCTACGCTGAAAGACTGTTGTGTGGCACCGAGTTGAATGCTTTCTGAAAATAAAAAAAATGAAATAAAATTTAAAAAATGTGTTAATTGGTGAACCTGCATGAATAATTTTTAGTGTATCATGTGTGAAAGGGTCAAGCGTGTTCACAATGTGTTTCTTCCTAATTGGTTCGGTTTAAGCAAATTGTTTCATCTAGAAAATTCATAATGCTGGATCATACAATATGCTTCATAACTCTACTACAAACAGATGTTACAGATATGGGTCGATAGTTCCTAGGCTCACTTGTGTCTTCTTTCTTGAAAATCGGAGCTAACTGTGTGAATTTCCAGTCGAAAGGCACTTTTTTTCCCCCCTCTTTTAAAGATTTACAGTATACATCAGAGAGAAATGGTCCGATTACCAGTGCACTCAGAAAACACTCTTACCGGGATCCTATCAGGACCCAGTGTATTCCCACACTTCAGGAGCTCTAATTGATTTATAATACCTGCAGTATCTATTCATAATGAATCCATATCCAACACCACACAATGTTGGGAAATAATTGGAAAATCAGTGAATGAATTTTTTAATTCTGATTTAAGTACATTTGTTTTATCGTGGTGTTCGTTAACCTCAAATCTGTCATGAGTTAGAACTGGTGTATTGTCGTTATAACAACTGACTTTTCATATTTCGTATTGGTATTTTAGAGAGGTTCTTGGTAAGAGAGTTGCATTGGAAATCATTAAAGGCCTCACACATTGCTTGTGCAACACATTCTCATAGCTTGTCAAAGATTTCTAAGTCACTATGACAACCTATCCTGCATGCATGTATCCTCCATTGCTTTTTTAAGTAATATTTTGAATGCATGCAGATTACTGCTGTTCTTTATTGTCTAGTTCAGTATACATGTAAATCGATGCAACATGTCTTCAATAATACCTCTTAACTTGAAGGTATCGTAATTCTGCAGTTCTAAAACACTCCTTTGAATTACTGCGTTATCGGATCTATACACAATTCGTTCTTTTACCCTTTTTCTCTCGGTTATTGACAGTTGCAATTACAGCTTTGTGATCACTTATTCCTGTGGTTGCTGAAATGTCCGTTAACTACAAGATTTCAAATATTTCGTTAATATTATGTCACTGTATTGGTTGATTAACTAGCTGCTCTGGATGATGATTTGAGAACAGGATGAGAATGGCTTCACAAGCTGCCATCATTGTCTTCACTCTAAGACCATCAGATTTTATCAGTATAGCTTCAGGTAACTCAGTTTTTTCCTACTTGATCTCTTTGGATAGCTAGCAATTTATTTTATTTTATTTTTTACAATACCCATTGTGCTGTTGAAAAGCTTATCAAAATTGAGGTGGTTAGAGTGAAAACGATCGGAAAAATTTCGCCAGTTCCATATTTGATGGTGAATTCTTCTGTAACTCGAGGAGACAAATTGAAAGCAAAGAATACCCTATTGTGATACCTCCCTTAGCTCTCGAGGGTGATATATCTCAAAATTGAGGTGGCTAGGTTGAATGCTGCCTGGACCAGAAAAAAATTTAGCCAACGCCAAATTTGATGATGAATTCTTTTGTAAGAATGGAGACTTTCCCGGCGTATGCTTGAAATGAAATCTTCACAGTACACACATGAAGTTCATCTCAATTCTTCTGTAGTTTGAAGAGATAAATCGAAAATAAGGAATAGCATATTTTGATACCTGTCTTAGTTCTCGAGATATCGTATCTCAAATTTGGGGTAATTAGGTTGCCTGGACCAGAAAAAAAATCAAAGCTATTAGTAACTAAACACTGATCCTGCACAATAGGTGTTTGTTTTCTTACTAGCTGTGTTGGTTAGGTTCAAATAAACCCTAGACCAGAACAAATTGCCACCAAAAGCACAAGGAACTATACCTATAACTAATTTTTGACATTCGATATCTTGAGAACTAAGCGAAATTTTCGATTTGTCTCGTTGAGATATATAAGAATCAACCATTAAATTCATAAAATTTCAGTGGCTTGGGTAATAATAATAATATTTAATTAAATTCAATGGAGCTCCAGTGGCAATTTCCCTACACACCCATCTTCCCCCTTTCCTGCGCCTACCTACATTTGCCTTCTACAAATTTTAACTTTAAATTCTTTCAACATTTTTGGTAAATTATTCATCATTTCTCTTGATAACTTATTCCAATCCCTGATACTTTAACAAAACGGTTAGTTTTATGATAAAAATAGCTCAGACAAATATAAAAGCCATTTTAAAATTCAATCAAGTTCTCCATAAAAAAATGTACACGTTTCCACCCCACCTATGAGGTAGTGTACTTGGCGCATTTTTTTAATTATTTTTTTAACATGGATTCCCCGGTAGGCCTACTGCACAGTCTGATTTAAAGGAATGTCTGGTCTTCTTCTTATCCTCTTCTTCCATCATCTTCTTCTTCTACATCCTCCTGAGTTGACGTAAATTGTTGAAACAGTAATACATCAGTTGTTTCGTCGTTGATGTATCTTCTTCTGTTGGAGATTCAACATTTGAACACGACTGTCCCAGACAACTGGTGCATGCTGCTGAACAAAAGAAGCCCATTTTTTGCAGCCACATTTTGAATTACACCCATTTTTGCAGTTGCAAAAATTAGTGTTTAAGGAGCTTTTCTGGTGCAGGTGGAAGTAGAGTGTGGAGTGGTTCCAATACATTATCAATTAGCTTTCAACCCCATTCTTATGAATCCAGTTGATTACCAAACCATACTTGAACCTGGTAATACACTCGATAAAAATGGTGAGCAGAAGCCGAGGTTGGAGGAAGACAAGCTAATTGTACGCGTTTTTTATTGTGTTTATGTTTTGCAAAAGATAGATAACGTAACTTATCAATGCAAGTAATTTTTGGAGCTCCAAACACAGAAAGAAGAAAGTGAATTCCGCTGGTGATTTGAGTTTCTGGAGTAGAGTTCCTATCCTAAAAAACTTTTGGTCATCCACTTAGATCTTGTTTTTCAAATAATTTAAGAATTGTCATTTTACCCCTCGGGAACAATGCTGACGTTGCATCTCATCCAGTCATAGCATGTGATCTTTACATTTAGTATAAGCTGATAAACAACATATACTTGAAAAAAATTCTGAAGGTTGTTGAGCCTTGCCAGGTTTTAAAAAGTAAATATTTTTTTCAATTGGAGTGTGAGCGGTGAATAATATGTAAGCACCTTAGAATTTGATTAAATTCTTCTTTTCTTGGCTACAGGACATAGGGGATGGTGTAAGCCTTTCACATATTGTAAAATCTTTAACCTCGTAACTACTGGATATGGGAGACGGGATTCATACAGAAGTCGATACTGCAGCTCATTGGCGAAAATACGGCGATTTAAAATCAAGAAAGTAAACCAACATATAATACAAGCTCTAAATAGACAGTTAATAAAGATAAACAACTTTTAAACTCATCTATATCATTGAAATCCTCAGTAACTTAACATGTTAACAATTGATTTTGGTTATGTGACCGTATCACTATTTCACAACACTTTCCAATGCCGTAAGGTATATTTAAAATAATAATGAACCAAGAGAAATTAAAATTCACTATAAATCAATAGTTACAGGCATAATAAATAAAGTAAACACGATTTTAAAAATTCGTCAAACACACTTGCATTTTCGACACACCATAATAATAAATTTTCAGTAATTTTCGGAGCTAATAAATGATTTTTATATAATAATAAAGAACATATAAAACTTTCAAACTATTCCACATAGTTAAACAAACATTAAATCAGTTTTTAAAGTAATTATGCCGTAAAGGAAAAGTGAGCTTTCAAATTTGAATTGTGAACAACTAAGACCATTTCAGTAAACAGAATAACTTTTCAAATGTGTAATAAAATTTTTAAAAAATTCTGACGAAAACACTTTTTCGAAATAAGCAGCACTTTAATAACAATTAACAAAATATTAGTTTTTGCCAACATGTCCGCGGCGTGTCTTATCACCTCAATTTTTGTGAATTTGATAACTTCTATAATATACTACTGATAATAATAAAAAGGATAGCATTTAAAACAGGAACAATATTAGAACAAAATGACAGCGGTTTAAACATGATAACTCATACGTCAGCAGAAATTCCTAGAAATGTGGATTCAAAGTGCCAGCAAGAGTAAGAACCTTCAGATTAGTATTATTCTGCGCGCGCGTACACACACACACACACACACACACACACACGAATTTTTTACAATAAACTGAGTAAGTTTAGAGCTAAAGTCATCATAAATTTAACAAATCAACAGGTCGCGTACTATACACTGTAAAATTTTGAACACTGGGGAGCACAAGATTTTTCCAGACTATTTTTAGTAGTGAGATGCTACAGGTGTCATGCAATGAAAGGTATATAATGCCCAGCGGGGACAGACCCGTGGCCACTCATATCCGATGTCTTGAGCAACAGGTGTGTCGGTCAGTTTCGGGAGAACCGCTCGGTGGCGTTGGTGTAGCCCGTGAAAGTAGTTCCCGGAAGTAGTACCCATCATGCCATATCGTCAGCCATGAGAAATTTTTTTTGTACTTGCGAACAGTAAACAGTGATTATGAAGCTTTGATAATCTGTTAACAGGGTTCAGTCTGGTGTTTATTCCTGCTCATAACTTGCATTTTCGGAGACGATTCATCCGATTAGCCAACTGTAATTGTGACTTTTAGATGTGACTTTGAAAGTATATTGAAAATCTTTATTACAATTTATTTATTCAGGCTCATACATGGTTTGACAACTTTATTAGTGAATATTTTGACAAAAACTGAAAGCAATGTTGTAGGTTAGTTAACGTGATTAAACCGATACTTCTACCCCGGTATGTGGTTGGTCCCTTACAAATACTAACAGATTAATATCTTCACCACCAACATTTAAATCAACTGGATTAAATTGATTTATTACACTTTCTATGATAAGTACGTCATTGTAAATTTTTTTTTGAGTTGGGACTTATTGTATTTGACATAAATTTTTGGCTAGTTGGGACTGTCATAAATTGGTCTAAGAGAATATCAGAAGATGCCGATGTTTTTGTCACATGGCGACATTGTTCTGCGGCTTTAATATTTTTTTGTGGAATCAAATACTACCGTACCTTTTTGTTCAAAATGTCTGCGTATATACTGCACATATTTATCTGAGATTTTACTGAATGTATCTTCTACATCTCAGACCACACGGTCCAATAAATATCCTCCATTGATTGTATATGTAGCATTTATGTTGTCAATATCAATGTTTTCTTTTTGAAAGGAATCGTAAATGGCTGATTTTTGTGATTTCTGCATTCCAAGCTCATCAAATAAGGACAACAGCTAGGTAGCCAATTCATATTCAAAATATTTTTCAATTTCATCATCAAACTATTTTGTCAAGTGAAATGTAACCTTGTGCCCTCTATTCTCGCATTAATTTATTTCTTAGCGCTCTTGCATTAGATGTAGTTGGTACATTACGAGAAATATTAGCATGTCAAAGTAATGGATATGGTAATGGGTCTAATGGTGAATCAAAAACAAATACTTTTTAATGGTATCATTAACTTTTGAAAACGAAACCATATTTCATTCAAATGGTGACTCACCATCAACTGTACCGAATATTAATTGAACTGCAACATTATAACGCCTTATCGTATATCTAAATCATGATTTACTTAAATGAGCATACAAATTTCTTTATTCTGATTTTCAATTCTCTGACAATGATCTTTCATTGCAATGAATGACTGAATGAAAGGATTAATCTGTTCTAACTCGAGAAATGATGCGCATTAAATTATTATTGCACGTTGGATTAGAATGTTCATGTTATCTATAAATGGCAGCAGTGTCATCATCAGAAAAATACAATTGCAGA
This sequence comes from Vandiemenella viatica, assembly GCA_031002005.1. NCBI lineage: Eukaryota > Metazoa > Arthropoda > Insecta > Orthoptera > Morabidae > Vandiemenella > Vandiemenella viatica. Next base: position 260,859,005 of record JARYHS010013630.1, on the reverse strand, counting down.
TAACATGGCGAGTGTCCAAATAAAGTAGTCACTGACCTGATCTGTGATACAAAACAACAAGTACGAGGGTTGTTTCAAAAGTAAGGTTCCCAACTCTGTACCCTTACCGTGCATGGTGCAATGCGAAATCTGGCAATACCACCGTGTTCGCCGGATCCCCCACCACCGGTTCCAACAACCTGCGTGGATCTACAATGGTCAGTACCGTCCTGACAGCCAAATGCGATGGAGCCCATCATCGCGATCACCGCCAGGTGTGAAATTCGTGTGGTCATCCAATTTTTGCATGCAAGAAAGTTACCACCTGTAGAAATTCATCGGCAATTGAGTGAAGTGTATGGGGAAACGTGTATAAGCATTCAACACGTCCGCAAATAGTGTAGGAAGTTTGCCAGCGGCTGTACGGAAGTCCACGACGAACAATGAAGCGGGAGGTCGTCGATCTCCTACAACGTTGTGGCGAAAGTTGAGCAAATCCTGCTCGAAGATCGGCGAATCATCATCCGGCAACTGGCTCCTCAAATTCCTGAGGCTTCTGAAGCTTCAATTGACAGGATATTGAATGAAAAGCTAGGCTACCACAAGGTGTGTGCGCGCTGGGTGCCACACATGCTTTGAGAAGTCCACAAACAGCAGCGTGTCGACTGTGCTAGGAAGTTCTGCAGTGAATGCGACGAGAATAACGAAGACTTCCTTGATTCCATTGTTACAGGGGATGAATCGTGGTGCCATTACGTTACTCCTGAAACAAAACAACAATCGCGCCAATGGAAACACACCGGATCGCCACCACCATAGAAGTTTAAGCAGCAGCTGTCAGCAGGAAAAATCATGGCATCGGTGTTTTGGGACCGGCGTGGTGTAGTACTCATTGATTTCATGCCTAGAGGGACCACCATAAACTCCACAGGTTATTGTGAGCTCAGACGGGCAATCCAAAATCGTCGTAGGGGGAAAACTCAGCGAAGGCGTAAGGCTGCACCACGACAATGCCCGTCCACACGTGTCACAACAAACGAAGGAGTTAATCGACAAATTTGGCTGGGATGTCATTAACCATCCCCCTTACAACCCCGATTTGGCACCCAGCGATTTCCATCTGTTTCCGAAATTGAAGGAGCACCTAGGCGGTCTACGATTCCAGACGGACGAGGAGTTGCAAGAAGAAGTTTCTCAACGGGTTGGCGGCAGACTTCTTTGAGGTGGGAATGCAAAAGTGGATTACTCGACAGAAAAAATGCGTAGAAAAAAAATGGGGACTATGTGGAAAAATAGCTTCAAGATCAACGTTTCCAATAGTGTAATCGTTTTTTCGAATAAAATTCCTTGTGCCTAAAAAAAATGTGGGAACTTATTTTTGAAACAGCCCTCGTATTTTAAAATGATACACTCCACGTGTGACTGTATCTGAAATTTTAGCTTCTGATATAACCATGGCAAATAATGAATTGTATTTACGAATTTTTTCAAAAGAATTTTTTGACTTTCTTTTTATTGATGGTTCATTTGAATTTTATTATATTCATTTTGACTTAGGGCTGGTAATACTGCTTTACCTTGATGACAGCATGAAGTGTCCTTTAAACTAAAGTGACTCCTGATTCAAAATGTTTTGCATTGTAAATTCATTAATCCACAATGGAAACTATTAAAATTTATTGGAATGACATTTAGTGTGCATATAAATGTATCCATGAAAATAATTTCATCCTTTTGTAAGTTTGGTCTACTATCATTTTGAATTTCACATGAGTAGGTATCCTTTCTTCTTTGTCTCTCATTCCGACCTGTCCATGTTCTATGTCGAGGCATAATAGAATAGATTCAAATATCATAATGTAAAAAAAAAAAAAAAAAATGAAATTAATATTAGACATAGTTTGATTTGGATTGGCTTTAGTTAAAGGTCTTTTGGTTTGACATTGACAGATTTACGGCTGATTAAGGTGTTTTAGAGCTTTAAATAAGTGTATGTCTTGGCAATACTAAGATATCTGACCCACTGTTTTAATGGTTGATTCTTATATATCTCGAGTCAAATCAAATATTTCGCTTAGTTCTTGAGATATTGAAAGTAAAAAATCAGTTATAGGTATAATTCCTTGTGCTTTTGGTGACATTATTCTAACCAACACAGCTAGTAAGAAAACAAAACACCTATTGTGCATGCTCACCATGTAGTTCCTAGTGGCTTTGGCAACATGTTAACCTAATCACCACAATTTTGAGGTATGATATCTCGAGAGCTAAGAGAGGTATCAAAAATTTGTATTCTTTACTTTCAATTAGTCTCGTCGAGTTACAGAAGAATTCATCACCAAATATGCTGTTGGCAAAATCTTTCCAGGTTGCTTTTCAACCTAACAACCTCAATTTTGATATATGATATCTCGAGAACTAAGTGAGATATCAAAAAATAATATTATTTAATTTTGATTTATTTCTTCAAGATATGCACGAATTGACGATAAAATGTATCAAATTTTACTGGCTTGGATATCGTAGAATCCCATCTTAAGTCTAGGAGACTTATTAATTTTAAAAGGCCACTAACAAAAGTTTAACTTTTTAAATAATAAAATGTACTCACTTTTTTTAACTACCAATTCAATTTAATTCTTGACAGAAACCATTAGGCGAAACCCTGTATAATATAGAAAATACTCCTTTGCTAAATATTTATTGCGTTCAATGATTAATATCTACTCTATGTGACTGTTTTGTTTGACCAAAGACCACAGAGTATCTTAATGCTGGGAATACACGTGAGATAGTTGATCTGATTTCACTCACATACACATGCACAATTAATGTATTTGTAATACATATTCTATATAAATTTTAGCTTTCTGCACTCCTTCTCCATATAAACTTTAACTATGCTAAATCTCACACTCCTCCCTGTGCACAATATTCTTTGAAAGGGATTCGAAGTTTTCGCTTGCCTTATTAATATGTAGATTAGTATTAACCCAAATACTGTACGTGCTACTACACTGTGGAACTTATACCTTACATAAATAAATGACAAAAAATGTTAAAGTAGTCATTATACACACAATCACATGAAGTTGTTAAAGACGGGGTAGGTGTCTGTAAGGGAATAATATTTCTCGACCCTAGGGATTTCTAGCAGGAAAAATAACAAAGGCAGTTATGGTTCACTACATCATCAAACATTTAGTTTAAAAAACTTATCACCAAATAAGTGAAAGTAAATGCGTGTACGAGACCTTGGTTAACTCTGCATGGAATTAGCTACCCTGGATTCCTTTCAGAAACTACTTTTATGCATAAAATTTTTGTTCGATAGACTGTATAAAATAAGTGATTATGGCACTGGTTGCTCAATTCCTTCTTTGAGGATGACTGAACATACTTTATGGCATGAAAGGACAGTGCAATGAGAAGTTATACACTGCTTATCTGCAACTGGCTTTTTTCTGTCACACAAAGAAACAACAGCTGGCATCTGGTTCTGCAAGACGTCCAGTTGACCTGCCCATATGAAAATGAAATATCAACCAAGAGGTAATATTTGCCAATAAATACGGTTCACTACAAATAAAAGAACCATGACACACCCTAATGTCGCCAGAAGCAAAGTATCGTTCTGTACCTACAATTTAATCAACGTATAGCCTAGAAATAATTGTTGGTTGATTAATGTCAATAAACAGTTATTTCATTTAAGATCTAAGTTTTTCACGGCACTGTAAATAAAAACAATGATTTCGGGCTTCAGCCGCATGTGGGACATTGCAAAGGCGTCTGTCTATCTCAACCCTCATTTTCAACCATAGATGACACTGAATAACTGTTTGCTTACGTGCTGCCGAGGAAATGGTGGAAGACAAAAGGCAATACGGTGTGATGATGTCATCCATTGTACACAACATTGGCCGAATGTCGATTGCTGTGGGAGTGTGGGAGATATGGTGGTTGAAAGTGTTCGATCAAGGATATTTTCGTTCTTCGACCAAAGACATCTACCCACCACAGTGCACGATGGGAGACTAGAGACCACTACCATGCATAATCACCAGTGGTCTGCACTATGTAGTTGTGGCAGCAAAGTGACATACACGGAATGTGTGGTCGAAATACGAAAGTATCCTTGACCACTTTCAACCACTATAAATCTCACACTTCCACAGCTATCAACATTCAGCCAACGTTGTGCATGATCTGTGACTATGCTATTCCCACACAAAAACACCAGTGATCAGCGTTAGATAGTTTTGGCTGAAAAGTGATACATATGGACACATACATCTTTGGTCAAAATACGAAAGTGCCCCAGGTCGACCACATCCCCATAGCCACCGACATATAAAACCACCATAGTGCACGATGAGAGACTTGATGCTACTATGACACACAAACACCAATGGTCAGTGATATGTAGTTGTGGCAGGAAAGAGTATTATAGGGACACACAAGTCTTTGGTGGAAATATGAAAATTCCCTGCATTGACCACTTTTAACCATCATATCACCAACACCTCCGCAGCTATTTGCATTTGACCATGTTGTGCTGGGTAGTAGTGGCTGAAAAGTGAAATATAGGGAAACACACACACACACACACATATATATATATATATCAGTAACAATGGAGTGAAAGAATTGTTGTGAGGCGATATTTATGTGAGAAGGAAAGGTAAATTATATCTAACAGTCACCAAAGTTGAAGAGAGGAGGGCAGCAGCATCCAGAAATAATATACAAACACAATATTTCGGGACTAACCGTTTGTCAAGTACAAAAGTAAAATTCTTATTTTGTCTCCAGAGCCTTGGAGGTGTGGATGGACATTATAATGCTACAAAGGCATAAACAAGTTAGAAAAATACAGGAGGATAAAACACTAAATTACATGGGGATACAAGACACATCAAGAAAGACGTTTTACCTGGAACCTTTATTTCACAGTAACATTAGACACTCTTAACACAAACATGTCAGTCTATTTGAATACAATAATTTTGACAACAAATCCCCTGACAAAATTTCCTCCTTAAAATATACAATGAATGCAAACATAAATTTCAAATAGTACCATCATAATTAAAAAGCCATTATAAAATATTTGGTTGATAAATCTGACAAGTCATTTTCATAAACTAAATTAGCTAGTATTATCAGTAAATTGAATTGTTATACAAATGAATCACGATTGTAAACTGGCAGAGATCTCACAGCACAGATATCGAATATACAAATATTTAAGTATCGGTAATGATGGAGTGGAAGGACAGCCATGAGGCAATATTTATGTGGAAAGCAAAGAGAAACTGGGTATAATTCTCCTTCCTTTCTGCACAAATATTTAAGTAGTTACATATCTGTAGTTTGAAATGATGTTACAATACATTTGTGCAATAAGTAGAATGGAAAATTAGTATAAAAAGCATCTACCAAACAGAGGTTAGTAATGTAAAACATCCATTTCCTGGCATTATCATCATCTTACCACAAAAACTTTCCCTTGTCAAAAGATTACCTCACACATATCCTTTATTTATTTACCTTAATTTTGGCTGGAAACAAAATTAATGAATGATTGAAAATATTTTAACTTATTATTCTTACCAAACATACTGTTGCTCTTGAGAGATTATAAGGACAATAAAGAAATGGATAGATTACACATTTAAGATTAAAACAGATAAATCCATGTTATAAGAAAACCACACACACAGAGAGAGAGAGAGACTATCAGAATAAAACCATAAACTCCTTAAACATGGAAAATTATTGTGCCAAATAAATCATGAAGAAAACTGAAAATATATAATTAATTATTATGGAATGAGAATGTTCAGTCAATTTAAACAGGTTAAATGCAAATTTCACTAATCACTAACCCATGTAAATACAGAAAGCAATTTCTAGGAAACACTTTACTCTTCTTTTAGGTGGTGCAAGTGAAATGAATTTTTTATTCAAGTTTGTAAAGAAGGTGTTTTCTCATAACACTTAAATAAAAGACTGCAGTCATGCAACTAGTGATTTTCAAAAGATCGCATAGACTTCTGCAGTTTTCAGTGTTTTCTTGGTTTTACAGGTGGAAGCACGTTGATTTTTTGAGTTCCAATGACTGCCAAGCCTGGGATTGTTGTGCCAGTGTTTCCATGTGTGGCAGGCCTCTGATGAGAGCCACAGAAAGAGGGCTGAAACATTAGTTTCCAAAAACTGAAGTGGTTCCACATGAAATACCAAGAAAACTAGTGATTTTATCTGCTTTTGCTTTTTTAAAATTATATTGACCACAAAACAGAATTGAAAAAATTGGTGTGCAAGTATTTCTTAAGCTCAATGTTAATATACCTACTAACAATATTAAAAATAAACTGGACAAGCTGAATGTAACTGAGTTTTGTTTTCAAATTAATTTAATAATTCAATTATTATATAATTTCACCTTTTGATTCTTAGTTGGAATACTTTGAACAAAAACCCACAAAAAATTAGTTTTACATCTATTTTTGTGGAAGATTATCATCAAAGTACATTTCCAGCAGCTATACTAAGGTGATATCAGGGTGGAAAGGCACTGTAAGAAATTTTCATTCCCATCTCTTCATATATATATATATATAGTAACCAGGAAATAATAGGAGCTAAGTAGTGAATGGATTTACAAAAAAAGGATAGCGAAATGAACCATCACTTATCTTAGATGATGGTTTCGTGGGGCGAACACACAAAAAAACACAAGAAAAGGAAAAACAAATGAATATTTTGGGACTTGGCCTTTTGTCAACAGGAGAACATCAGGATACGGTCTCACAGATTTTACAGTATGTTCTTGTGTATTCACCCCACAAAACCATCATCTAAGGTAAATGGTGGTTCATTTTGCTATCCTTTATCTATATATATATTAAGCAGTACTATGTTAACTGAATCATTGTCATATATGTGAAATAACTTATGAGACTTAAAAGTGAACAATATTCTTGGTTCACAAGGAACACAAACGAAAGACAAAACTAACCAAAGAACAAGTCGGAAAAGATGGAGCTGAGGGTCTTCTTGAATTATTTAACAGATTTAGATAAAAAAAAAAACACAATTTAGCAACTAAAATGCCATAACGGAAAAGTTTTATCAGAAAATTCTAATAAACTGTTTCGTGAATACTTGCAATTAAAATGACACTAATCAAAATAGAAATGCGCAGATGTCCTAATTTTAGCAGTAAAAAGTCTTTCAGAGTTAAAAAGATGAGTAAAATGTATCATTTTATTAATTTCTGAACGCTAAAATCAAAGACTTGCAGTAGTAGATAGATAGATAGAAAATAACTGACATACTTCTTTATACAATCATTAACCTAATTATATGGGTACGAGTCACAGTATATAGTAAAGCAACATATGAAATAGTCTTTTCTTTAATAATTCTGTTTGTGATAAACAAATAAATATTAACACAAAATTAAAATTCCACATTACTTGAATAAACTTATTTAAGAATAATAAGAGTCATTAGCAATAAAGAAGAGATCTATCAACATCACTTTGAAAATACTAAATGTCCTCAAATAAGCAGCTTCATCATCCAATTGATATCAAACTAAAGACCATACCAATAACACTAATCTATTTTCATTACACATAGCTGTGAAACAAAGGACACTTTGATAAATTTAAATTTTTTAAAAAAATTATGATGCTAGAAAATGCATTTTTTAATCACTATATGCTCCACTTTGTAATTTAATTTTGCAGAAATACAAATTTACATTGAAACCTAAGAGCTTATGTGAAAGCATTGGTGGTTGTTTCCAGATGTAAAACAGGAAAAACTAATGCAGTATATTTAATGTTATATGAGACAAGATACTGCCACACTCACAAATCATCTCTAGTATTTACAATTAAAGATTTATATTGCATATCACCAAGCAAATAAGCAAAAATAAAAATGCACATACAAAGTTTTCTGATGGTATAGATAAAAATAGTCAAGTATTTTTTTTTAAATTAATTTAACGAAATGATGAATATAAGCTTATTTTCAAATATTGCACAGCTTAGATGATCAAATATTCATAAATGTGTTGCAAATATGCCTATAATCTCTAAGTTACTGCTCAGTCTGGCGAGGTTCTCGATTACCTCTTCCGCAACCACCTCTGTATCTTCTTGTTTCGCCACCCTCTTCTTTCCCAGATCGATAGTAGTGATTATTACCATTTGCATTGTAGTGAACATTCCGTCGATGACTGTTGCCATTACTATTTGAGTAGGAATATCCACTAGACGTACTACTACGAAGGTTAGGAAGTGTAGCTGTTGGACGTCCCACAACATGTGCCTCTTTCTCTTGCCTGCCTCCTGTATTTGGACCATAACGGTGGGAAACATATTCTACACTGAAACGAAAGAAATGATTAAAAAAATTACTAAAGATTCACACCAAAAAACACTTGGCACTATTCCCTTACATTAACACAGTAAATTAATATGCAATATAATTTTCTAATGAAATCAGTTAAATCAATAACCAAGATAAATCACATCACATACTGAACAATAATAAAAAAAAACTACTTCCTAAGTTTACATGCCAGATAGCAAAGAAATAAGCTGTGTTATCTGCCAGCCATCATTATGCAGCTACCTCACTCTATTGTTGAAGAAGGGATATAAACCAGTAAATTTCATGCTTTATGTGGGTATGTGCCTATCCGTATTTCTACATCAAAGCAACCTTCAACTTTGGTAAGAGATGGTTTATTCTCCTATACAAATGTTTAATTTATCCACTTTATTGCACCTTTGTTTCCAAGCAATACATATAGTAGTTTAGTTATACACTGAAGAACAACTGACTTAGATACTGATGGTATTATGCAAATGTGGCAGTTTAGGCAGCCCTGCCAATTTTAAACAAACGACACAAGTAGTGATACGGTAATAAAAGGAGTAGAGCATGGTATCAATAATAGTCATATGTATAAGATGAATGATCTCAGTGTATTTGATGATAACCAAATTTGACGAATAGGTTTCAGAAATTGACCAAGCACTGTGATTTTACAAGCCACTTTCAAATGTGCACTGTGGATATGAGACTTCCCTGCTAGCCTCTAGAATGTGGATCAGCAGGCTTATCGTTGGATACCTTACATCATAGTGAATGGGCACGCCACAGTGCAACAGATCAACCAGAAATTTAAAGCTGGTGAACAACAATGTGAAATCACCTTCTCATTATGAAGTACAAAAGCTAACATTCCATAAGGATACCTCTTCTGGAGCACATTGTCATATAGACAAAATATCTTCGATATCGTCTACAATACGGTCTAGAAATAAGCTTAGAACCCACCTGCCAAATAGTAAAGCAATTATACAACTACTTTATCAACTTTAAAGCACGTTTGATAAGTAAAATCAGTAAACATCGTAATAAATAAGGTGCAATAAAGTGAAAATGATTTCTTCGAATCCCCAGTTTTGCATTCATTTCCACAGATAAAACAGAAATTTACAATAATTTGGGGTATCAGGGTTCCCACTCTTGTAGCAAAAGAAAAATTAAGGGCTTTTTAAGGCAATTTTTCATATTTTTTAAGGCTATATTTAACGTATATTAAAATGTTATGAAAAAACTAATATGCAACTTACAGCAAAGAAATTAAAATATGCATGTTAAGATTATGATGAAATAAGCTTTAATCGAGTTTATAAGTTAATAAATTTCTAATAAATTTACTTTCACACAACACAATGAATATATTTCATATATTAAACATAAAATAAAAAAAACTACTATACCCCAGAAAACCAACACAAGGGCAAAAAGAACCATTACCACCTTAGTTATAAGAATTACTAACATATAAATATATATTTTAACTTAATTTGTTTTTATACATTATAGCACATTAGCAGTTATATCAGAGAAAGACTGCCAAATTGTCAGCTCAGTTACTTATTAGATTTCAGGTATAATGTAGAATGAGAAAGATTCCCCCCATACCTTTTTTTTTTGAATTTACATGTGAAAGACCCGTAAAAGATGAAACATTTTCCATAGATTTAAGAAATAGGTCAAATACAACTTTTTCAACATCTTTCGAGTTACAGCAGTAGTTGGGCATATTTGATCAAATATTTTCTTGTATGAGTAAAGTTTACTTACCAGATTAGCTACAACATGTTATAACACATATTGGTAAGAGTTGTTAATATGTATGCAGGTTAAATAAAAAAATATACACTTTTTTAAAATGTTTTTATTTTTTTATTTTCACATTGTTTAAAAACGAAGGTCAATTCTCTTTTAAATCTTTCAATAGAGCCTTAATTATACTTTCAACATCCTCAAATTCAGCTTTTGTAACTTTAGCAGTTCGTCGAAAAACTTTTGGACTGTGTGATGTACTTAACATCCCATATAACCCCAGGTTTATCTGCTAGTTTATCAGCTTTATCTTCACATCTTCAATTGCAGTTTCTACATGTGCCTTTTTACACTTCAAATCTTCCAAATCATCTAAAATAGATTTGCGTTTCACTCCATGAATCCCTGAATTCTTTGCAGTTTTTTTCTCTTCCAGGTACGTGATATATATGTTTGATGAGCCATAGCTGCATACATCCTTAACTCATTAGTTATTAACAACTTATTTTTGCTGTTTTTGAAATGTTGACTGACTAATCTTTGAGCCATTAAAGACTCTTCTTTTAAATTTTCAACTTCCAACTGCTTGTTCACAGAGAAGCCTCATTCAACATCTGCTTGTCCATGTGATAACAGCAACAATATTTTTACTACTTTGTGTACTCTGTTTCTTTGCCTAGATACTTCTCTAAAAAGATATCTAATCATGAATGCTCATCATGTGGATTAAATGAGCTGAAGTGGTTCGAAGCATTTGAGGCAACTTGTGATAAAAAACTGTGATACAGTATAAGAATTTCTCACAGTCTCCTTCTCCAATTAAATTTATTTTTGACAAGTGAATCAGAAGATATTTCATCTTTTTATAACAGTTGCTACTATTTAGTGCCATCTGTCTAGGATCAAGGCAAGTCGTACTTCTTACAACTCTGTAATTTATTGCAGATTTGTCCAGTATGTGCTTAATCATCGTAAAAATGAAGTCTTTGACCTCCATTTTCATCTCGAAAACTTCTTTTTCAGACACTTTCTTGTCGAATATCATAGCCTTGATAAGTTGCTCACCTGCAACTTCTAAATTGATGTTGCTATCACAGGAATGCTTCGACACATCACTCAGGTCTAATGTTGCCAATTTTTGTACATTAGTCAATAGTTTTATGCGTTCTTTCTTAAAAACATTGAAGATAACAATAAAATTTGTAATAAATTTTCTTATATCCTCTGCCATAAATGGCAAGAGAGGTTTTATGCTCTGATAAAAAGTCAAGAATGGGGTTTTCATTTTAGACACCGAAATGAAAAATTTCAGTTTTGAACAAATAAGATTATCTTTCACTGCCTGTTGAATTGTTAAAAAGTACTTACATGTAGGTTTAGGTAAAGAGCCCTTTTCCACATTCTGTATGTAGCTTTTAAAATCATCCCATATTTCTAATGCCCTTTCTGCTGCAGGTAAATTTTCCAACCACCTGTGCGAACAAAATTTTGAGGGAATATTGAAGAAATCCTCTCTTCTCACGGGTGAATCTTTAAATAACCAAAATAGGGAAACTAGGACAGAATCAAGGTGCCAGCCAGAAGCTTGGCAACCATGTTTAAATGCATTATTTACAACATGTAAACCACATGTTCCCATATCCAACATTTCACAATGAAATCCAGTTCTTAATTTCTTTTGCAAAATATTGAAAAATTTCAAATTTACGGATGGACCATCCATTGAAACCTGTATCACTTTTTGGAGAGATAACTTCTCAACTGCTTACAAAAAATGTTCAATCAAATCTTCAGCTTTGGCATGGCCCATAAAAACAGAAGCTAAATATGAGGTTTCAATTGTGTTTGAACATTCATTCCAGTATCACACACGGACATCGAGTTGTTTACTTTATAAGAAGTTGTTTAAACTCTCATCAAACAATAAAACATAATTACTGCAATTTTTCAGAGAGTCATACAAAAAATTTCTATAAAATAGTGCAAGGCCAAAACAAAGCAGATAAGCACATTTTGTCCACAGGAAAATAGTTTAGCTATCTAGCTGTCACTAAACATTTCTTGGAATAATAAATTGATGTCTTTGAAGAATTATACGAGTAATGAGTAGTCACACACTTCACAGTCCACCTCATTTCAGCATCAAGTACCGAGTTCTTGAGAACTGTCAAAGTATTTGTTGTACTTGGAGGAGGAACAGCAAAATCCAAAGAATTAGCTGATACAACATCAACATCTGATGTCTCCTTGATGGGCTGAAGTTTTTTTTTCGACTGAGCATTCAAAAATGTTTGTATCCCAGCAGAGGTGCTATTTTTGGCCTTCATCTGTTACAGCAAACACTGTAATATCCTTTGTTTTTATCATGGGATGGAGCGAGCCAATGTTTGTAATCTTCGTTATTTAACCATAATATATTAAATGTACACTTTCCCATCTTAAATCATACAAATAAATAAATAGTGAACGTAAATTAAGCTGTAATATACAATAAAACAATATATACATAAGAAACTAGTGAGAAATTGCCAAGAAATGTAGGACGCAGGCATGTACAAAGCAGAACTATGAAAGAGAGGTTCTGTACAAAGACTCTACTGCTTGCTTGAAATATAAGCACTTTGACTCACACTTGGTCAAGGTTGAGCCAGAGAGAAATCTGCCGATCGGCGTGTTGCCGGGATAGTGAAACTTACTACGCCGTATCTCGGTGTTAAAAAAATCAGGCTTTTTCAAAGATTTTAAGACTTTTGAGCAAATTTTAGGGCCTTTTAAGGGCCCTTAAAAATCAAAATGAAAATTAAGGCCCGTGGGAACTCTGGGTATAGATTTTATTCTACAACTTACAGTAAAAATTCCTGATAATTGCGCCACGTGGGATGAATGGAATAAAAATCTTACTAATAATTTTTTAAAGATGCCATACAGTTTAATATGTTAAAAGATCCAGAATGAGAAGTTGCAACTTATATGTAAAAAATAGACCCCACAGTCAAACTAAAAAATAGTGGTTTTAAGTAAAAATAGATCAGAATAAAAATATTTTTAGATTAAAGGAAAAAATTCATTGATTATGAAGAGGTATTTGGTTTTTGCAATTACAGTAGAGTCCCGCTAATCCGAACTAATTGGGACCGGGCCTTGTCTGGATTAGCCAGAAGTACAGTGACCAGTTTCTAGAATAAAGTATACCAAACTTATACAAGGTCAATACCAAAAGTAGTAGGACTGATTTTATATAAAAAAAATATTGAAGATATGTTTACAATTCCTTAATTCTCATCAAAATAGCACCCTTGGGCAGCTACACACTTAGAATTACACTGCTGCCATTGGCTGTACGCCTTCTGGAAGTCAGATTCGGGGACGCTGTTGAGAGCCCTCGTCGATGCTTCTTGAACGCCCTGAATCGAGTCAAACCGCTGTCCCTTCAGCTGCCTTTTCATACTTGGGAATAAAAAAAAAAAAAAAAAAAAGTCAGTTGGAGCCAGATTGGGACTGTAGGCGGGGTGCACCAACGTGGCAACACCGAATAAAGCAAACAGATGCCTTCCATGTCCTCCTGTCCAACGAAGGCTCGCATGAGCAAATCAAAGATCAAGACTATGCTGATCGTGGTTTTTGGCTGTTGTGTGGTAATTCATTAGGAGTTTGTTCCCCCTGGGGAAATTGTCAATTCGAACTTTTAAGTGCAAGTGCTAAACAGCCTGCGAGACCGAGTGAATCGCGTCCGACAAGTCATCTCCGAAAACTGGACACTGCATCACAACACTGCGCCGTGCCATGGCGCGCTCTTCATGAGGCAACTGTTGAACTGATTCGACATTGCCACATTGCTGCACCCTGCCTACAGTCCTGATCTGGCTCCATCTAACGTTTTTTTACTCACACAGATGAAAAGGCAGCTGAAGGGACAGTGGTTTGACTCGATTCAGGACGTTCAAGCAACATCGACGAGGGCTCTCAACAACGTCCCCAAATCTGACTTCCAGAAGGCGTACGGCCAATGGAAGCAGTGTAATTCTAAGTGTGTAGCTGCCCAAGGGTGCTATTTCGAAGAGAATTAAGGAATTGTAAACATATCTTCAATTATTTTTTTTATTTTATAAAATCAGTCTTACTACTTTTGGTATCGACGTTGTAAGTAGGTACACCATGGGAAGAAGTGGGGGGCAATGGTTCACCTTCGATCCCTCCCTTTGTTGTTGAGACGTTTGAACTGTTTGAGGTCAGTGCACTGTCGGCCAGCTTGCAAACTGCTCAGTTAATGTTAGCTATTGATCACTGGCATGCTTGACAGTCGTATTGTATGCATTCGGGTGTAGTGGTGTATTGTCGTCACGAGTAAGTGGAAACATACAACGTTAACTCTCAAAGAAAAAGTGTATGAACTGTATTTTCATGAACTGATTTTTAATTCTTTTACCATTTTTCATACTTAGAATAATTTTTTGCCATGTTTGGATTAACCGAACGTTCGGATTACCAGTGTTCAGATTACCGGGACTCTGCTGTACTTAAAGATTTAAGGGTGAGCAGTTCTCATTGTCATGGCTCCCTTGTTAGAATTTCCGAGCTGATTAATGCGGGATTGGATGACACACTAAAAACAAGTGTCTGTAAGAAAATGATAAAGAAGCACTTTTTGGATCAGGAAAAATACTATGATATAAGGGAATTTTTCCTAAGGAACACAGTTTTTATCTCATAGTTTCAGAAAAATAAAATCCAAAAGATTTTGGGAATTATGAAGTTACTGCATAACACAAATTTTGGCCAAAGTTTTCAGTAGAGTGACATATTTCAAGAGATTAGGAAAATTTTAAGAAGTAATTTAACTCTAGAATCACCATATGGGATTAAACACTTTAAAAATAATTCAATATTGTGTGTTTTGTAAGTTGATAATTTTATGACTTTAAAACGAAGCAATTTTCGACATAAATCATAATAGAACAAAATGATCAGAAAAATAGGGGCTACAAGATGTAAAAGTTTCACGGAGATTGGAGCAAGTTGACAGACAAAGAAGGTCAATAGTGGCAATCTGTAAATAAAGGACCTGATTTCCTTGTCACAGCAAGCAGTTTTTCGCAGTAAGAGGAGAGGATGCATGTGTTAGGAACTACACAATCGGCAGATTTGAGCTATGTAGGTTGCGGATAGTTAGACAAGTTTAACGATAGGAGTATTTCGGGGACTTAGAAATATGAAGATGTGACCCGTATTTGAATAACAGTCAGGATAGTGGACTTTTTTCTGTTCCACATTGCATTAAAGCCTCTTTCATATTTCTGGGTTACTTATGAGAAACTTCCAGCACTGAGTGATACTGTGTAACGTTGACCTGCAGTCTAAAATTCACAGATTTAATAGCTTCAGTGTCTTATCTTCGCTAAAATACCGGCACCAAATATTGTAAAGAACTTATTTCAAGAGTCTGAACTGCTTATTTCTTAACTACCCTTTAACTATATTACAATTGTTTCGTGTCCATCTTATCAAACTATAACAATCATCATTTTTTGGCAGCAGCATACTATTCAAACTGATAGATATCACATCCATACATTCATGTTTAGGGACTGTTATTTAGAATTAAATGTGACTTTTTTTAACTGCTTTACGTCTCTCAACAGCGAGGTCTTTAGAGACGGGAAAGGATGGGGGGCAAGGAATGGGAAGGAATTCGACCGTGGCCTTTTTAAGGAAGCATCCTGGCATTTGCCTGGAGTGATTTGGGAAACCATGGAAAAACCAAATCTGGATGCCCGGATGGGGAATCGAACCGCCGTCCTCCCGAATGCGAGGCCAGAACGCTATCTGTTACACCACCACGCTCGGGTGACTTATTCACTCTCACATCAACATTACCAGGATTATTGATATTTGTTCATCTGTTACATACAATTGGAGACTTCATCCTTTAACAAAATGTACCTGAATGGTTGGATAAACACTCCACAGATTTCAACTTGCTTTCTCGGCCAACAATGTCACCTGTATACCTAGGATGCCACTGAAAGAAATGTTTAAGCCTTTGGCACTCTCCCTCCATCAAATCTTTGTGAAATGTGGGAGATTATTCACAGGTAGTGGATACTTGCCCAATGCTTCTAATGTCTTACAGAATACCACCGTCATTGTGAAATGTGGTGCAATAGGATAGTACACAGGTAGTTCTAACTCAATTGCTCTTCAGTGTGTGTCCCAATGATTTTTAGAAAAAGTAACATAAATAAAGAGCCTCTTTCACTCTAACTTCAGCACATAACCTACAAGAGGTGCCCCTGTTAAGCCGAGTAACCCAGTGGAAGGTTGGGTAACCAATCCCAGCGGGAAGCCGGATCGGCGAGATGATCAGTGTTGGAGGGAACAAAGACAGTCAACAACTTCAGCGTGGAGGAGGACCACAAATCCCAACAGCAAAGGAGGTGGAAGAACTGTCTTCTAAAACATAAATCCATACATGTCTGATCTCAGAACGAGCGGTATTGTGGTCAGCGTCTGTACATCAGGTTAGGCAGTGCAGCCAATTCTACGAATTTATCCATAGATCTACAAATTTTTGAAAAAGTTAGGATTTATCAGATTTTGTTAATATAACTACAGATTTTTAATACTTTTTATTATTTGCCGATTTTTCCTTATATTGTTGTCTTGTAAAACTTTGAGAGTATAGCGTTAATGCGTTACAGAACTGTACATAGTTGTGAATCGTTTCCTTGCAATCGCTCGTGTGAACCAACGATTGAAATAAAGCTCATAATTTGTTTGATTATAGATTTTATAGATCTTAAAAGACCATAATACACTCTTTATGCATGGTGACATGGTCATTGGTTTGGCTTAAAAGCATTGCCTTCCGAGAAGGCCTCACCAATATCCAAGAATCAAAGAGGTCGTAGTTTTTTGTCACAAAAGATATGCTAAATTTATGTCAACAAAGAAAATGTATGGTCCCTAAAAAAAAATTAAAAAGGTCATAGCAGCTGCAATGATGAAAGTGACGATGTATACAACATGTTCAGAGATATTTCTTAACTTCAATGTAGAATATTATTTTGAATTTTAAAGACCTGGAAATAAAAAGTATTCTTAATTTTGACTCTCTCTTCAATAATTATTGTTTCAGTTAGCGAGTGTCTGGATTTTTGTACCCAATCTACGGAAATTTTAGCAACCATCTATGGATATTCAGAGCCAAGTGGCTGGCAGCAATGAGGTTTGATGCGGCTGAGAAATGAACTCAACAGCTCACAACTGTAGTTTTAAGCTTGGAGCAGTCCACAAAGTGTTCCCTAAGACAGTCAAGTAATCTATATGCATGATGCAAACTTACGGAAGTATTACTCCAGGTGGTAATTGGAAAAATCAATCTGCCATGGCAGTATGCTGTGAAACTGGGCCTAAGGATTCTGGAGAGCTCAGAATATAATGCAAGAAGGAGTCTTCTACTGGAAACCCACCCCGCAACAAGCTTAGACCAAAACGAAAATATTTCTTTGTTACTCTTAATATCAATTCACTTCTGAAGGTAGGAAAATTAAAAAAACTAACCAAAATTCTTAACGACCAGAAAATCCTTGTACTTGCTCTTCAATAAACCAAATATAGAGACAGTAATATGTTAGATTCAGAAGATTATAGGATATATAAAGGAAAACCTGGGAAGAGAGTAACGAAGAATGTTCCGCACCTTGGAACTGCTTTCATTGTGAACAACAGCATAATGGAATTGGTCCAAAACTTCCACTCACCCTATGAGAGGCTGTCTCTCTTGACAATAAGATGTGGAAATAAAAACTATACCTTAATCAATGCCCATGCTTCAATCAATGATGATAACAGGAAAAATCCAGATAAAGTGCAAGAGTATTGGGAACTTTTAGAAAAACGAAATCCACAAAATTCCTACATATAACGTCAAAGTGTTACTCAGAGATTTCAACACACAAATTGGGAGTGAAAGAATTAAGAACATTGTAGGAGAGTTCTTGGCACACAGAAGAACGAATAGAAATGGAATAAGGCTTGTCCAACTGTGCAAGACATTTAATTTCAAACTGATATTTACCTTCTTCAAAAAACGGAGCAGAAAACAAACATGGCGCTCCCCAAACCCAAACCTTGGCGAATTGCAGATTGATCACCTAGCTATCTCGTCTAAGAGCAAAAAAGAGATCCAGAATGTCAAGGTGAGAAAGGGAGCCAACATTGAAAGTGACCACTATCTTACAACTATAAAAGTGAGATTCATCCCTCAAAACAGACGTAACAAGATATCAAACAGGAGAACTGAATTTGATGTTAAAAACAACTCAGAAGTAAATTGAAAAGATAATTTTAAAAGCAGAGCGTCTGATTTCGTATATTATTCTGTAGCATTGGATGAAAGCACAGATCTAACAGATACTGCGCAAGTAGCGATTTTCGTAAGAGGTGTTGATGTTAATTTAAACAAAACAGAAGAATTAGCGGCTCTATATTCACTTAAGAACACCACAACTGCACAAGATTTGTTAGTCAGTTACAACAACATTAAATCATTTTTCGTTAAAACTTCACAACTTATCTGGCATTACGACGGATGGAACTCCAGCTATGGTGCGAAAACATGATAGTGAAAACTAATTGAAAATGAAGGCTGCAAACTTGATAATACCTCATTACTAAATTTTGGTTGCATTACTCATCAAAAAAATTATCATTTAAAATGGATCAAGTTATTTGCATGGTTTTCAAAATTGTGAACTTCATTACATTGAAGGGGTTCAACCACCGTCGATTCCAAGAGTTCCTCAAGCACATGGATTCTGACTATAATGACCTTACATTTTATACTGAAGTAAAATGGGTCCCTTGCAAAAATGTTAAAAAGAGTGTTTGATTTGAAGGGAGAGATACAATCATTCTATGCAAGCAAGTTGAAAAGTATCCCAGAGTTTGAAGACCTGGCTTGGGTTTGTGACTTCGCATTTCTAGTCGACGTAACTAGTCATTTAAATAACCTGAACAAGGCAAAGACCAATTGGTTAATAATATGTTTGATGTTGTTGCTGCATTTCAAATGAAACTTGGGCTTTGGGAACAATAGTTGAAAAATAAAAATTTCACTCTATTATTGCAAGCATATGTAACACAGGCCACAGTGATTAAATATAGTTCATTGATATCAAACTTGAAACTTTAAAAACTGACTTCAAGATTTAAAAAAAAATCATGTTCTTCTATCTGCATTTTCCACGCCATTCTCCGTGGATATAAATTCATTGCCAGAAAATTTGCAAATGGAATATTGTGTATTACAGTTTAAGGAGAAATTCGACGAGGTTGGTTTTGAAGAATTTTTCAGAAAATATCTGGACAAGGAGAATTATCCTGAATTTTACAAACATGCTTTGCGGATTATTTCGGTATTTGGAAACACTTGTGTGTGTGAACAGCTTTTCAGCCGGACGAATAGTATCAAGTCACAACACAGAACACGAATTACTGATCTTCATTTGGAGAACTTTATGCGTGTAGCCACAACTTCTTTCGACATCAACACTGATGCCCTTAGTTCAACCAAACAATGTCAAAAGTCGCATTAAGGTAATTGTATATTTAATATTTCATTACATATGTATATTTAATTTTAAGTGTTTTTATTCCTTGATAAAAATATTAAAGTATTTTTTCCAAGAAAGCAATGCATGCTGCCCGGTAGAGAATTGTAGTTCTAAAATTTGGCCCGGCTGCTGAAAAGGTTGGCCACCTATGATCAAAATGAATTAATAGGATTACTTTTTGTGGTCCTTGGATGGCTGATATCGAAGAGAAGAAGGAAGAGATTATGAGAGTTGAATTCGGGAATTAAAACTAATAGACTTATTTACTCAAATGAAATACCTTCTGTGGATATGACAAAACAATGGGTAAGTTTAAAAAGTGTGTTGTTGCTATTACAGGTAATATTATGACCAATGGGTTAAAGATATGACAATGCAAACAAATTCTAAACCTAAAATAATATTTATATTGAGTTTGATAAATCCGCTGCATAACAAAGGACTTGAAATGTGTTGTGGTAATAACAGTTCAAAAAGAGGGAGGAGACAAGCAGGGCAAGGAAAAATAGACTGACAGGTAGACCTCAGCTATTGAAAAATTAATGGAGTGTTCTATATTTAAACAATCGCAAAGTGTTTGGTGGAAAACAGTGGTCAGTATATTGGTAGCAAGGATTGAGGTGCGGTTAGTTGGTTATGTGCAGTCAGAATACAGTAAGCGAGATTCCTTGCCTTCCTATTATGCTTTGCACTAGACACAACTATATGGCAGAACAGTATATGTTGCAGGTGGTACATCAATGGAAGATATCATAAACCATCAATGCCCAATACTTTACGCAACAATATTAAAAAAAAAAAATATTCTCGACCACAGAGGACTTACAGACACAAAAAAATGAAAAACAACAATCATTCATTACACTAAGTGAGAATGACCTGCTTACTTAAACTTAATAGTTATTACAATAATGAAGTAGTGTTATTTTTAAGGACATTCATGTCACGACGTTTGGACAAAGAGTGGCTACTAATTTCATTAGCTCCTCCAGCAAATGCAGTAAAATGACAAATGAAGAACAGATTGAAGTGTAGGAGGAATTTAGTTTGATATAAGCTGAAATTGAAGAATTAATCCATTGTGTGAAGGGGGATAAAAATCTAACAATCATGGGCCATTGGAATGTAATAGTGGCAGAAGGAGAAGTGGGGAAGTTTTGGACTAGGAGAAAGAAATGAGCGAGGAAACAGGTTGTTAGAATATTGTGAAAGACATACCCTAGTCCTGGCAAACACACTGTTTAAGAAACATGCAAGAAGGATATACACCTGGAAACATCCAGGGGATACAGGCTGATATCAGCTAGATTATATCATGGTCAAACAGAGATTCAGAAATCAAGTTCTAGACTGTAAAGCGTACCCAGGAGCAGATATAGACTTTGACCATAATTTGATAGTAATGAAGTGCAAACTGAAATTCAAGCAAATAAAGAAGCAATATAAGCAGAACAAACTGTAAGTGAATAATCTGAAACAATCTAATGCGACAGAAAAATTTGCAGAAATGGTAGACTTAGGGCTAAGAAGAAACTCTGAAACGAGCTCAACTGAGGACGAATGGAATGCATTGAAGCAAGAAATAATGAAAGCTGGTAAAGAAACATTAGGCTTTAGGGAACAGCCACCTGAAAACATGTATCACAGAAGAAATTGTGGAGCTGATGGATCAGAGGAGAAGGCACACCAAAGGCTCAGGATGAAACAGGAAGAGAGCAATACAGGCAATTTAGAAATCAAATAAACAGGAAATGCAAAAACAAAAGAATAATGGCCACAAGAAAAGTCTGAAGAAACAGAAAAGGAAATGTCCATAGGTAAAGTAGATGTTGTATATAGGAAAACGAACAAAATTTTGGAGAAATGAAGAAAAGAGGTGTAAACATTAAAGCTGCCGATAGGAAACCTCTTTTAAGCTCAGAAAATAGAGATAACAGATGGAAGGAATACATCGAGAAACTGTATCATGCAGACAACTTGAACAAAAGCGTAATGGAAAAGGAAGGCGATGTCTACATTCATGAATCAGGAGATCCTGTTTCGAGGACAGAATTTCATAGAGTTCTTAATGACTTGAAACAAAATAAGGAACTATGGAATTTATGGAGATCCCTGCAGAACTTCGTAAATCTCTAGAAGAAGAAGGAATCAAAAGACTGTTCAAACTGATATCAAAAAGTTATTAAACAGGAGAAATTCCAACTGATTTTAATAAAAATATCATCTTCACACTTCCAAAGAAAGCAAAAGCCGACAAATGTGAGAATTATCGCACCATTAGTCTAACATCACATGCTTCAAAATTACTGACCAGAATAATATACAGAAGATTGGAAAGGGTATTAGAAGAGATAGTAGGTGAAGAACAGTTTTTGGGTTTAGGAAAAACCAAGGTACAGGGGAAGCAATTTTGGCTTCAAGATTAATACGTGAAGGGCGGATCAAGAAAAATGAAGATACTTTTATGGCATTTAATGATTTAGAAAAAGCTTTTGATAATGTTTGGTTGGACAAGATGTTCAAAATTTTAACGAAGTCAGGTCTAAAATATCGAGATAGAAGAATACTTTATAAACTGTATAAGAATCAAGTGGCTATAATAACAGAAGATAATCATGAGAAACATGCATCAGATAAAAAGGGTGAGACAAGGTTGAAGTCTATCCCCATTAATATTCATCTTTTACGTAGAGGAAGCAATAAAGTAAAAGAGAAACTTTTCATGTGGAGTAAGTGTTCAAGCAGAAAAAAATCAGTATGCTACAATTTGCTGATGACATTAGGCCCGTTTACACACACGGTTTTTCCTACGGTTTTGGAGCGTACGCTCCAGGCTCATACATCAATCCTTTGCGTGTAAATGCTCGGTGGCCAGAGAGACCTGGAATGCGCTCCGATGCGCACATCTGGAGCGCAGGTCTAACAGGGCGTAGTGTTTACATGTGCATAGTCGGTCTGCAGTCCTGATGCGTCAGTGCTTGTTCGCTGTTGGTTGGAATTTGTCGGTGACTTTATTTAACTTTAGCCTGCTTTAACAGGTAAAAATTTAAATCTTGAAAAATGTGGTCAAAAGATAATTTGGAAGGATTTATAGAACTTTATAATAATTTTCCATTTTTGTGGAAAGTTAAATCAGTTGACTACAAAAATTAAAACTTAAAAAAAAAAAAAAAACATGCATATGATAAGTTGGTAGAATTTTGCATGGTAAATGTATATGAGAATGAAAAAGACTTTTTCATTAAAAAGATTCAAGGAATTCGGGGGGAAAAGAACTGTGAAAAATATATGAAAGCAACAGGAAGGGATCTTCTTGCTGCCAAAAAACGAAGACTAGCGGCCAAACGTTCCTCTGCAGTTATACTCTTCCTCATGACTGTGTCTTGTTTAAAAATTTGTGGAGATACTAACTTTAAAAGCTAGTCAAATGTCGAATTGTCTATGCATAGGTAATTTTTGAAACCATTTGAGTCATTTTACCATAGCTCTCTCAAAAGAGGCATGGGTCCATTTAGGTGTCTCTTTTGGCACCATATTTTCACCCATCACTTTGGTTTTTTTTTTTTTTTTTTCTGTACAGAATTATATATATATATGTGTATAAATAAAGCAGCACATACTAATTTCTTTTGGAGGACATTTTAAATACACTTATAATCACAAGCCCAACTAACAAAATCAATAATGACCTGAATACCGAATGATGCATGCTGGACCGTCTGCAAAACTTTCCAACCCGGCGGTAAGTCCACGCGATAACAGTCATTTTTGGCGCGTACCGCTCAACCCCCAAACCTGGCATGCGCGACTGCAGTGTTGACCATTTTTCGTCGCACGCTCTGAGCGACACTCCAACGTCACACTCTGGAACGGCAGTCCAGAGTGCCATTCCAAATCGGCAGTTTGGCGTGTACGAGTAAATGGGGCCTATTGTCTTGTTAGCAGAACAGGCTGAAGATATTGAGAAGTTACTGAATTGTATGAACAAAATACCAAAAGAAAATTTTGGACTGAATATAAATCAAAGCAAGACAAAAGTGATGAAATTAGCTGAAATGATACCAATCACAGTAGCTTATATATAAAAATAGTAACGGATGGAATAGGAGAAGTAAGTGAATTCTGCTACTTGGGAAGTAAAATTACAACTAATGGCTGAAGCAGGAATGACGTTAAAAGCAGAATAGCACTAGCAAAAGGAGACTTCATAAAAAACAGAAATCTTTTAGTTTCAAATATTGAACTAGGAGTTAGAAGAAGAAAAAATTGAAACTGTATGTGTGGAGCATAGCATTTTAGGGTAGTGAAGCATGGACTTTAGGAATACGAGAAAGAAAGAAAATTGAACCATTTCGCATTTCAGATGCTTCATTTTTGCAAGCAAATATTCCTACCAAGATGCTTCGTGCCTGACAGCACTGGGCCGTAACGGTACCTCAGGTAGCGCTGCTCGGAATGTGTTTACTGGATGGGGTTTAAAGAGACAGGTGTCGCGCCTGAAACTTTCCATTAGGTGAGAGAGAGGAACATGTTCCGTGACAAAGATGGACAAAAGTAGTGCCGAAGAGGGTGCGTGTGTGTGTGTGAGCCAATCACAGCCCCTGTGTGGTTTCACGCAGACTAATATGATTTCTTTGCTTTCCATACAACGCGGGAGGCGAGGACTTTGCTCCGAGACACCGTCGCGTCGGGTGCTTGTGTGAAGGAGGTAGCTTCTGAGCGGGTCGACGTAGGTTCGACACCCGCGGCAACTAAGACAGCCTTCCATTGCGACGGGCTGACTACTAGTGTGCGGTGTACGCAAATTTGTGCCGCTCTGCTTTGTGTGTTGCCGAGAGTGCATCAGTGTGACCTCACACACATGTGAATTACTAAGTAACGTGCCTGGTGGTAACTACCATCCTGTAATTCGTGATCTGTTGTGAAGATCTCTTGTGGTGGTCTCCTTCAAGCCTCCTTCGTCGCCAAGGACCACCTCCACGGTAATATTTTCAAGTACCTGCTACCGCAAATCTTTGTTTGAAACTGTCGAGATCCCAAAACTGTGTTACAAAGCCCAGTAACAGCCTTCATCGAGATAAAGAGGTTCTCACTCTCTGAACTGGCTAAATTATCATTGTAAATGGTCTGCTATCCCTCTGCTTCGTATCCAACTTCTTCTTCTTCTTTTTTTTTTTTTTTTTTTTTTTCATTGGTTCCAATGTCATTATCATAACAATTTTGTGCATAAAGTAATTTTTCTTTGCACATAATAAAATATAATGTAATTAATGGTAGATTGCCGTTTTCATTATTTGAAATCTCCCATTTCCCAATGCTTAATGGATACAATTAGCTACTTGCATTGTTATTATTAAAATAATTATTGCAGGGAAAACATTTATTAATTTCATGTGGAAGTAATTCCTGGCACCCAGCTCTTATCGTGAATACAAGTTTTTTAGCGGACATTTACAGCTCTCACCAATAAATGGTGCAAGGTGTAGTGTGGTAATTGTGTTAATGGTACACTACAATTTGTAATTTGGTGCTACAGAAAAATTAAGTGGACAGACAAACTATGAAATGAATGAGTTTTGCAAATGATGGGTGAGGAAAGAGGTTTATAATAACATTTAATTAAATTGCATAAATAAATGTTTCCAAAAATTGAAATAAACTTCTGAGCAAACTTTTTCAATTCGACAAAATCAGACGGCAAGCTACCATAAAATTTGACCAAATCATTCATCTCGTAAAAGGCGTTTTTTAGACTATCATTGGATTGAAGTTCAATCACATTCATTTGTAAATTACTGGGTACATCGTCAACATTGCATGAAAAAGAGTTAGCAAAATCTTCAGTTTGTTCTAAACCTTCTCGAAATCACCAAATCTGCCACCGAATTGATCTTGTTAAAATGTCTTTCATTTTCTCATGATGCCAATTAAAATCAATGTCAGCTTCCTCGACAGCCTTTAGACAATTCAGGAAGTGATCTAATTTTTTTTCATCAATATGTTTTATGAAGAGCCAGTTTTTAGTTTGGAATGCCTTTATGTCTGTATGCATATCAGATATTAGTTGGCTTTCCCCTTGAAGCTTGACATTCAGCGTATTTAATTCACGAGTTAAATCTGTCAAAAATACAAGATCTATTAACCATTGAGCATCTGTTAGCTCTGGAACAGATTTACCTTTCTGATTCATAAAAGTGTTGATTTTTTTCTGAGATCGAAAAACCTTTTCAGTACTGCACCTTTACTTAACCACCTTACTTCTGAATAATACAGGACATCTGGATGATCTGCTTCCATTTCGGATAGAAACTCTCGGAATTAATGATGTGTCAACTCATAATTTCTGATATAGTTTACAGTGATTATTACGATGTCCATTACTTTTCTCCATGAAACGACTTTGGAGCATAACGCTTCTTGGTGAATAATGCAATGAAAAAAATAACGGGCTTTCACATCCTGTCTCTGCCAATTTTGTTTTAATTCTACCCACCAGGCCCTTGTTTTGCCCATTCATGTTTCTACTTCCGTCAGATGTTTGACTTACCAGTTTTTCCCACGCTAATTGCATTGACGTCATTGCCTGTTCTAAGTGACAAAACAAATCTTCCCAAACTACATGACTGTAAAAATTCCTCAATTCCACGAACAAATATTAGAAGCTGGGCAGTATCTGACACCTCATTATTTCATTGGTAGCTAAGGAGAATCATTCAAATTGTTGTGCTTTTTTCCCCGAAGTTTTTCGCATAAATTAGTGCCCAAATCTTCAGTGCACTGGGTACAAGTTCTCGCAAATAAGTTTATATTTTCAAATTTCTTTTATTGATCTGGGCATACTTCTTCAGCCATAGGTAAGGCACATTGCTTTATTAATTCGCTGTCGGTAAACGATCACCCAGACTTGCCAAGTATTTCTGCTATCCTTAAACTTGCACGTATATCGACTCGTTACTTTGAATTTGCACTTTAAAACACTTTGTTGGTTCTTGAATGAAGATTTGAGCGTTCATTTTGTTTTTCAGGGAATCACCAACTAAACACACAAATTTGCTTTCTGATCGGTATCATAGTGACGTTTGATGTTATATTCTTTTTGTATAGCAAGGGTCTTTTTGTATAGCAAGGTTTTTTTTGGCATATTAAACATTGCAGTTTTCCATTGCAATTAATAAAAAAGTATAAATTTGCCCATGCATGCTTATTTTCTTCAATTAACTTCCTCTTTTTTGAGAGATTGGCCGGGCAAATCGAACCCTCTAGAAAACAAGACCACTCACTGACCAAGGACGCAGTTCTGTCCTGGAAGAAGACCCTAGAATGAGGGTCGAAACGTCGGTTTCAAGAAACATGACGCGGCGCCACCCGGATAGCCAAGAATCAACTTGACATAACTTGTTTCACTCCCATGACACAGCCAGCGCGGATGGACGGCGGGCGAGCGAGAGAAGATTATTGTTAACACTGACCTATTGCTTCAATCATAGGAGAGAGAGGAGAAATCGTTCCCACTCACAATTGTCCTGCTCTGTTCACGTAGTTCATTCGCTGCGCTGTTAGATCACGTTCACTCTTTCATGCATTTATATTTTATTATTTTATAATATGGGCTTTCAATATGATTTATACAAGACAGACACGGAACGCAAACAGAGAGGTACGGGCCGCATGCGTCCTGTGGTCTAGTGGTAACTTCCCTACACACCCATCTTCACCCTCTCTCACACCCACCTACATTTGCCCTCTACAAATCTTAGCTTTAAATTCTTTCAACGTTTTTGTTAAATTATTCATCATTTCCCTTTGTAACTTATTCCAATCCCTGACACCCTTACACAAAACAGAAAATTTTCCTACACCCTTGTGCCTAAAATCTAGTGCCAGATTGTGGTCATGGTCATCTTTTCCCTTCCATGCATTACTTTTAATTCTTACAACAATATCTTTCCATGCCCCATCAGCAAACTACGACTTGTACATTCCCAAGACACTCTTCACCCTCCTCCTGTCTTTCAATGAATCCCATTCCAGCTCTTTTATCATACCTGTTCCGATTGCATTCTGCAGTAATTTCCATAAACTAATCTAACAGCTCTTTTTGCACCCTCTCCAACCCCTCTATTTGATATGCAAAATGTGGAACCCATACTACACAACCATATTCCAGCAATGGTCTGACCAAAGTTTTGTAACCCAATTCCTTTACTTCTCTTTTACATCCCTCATCACTCTCTCCAACAAGTGCAGAATTTTGTAACCTTTTCCTACTACCTGACCAATGTGTCCTGCCCAGTTAAGCTTGTTATCAAATGTAATGCCAAGATATTTACATTTCAAGTCGTCAACTAGCAATTCTTTCCCCACCTTATAATCGTAATTAAACTTTAGTTCTTTATTTGTTTATCTTAAGCTGACCCTTCTTTCCATGTATGTTTATCCCATGTTTACCAACCCAACTATATATCCTCTCCAGATCACCCTGCAATTGTTTACAGTCCCCATACCATTTTGATCCTTTTAGCATATATCATCTGCAAACAATCTAATTTCTGATAGTAAACAATGAACAAAATTATTCATAAGGATAATGAATACCAATGGTCCCATTACACTTCCCTGTGGCACTCTTATTTTTACTTCCACTTCCTTCGATACTGCATTTCCTACCCAAACTTTTTGTTTTTTACCTCTTAAAAATTCTTCTGCCCAGAAAATCACTTTCTGATCCACTCCAATAGTTTTTACCTAATACCATTTTATGGTTCACCCTGTCAAAAGCCTTCAAAAGATCTAGTGCTACACTATCAATTTGGCCTCCCTTGTCCATTTGATCTGAAATATCTTGCATATATCCCACCAAGTGAGATTCGCATGAATATCCTTGCCTAATGCCACGTTGTCTACTTCAAAACCACTTACGCTCCCCACATATACTTCTGATGTGGTTGCACATCAATGTCTCCATTAATTTACCTACCACTGATGTCAAACTGATTGGCCTATTATTTTCGACTCTATTTCTCACCCCTTCTTTTTGTAATGGCACTTTTCTAGTCCTCTGGTAAGCAGCAAGTATCCAGACTCATTTTAAATAATATTCAAAGCTAAGGTACAATGACATATCTGGTTATCTTTAAGACACCTGTAGAAATATTATCTACACCAGCCCCTTTATGTTTTTCAGCTTTCTTAGTACCTTCATAATATCCTCAGGATGAATATCAAATTTTTTGGTCTGCTCATCTCTAATTGTTGTAAGGCACCCTTTAGTTCAGTGATGTCAAAGATACGGACTGCGGGCCGCATCGGGCCCCCAGGCCCTATCAATACAGCCTGCGATCGCAATGTGACACAGAAAGAAGAATCATGTTTTTTAGAGCTAGTAGACTTCACTCGATTCCTCTACGGAAGTTTTAAAATGCTGCAAAATTGAGTTTGACACCTACGCTTTAGATCGTCAGAAGCACTCCCACTAGCCATGCCCAGTAGTAAAATATTCTAAATCGATTTTGAAGTTACTTATGCTAGACTTAGAAATTTTGTGCAAGGTAATTGTCAACTTGAGGGATTTTACTGCATTCATTTCCACAGTGAAAACTCATCATAAGAATCATTTTAAAGTGTATTCATTATATCGGGAAAAATTTAGTTTGAAAGATAATTCAGTTTCACTGTTCTGGATATTGTGATTGTAAAATTAACTAATTTGGCAAAGTTTAATTAGCAGTTTTAATTAAGAGAAAAAAATCAAATTTTTAACTAAAAGGAATACAATTGAGAAATTTATATCAGTAGATAGCCTAAATTCAGAGGATCATGAATATGTACTAATTTCAGTAAAAAGTTTAAGCATTAGGAAGACAATTAAGATTGGGAAAATAGATTGTCGCTAATTGTTGTTGGAGTTCGAGGAAGTCCGCCAAGTTGGTGATATTATAGACTTCAATTTTAAGCTTATAGAAGTACTTTTTAATTCTAAATTAAATTAAAACAGATTGAATGTGATCATATGAAACCCTTGTAAAAATTGCAAGTTAAACTATTTTGTACTTTAGGAGATATTAATTAAAGAAAAACGTTAAGGACATCATAGGCCTGGCAAAGCTTATAAATGGCCATTCAGCCACGATGATTTGTGTAATTCTTTCGCCCGAAAGTGATCACATAACTTCACACCAGTTAGCAGGACGAACTGCTCCGAGCAGTACTAGTTGCGGCCAGTTCCAACATACCGCCATAGCCGTGTACTCATTAAAGTTGGGGGACTTAGTGAGTTTGTCATCTCATATGAATGTGCTTAACCTGTAATCTTCAATGAAACGGTTGTTCGATGTCCTATCTACGTATCTGGTACCGACGATGTATGAGTGAACTTTTATCAAGAATATAAGTATTGTGTTACTCTAAAACTGTGTCAAGTGAACTTATTTCAATCACCCTGCGTATTTGGGGTTATAATACGAATACGTGGTGGCCAACTTATTAAATTTTAAAAGTATCAGAAGGTTACATACGTCAAGACTTAATAGTTCATAGTTCAGGCGAAAGTGTGACCCCCCCCCCCCCATTCACATCTACGCCTGACATTGTGTTGTTAAGCTTATTCGCTGATTAAGATCCACCTGTTTCTGATTCACTGGCCCTAATGCTCTCACTAAACCAGTTATTTAAAATCTCGACTTTTTCAAATCATCAGTAACCTTGTTCTCCATCCTTAGCTACAAGCTCCTCAATGTCCTCCCTTCCCCTCAGTTTTCTGACATCATAGAAATTTCTAGATGCATCAATCAATGGTCTCCCTGCACTGACAATACTCTCCCTAAACCCATCATTAGCCACCTCATTACCTATCATTAAGTCCATGTTTAGTTGTTTTAAGTATTCCCCATTACCCTGCTGCCTCTTAACTCTGTTATGTTCTCTTCTTACCAACATCTTTCACCTCCTCACCTCCCTATTATAGTAGTTGTTGTTTTTTGGGCTTTAGGGTGTGTCAACAACTGGGTCATTAGTGCCCTAACAGTAACATGGAATAACAATGTGGTTAAAACATAAATCAACTGTCATCTGCATGGCCGACTGTAAAAGGGTCGGCCATACAGACAGCAGAATAAAATTGTAAAATACAAACTAGAAAATTGTCCTTATGACCGACTGTAAAGACGTCGGCCATGTGGACGGCGAATTACATAAAAAATACAATACTAAAACGATGCTGTAAACTGGCTGTAATATATAAAATCCACGATAACGGGTGTTGGCTGTAAGAGGGCCAACCAGCTTTAATGTATCAACCTAAAACACCGCTCAAACTGGCTGGCCTGTAAAGGGGCCAGCCAGATACGGAATGTCAAAAATGTATATATATATATATATATATATATATATATATATATATATATATATTTACAGTATTCTATATGGATTGGTGGTTGTAGAGACACCACCAATCCATTATAAAACCTAGGCCAACCTGCCCAGGATGTAGGGGCAAGACCAGCCATTTTACAAAAATTTTAAAACCTTTTCCACATTGTCATTGTTTAAAATAATAGGCAGATCATTAGCTAACCCAACATCTGCCCTTACGTTTAAAAACAGTATACAATCAGTTCAAATGTGGCACACCATCAAGCATCGCATTCCGGAGCGTCCTCACAGCGCAGAAGGAAACATGAGGCAGAGGACAGTGCCCTGTATGGAAGCGAGTAAGGAGAACCTCAACCCCCCCTCACCCGCTGGAAGGAGCTGCTCCATGGTTGTTGTTGTTGTGTTTAGGTTTTAGGGCGCGTCGACGATGAGGTCATTAGCGCCCTAACAAAAACCAGGCGTGACAACGTGGCGAAATTGCCGTCTGTGTGGCCGACTGTAAAGGGGTCGGCCACAGAGACAGCACAATAAAATACTAACATACTAACTAAAATACCGTCTGCCTGGCCGACTGTAAGAGGTCGGCCACACAGACGGCAACATAAAATATAAAACTCTGACTAGAATATAAAATTACATACATTAACTGGTTGGCTGTAGATGGGCCAACCAGGTTAAAAAACAAGTTAGATGGCTGGCTGTAAAAGGGCCAGCCATATAATCAGTGTCACAAATAAAAACAGTACTTGGATTGGTGGTTGTAACGGCCACCAATCCAATCTAGAACCTAGGCCGATCTGCCCAAAATTTTTGGGACAAGACCGGCCAAGCAACAAAACTTTAAAACCTTAGCCACGTTGTCACGGTCATCGCTTAAAATAAGGGACAGATCGTTGGCTAAGCCAACGTCTGCCCTTAGATCTAAAAACAATACACATTCGGTTAAAATGTGGCGTACCGTCAAAGGTACGCCACAAGCATCACACTCCGGAGGGTCCTCTCGGCGGAGAAGGAAACCATGTGTCAGAGGACAGTGCCCTATACGGAGGCGAGTAAGGAGAACCTCATCCCTCCTCGCCTGCTGGAAGGAGCTGCTCCACGGCTGAACGGTCGGTTTGACCTGCCGGAGCTTGTTATGCTCAACTTCCAGCCACTGCCTCTGCCAAACATCAAAAACAAATCTCTTCGCCGCCGAGGCAAGGTCTGACTTTGGGACCGGGTCAAAGTCGATTCGGACCTTGTCACAGGCTAACTTGGCAGCTTCATCAGCTGCCTCGTTCCCCCTGATTCCCACATGGCCTGGTACCCAGCAGAATACCACCTCCTTCCCACAAGATTGGAGGGAAAGGAGGGCGTCCTGGATGTCCTGGACTAGACGGTCTGCTGGGTACATAGTTGCTAATGCCTGAATGCAACTAAGGGAATCACAGCATATGAGGTACTTCTTGTCGCGGCGTGCCTTCATATGCTGGAGCGACTTTAGCAGGGCATAGCACTCCGCAGTGTAAACACTGCACCTGCTATCCATCTTGTATTTGTAAGTCGCTCGAGGGAACACTACTGAACAGCCTACACTGTTAGCCTGCTTAGACCCATCCGTATACACCGGGGTGAAAGTGTGATATTGATTTAAAATATCAGTAAAAATATTAATAAAAACACTGTCAGCGGTTAGCAGTTTGTTATGCCGTGACAGTTCTAAAATTAATCTGGGCCTCTTTAAAAGCCAGGGAGGGGATTTACTCCAACCCTGGCGATAAAAAGAGGGAAGCTCGAATCCGTAATGTTCTAAAATAGCCTTCGTACGGTAGCTGAACGGTTTAGTGGCTCTATGCCGGTTGGTATAGAGCCGCTCGTAGCTGGGATGTAGAACTATGTCGTACACGGGACTGCCAGGTGTTATGGCAATATGCGTATAGTGTCGCACCATGAGGAGTTGCCGGCGGATGGTAAGTGGTGGCTCGCCCGAGTCAGCACAAATGCTGACAATAGGGCTGGTGCGATATGCACCCGTGGCGAGCCGAATTCCTGCATGGTGGACACTATCCAGTATCCGAAGATAACTGTCCCGTGCCGAACCATATACGATACAACCATACTCGAGACGCGACCGTACAAAGGCTCGATAAAACTGTAGCAGGCAGGAGCGATCAGCGCCCCACGACCTGCCGCACAGACATTTTAAAATATTAAGAGCTTTTAAGGCCCTGGCTTTCACATCTTTGAGATGTGGAAGCCAGTTAAGCCTGGTGTCAAAAATGAGGCCCAGAAATCTAACTGTTTCAGTAAAACTTAAAACGGTGTTCCTCAAGGTAAGGTGAGGCTCAGCTAAAAGACTTCTGCTACGAGTAAAAAGTACACACCGGGTTTTCTCGGCAGAGAATCGAAAACCGGTGTGCACTGACCATCATCCAGCCTGTTCAGCGCGAGTTGCAGCTGCCGCTCTGCGCTTCTCAGGCTGGACGATGCAATAAAAATTAAAAAATCGTCCACATATAAGGAGAACCGAATGGGACTCCTTATAACCAAAGATATACTGTTGATTGCGATAGCAAATAGGGTCACGCTTAAAACTGACCCCTGAGGAACACCGTTTTCCTGAATAAAAAGATCAGACACTTCACCACCGACTCGGTACCGGAAGCAACGACCAGATAAAAATGATTTTAAAAAACGGGGTAGGTTACCCCTAAAACCCCATTCATGTAACTGTTTTAAAATAACATGTCGCCAGGTAGTATCGTATGCCTTTTCAAGATCGAAAAAAACACCCACGAGGTTGGCTGCGATGAACGCATCCTGTATTGCCGCCTCCAGGAGGATCAGGTTGTCCAAGGTGGAACGGAACTTCCTGAATCCACACTGAAAGCGGCTCAGAGATTACGGGATTCAAGACACCAGACGAGGCGGCGATTCACCATCCTCTCCAGTGTCTTCCCCACGCAGCTAGTCAAGGCAATACTACGATAACTACCTGGCAACAATTTGTCCTTGCCAGGTTTTAAAATGGGAATTAATGTTGCTTCTTTCCACGAGTCGGGGAAGTGTCCTCCGGTCCAAATATCGTTAAAAATATCTAGAAGGTACTTTTTAGCATCCTTACTGAGATGCCTCAGCATCTGGTACTGGATCAATCAGGCCCTGGAGCAGTGTCATTTGCGCTGTTCAACGCTGACTCCAGCTCCCAAGATGTAAATGGGCAGTTGTAGGCCTCTGTATTCGACGAATCGAAGCACAGCGGGCGCCTCTCGGCAGCGACTTCGTCGCTGAAACCGAGGGTCAAAGTTATCGGACGAAGTGATGGCGGCGAAGTTCTCCGCCATCAGCTGCGCTATGCTTCGTTCGTCAGTAATAATACGTCCATGATCCAGTAACCCAGATACTGGTGCGCGGGAGTACCTTCCAGATATACGGCGAATGGACTCCCATACTTTCGACGAAGGTGTGGAACGATTGATAGTGCTCACAAAGTTCTGCCATGACCTCTTCTTACTCTCCTTAATAACACGGCGCGCCTTAGCTCTGCTATACGGAACGCTGCCAGGTTGTCGGATGTAGGATACAACCTAAAACGCCGCAACGCCCGTCTGCGACCCTGAATAGCGGAACGACATTCGTCGTTCCACCAGGGGACGGGCGTCCTTCGCAGCGTTCCGGAGCTTTTCGGCATGGAAACGTCAGCTGCACGGTGAATCACTTCCGTGAAGTGATTCACCTTCTCTGTATACTGCCTACAAGTTGCAGTTGTACAGAGCGGCAATAGAGTTGCCAATCTGCACAACTGACGTTCCATTTGCGCCGGTTATTTCCCCTCCACGATCGCACTCGACGTGCAACCAAATAGGGAAGTGGTCGCTTCCATGTAGGTCGCGATCCACCTCCCATAGCACGGAGTCTGCGATTGAGGGAGAACACAAGGAAAGGTCAATGGCAGAAGACGTACCGGTAGCAGTGGTGAAATGAGTCATTTGCCCTGTATTCAGGATACAAATTTCCTCCTGCTCCATCAATCTACCAATCACTCGGCCCCGGGGGCAATCGGTGGTGGAACCCCACAACGCACTGTGGGCGTTGAAATCTCCCAAAAGGAGAAAGGGCCGAGTGAGTTGTCGTGTAATGCCAACCAGGTCGTCGTAGTCGACGGACAAACTGGGTGGCAGATAGACAGAGCATACGGTCAGTTGTATTGGACCGTGTATTTTCACCGCTACTGCTTGTAGATGAGAGGTGAGAGCGACGGGTTCGGAGTGGACAGTGTTCCGAACAAACACGGCCACTCCGCCCTCGCTCGATCACCCTCGGTATCGTCCTTTCGGAATATGTCATAACCTCTTAGCACTGGCTGATGTTGTGGTCTAAAGTGTGTCTCCTGGAGACAGAGACACAATGGATTAGACCGTGCTAAGAGCTGGACTTCCTCTTTGTGAGCCTGGAAACCGTTTACGTTCCACTGAAGTATGGGAGCCATTCTACCTATTTAAAACCACCCCCCCCGGATCGGGTGGGTCCTTCTCTGTGCTGAGGAACGGAACAAGGTACGTCCACCAGCATGATATCGTCTTCGGTGTCCGAAGACGATTTTCGTTGTGAGGCCTCGGGGTCTTGCGGATTTTTCATCCGCCGAGGCCTGTCCCTTCTTCTCCTTTCCAGAAGGGGATCTGGGAGGAGAAGTCGGAGGGGATTTCACAAACATAGCGGGGTCCGTCAGCTTAAATTTCGGACCCCTACCTTTGCACTGTTTGCCATCCGCTACCGGCAGATGGCGTTGCCGTTATACTTCTTGAATGCTGTTCTGCTTCAGGGGCCGCTTCTGCTGTTGCAGAGGGGACCCACTGCTGTAGCGGATGGCAGTGTCTTTGCTGGTGGACTTACTGAACCTGCTGTCGATGTGGTCGATGTTGTCAGAGTATTGCTACCGACGTGCGAGGTCCTAGGTGTAATGACCTTGATGGGTGTGGCACCACATCTGCACTGACATGAGCACATTGGACTTGTGCCCATGTCCGCAACGGACGTCTGGGTAGCAATACTTTCTTTCCTGACGGGAGTTGATAACGTCTTCGCGAAGCTGGTAGCGAAGACTGGTGGAGCCAGAGCCTTATATCGCTTCTTAGCTTCGCCATACGATATGCGCTCTTTCGTTTTCAACTCCTGTATCTTTTTTTCCTCCAGATACAATCGACACTCTCTGCTCCAGGCTGTATGTGCCCTGGAGCAGTTGACACACACCTGTGGGAGCGTGCAGCTAGTGCCTGGCTCAGAGCCGCCTTTCCGCACTTACCACAGGTGGGGTTGCCCTTGCAAGTCGCCGTCGTATGGCCGAACCGCTGGCACTTAAAGCAGCGCATTGGGTCCGGCACATACGGGCGGATATTCAAATTCAAATATCCTGCCTTGATGTTTTTCGGCAACGTCGGAGTGTCGAACGTCAGGACAAAGGTGGCTGTCTTCTCAAGACTGCCGTTAACCCTTCGTTTAATCTGACGAACCTCGACCACATGTTCTGTTGACCACTCCTTAAGGAGTTCCTCGGTCTCTAAATCCATAAGATCCCTGCTGGTAATGACACCTTTACTTGAATTTAGAGTTTTATGGAGTTCGCACTTCACTGCGAACTCCCCGAGCTTCTCACACTTAAGGAGTTGGACAGCCTGCTTTTGGGTGGATGTTTCCAAAAGCAGTGTCCCATTCCTCAGCTTTTTTACAGATTTGAGGGTACCCGCAATACCCTCTAAACCTTTCTGAACATAGAATGGAGAGACCTTCTCAAAAGATCCCTCCACCCTTGTCATAATAACGAAGGCATTGTCAGTAATACAACCCTTGCCGTTACTGTTACTTACATCCGGGGGGGCTTTCAACCCTTGCCCGTTTGTATGAACTGGGTGTGTTTTTATTTACCTGCGACACACCCGGGCCGCAGGGGTTTTTGGGTTTTTTGTTGGTAGGAATTTTGGTCCCACGAGTGAAAAACCATTTAAGAAAGAAATGCTTATTACAACAGGGTGCGCAGGTGCCCCTGAGGTTGCACGTTAGCGAGTGAATTCCCTCTCCACCACTTCACCTCCTCGGCACGTGGCTGACCTTGAGGTTGAGGGGTTTTTTATAGAGGTTTGTACCGTCCTCACAATCCGGGCGATGAAGCCAAGATCCCCGTTCTCCTAGGCACACAACGTTCCACCGCCACGCCCTACGGTGGTCGTTGAAGCATGGTAGGAGTTTACGGTGTGGGAAACTTGCGGCGCTCACAAGTTTCCAGCTCGGGCACCGCGGGTTCGCCAAACCCGTACCTGGCACTTGCGTACCAGGCCCCTGCGGGGCCTGCTCCATGGTTGAACGGTCAGTTTGACCAGCCGGAGCTTATTATAATCTACTTCCAGCCACTGCCTCTGCCA
This sequence comes from Vandiemenella viatica, assembly GCA_031002005.1. Taxonomy (NCBI): domain Eukaryota; kingdom Metazoa; phylum Arthropoda; class Insecta; order Orthoptera; family Morabidae; genus Vandiemenella; species Vandiemenella viatica. Next base: position 260,821,483 of record JARYHS010013630.1, on the reverse strand, counting down.
TACCTCAGAAACAATTCTTTTCACTACTGAGGCAATGTCTGACTTTGGGACCGGAGCAAAGTCGGTTTGGACCTTGTCGCAGGCTAACCTGACAGCTGCATCGGCTGCCTCGTTCCCCAATGTCCAAGGTGGAACGGAACTTCCTGAATCCACACTGAAAGCGGGTCAACAGATTACGGGATTCAAGACACCAGACGAGGCGGCGATTGACCATCCTCTCCAGTGTCTCCCCAACGCAGCTTGTTAGGGCAATACTACGATAGCTACCTGGCAACAATTTGTCTTTCCCTGGTTTAAAAATGGGAATTAATGTTGCTTCTTTCCACGAGTCGGAGAAGTGTCTCCGGTCCATATATCGTTAAAAATATCCAGAAGGTACTCTTTAGCATCTTTACTAAGATGCCTCAGCATCTGGTACTGGATCAAATCAGGCCCTGGAGCGAAAATGAGAGAGTTAGGATATAGCAAGGCGGCATGGAATACTTGAAACAACTAAATAAGGAATTAATAGCTGCAAAGGGGAAAGCTAAAGATGGATCTATGAAAAATATTATGGCTGCACAGGGATGCTACTGAATTATGCAGCTAGAAATTTCTGTGGTTATGTTAGAACATGGAAGGAAGGACGTTATAGGGGATTTGAAAAAGGCAGAGATATTAAAAAAAACAATTAGGGACTTTTATTCAGGAATGGGAGCTTTTCTACATATACAGAAGTTAGAAGACAAAAACAATTGAAATACATCCAAAGGATATTGTGCAGGAGTTAAAAAAGCTTAAAGGGATTGGTGTGGAAAATATTACTATTTGTGTAGTAAAGATAGCGAGAACTGACATTTTACTTTACCTTGAAATATTATTTGTATTGAGTGTGGACACTTGCTGCTTACCAGAGAACTGGAAAAGTGTGATAGACCATAAAGAATGGGCGACAAGTAGGATTGAAAATTATAGACCAATTACTTTAAAATAAATGGTAAACAAATTGTCTTGCAAATTAGCAACATGGTGTAACATAACATACGTCTGTGCCATACGGTATTATCTGTGGCCGGCGTCGTGAGTGAATGTTACGTTGTCTTTGTATATGTGAGTGGAGCTTTGACTGCCGTCAAGTGAAGTTCGGTTTTATTTGTAGAAATTATGAAAAGAAAAAGAAAATTCAGTGAAGTGAATAATGGAAAATAGTAATTCACTGCTTTGAATGGAGTGCTGTGATTGCAAGTGACTGTGGACATGTTAAGTGGACGGTAGAGAACGTGGGAGTTTTTGTAGTTCAATTTCTCTTATCCCACGAGTCTGCAATTTTCGGAAAAGGAGTCCGATTCCTTGTTTAAATATTATTTTGGTGGTGGTACTTTCTGTCGGTGTGAATGCATAAGCTTATGAACTTGAATAAAGTTTTTGGGTATATGTTCATTCTGAACTGTGTGAATGTATCATTTAATAACCCCGATGAATAGAAGTACCTACACCCGGCGACCGCGGTTAAAGAACCTTTATTTAATTAGTAATTATTTATGTACAGTAAGTGACTCTTGATCAAAATCAATAACTGTGTAGCCATTCAATGGCTTAGGCAAATATACTCATGTGAATCTTGGTTAGTGGGCTATATGCAAGATACTTCAAGTGGAATGGACAAAGGAGTCCAAGTTGATAGTGTAGCACTAGATCTTCGTAAGGCTTTTGAAGAACGAGCCATGAAATGACATTAAATAGGTAAAAGCATTAGAGTGGATAAAAACGTGACTTACTAGATAGAAGAATTCTTAAAAGCTAGAAAGCAAAGAATTTTGTAAGAAATGAATTATCAAACAAGGTGAAAGTAAAAATGGAAGAGTAACAGAGGAGTGTATGGGATCCTTTAATAACACTGACAAGGTGTAAAGGCATAAGAAGCAGAAGAAAAAATGTTAATAATTATTCTAATGAATGATTATGTTAATGGTTTACAATCAGAAGTTAGGTTGTTTGTTGTTGACACAATCTATACACATAATAAGACCGTAACCAGGCGAAACTCTGTACAACTAAGATATTTTTTTAAAAACCAATCTGTTTTTAAAATTTCTGTTTGTCTATCGGTTTGGATGAATGGGATTCATGCACTGGTCGGATTTTGATGAGGTTTTAAATAACGGTCAGCCCTGGGTGCAAAACAGGGTGCCTTTCATTTTGATGTGAAGTCAGAAAGTTGTGAAATTTAAGATTGAAGAGTAATAAAATGAGTTAAAATTTTATATTAACCAGCATTCATGGAAAATAATGGACAGTCCCTAGTCTTGGGGGGTAAAATAAGGTATGTTTAATTTTGATATGTAAGCCAAAATGAGAAATTACATCTGATCTTATAAAATCGACTAAGCCAAAAATCATAGATACCTTCAAATCCACTTTGAAGGAATTTGAAAAAGGGAAAAAAATCCCAGAAGAATGAAAATTGGTTCTTATACAGGGTGCCTAGCAAGAAATTTCAAATTTGAATTACGCAACAACAACTGAGGCAGGGAGGAAGGTATAGGTTTTGATTGATGCGCCCAACGTTTGGGTTAGCAGCCACGATGAAGCGTTGGACGCGATGTAGTAGGAATGTTTACATGTTCATCTTTGTACTGCTTTAATTGTTCTTAGCTAAACTATCCCACTGTCAACAACAATTGAGAGTGGTAACTGTTGGCATAATGCGTACTCCAACTTTCACTCATGAGTGTAGTGAAATACTTCTTCCACCAACCTATTTGAGTCGGAAGGACAGGAAAGATAAAATTAGAGAAATAAGGTGCCGGACTGATTCTTATATGAATTCTTTTTTCCCTCGTACCATTAGGGATTGGAATGCACAGCAAAGAGATTAGCTTTGGTGCTGAGCACACTCTGCCACCCACAATTTTGTGAATTGCAGAGTATATATGTAGATGTAGATGTAGATGAATACTTAAATACTTACAAAGTTGCTTGATTCTTAATGCGGTTGCCACCAAGAGTCTGGCCTATGAGAATATATACGGTCATCCGTGTAAATAATGTCAAATAAGCAATATGTGGGTACTAAACTTTAAGCTAAATAGGAATACTAATGTTGCATTCATAAGTTACTCTCTAATCAACCGAATTCATTCTTGCCAACACAGGACTAAATACTTAATCCTCAGATTACAGATTCAAGTAGAAGCACAAACAATTGTCACAGTCTGCAATGTAACTCGTACAACTTAATTTTTATAATTTTTTTTTTTTTTAAATTTAATTTAACTGCAATCGAGCACAGGCTCCGGTGACAATTCCCCTACACACCCATCTTCCCCCTATTCTGCACCTACCTACATTTGCCCTCTACAAATTTTATCTTTAAATTCCTTCAAAGTTTTCGGTAAATTATTCATCATTTCTCTTGGTAACTCATTCCAATCCCTGACACCCTTACCTAAAAAAGAGAATCTTCCCACACCCTTGTGCCTGAAATCGAGTGCCAGCTTGTGGTCATGGTCATCTTTTCCCTTCCATGCACTACTTTTCATACCTATTGCAATATCTTTCCATGCCTCATCGCCAGTATATGCCCTGTACACTCCCATGACCCTCCTCGTCCTCCTCCTGTCTTGCAATGAATCCCATTCCAGCTCCTTTATCATATCCTTCACTGATTGCATTCTGCGATAATTTCCGGAAACAAATCTAGTGGCACCCTCTCCAACTCCTGTATTTGATATGTAAAATGAGGGTCCCATACTACACTACCATATTCGAGCAATGGTCTGACGAAAGTTTTGTAACCCAATTACTTGACTTCTCTTGTACATCCCCTCATCACTCTCTCCAACAAGTGCAGAACTTTGAAACCTTTTCCTTCCACCTGTCCTATGTGCCCTGCCCAGTTAAGTTTGTTATCAAAAGTAATTCCAAGATATTTACATTTCAAGTCTTCAGCAAGCAATTCTTTCTCCACCTTATATTCACAATTAACCTTTTGTTTTTTATTTGTGTATCTAATAAGCTGACTCTTCTTTGCATTTATCTTCATTCCATGTTTACCAACCCAATTAGATATCCTGTCCAGATCACCCTAAAACTGTTTACAATCCTCTATCGTTTTGATTCTTTTATACAGCATTATGTCATCTGCAAACAATCTAATTTCAGATAGTAAACAATCAACACAATTATTCATTTGAATAATGAATAGCAATGGTCCCAATACACTACCCTGTGGCACACCCACTTTTACTTCCTCTTCTTTTGATACTACATTTCCTACCCTAACTTTCTGTTTCTACCTTTTAAAAATTCTTCTACCCAGCAAATGACTTTCTTATCCACTCCAATGGTTTTTACCTTATTTACTACCATTTTATGGCTTACTCTGTCAAATGCCTTAGACAGATCTAGTGCTACACTATCAATTTGGCCTCCCTTGTCCATTTCATCTGAAATATCTTGCACGTATCCCACCAACTGAGATTCGCATGAATATCCTTGCCTGAAACCATGTTGCCTGCTTGAAAACCACTTACGTTCCTCACATATATTTCTGATGTGGTTGCATATCAATCTTTCCATTAATTTACCTACCACTGATGTCAAACTGATTGGCCTGTAATTCTCAACTATATTTCTCACCCCTCCCTTATGTACTGGTAAGCAGCAAGTGTCTAGACTCAATTTAAATAATATTTCAAGATAAGGTACAATGTCACATCCGGCTATCTTTAAGATATCTGTAGTAATATTATCTTAACCAGCCCCTTTATTTATTTTTTCATCTTTCTTATTTCCTTCATGATTTCCTCAGGATGGATATCAAATTTTTTACTATCGTCATTTCTAATTGTGTTGTTAAGCTCGTTCTCCGAATTAGACCCTCCTGTTTCTGATTCATTGTCCCCAATGCTTTCACTGAACCAGTTACTTAAAATCACTGCCTTTTTCAAATCGTCAGTAACTTCTTCTCCATCCTTATCTATAAGTGTCTCTACACCCTCCCTTCCCCTCAGTTGCCCGATATGTCTTATGTCTTTTATTTATCATGAAACACACTCCAACAGCTATATGCACTCACGATGACTAAGTTTATAATTCTCCTTTGCTTTTTATCAATGTACTCTCTTAAAATAACTTAATAAAACCATATGAACAATTCATCAGCCAGACTGACACTGAACTTAATTATCGACTATATCGAGCAAGTGTGTTCATGTGGCCCCCAAAAATCAGCATACTACTGCTCTCTTCGTCACTCATGTGAACTGAATCATCCAATACCTAACTCCTACCATCTTACATTTTGCTACTTTTATTTATTTTATTAATTCTCCTTGAAATACTCATATTCCTCTCAAACACAAAGGAAATGTTCCTCTTTTTCATCATAACAATTACTTCTCACCAATTACTCCTAATTAATCACTCATTTACTTAACATATTCCTATTATTGCTGCACACTCTCTTGAAACGATTACATGTAAGGGCAACTCTTCTTCCATTACAGGGAGCTTTTGCAATTGAAGGTTATTTCAAGAGTGATGATTACTATGCTGTAGCTCTTCAGCGGTTTTATTCTCAATTAAATATTTGCAAACCAAGAGATGTACCAAGTAATTACCTGTTGAAATAGTGAATTAACAAGTACTGGGTATTGCCATCAATCCATGCATTCTGGGACTCATGCCTACTGTTTTAAATAATTCATTCATTGCAGATCTGCGGCATTCTGTACAGAAGCACTATGTTGTTTTGGGTATCTCTAAGTCTACTGTTCATATTATTATGAAGAGAAAAAAAAATGTATTTCCATCCACACAAAATACAAGTAGTGCAAGCACTGAATAAAAATTATTATTTAAAAAAAAATTGTGCTAAAAGAATATTGAAAGTTTTTTCTTTGCAGTGTAGACTTGACAATATTATCTTCAGCGATGAGGCGAATTTTCACTTGGAAGGGTATTTAAAAAAAAAAAAAAAGTATTGAGCCCTGAAAGAAGTAGAAGAGGATCAAAATATCAAAATATCAAAAACAATTAATTACATAGTCAAAATGTGACTATTTGGTGCATGATATCCACCAGCTCTATAACTGATCTTTATTTCTTTGAAATGGTCAGGCAGTAACTATCATTTCTAAATGATATAGGCACATCATTAACACTTTTTTTTATGCTGTTGTGGAAATGGACCCTGGATTTTACAGAACAGTACCACCGCCCAATAGCAAGGAGTTGATGGACACAGTACGAGTACATTTTCCCCAAAAAGTGATATTGATGTTTGGGGACATACCCTGGCCTCCCTGATCTCAATTAATGTGTTTTTTCCCCCCCTTCCTGTGGGGGCTATACAAAATCCAGTTTACTCCAACAAACCACAAACAATTAGAGTTTTTTTTTTGCTGTCGTCAGTCTTTCGACTGGTTTGGTGCAATCCTCCATTCCTTCAAAAAAAAACACAACACACAACACAAAATCAACAACATTCCTCTGCAAACATTCAAGAAAGTTTTCACAAGTTTGTGAGCTCAATTAGAGGAATGCATATGAACGGAAATGAAACATATGGAGCGAATAATATTTTAAAAAAATGATATCCAATAAATTCATATATTTTGAAGTAAATAAATACGTTTAATTGATTCACTTTTTTTATTTCCAACAATTTCAAATGTGAACTCGATACACAGTACGTCCTTTGGATAAGAAATGTAAGAAATAAGACATCCAAAACCAGAGGCATATATGTTTCACCAGTGGCTTATAAGATGTTCTCAACAATATTACCAAGCAGGGTACAAGAAAAGCTAGACAATTAATTGGGATAAGGGCAGATCTTGCTCTGAACAGATTTTCAATGTTAAGTCCATAATACATTACTGACTCACAAACTCCAAAGAATAACGGTGATAGAGAAATTCTAGATTAAATGATATACGAATTTGGATTAGCAAAATTAATACATGGAATCCCTACATACACCATATCGAAAGTAAAATTTATGGGTTAAATATCTAAGCCATTCAGAATACATAAGGGAATAAAGCATGGTTTGTATACACTGTTGTTCACCGGCATCTTCCAGAAAATAGTAACAATTTGTAATGGAAAATTAAAACAACACAAGCTGTCACCAATAACACTGGGAAAAAGAACATGGGAGTTGAAATAAGCTGTCTAGCATTTGCAGTTGATTGTGTCACTCTCTCTGAATACTTGACAAACACATTAATACAAGTATATCTGGAGGAGATAGAAAAAAGGAGGGGGGGGGGGGAGGAAGAGATCTTAGTAAACAGATATTGGTAACATAAAGAGGGTAAATAAGTTAAAACATTTGGTGGAAATAATTCAGGAAAATAACTAAGAAAATTTTGCTTTAGAAGAAAAGATGCAAAAGATGGAAATAGCAATACCTACAACATAAAGTGTTTATACAAAAACCTTGAAATACAGCACTACACTGCAGAAATTAAACTGGAATGTCTACAGACAAGTGAATGTCTGGTATTGAATTACAAGTTGTACAAATTAGAGCTCTAGAAAGGAGAATTATACATAAAATACTTGCTCCACTAAGAACTAAAGAACATTGGAAAATAAGACAATGCTGAAATATACCTCAACATATAAAACATAATAGAATCAATTCTGAGGAGATGATTGATATTTTTTCTAACAATAGAATGGATGACAACAGGTTAACCAAAGGGAACAAATATCTTGGGGAGGGGGGGGGGGAATATCGACAACAACCTGGATTCAGGAAGTTAAGAAAATTTAGAGAGAAACGATGTAAGATAGGAAATATGAACAGAGGGAGAGGGGCTTTTAAGAAAAAAAGTGTTAAAAATTGAAGGATTCCACCAAGGCAGGAAGAAAGAACACAGAATCGAAATGGTCCGAGGAGAGGCAGAAGATACAATGTGAGAAGATGAAAGATTCCTCGAGGAATGAGGAAGAACAACAAAGGACCTACTAATAATAGGATAGTGTAACGCTTAAGTGGTTTGTAAATGATTTATGGCTGTTAGCGTATATGTTGATAAATACATTAAGAAGTCTGTTCAGATCAATTTACTAAACAAACAGTTGCATTCAGTTTCTGAGCAGCTTTAGAGATGCTGCAGGTTCGATATTGACCACAGTCGCCACGGGCAAATTACCCGAAATAAAGTCATTCAACGGAGCTACTAGCATGCAAATAAAACATCACTCCGGAATACAGTTCACACTTATTTATTACGTAAATGTTCTCAAACTACTACAAACCGTAGAAACCACCAAATGAATAATGCTAATCGGACTTCGTAAATCTGAAGATTGCCAGGCTCGTTTAAGCAATGAACAAGACAATAATTATCGCCACCACAAACACACATGCAACGGCAACACACTTTGCTGCTCACAGTTCCTACTTATCTCCACTTTGCACTGAAATTATCACTGCCATCAAGTCTGTAGTCACTCGTAATAAAGTTTCTGTAGCTGACTTACAGTTTATTAGTTCATCGAACAACCCGTTATTCGTCCGCGCTCTTACACTACAATACAATATCGCGCCATCTTCCCTTCCACCACTCATACTCCACTCTCTCTGGTAAGGATCGATATCGATCTATCGATTGTTCCGTTACAATAGATTGAATCCGAGTAAATCTCAGTGTTTTCAATTTTAACTGTAACACAACAGAGTGGAACAATAAGAGTCACATGTAAATCTAAGTTTATCATTTTGGTGCTAGAAGACTCTAGAGGGGGCAAATAAGTTCAATTTCCGGAGGACAGAGGAAACATTGAAAAATTAATTGTTGGCTAGTGAGATTGAGCACTTCCTGGGACTCCAGTTATCATGAAATGATTTCATCCACTCTATATATATATATAAAAAAGGATATCATACACTGGTGGAAATGGAAAGTGTTCACCCAGACAGAAATGAAGGAATTTTAGGAAACTTTGTAGGTAAATCCACGGTCATACCCAGCGGAAATGATAACAAATTGAAATGAATCATGCCAAGTTTATTAACTTTAGATCCACACGTCAGTGTTAGAAGTGTGCCCACCATGCATCCTTGCCGGCATTGACTCAACAAGTGTTCAGATGTTCTTGGGGTATGTTTCTCCACACTTTCGCGATGTGTGCAGTGAGTTGTTTAACAGTTTGTGTTGGATGACCATGTGATCAAATGTGTCTGCACAACATCACAGACATACTCTAATGGTGATAGATCTGGGGACTGTGTGGACCAATCCATGGTTATCACGCTTTGCTACTCTTATGTTGTGATGGCCGTAGCATGGGGGCGGGCATTATCCTATTGGAAGATACCATCTTGGATGGTGGATATGAAGGATATCACAACAGGGTGTATCACTCTGTCATCATGCCTTCAACAATATCCAAAAGAGTATGCTGTCATAACTGATTGCTCCCCAAACCATGACATCGGGGGTTTGACCTGCATGATGTTCTGAAAAAACAGCAGAGTAGGCCCTTTCTCCACCACGTTGGCATACATGTTGTCAATTATCACTTTGCACAGACAAAATCGGGACTCGACTAGTGATTTGCAGTAAAGCAGGTTACACGCTGTTGGCAGTGAAATCAGACTGAGGGAACACAGTAGGTAAGGGTCCAAGAGTTTCACCCGGCTTCCAGCAATCTGTTTACAATTGTCCATGAGGTAGCTCCCTCTCTGTAAACACCGCTGGGATCTGGGTTGCAGTCACCTAACCAGCAGCAACATTCATCTGTACAGTTTGGTGGTCTTCATGTGCTGTCTTACTCCTTAGGCGGGAAACTTTACAACCTTCTCAGCCCATTAATCATCCCAAACCCGCAAAAACCAACCACAATCTAGTCTTTGTCACACAATTCTACTCAGGCCTCGAATCCATTAACAGAAACCTCCACCAGGGCTATGAGTTCCTACAAACCTGCCCAGAAATGACATCCATTCTGCCAAAAATCTTCCCTGCCCTTCCTAGAACTTGTTTCAGCAGACCTCCTAACCTCAGGAAACTTCTAGTCCACAAACGTAGTCTTCCTCATCCCAAGTGTCTTTCCCATGCTGCAGACCCTGTTGCAAGATGTGCGACATACACTATGCCTCCACCACTTTCTGATCATAGGACCACCTGCAAAACCTCCCATGTAAATTTACGAGTTAACATGCAACCACTGCCTGGCTTCATATATAGGTTTGACCTCCTCCGTTTGAATTTACCCCCACAATTCCTGGCCAACAGTCTTTCTGTAAGGCACTCACAACACCCCCCCCCCCCCCAATAATGTTTCTCTGTTGCCAAAGGGCTCATCCAGAAAATTTCTGTATCATTTGAATTTTTTTCTTTTCTGGGTGTACACGCCCCACATCGATCATCTAAAGGTAAGTGGTGGCTCATTTTCCCATCGTAATTTAATTCCTATAAATATGATTATTCAACCTGTATTTGGTGTAACCTGCAACTCGAAGATGCTAATCACCAATCTTACACTCTTCTATTTTAATAATTTGCAATTAAAATCTAAGATTAAAACAAAAAACATATTTAGGATATGAAATGACTCGCAATTAGGTGTGTAAAGTACAAACTTCATCTTTCATATCATATACAAAAAATCAATGATGATACAAATTGCAATATTTTATCAACTGGTTTACTGGATTTTTCATTATAAAAATTCATGTCTAACAAATACACTTGCAAAAAAAAAAAAAAAAAAAAAATGAAGCACTTGGAGGGCATGGTTGGATTACAATATAACTGCATACACATACACACATTAGGTGGGTATGGAAATGATTAGAGTTTCAATTCTATGTATAAAGTATTGTTCTTCTTTAGTGTTTTTGCCAGGACTAATAGGGTATATAACATATAGGGGTATGAACGGTGTTTGCTGTTAATTGATTACTGTGAAGGACACAAAAATGCTGCCCACTCGTATGAGACAATATTATCAGCACATTACAGCATTTTAAAGGGACTTCATTGTGCGCTGCAAGGCCGAATTGTTCAATATCCAGATTTTTGAAGCATCCGGATATGACAGTGGTTCAATGTGGGACAGAGTGGGAACGTGAAGGCAGTCACACTTATCTTGTAGGTTCTGGTCGACCATTTATGACCAAGACAAGGTAGCACCAACCAAATTGTAACCCCCTTCATATGTACCTGCAACCCCAGAACAAATAATGGACTCCCTGCAACATTCCATGCTGTCCCACACCATAGGTCAGAGACTAGCCATGGCCAGTGAAGGAAATTGCTATCACATACGTACGACCACAAAAGATGACCAGGAGGCATTGTGTTCAGCAATGAATCGCAGTTCTCCATTACCTCAGATCAAGGTTTCTCAAAGTGGGGTACGCGAACCCCTAGGGGTTTGCAAGTTGATCATAGGTGATTCGTGACAAGATTTACATTATGGCAGCTGACTAGCTGCCTTGAGCTTCCAACACGCACAATGGTGAACTGAGACTAAAACATGAACAAAATGTTCCTAAAATTGACTTAACCTGCTGCAGGAAAAATGCCCATCTATCACATTAATTAATACCATTTTGCTCTGTCACTGTATTACATTTGTAAAATAAAAATCCTTATTTAAAAAATAGATAAATTAAAATCCAGTTTTTTATAGGGGTTTTTCCACTGCCTGTGAAATTTCGTGCAGCTAAAAGTTTGAGAAACCCTGCCTCAGATGACCATCGTTACTGAGTATGGCAGCGTGCTGTAAAGAGGACCCATTCTTTCAATGTTTTGGAAAGGCACAGCTGTGTTACAAGGGTCATTCAATAAGTACTTAGAAAAACAAATAATTTTCTGTAGATTTTTTAAAAATCTCCTTTTAGCTGAATACAGTTTTCCAAATGCTTCTTTAACATCTCTATGCCCTCCAAAGAGTACAATTTTATAAGTTCTGTATAATGGGCAACTGTTGGGGAAACAGTTGTCCACCAAGCCATTTATCAAAGTTTGGAAATAGAAAAACACTGGAGGCCAAATCTGGCAAATACCATGGATGCTGTAATAATCTGAACTTTAATTCCATAATTTTGGTCATCGACTGTGCACGTGAGCTCTTGTGGATTGTCCTGATGGAAGAGAATCTTTTTCTTTTTCAAAAGAGAAAGTTTTTTTTTCAAGTAATTGGTGTAGATGATTTTGTGTCCATCACTAAAAACTGTGGCCATTACCTTGCCAGCCAATTTCACCATATTCACCTTTTTCTGAGCCTATTCGCTTTCAAAAACGTACACTCTAAACTGTACAGTAGAGTATCCATATTTCGTTCACAGCTATGTACCTATGCACAAACAGGTTAGGGTTGCTACAGAAAAGTGCCAAAACAGCCTCAGAGTCAACTACATGAGTGCATTTATTCTTCAATGAGAGAAAATGGGGCAGGAATCTTGCTGAATTATTTTTCACACCTAATTTTTTGTGAATAGTTGAATAAACCGTACCTTGTGATATGTCTGTGGTCTCTACTATTTTGCGCCCTTTGATTTGCCAATTGTGTAAAACCATATTGTGGACTTTGGCAATGATTTCAGGGGTAATCACTTCCACTGGACATGCTGAACATTGTTCATTTTGTGTGGATGATCGGCCATTTACCCAATTGTAAACAATTGCAGACATAGGAGCAGATGTACCATGAACTTCATCCAGCTCAGTTTTGATCTCTTTCAGTTTTAAGCCTTTTAAATAAAAATGCTTCATCATTGCTCAAAACAATGATTTTTTTTCCATTTTTCTCAATGTCTGCTTAAATCAACAATAACAATGAAACCGTGTGACAGAGGCAACTGAGATTTTATCTGCTATCTAGTGAGTAATGATGCTTACTAATTAAAAATAGTTTTCGACACGGCACGTGCCATCTCTTGGATTTTCTAAGAACTGATTGAACAATTCTTGTACTCCTGTCATTATGATGTGCAGAGCCATTGCATATGACTTTCGGTCATGACTGGTAGTGACAGAGGGAACTCTGACAGCACAATGGTACATTATGTATGCATTCTCATGTGTTACCTATCATGCTACAATATTATGATGCTATTTATTAAACAGGCTGATCCTCATTCACACATGGCATGTGTCTCTATGAAGTGTAGGCATGATATCTGATACTAAGATCTGTTCCCAAATAGAACATGTGTGGGACTAGCTCAGACATCAACTCCTTACCAGTGCAGGATTCAGGACATTAATGACTAGTTACAACAGTTGTATGCCAGATTGCCTCAGGAAGAGGAATACAATGGCATTATGACACCCTTATCAACTGAATCAGTGCATGCATCCAAGACAGATGGGGTGCAATTTCATATTAATATGTAAGCTTAATAAGTGGCCAAGTTCTTTGCAAATTTAACTTTATTCTATAGCCACTGCAGTACATCACAAACTCTGTTAACCCATTAAGTTTAATTTCATTTCCTCCTCCACTTCTGAGTGCTAACTTTTTTCCTGATGCAGTGCATCATATCAAAAACTATAAACACTGACAAAAAAAATTAAGTGCCCACCGGTGATGGGTAAGTAAAGCATTCGATTTTCATGGAGTTAGCTCGCATGTCAAGAAGACACTGGACCCATGAGTGGTGATATCACACACTGGTTGAACTGTCCAATTCAGTCAAACAAGATCACTAGACAGAGACAATGTCTATGGATGCCTTAGGAAGTATTATCTACATCTGTAGGAATTTGGTAGTGGCCACATTATGGGACTGTATAAAGGCAGTGGGTCACATCGTGCGAATTACACAGCATTTTGGGCAGATATCACAATGGCCCAATGTTGAAACTGATGGGTATGTGAAGGTTCACCCAGGACAGACCACACCAAACCAGAATTCATATATTATTTGTCAAGCATCACATAAACCATCTGTATCTGCACCAGCTATCTTTACACAAATATTTCACTAACTTAACACCTCATTCTGCATTGTGTTTTGATAACTGACGTTTGGCAGAGTACAGGTATACAGTTACCTTTGTTTGGTACTGTTAACATCAGAGTGCTGTTGGACCTAGAAGCCTGTGTTTAGTTAGGTACTGGAGTTCAGTTGAAGACATTTGTATTCACATATGTTGGCATTTCGACGAGTACCACTTGTGCTGCTGTTGAGAGAGATTCACCAACGAAGCCCCTAGCATCAAGGTTTGTGAAACCATATAATATTACTTCAGGTAAACTGTGGTGATGATTGGACGGATCCTGACACCATAGTGTTTCATCAGTGCTATTTTGCATCCACAGGTCTTAACCCTACTGAGACAGAAGATTGTTCCATTCTTTCAATAGGTCAATTCCCAATCACATACAGCATATGTGCCTATGGACAGTGGACAGTGTGCATCTAGTGTTGGCCCTTGTATTGGCATCCAGTAACCTGTCCATAATCAAATGAGTGGTTTTAGTTTCAACATCAGATATGATCCAGTCCCAATCTGTTGGATAAAAGGCCAATTGCAAATGTTCTAGGCTGACTTTTTCTAAGGAAAGGACACAACAGCTATGAAACTCCTTCTGAACTAATATAACATACGTAATAAGGCTAGATGATATGTGACTCCTTGCACAAATAGTACCCTCAAGGAGACATTTCTTTTTTACATACAGAAAAAATACTCAATTTTCTGAAATAAATTATACAACATCTTGGTTCTCTGGGTGAAACCCCATCGATTTACTAAAACAACATTTCAGATATCATGTTGCGGCTTTTGTCAGTCCTCTCGTGGAAGTCACAGCATGATGACTGAAACATTAGGTTATAATAAATAAACACAGTTCTATCCAAAGAATCAAGATAATACAGATAATGATCACAGAAGTCTACACAATCAAATGACTCACTGTTGTTCAAGAGAGAGGATGAAATTTGATTTTCAGAATCCAGTTACTGAAAAATATCAGCAGAAAAATTGAAAACATACAAGCATCAGATGCATTGTTTTCATCCAAAAGATCCACCTGCAAGAGTGGCTATATGTCTTAAAGCACTCTGGATCAGGGAGGAACATTAGCCCCAAGTTCAAACCCTAAGCCCAGCATACCAACCAAGCTGACTGCTGTTTTTATGTGGCTTTCACAATCATCAAGACTAATGCTGAGACAAACACTGCCTCATAAGCTATACTTTTACAAATAAAAATACAATTATTCTACAATAAATAAAATAAATGTTTTGGAGACAATTGGTAACACGTAGGTTCCCTCATTAGAATTAATTTCGCCAGTGAAAGATGCACATAGTTCAAAAGTTCATCAGGGTGAGCTGAACATGGTTCTATCAGCACACAAATATATATATATATATATATATATATATATATATATATATATAATCTCCAGCTGCACCCACCTCTCATAATGTTCTCTTGTTGACGAAGGGTTTTTTTCCCGAAAATTTCTTTATTGTTTGTGTTTGTGTCTTTTATGTGTGTTCATGCCCCACATCCATCATCTAAAGGTAAGTGATGGCTCATTTCCCTATCCTAATTTGATTCCTTTCCGCTACTTAGCGTCTTTTTTTCATTGTTATTATATATATATATATATTTAAAAATTTAATGGTAATTACACAGACAAATCAATTCATCACACCTGTATGACACATTATTCAGCTCCCTTTAAATTCAATAATTTTTCAAGGTAGAATAAAATTCAAATGGGAATTATCTAATAGCTGTTACTAAAAATTCAGGATGCAAGCCACACTATCATTTCCAAATTTCCCAAAATTACGCATTAAAATAGGAAATACCAAAATATAAGTAAGAAAAAATATGTAAGAAGCGTTGGTGGAAACATGAGCTAAGTGTATTGTTTCTCTTCAATAAATCAAAATTCAAGGGTAACTACACCAACAAATTAATTCTTTTGAATTGTTTCTTAAATCAAATAATGTCTGCAAAAGCTGTTTACAATTTGTCAAAACTGATTATTTTTTTCCATATAAAACTATGAAATTTTCAATTATCGTTACTAATTTTGGTTGTCAGTTATTACTTAGACATGTTTTCTAATAATAATTTCAGGCTAGGATTTTTAACTATTGGAATCTGAGCAGTTAGAGAAAGATGTATAAGGTGTGAATTTATGAATCTTGGAGTGCTATTTTACTTCATATAAAGATTCTTCAGCAGAAAAAGAAAACATTATATCATATTACAGAGCTGCCAGAATTTGCTGTAGCAGTACTGTATCTATGATATAAGTGAGATGAGTGAATTTGTAGCGTATACCCACAAACTTCAAATCATTTGACTTTAATTTGGAATTGACTGAAACAACCTTATTCCAGAATTTTCTGTTGGTATTTACAATTTATATGGGAGAATTTTCAAAATAAAATGGGTGGTTCACTTTCTGAAAATACAGTATCGAACGGAAATAATTATGTTTCTTATCCATTCTCAATAGAAACAGCTTGAAATTTGTTTCATAAAAATTTATTGCTTTTTTTCTACATGGAACAATGAAATTTACAATCTAACAAATATGTTAGCCACAGATAAAAATCCACCTTAGATTTTAGTCTACATTAACATATCGGAAAATAATTAAAATAGAGACACATTGGGGGAACTGCCTAAAAACTGTAACCAGGATGGATGACAGGCCAAGACCAACATGTCAAGCCTAATCCACAACTGCTGAGGCTTCAAAATTGAATATCCCAAGAATACATTATGCTCTATACTTATCCACCTGTTGATCTTGTCATCTTTTGTAATAAATAAAATTTTCAATTTATTTGTTTATCTTTGTTTTGGTATATAAGGGTTACAAGTGGAAAATAAATAGGACTGCTGAATCTGCAAACTATCAATTGCCTTTTTATTTTAGTTCCAATACTACTTACCCATTTCTGTGCTGCTGAGTGTTCTGGCCATGATGCCAGTAGTTGTGTGTGTGTAATGGAGGAAACCTCTGCGAAGACTGTGGGCGATGGTGACTGCCCCCACGGTGTGAGTTCCCTGGCGTACCTTGTTGTCTTCCAGTGCCACCAAGAGACTTGTTCATATTCGATTTGACTGCTACCAGCTGGTGATAACACATTAGTGATAACAATTTATAACAGTGAATTTGCATTCAAAAAAGTATGAGGGTTACCTAATATATATGTTTTCTAAATAATGTTATTAATTCACATTAAATATTAAAAAAAAAAAAAAAAATAGAACAAGGTGTTTGAAATAAATGTTACCTATCCAAGATAAGTGTCACGACAGGAACAGAACGGATGGCAAGTTAAAAATTTGTCACCAGGTTGTAAGGTCAAATCAATTTACTTTTTTAATCTATTTATGGTCCTCTGAAACTTCACAACATCTAGTTATATCTGTCTAACCGAATATTTGTGTCTTTGGGCAGTAGCATGAGCAAATGAGTCATGATGTTGATTTATCTCTAGGAAACATCTCACAAGTTGCTGGTGGAGGAGGAGTGAGGAAGCATAAAATAATTATTTTCAGTTTTTAAAAAAAAAAAAAAAAACTAATTATTCTCAGAAACAGAAACTATTAATAGAGTGACTGTGTTACTGAAAATACCAACATAATAATCCTGATTTTTGTTGTTGTAATATACTGATATTACAAAAAGTATGTGATTTCAATGAATACAACAAAAATCATTGTCATAAATACCACAATTGGCAACTACTAGTAAAAGTACTGTAATGAGTATTCATAATTAATGTAGACAGGTGTGAAGCATAATCACTATGTTACCATGTTAAAGGCTGGTAAACCCTCCGACAGTTCACAAAGCTGTCATCCAATTGCTCTGTTAATAAGCCGAAAAATCTTGGATGAAATTCCACCACAACAAGCTGGCTTCCATTCAAACAGAAGCTGCACTGACCAATTCCGTTTGTTAACAACATAAAGGGAGGCTGCTTTCTGGAGACAAAATATCAGCTGTATTTATATGAGGATCGGTCAGAAAATAATGCCTCCTGCTTTTTCTCTGTTAACTGTCAAGAAATTCAAATGCAATTACCTAGCTTGAAAACTATAATATTGGTAATTAATGTGTCACTTTTCAATATAATCGGTGTCCATTTCAACAGTTTTCATCCACATTGTGATTTGGAGTTAAAAAAGTTAAATTTAATCTCATAGGTTACTTAAAACATTGAAGAATATCATATTCTAGCAGTGCGAGTGTTAGTGATCTGTTTTATTTATTATAAATCTGTAAATTCAGTGTTTGGTGGCTTTTGTTTATATCCCGGATTAACGCCTAATCTCAATAGTCTTGTTATAGTGTAACAGAATTTCATTGTAAGTTTGTTTTGACAGCATTAGTTTTGTTTTGAAGTAGTAAACCATTTTATTTAATAGAAAAACAGTACAGTGTAAACCGAGTATGTATTTGTTTACATTTGAGGTTAGATCTGAATCAGAGTTCTAGGGTGTCAAATTTCATTGTAATTGTTTAAAAAGTTCTTTTGATATCATTTGTGTTGTTTTGTTGTAAGTCTTGTAGTTGATAAATGTTGTAATCCACATTTTGGAAAAGTTTCGAGTGATTTACATAGTTGTTAGTTTTTTTTTTTTTTTTTTCTAAGAATCGTACTTTTACTTTTTTTCGGCAACTGATACACAAGTAGTTAATTAAAAAGTAAATGTTTTAAAGTTTTTTCTTCTAAGTTCTTAAGTTTTT
Organism: Vandiemenella viatica; assembly: GCA_031002005.1. NCBI lineage: Eukaryota > Metazoa > Arthropoda > Insecta > Orthoptera > Morabidae > Vandiemenella > Vandiemenella viatica. The sequence goes on along the minus strand of JARYHS010013630.1, from coordinate 260,802,787 downwards.
CTGAAAGTATCATTATGGATACTAAGTGTTGAAATTGCTGAAGATTGGTAACAGAAGGAGTAATGTGCTGGGGCTGTGGGCGCTGGTTTCACTGGTGGGGTGCAGCGATGTTGCTAACAGTGACTCTTGTGTCAGTATTGCCTGGAAATGTCACTCCTGCAGAATTAATGATCAGGAGCAGCGGATTCTGAATCTCCAGTCAGATCTGCCAACTGCAGAGATGGATTTAAAGGCCCTGAATGCAGAAAACTCTGTTTTTAGGCTCAGGCAGAACAGTAAGTAGCAGGAACCGTAGAAGACGCTGTCCATCTGATGGTTTCCAGCTGGAGACAGCCAATGTGTTTCGGCCACTGGAGGATCTAGCTGGTGACTTTGAGGACCATCAGGTTGGACTGAATGATCTGGGATCTTGTAAACAAAAGGGAGAACGTTCAGGGGATATCTAAAAGTAAACGCAGGAAGATGATATTACTAGGAAACAGTCGTAGGAGAGGAATAAGTGGGATGGTTCACTCTGACTTGGGGCCAGATTATGAAGTCAGGCCCGCCGTAAGCGGGCGTGCAAGGCGTGCATCGCACTGGGCGGCAAAACCGAGTGATAGTTGCCACTCCATTGTCGCCGCGACAAAATTTACAGTGTATTATGTAGCGGGCGAATATTTTTTTTTTTTTTTTTTTTTTTTGCTCAACAGCTGTTTCGGGCGGCCGGCGACACTCGGTATGGCAACAATGGGGGCGGCAAATAATATTCGAAGGGGCGGCAATCTCACAGTTTTTTTACCCGGTTCGGAAATTTCCTAGCTCCACCACTGGCTGTAGTTAGACATGGGGCGGCATAATCGGTATTGCACGCGGGCTCTCTAACAGCTAGCGGAGGGCCTGTATGAAGTCTGCAGTATTTTCAAACCAAATGCAGATCTTGGAAGTGTAGTAGCAAATGTGGAAGACCCAGAGAAAGATTTCTCAGAGGAAGATTGTATTGTAATTGTGGGAGGACCAGGAAATAAGAACCTCAATTATTCAACTGAGGAAGACATTGCTCACATTTCCAGGAACACACGTCAGGCGAATGTGGCATTTGTGGGTTTGCTTGTGGGTTACGATAAACCCTGGATGTGGCGTAACATTAGGCGTACAAATGCACTGTTGGAAAGGTTTCTCTTACAGCTAGCAAATTCACACATTGGTTTGATAGATGTGGCCTGCATTGGTAGGGAAAGTAATACTCACCAAGGACTCCATCTGAATTTCTTATTGCTGATGAGATCAGGGGATGCCAGGTGAGTGAAACATGTATTCCTGTTATAAGTAGTCTTTAACTCACAGCCCTTCTTAGCGTAAATATAATAGAGTATTAAGATGTCTAAACGAAATTAACGACTCTGCTGATCAAAACTTATCGAAATTAGAAATTCCAACTGACATACTAGTATGTACTAATAAAATAAAAAAATTCAAAGTAATTGAATCAAAGTGTTCAAACAACTATTTTCCATCGAAATATTAGAGAAATATTTAGTAAAACTGATGACACTACCTGATGCCCAGAAGAGATTCAAAATTTCACAAATTTTAATGTAGATGTTTTGTGCATATCTGAACATCATTTGTCTGACACAGGAATATATCAGCTGTCCATCCCAAATTATAAACTAAGCTCTTATTTCTGTAGATGTAAAATGGAAAAAGTGGGAGTGCCATTTTTGTTAAAAATAATATTAAATGCAACAGTGTAGTTGGAAGTAAGTATTGTATAGAACAAAACTTTGAATGCTGTATTACAAAACTGAAATATGGTAAGAAAGAGCTAATAGTAATAGCAATTTACAGGGCCCTATCAGGAAATTTTAGACTGCTTTTGTCTGAGTTAGAGTCTTTGTTAGTATGTTTCACAAAGAACAAACAAATAGTTTTATGTGGAGATTTTGATGTTGACTTTCTTAATCACAGCAATGAGAGGCTAGATAGGGAACCCTTGATGTTGTCTTTTAACTTAACAGCACTTCTAAATTTACCTACATGAATACAAAATAAGAACAGGAATGCAATTGATAATTTTTTTGATGGATATCTCACAATACAGTAATTACAACATACTTCCCGTAATAAATGGCATCTCAGATAATGATGCTCAGTTGTTATGTATCATGTCCAGAAACACTGTTAAACAAATAAAGAAAAGCTGGGTATATAGAAGAAATATTAATGAAAACAATATAAAACATTTCATAGATTCCTTAACCCTTTGACTGCTGTTGACGTCTATACACGCATGCTGCTTGCAGGCCCCGAGTGCTGATGACGGGTATAGCCGCAGCCGTCGGATTTCCCTTGAGTGCTGATGACGAGATAAGCCGCACCCGCCTGCCGCTACCTGTGTGCTGATGACGAATATAGACGCGCCGCTACCTGAGTCGTACAGCGGACTTCTCGCCACATTTCTCAATAGCCTTTCGCAGTTTTGGTCGCTAGCTTATTGTACGAATGTTTGTCTGCTGGGAGCCTAGGCTTCGCTCTACAGTTCACTGTCCAACGAAAATTAAATCAGCTGTTCTTTGTGTCCTGTATTTTATAAAGAAAATTGAAAGACGTCGCTGGTGCATTGAGGAATAAATCATGGAGATTCTTACGATGAGCGACACTGAGGATGAACTACTTCATTTTGATGGAAGTGATAGCTTTTCCACAAAATCGGAAAGCTGTACTCCTAAAACATACTCGTCAGGAGGGGTGACAATGCAGTCTCATGTTTCAACAAGTTAGTTGTTCTGAAGAATCAGAAAGTGATAGTGAAACGGCTACGAAGAAATTACGTCTTGGCGATAAATCTAACTAGAAAATCACTTTTCGTCCAGTTAGTCACGCATTTGATGTTACACTATTGGGAAATGCGTGTCAAATAGGGAATGTGTCAAGTATTCTGTCAGTTTTCATGTTATTTCTTACAGAAGAACTGACGAAATATATAGCTGATGAAAAGAATCGGTTTTGTATAACCACTATGAATAATACTCCAGAATCATAGCTTTCTCGAATATCAAAGTGGAAAGATACTGGATATGATGAAATGTATTGTTTCAGAGCTATTTGTCTTCTGATGCCTAGCGTGAAAAAAATTGAAAATTAGGGAATATTGGACCAGAGATGTCCTTCTAAATACTCCAATTTTTAGTGAACTTATGTCCAGATACCTCTTTTTGTTACTCTTGGTGAGGTTTCGTGCGATTTCGCCGCAACCCGCCCCCCCCCCCCCTCTCTATTTCACATCACGTAATTAATGGACAGACACTTCATAGCTTAGAAATGAAAAATCTGTTGAGTACTTATGTGGAACAAATTTCATCAAAGAAACAAAATTACGTATAATCGGGTAATTACAAAGCGCAGCAAACATTCAGTCAACATCGAGATATTTTGGGTGTCTACATCTACAAAGATATTCCGGAAACCAAATTTCGGTGTGTGGGGGAGGCTGCTTGAACAATTATCATTTTAAGGTCTCTTTCTATGGTATTCGTGAATAGCGCGAGGAAAAATCGGATGGCTTTAACTCTCTGTATGAGTTCGAATATCTCTAATTTTACAGTCGTGGTCTGAACGTGGTATGTAAGTGTGGAATAGAATATTTCTAGCATTTTTTTCGAATCAACAATAACACTCTAATACAGTAAGGGACCTACAGAAACTGCCAAGAAAGAACTGTAAACTATTGACGTAAATTTAAGAATCACCACGCTTTCGACAAAAGCTGCTAAAAATCGAGAGAAAAATGCAAGCAAGAAATAATTATTAGTTATGAAAAATAGGGTTAATGATTCAGTTTTATTCTGTAGTAATTTATTTGCAGAGAAACTATGTAGTGAGAGCATTTATTCTGTATCAGTCGTGAGAGGTCACAGTGCTTCAGCCAGAAACATTCAGCACAGGGCGGGTGGAGCCGCTTGGACGGCTCCGTCCCCAGGGATAATCACTTAGCGCAGGTAGCCGGCCACAGCGCGGCAGGTACACGATCAGCCGTCAGCAGTCAAAGGGTTAAATAATGAATCCCTACTGGTCAGAAGTGTACACCACACAGGGTGTTAATTCAAAATTTGATTCATTTCTTATTATATTTGTAACACAAGAAAGTGGTTTTTTTTTTTTTTAAATGAATTCTTATTAAAAGGTGTGATTCCAAATAGACTAAAATATGCAGCTGTAAAACCATTGTTTTTAAAAAGGAGAAGCAACATGTGCAGATAACTATCATCCCATTTCATTACTTTAAGGATTCTCAAAATTTGGGTTCTGAAAAAAGGATCATCCTTAGAAATGGATATATATTCATTTTTTAAATAACACATTTGAGGAACTGAATAATAAAATGAGCCCTGTATGAATATTTTGTCATCTTACAAAAGCATTTGACTGTGTAAATCATGAATTACTTATGAAAAAAATTGAATACTATGATATTTATGGAACTGTAGGTAAATGATTTAAATCATACATGGAGAGTAGAATGCAAAAAGTTTCCATTTTTTATTCTAAAATAAGTAAAGGTGCTTCATCAGATTGGGAGAAAATAAAACATGGAATTCCACCCCTCCTGTCTTTATAATCTATTAGTATAATAGACAAGATGTAGCGTGTCACACCTACGTCATGTCACGTGGTGACGTCAAGCTATGACGTTGCGCTATGACGTCACGCTTTACGATATTATTTGTGGGAGTGCGCGTTATTTAATATCATTTCCAAGCAACAGTGAATAAATTAACTCACAGAATACTGAAATAAAAGTATGTATTGCATTAAAATCGATATATCAATCATTAGATGCTTATATTTACGTAATATTCTTTTGATATATTGAAGTATTCCTTAAATTCTTTGTCCATAGATATTGTAAGATAAAAGCTTTGTATTTCTTGCATCAGTGCTGCTAAATGTTTGGTTAGAGTATAACTAGCATGGATTAGAATTACAAGTTTCATTTGACGTTAACGCAGAGGGCATGAATAATTTAGTTTTTTTTTTCAAAATTTAAACTGTGTCCTATTACTGAAATTATTTGTGTTTAAATTGGCATATTAATTATCAGTTTTTTTACTGAAACATTACATGGTTCAAATGAAAGAAGTTGCAAATTGTTCGCGATATATACGGCCTAAACCACAATGAAATATTACATGGCATAGCTTAAGTTGTTATAGCATCCTTCGAACTTGCTGGAGTCATTATTTCAGCAGATGTAAGCTTTCTTAGCCATTAAAATATCGATCTTCATCATAGGTAGCTATTAAGAAAGAAATGTGTCAGAACCTGTGAAGATTTGGGATCAAGTTTATATCGCGATGCATGGAATGTATTAAATTGCGCGTGATTGAAGCTTTGCTTTTCTATCAGAAATTTTAGAAGATATTATGGTTAAGCTGAAATGCAACCTGGACCAAGATGACAACTGAAGCTTTTTGCTACAGCACAATGAAGGATAAATTACAATGAGCTTTATTTTGTAACAATTCTGATTAGTTAAGCAACTGCAGAGAAATACCCACGTTATTTAATAACATTTCTAGGCATCCACGAATAAATTAACTCACTGAAAATACTTATTAGTTGCTTAGATTTATTTAATATTAGTTTATGTAGAAGTATTTGTTGATATCACATATATGTAAGTTAATTTTCGCAATGTTAGCAGCATTTTTGATAGATTGTTATTAGAATTGGCACTTGAAGTTACAGCAGAGGGCACGCGTTTTTTTTGTTTGTTTTTGTTTTTTTTTTCTGTTACTTAATTCATTACTTCGTTCTAACGAAAGTGTTGCTAACATTTTTCGGTTGCGGAGCTTCTTACGTTTCAGAATTTTTAATTTAATTCATGGCGACGTTTCGGAAAAAAGAAGGGTGCAAATGTGAAGAAGATGCCATTATAACGAAGCAATTGATACAAATTTCAACAGGGCAGTACCAGTTTCCGGCCGGTGGAAAATATCACCTTCCACCCATTAAAACTAATATTACGTTGGAATGACGTAAGCTGTTAAGATTTATTTTTAATTTACTTTGGTTTTACTGATGCCTTATTTCAGCCGCATGTAACTGTGTCAGCTATTCAAATGTGTTAGTATAATTCTGAATAACGAATATAAAAAATTAAGATTGAAGAACCCTTATAGATTTTTTATTTGGTTTATTTCGCGATGCAATGTGACCATTGAAATGTGATAAGTATATGTATTAATATGGGTGTAAAGTAAGTATTGTTTCTCTGGCGGCATGTTTAGCACATGAAGGAAGGAAATATTTCCTCCATGGTTTAGCGTAGTACTGTATGTGGTTATGGGATTCTACAATAACCGTGAAGCCGCAATTTGTTGATGGATTCTTATGTAACTCGACGAAAAAAACTGAAAGTAGAGAATAAAATGTTTTGATATCTTACTTAATTCTCGAGATATTGTATCTCAAAATTGACGTGGTTAGGTTGAAATGCGGCCTGGAACAGAAGAAAACTTTCGACAGTGCCAAATTTGATGATGATATCGTATGTAACTCGAAGAGACAAATTGAAAACAAATAATACATTTTCTTTCAATATCTCGCTTAGTTCTCGAGATATTGTATCTCAAAATTTAGGTGGTTTGGGTGAAATCTGGCCTGGACCAGAAAAAACAAACTACCAAAACCGCTATATCTACATGGTGGAAATGCACTATATGTGTTTTATTTTCTTCCTGGTGGTTGTTGTTAGGTTGAAATATGTCCTGGACCAGAGGAAACTTCACCAAAATCACAGTTATAATTGATTTTCAACATGCTATATCTCGAAAACCAAGAAAGATATCAAAAAATTTTATTCTTTATTTTTGATTTATTTCGTCGAGTTCTACAAGAATTCATCATCAGATTGTGGCACCACGATAATGATTGAACTGCCTGTTGTTAGATTGAAATGTAACCTGGACCAGGATAGCAACAGAAACATTTTGTTATTGCGCAAGGCAATAGGAATTATATTATGATTTACTTTTGTGTTTATTTTAGCGATTGTTAAGAAATGATTTGCCAGAATACTGAAGTTGTTATGATTTAATTTAGTATCCTTCGTTTTCACTCTGGTCATTATTTCAACTGTAGGCTATGTAATTTATGTCATCCGTTCACACTATTCGCATTATTGGCAAAGATTGAGGTTAGACTGAAATGCGACCTGCATCAAGTTGACAACTGAAACGTTTTGCTACATCACAAGGGATGAGAAATTACAGCACATTGAGCTTTATTTCAAAACAATTCTGTTTAGGTAAGCAACTAAAAAGAAATTAATTGCCAGAATACTCCAAACCCGTCAATTTTGACGGGCTTTGTGGCTAGTACATTAATAACCTTCCTGGAAACTTATCTGATAAAGTTAAGAGTTTTTATTTGCAGGTGACACTAACCAGACTGTGAGAAAAACATCAAAAAGTAATCTAGAATTTAATGTAAATGAAGTATCTTGTGAAGTAGCAAATTGGTTTAAGGCAAATTAAATTTTGAAAAACATATTATATTAGGTATAAAACAAAAAAATTCAGCACAGCCGGATTTACAATTAAGCTATAAAAATAACACAATCTTAGAAACAAAGAGTATAAAATTCCTTGGTATTAAAATAGATGAGAAACTCTGTTGGCACGAATATATCACTTCACAACTGAAGAAGTTAAGTAGTCCCACCTTTGCAATACGAACAATTTCTCTGAAAGCAGATCTAGAATTAACAAAACAGGCGTACTCCTCATATTTCCATTCAGTGATGTCATATGGCATAATTTTTTGGGGAAACTCTTCACAAAGTAAAAAAGTTTCCAAAGCACAGAAAGGAGCTATTAGGATGTTGTGTAGGTTAAAACCAAGAACTTCTTGCAGACAACTTAAAAAAACTCAATATTCTTAAAATGACTTCTCAGTATGTATAGTCTCTCATGTGCTTTGTCATAGAACATTTTAACCTGTTTACATCTTACTCACAGTACACAATTTCAATACAAGAAGCAGAAATAACTTGCACGAAACACAAACATCTCTGTCATTATTACAAACAGGAGTTAATTATTCTGGAATACATCTTCCCAAGAGTATAAAACAGTTTGAAGATAATAAAGATAGATTGTTAAAGAAAAACTGAGAAATTATCTTTTGGCAACTCCTCCTACTCTATTCAAGAATTAGAACAAAATAATTAATTGTATTCAATATGAACTTTTGCAAAACTTAGTTGTAAAAATTAATGTTTATTTTTATTCTCTTTATTTGTCTTGTAATATTTGATTGTTTTCACTATTAATTTTTTTTTAATAAAGCCTTGGTATGAATTCTGGTCTAGTTAAAAGCATGGTCTTGCTTCCTAAGCCATTGAAACACAGATGTTTTGATGGTAGATAGATAGATATGTTCACTTTGATCCCATGTGAGAATAATCTCGGGGATGTGGAACAGTACATACACTTATTAGTAATGTCAATATTACTATATAATTGATAATATTATATATTGACAAGAAGTTAGTTATGAACCATTAGTATAACCAATATTTCCTGTAATCTACAAATACAATCTCGAGTTAGTTAATACTTATTATGTGGAACAGTGTATAAACTTGTTACCAGCATCTAACAACCAGTTATTTTCTTACCAACCAGTTACCACAACTCGTAAGCAGTCAATTACTTAAAAACCTGTTAGTATCATAATTTTTACAGCAGTTTTTGAGTGCATGCTATCCCATGTTAGTTATTATATATGAGTGAAATTTTGTAAACAGTGTAATTACTTCATTTGTCAAAAGTTTCAACAGAAAGCAAAAACCATATATCATTTTAGTAATTGTGGACAACTTTGTCACCTTTCCCTTCCATACACCATATATACTATTTTATCAGTCATTCTTAGTTACCAAATTCCAAGAAGAAAATTCTTTTACAGAGTAAAATGGATTCTGAAGCAGAAACTCTTTCAGTTTGGACTTAAAGTAGTTGGGTTTTTGTAGATAACATTTAATTTCTGTTGGTAAGACATTGAATAAGGAAGCTCCAGTAAATGTTAACCCTTTCTGTACAATTGACAGTGATTTGTAATCCTTGTGAATATTATATTTATTTCCTAGTATTATGGCTATGTATGTCAGCATTAAGATTGAAGTGTTCAGGATTTTCCACTACAAATGATAGTACAGAGTATACATATCGTGCTGGCATTGTTAGTACACCCAGGTTTTTAAATAGATTTCTGCACGATGTCTGTGGGCTTGCTCCACAAATAGTTCTTATAGCACGTTTTTGCAATTTAAATACCCTCTGTGCTTGTGACGAGTTTCCCCAGAATGAGATGCCATAAGTGAGCAGGGAATGAAAATATGCAAAATATACTAACTTTCTGGTTTCTATATAGCTATTCTAGATATTACCATAAGTGAAAATGTTGCAGAATTCAGTTTTTTAAGAAGTTGTTGAATATGCTGTTTCCAGTTCAATTTGTTATCTATACATACACCCAGGAATTTTGTGAAATTACTTTCATTGATTGCTTTTCCTTCTGATATCACATTATAGCTGTCCTTTGTTTTATTTTTTGTAACAAACTGAAGTAACTGTGTCTTTTCTACATTAAGTATTAGTTTGTTGGCACTAAACCACCTGTTAATTTTCTTTATAGCATCATTTGCTGTGTTTTCGAGGTTTTGTGCTGATGGGTCTTTCAACGATATGCTGGTATCATCTGCAAAGAGCACCATGTGTTCATTATCACCTAGTATATGTGGAGAGATCATTATATAGATTAAGAACAGCAGAGGGCCAAGAATTGAGCCCTGAGGCACACCACATTTAACTATACCCCATTCTGAGTTTATAAGCATTTCCTGTATTAGCATCTTTCAGTGATACACATTGCTTTCTATTTTCCAAGTAAGATTTAAACCAAAGTCCTGGCTTACTACTAACTCCATAGTGGTCTAATTTACCTAGTAGAATCTCATGATCAACACAGTCAAAAGCCTTAGCAAGATCACAGAATATACCTAGGGAATTTAATTTTTTATGCATTGATTCCAGTATGTTGTTTACAAAAGCAAAAATTGCTGAATCTGTTGAAACGCCTTGTCTAAAACCAAACTGTACATTACTGAGTAGGTCATTCTTTTGTAGATGTGCATACACCCTTCTGTACATTGCTTTTTCAAAGATTTTTGAAAATGCTGGTAGAAGTGAAATGGGTCTGTAATTCTCAATTTTTGAGGTATCACCCTTTTTATAAAGCGGTTTGATTATTGACTTCTTGAGTGAGTCAGGGAAGATACCTTCTTCAAAAGAACTATTACAAATATGACTAATAACTCTACTAATGCTGGTGTTACATAGTTTCACTACATGGGTTGAAACCTCATCATAACCAAATGACTTTTTATTTTTGAGGGATTTAATAATTTTTTCAATTTCATTTTGACTGGTGGGAAATAGAGACATAGGTGCTGTTTTTGGTGACAAGGATTTAAGTATTGCTATAGCATCCATATTCCCATTATATTTTCCTTTTATTTTTTCAGCAACTGTTAAGAAGTAGTTATTGAAAGCACTTCCTACATAAGAGGGGTCATTTACAAGTTTATCATTAACGCTTATAGATATAGGTTTGTGTTCAGGGGATGATACAGTTGTTTCCCTTTTAATAATGTTCCAAACACTTTTTATCTTATTATCTGAACTACTAATCTCATCATTTATGGCCAAAAGTTTAGATTCTTTTATTACTTTGGTTAAAATTCTACAGTATGTTTTGTAATGTTGTTTGAGAAGCCTATTATCACTATTCCTAACTTTTACATATAATTCCCTTTTATGTCTGCAAGATGTTTTAATACCAACTGTAACCCAATTTTTGTTTACTCGTTTTTGACCAATTGGAGCTAGTTTTGTAGGGAGACACCTTTCGTAAATTTCCAAAAACCTTTGGTGAAAGTAATTGAATTTATTATTTACCCCTTTTAATTTATAAACAGTGCTCCAGTCCTCATTGAGAAGTTCATCATTTAATGTTTTTATTGAATTGTTCTTTAATGGCCTAACTCTGACAAATCCTTTCTTTTTGTTATTTTCATTTCCCACAACATCCAAAGTAATTATTTGAGCATTATGGTCTGACAAACCATTTTCCATTGGAATTGTTCCATGTATTTGTAATTTATTGGGCTCTACAAAAATGTTATCAATAATGGTACTACTATTTTTTTGTGTTCTAGTTGGGAAATTTACAGTGTGATAGAGATTGAATGATCTAAACATTCCTAGAAGACAATCTGTCTGGTTACATTCTACAGCAAAATTTATGTTGAAGTCTCCACACAGGATAATTACCCTTTTAGTTCGTGATAAATTTATTAGAACCGCTTCAAGTTTATTACAAAATTTACTGAAGTCTCCTGTGGGAGCCCTATAAACTGCCAGCACTATAAGATATTTGTTTTCTAATTCTAACTGTATTGCACAACATTCAAAATCTTGTTCTATACAGTATTTACTTACATCTAACGATTTTGTCTCAGTATTTTCTCTTACTTATATTGCTGCACCACCCATTCTCATCTCTGACCTGCAATAACATGAAGCTAATCTATACCCAATAAAAGGGAGGAAACATATTTCAGAATTCTTTAGATGATGTTCTGTCAGACATATGATATTTATGCTAAGATTCAATGATTTTTGGGTTTCTTCTATAGATATTATCAACTCATCAAGTTTGCTTGCGATACCCCTAATGTTCTGATGGAACAAAGCTATTTTAGACTGACATTCTTTATTTTTGACTGTAATATCATTATGTACATTTCTTAAATAACGCTTCCTACTCTTGAAATTTGGCCTAAAAAAGACTGAGTCCTACCACCAATTATTATCATCTTTAAAGAGAATCCCATGATAAGCTTCTTTTAGTGGCCCATACAGATGGAAGTCTGATGGTGCTAGATCAGGGCTGTATCAGTGACGAGGCAATACTTCCCATCCGATATTCACTTTCTCTTCAGTGGTGTGACAAATGAGATTGTCTTGCATTGTCACAAAAAAAGGGGGGGGGGGGAAAGTCAGCCATGGTTTTTATTGGATGAAATCAGTGAAGACATGTTTTAAGTTTTTTCAGGTTTCACCATATTGGACAGAATTTATCATACATCCCTGCTCCAAACAACCAACCATAATCACACTCTCTGCATCGCAGAACACTGTCACTACAAGTTTTCCAGCCGATTGCACAGTTTTGAATTTTTTCTTCCTCGGTGAGGTTTTGTGATGTATTTCCAATGACTGCCTCTTTGATTCAGGTACAGAAAAATGAACCCACATTTTGTCTCCAGTCACAATTTTATCTAGAAACTGTTCTCCCTCAAAATGGGTGTACTGCAAGTGTTCGGAAGCTATTGTTTCACTTGTCTCTCTATTTCTGTCAGTTAACATTCTTGGTACCCACCGTGAACAACTTTTAAGTACTCCAGATGTTGAATGATTGTTATCACAATGCCTTTACTGAGGGATAGAATGCAATACAATTCATCTGCTGTCACCATGAACAATGTCATCGACTCGCTGACTGTTGCATGGAGTCGCTGCAGTTGATGGCCCGCTGCTTCACTTTTCATTGGCTAACGTTGTTCGCCCTTCAGTTTTGTTACAATGGTAAACCATGATTTAACAAAGTTGCATCACTGTACATATTTATCAGCCTTTCATGAATGCATATCACCTTCTGCATTCAAAAATTCAATCACAGAACACCATCTAATATGAACATTGATCTCAGTCATTTTGCAAGTGGGTGCAGCGCTGCTGCCTTTTGATGCAGAAAATTGCTACTGCAGTGAAATAGAGAAGAAGGATTGAGGAATTGTGCCAAATTCAAATTATTAACTAACCTAATCAAGAAGAATTTTTTTTGGAGGCATTAGTTTAACAGGTATAACAGCAACATAAAACGTAGTTCAGAAGCAAGGGTTAATTTTCAAGTTTATCTACATCGTTCCATGCCAAAAACTCGCAAATCGTAGTGATATGCTAAGCAACAGAGTGTTTCAGATAACTACAGCAAATAACAAAAGGAGAAAAATGGTCTCCCACAAGGCGTTGTACTAGCTCCCTTTCTTTTCACCCCATTTACTGCTGCAATGTCCACAACAACATCACTGAAATTTGGATATTCTGATTGGGAACTGGCAATGCAGCACAAAGTTAAAAAGGAAACCTAGACCATTCTCAATTATGACCGAATAATCTTGGGAAACTGCTTTCACCAGTGGGAGCTCTAGCAAAGTGCAAGTAAGCTGGAAGCTACATGTTATCACTTGAAAAATAAACTGGTCAATAGAAAGGAAAGGTGTTCAAGCCGTAATAAATATCCAATGTATTTACACCAGGAATCACCTTGGATATAACCATGAGATAAAGACGCTACCTAATAAACACAGCTGCACACACAATACTAGGAACAACCTCATATGAAAGTAGCGTCGCACAATGGACCTTTGTGGCAACACTGCTTGAAGATCACTCACAAAATCAATAACAAAACTGACTGAGAGTATCACTAATCAACTCTTAGGAGGCCGACCTACATTCCTTTAACTGCAGTTATCTGAATGAAGATGTGTAGCCTACATTCAGTTTTTGGTTTTTCAGATCTCTCAGTTCCGACATTCAGTGCAGTCATGACGATGGACAGTGGAGAGCTGCCGTTTGTTATGTGGTTGCTGCTGTGTTGGTAGAAGATGAGCAACAAAAGAAAAAGTGCCATAAACGTTGGAGTAAAGACTGGTTTCTGCAAAGAAGTGTTTTGCCCTGTTATTATCACTTACTGAATGAGTTATAAGACAGAAAGGAAACAAATCATTTCAGTAATTACCTGATAATGTACAATGTTATTCTAAACTTTCTAATGTAATTAAACAGGGTGGCCACAAGGTACTGATTTAAAAATTCCCTGATATTTCCAGGTTTTCCAGAAAAATTTGCCATATTTTTCCATTATTTAGAAAATTTATTTGCATGACTAAGATATTTAAAGTTTTAATTAGATTTTAATTGTAAATAATTAAATGTGGTATAAAACTCACAAAATTAGAAAAAGAATCACGTTTAAAAATGTTTATTTGAATATTTTATAAATAATTTTATTATCTTATAAAGCTTAATTAAAAATGATTGGCACAAAAATAAGTTAATGACTAGTATGAACAAGAACAAATTAGTAATCTTTCAATATTTGGTAGATAAAACATTTGAAGATTTTTAAATTGTTCATCAATTAACTTGACTCAGTCAAAAGCTTAGCTTTTATATGCCTTTTTTCATTTGCTACACTTTTAGTTTCAAATCTTCTGGTTTAGTTATTGTAGTTTCTTTTGTACCATCTTCTATTTCTTCTATTGCCGAGTTAACACTTTCACGCAAGTTTCCGTGAGTCTACGTAAGATAGCATGAACACAAGTTTGTATATACCGTGCAATCGTGTAGGCTCACCTTGTGTGGTTGCCCGCCTTGGCAGTGGTTTATTTGGTGAGAGTCAAAGGCATGAGCACAATGTTTATAATATCGCATCGATTCAGCATTTGAAAGAGCTCTGAATGACGCATAACTTTATAAACCCTACCTACATAGACCTCTGGTTAGTATTTACATGATCTTATGTATTATTTTGTCCCTACTTTAATTCGCCTTAAATCATTAATACAAAAAAGCTATAAAGCCCTATAATTATTGCTATTCACATTTTTGCTGGCATTGGTATCTTGGATTTAGGCTTTTGTTTTGATATTAAAGGTTCAATTTGTCTCAAAAGAAGTTCAAAACCAGCTTGTGACATTCTACAGAACTTGCTACACTTTTCTTTTCAAATCTTCTGATTCAGTTATTGTAGCTTCTTTTGTTCCATCTTTCTTCTGTTGGCTAGATAACACTTTCGCGCAAGTTTCCACGAGTCTACGCAAGATATCATGGACATGAGTTTGTATAAACCGTGCAATTATGTAGGCTCACCTTGCGTGGATGATCACCTTGGCAGTGGTTTATTTGGTGAGAGTCACACGAGCATGATGATTATAATGTAGCATCAATTCAGCATTTGAAAGAGCTCTGAATGACGCAAAACTTTATAAATCCTATCTATTTAGATCTCTGGTTAGTATTTACATGATCTTACATATTATTTTGTACCTGCTTTAATTTTCCTTATATCATTAATACAAAAAAGTTATAAAGCCGTATAATTATTGCTATTCACATTTTTGTTAGCATTGGTATATTGAATCTAGGCTTTTGTTTTGATATTAAAAGTTTAATTTTTCTCAAAAGAAGTTCAAAACTAGCTTGTGACATTCTACAGAACTTCAAAGACCACAAATTCATATATATATATATATATTGAACATCTGTTTCACACTTTGCTTGAAAGTGTAAAACTGTTTAGTAAAACACCTTTATAAACTCACTACTCTATGATTGCTGTTTTATGCAGTAAAAAATATAATTTCGAAAGCTGAGTTCCAGAGAGAGTGAAAACAGCAGTTCGTGTCAGTGCTCATGTACAAACATCTCGTCGTCTTATCTCGACGAGGCGCAAGACGAGATGCAAGTTGCTAGTGTAAATGCAGCATTTGTTGGCTATTTTATGTCAAAAATATGTAAGTTGAATTATTTAATGCAAAATTTAATTATTAAAATAAATTATTAAAAAAAATACAAATTTTGTGTTGTTGCAAATTAAAATTCCCTGATAATTTTTGAAATTACTTGGATTCCCTGCTATTTCCATGATATTTCATGGTTGCTTTAAATTCCCTGATAATTCCCGATATTCCAGGTTTTCCAGGTTTGTGGCCACCCTGTTAAATTAGTATTCACTAGTAAAGACAAAAACGTCTGAGTTGAATCGAAAATTCAAAAGTAATTGGTAAAGAGTTTTGGAGAGTTGAAATTGAGGACAAATTAACATAAAAATATTATAATTTACATTTTATTACAAATTACTTAATTGAAAATATAAAAAATGATATTTATAAAAAAAATATTTATTTATATATTGAAATTTCAATTTTTTAAATGAAGATGATTTTTAAACGTTTTTAACAATTATTTTCATTATTTTAAATTAGTACAATTTATAGTATTTGGTGCACAATATTTTTGATTAGCCTGTATTTTGAAAATATAAATAGATTTGATGATTTCCCTACACATGACCAGGCATAAGCTGCCTATTGGAGAAAAATGTATTCCAATCCAAGCTGCAAACTGACATTGTTTGGGCCTCAAGACTAATTTACGGTCATACCAAAAGCCAAACGAATCGGAAATTGAAAACTTTTAAATGGTATTTGAGATTCTGAAGGTATCATTGGAATACGCGGCAACAGTACAATTTCTCCTTTAAACTTTCCAGTCAAAATAATTGCTTGAAGAACATTTCCGGTGATCCTTTTGATGGCCAAACGTGTACCGTTGTATGACCTAGGTGGATTCAACTTACTAAGAAGAATAATCAGTGAAGCAATCTTTAACCGAAGATTGTTTGGTGCCATTGCTGGTATATCCAAAGAATTTAAAAACTCAGTTTGAAAATTTACGGCTTCATTTTCATCTATAATAGTGTCTATTGATTAAAAAGACATCAGATCACCTGCCAACAGTTAAATTCGTCGACGTCAAAATGTTTTGATGCAAAAATAGCACGATTACTGAGCCAATCATGATCTAAGCAATTATTTTAATATATTCGGGAACACACTGTCCCAGTTACGCGTTGCTGTACGAAATAATATCAGTGAAGAGCATGGAAAGAAAAAAAAATTTGAAAGGAGATTTCAAGTATGGCAGGATTCCAAGGTAGAGAGGAGAGAAAGAGAAAACACAGTGCAATAATGAAGGAGTACTGTCTGTTCCACATCATATGTGTGTTTCTTGAATTTTGACTGTGCTTTGTATTGTGCTATAATTATACTATATTGTTGTGTATCATTTGTTTGTTATTATACATAACGACAAAGTAACTACACACGTGAATATAACATTGAAGCAAACGTTACCATAAATTGAATTGTTTATTTCAGAAACTGTCAACTGACATTTTTGTCAAAATTGAGATAAATACATATTATGGCTCATGATGTGTAAACACACGTTTGAGCAGAAAACCGTCAATGGCCATGCCTCTGTATTGGTTTTTTCAAACATCGAACATTGAATTTAGTGCAGAAAGCCACTAAGCGGCATCAGATGGCGGGTTTCTCCACTAAATTTCATGTTCGTCTTGTGCCACTCCTGTTTTAACCAATCGTTCTACTACTTCAAACAGCAGTTGTTGTCAAGTGTTAAATCATTTAACATTTTTGTGTGGTTTCACGTTGCTTTTGTGACAGTTTCCTGTAAGAAATGAATAGTGTAAGTTCTGATGATGAACCCCCACCAAAAAGGAAACAAGGCATTTCCAATGAAGATAAATACAAATGTAGTGTTATATGACAATCAAGAGTGAAAGGTGAAGAATACACAAACTGTATAGGTAACATTGTTCCAGAAAAGTCTATTGCTGATGTGCTTGGGTGCAAATGTCCACGAAAATGCAGTTCATCTGTTGTTAATGATTCTAAAATTCAGATCTGGAATTTTTTCTTCTCGGTTCATTCTAAAAATCAAGATTTATATTTCCAAAGTGTGATAGAAGCAAAGTAAATTACGCATAGAGTAAAAAAGATCACAGATTGCTCTGCTGGTACCGAGCGGTTCGAAGCCCCGTCTGGGCATCCAGATTTGGGTTTTCCATGGTTTCCCAAATCACTCCAGGCAAATGCCAGGATGCTTCCTTCAAAAGGCCATGGCCGAATTCCGTCCCATTCCTTGCCCCCCATCCTTTCCCGTCTCTAAAGATCTCGCTGTTGAGAGACGTAAAGCAGTTAAAAAAGAAAAAATGCTCTGCTGGTGCAAAAGAACATCAGTCTTCGCAAACAAAAAATAAATCTTTTGTGTACAATGTAAAGGTTAATGAAGTTTTTACTCCAGTTTGCAAAAATGTATTTTTGTAGATACATGACTTTTCTCGTGACAGAATTGCAAGGCTGATTCATTTATTAGTTCAAAATAAAACACCTGTCAACATGAGAGGAAAAAATCGCAGTGGAAATGCGATCGAAGGTAATATTTGTGTCATTATCCATGAACACATGTCGCGATTTGAAATGGGGGAAACACACTACGCGACAACTAAGAAACAATATTTAGATGCACAGTTGAATATAAGAAAAATGTATGAAATGTTCCAAATTGACTACCATGATTTAAAAGACAAAGTAAAATATAATTTTTATTACAAATATTTCAAGGAAAATTTCAGCTTATCATTTGGGTTGACCACAGGTTGACGTCTGCAGTCAATGTGATAACTAAGAGACCCATGTTTGAGTGACAATGCAAAGCACAGTGTAACAGCTGAACAAATACTTCTCAAGCGAAAAAGTTTTATGCCAAACAAAAAAAAAAATGACTGAAAACAAGGATGAAGATACAGTAGCGCTATGTTTCGACTTCATGCAAAACCTCCCGCTTCCAAATATTCCAGTTCAGGAAGTCTTCTACATGTATTTTGTGTTCACGATATGAAGACAAATAAAGCAAGTAATCACATTTACCATGAAGGTCAAGCCAACAAATCTCCGGAAGAGGTGTGCTCAATGTTATCACATTATTTGAAAACTGAAGTTCTTGTTGGAGTTAAACATATTGTTCTCTTCATTGATGGCCCATCAGGCCAAAATAAAAATCATTGTGTTGTTCGGTTTCTGATGAACCTTTGTGATAGTGAGTCACCATCTCGAATATTCCCCTTTTACCCAGTCAGAGGACATTCATTTCTACCCTGCGACCATGATTTTGGTTGTGTAAAACGTCTTGTGCGACAAGTGAACAGAGTGTACATTCCAGAGCAGTATGCTGAGATGATTATTAGATCCAGTAAAACAGGGAGTTATTTCTGTCTACCAAGTAACCAGAGACATGATCTTTAGTTTCAATATGTGGTGGCCCCAGTTTTATAAAAAAAAAAAAAAGTGAACTCAGAAGAAACAAATGGAAGGGGTGTTCCCAAGGAAGAAAAAATTCCTTTTAAAGTCTCAACCTACAAAGAATTTAAGTACAGCAAATCTGCACCCGCTAAAGTTGCGGTCAAGAACTTTATCAACGGATTTGTATTTTCAACTTTTACCTTGAAAAAGTATGTTGTTGCTCCTAAACTTCCAACAGTGCAAGAATACCCATCTGGAAGAGTACCAATCAATGTAAAGCAGATCAACGACCTGAGGAAGCTCAGCAAATACACTAAAGGATGTGAAGCTTTCTATGACAACATCCTCCAGTGGCATACTACTGGAGCGGAGTCCAACGTTGATAGGCAGTACAAAGATGGTAGTCCCATAGAGAGAAAGGAAAAATTAGTAATGCTGTAACTGTATCCGTTAAAATTCTATATACGCACAAAAGTAATTATGGAGTTTATGTTGCTTTTAATGAATAGTTTAAATTTATACTATTATGTTTTTGTTATTAAACACCCTCCTGCTATTTAAAAAATTAAAAGTTAGCTTCAAAATAACAGTTTTTAATAATGTGAGGTAATTTATTGCAGAGACCCGTCAGCTGAATTTTTTTTAAATATTTTTTTTTGAATAAAGTAAACGAAATAAAATTGAAATACAAGCAACATTTTTTTTGAGAAGACATTAAGTATTCATCTAATATTTTCAAGCCAAAAAGCTCTATTCAAATTAAAGCTATTAAGTTTTTTCTGTTTTACTGAAAATTTAAAAAAGTGCACTTAGCGGGTTTCTGAAATAAACGATTCAATTCAAAAACGAGCAAGTATTTCTTGCTTGCTTCTCATTTTTCTTCTTTTCATTATGGCCAGTTCTCCAGTACTCCTTCATTATTGCGTTGTGTTTTCTCTTTCTCTCCTCTCTAACTTGGGATCCTGCCATATTCGAAATCTGCTTTAGAAATTTTTTTCTTTCTATACTCTTCAATGATATTATTTCGTACAGCAATGCGTAACTGGGAAAGTGTGTTCCCGGATATATTAAAATAATTGCTTAGCTCATAATTGGCTCAGTAATCATGCTATTTTTGCATCAAAAAATGTTGACGTCGATGAAATTAACTGTTGGCAGGTTGATCTGATGTCTTTTAAATCAATAGACACTATTATAGATGAAAATGAAGCCGTAAATTTTCAAACTGAGTTTTTAAATTCTTTGGATAGACCAGCAATGGCACCAAACAATCTTCGGTTTAAGATTGCTTCAACGATTATTCTTCTTAGTAAGTTGAGTCCACCTAGATCATGCAACGGTACACGTTTGGCCATCAAAAGGATCACCGGAAATGTTCTTGAAGCTACTATTTTGACTGGAAAGTTTAAATGAGAAATCATTCTGTTGCCACGTATTCCAGTGATACCATCAGAATCTCCAATACCATTTAAAAGTCTTCAATTTCTGATTCGTTTGGCTTTCGGTATGACCGTTAATAAGTCTCAAGGCCAAACAATGTCTCTTTGCGGCTTGGATTTGCAAAATACGTGTTTCTCCAATGGGCAGCTATGCCTGGTCATGTGTGGGGAAAACAATCAAATTTTATTTCTTTTAGTAAAAAGCAGCCTACCCAAAAATATTGTGCACCAATTACTATAAATCATAATAATTTAAAATAATGAAAATAATTGTTTAAAATGTTTAAAAATCAACTTCATGTACCTCATTTATAAAACTGAAATTTCAGTACATAAATAAACAATTTATTTTTTATAAATATAATTTTTTTATATATTTTCAATTAAGTAATTTGTAATAAAATGTAAATTAAATTTGTTTATTTTCGTTTTGTCCTTAATTTAAACTCTCTGAAACTCTTTACCTGTGAATTTTCAAATCGACTGTTTTTATTAGTGAATATTAATTTGACTACATTAGGAAGTTTAGAATAACACTGATCCAATGTAGGTACTATAACTACTGAGTCACAGCAATGCGTGACCAGATCAGGTAGTATTTATATTTACGAGGCAAGTACCGTTTTGAAATTAAAAAATACGTGCAAATATATCTCAATAATTTTATTTTTACATGAAAGCCTGTACCTTCTTCGACTTTTCTACATAATTCCCTTCAATATTGAGGCACTTGTCATAACATAGTACCAGTTTTTGAAAACCCTCCTCATAGAAGTCTTCCGCCTGACTTGTTAACCACTGCATCACAACTGTTTTGACTTAGTTATCCTCTTCAAGACGCTGACCCCCCAGGTGTTTCTTCAAGTGCAGGACCAGATGGTAGTCACTGGGCGCCAGATCAGGGCTGTACGGAGGATGATCTAGAGTTTCCCATTGAAAAGATGTGATGAGATCTTTAGTCTGATTAGCCACATGTGGACGGGCATTGTCATACAGCAAAACGATGCCCTTGCTCAACTTGCCACGTCTTTTGTTCTGGATTGAATGGCACAGATTGTTCAATGTCTCACAATAAGCTGCTGCAATGATTGTCTCATTACAAGGCAAAAATTCCACAAGCAATACTCCTTTTCTGTCCCAAAAAACTGTGCACATGATTTGCCGGGCAGAAATCGTTTGCTTGAACTTCACTTTTTTTGGGTGAATCTGAATGCCGCCATTCCATGGACTGTTGCTTTGATTCAGATGTGACATAGGCCACCCATGTCTCATCGCCCGTAACAATTTGGCTTAAGAAATCATCACCATCGTTGTGGTACCACTCTAGGAAAGTCAATTGCACTGCCTAAACGTTTGGTTTTGTCCACATCCGTTAACATTTTCGGTACCCAATGTGAGCACAATTTTCGGTGATTCAAGTGCTCGGTCACAATGCCATACAAAACACTACAAGAAACATTAGGAAAGTCATCACACAAGGAGGAAATCATAAAGCGTCTGTTTTCTCTCACCTTATTGTCCACTTTCTGCACCAAACGTTCATTAATGACCGAAGGACGCCCTCTCCGTTGTTCATCATGCACATTTGTGCGGCCATATTTAAATGCTCTCACCCACTTTCTCACCATTCCATCACTCATAATGTTTTGTCCGTAAACTGCACAGATCTCACGATGAATATCGATCGGTTTTTAGGCCTTTAGCAGAAAGAAATCTTATAACAGCCCTTTACTTCACAGTCGGGAGGGCTAACGATTGTCAGAGGCATGTTAAACACTCAGTAAACAAGGAAGAATTAGACTGTAATGGCGTCAGTGCGTAGGCAAGAGATGCAGGTACCCAGTGCGCAAGCGCGGAACGCCACCGTAGCACTGCAGCCACAGTGTGACAAAACGGTACTTACTTAAAAAATACGCCTCGTATTATATTATTTGCATAGCCATACGATAAATAAATAAAAGCACTTTTTCTTTACAAATATTTTTTTCTCCCATTTTCAACATACATACAGTAATTAATTAAAATGAACCCTTTTTCAGAAGAAATCCAACTATCCGAATTTTTTACTATCTGATTAGGGTCCGGTCCCAATTGATTCAGATAATTGGAGTTCTACTGTAACACTGTTCACAATTGAATTAATATTTTCTCTCTCTCTCTCTCTCTGTTACCCAAAACTAAATTTAGAATTAGCTATTGAAACCTCATAATCTGAAGTGCAGATTATATTCCATCAGTCAAAGCCGATTAAACTTATACGAAAACTAATTTTCACTTGGTGCTGCCATTGCTGCAGACCACTACCAATATGCACACTCCATGCACACGCACGAAACCATCTGTGCCCCTTCAACACTTAGTTGCTACTATCTTCAGAAATACATAATTTTAATATTCGGTGCAGGCCTACCACTACTTTTGTTGGCAAATGAATCATTATAGTTCGATACCATATTATTCTAACAAAATTTATAACTAAGTAAGATGGCTCCAAATGTCCCTGCTAAATTGCAAATTACTCAACAAATTGGCAATGGGCACCACATTAGGAAAATACCATTAAGGATATCTTCAAAACTTTGAAGCGTTAAGTGTGGCAACAACCCCCATACAGTTTTGCCCACAAGTTTTGTTTTATGACCAATGGAAAGTGAAATGGAGAAGCAATGTTACCACTGAAATTACAAAGTAAAATTGGATCCTCTTGTTTGATACTCCTATGCTAGACAATTTTGTTTTTTAATATATTATTTCTAAATTTCAATAAAGGTCAGAAAAGTGCTAAAACTTGCTGGAATAGTTTAAAGAAATAGATTTTATAGTTTAGTTTTCTATAAAAGAATTAGTTTTTTGCAAATGAGTAAAAATTTTCAGGTTTTGACCATTTGCTGCTTAGTTTTTGATTATCCTGTGTCTTTTTGATCTTCTCAGTAGACTTACATCTTTTCTACACTAGAGGCTTGTAACAGAATAGTAACCTTCTGCCCATGACAGTGGAGTGAGCTAGCACTAAGAATGGGTAAATTGAGTTCGGACTTGTGTGAATCTCAGAGGTGAGGCAGTGTTACACACATGTGTAGAGCAGGGGCACATGGGCCACCTGCATTAGCAGTGCTGAGTGAAGGTGATTTCGTTTAACATTGTATTGATTTATGATTAAGGGAATATCATCCGTGTAGCGGACAGCTGAAGAGCATGAGTAGTTTTGTGTGAATGTCAGTATTTGACTGTGTATACAAACTTTCAATGAGAGACTATCTTTATATGTATACTCTACATAATGTTTTCACTTAAGAACCTGCTTTCGTATTGAGAAGTTCAGATAACTAAATCCTAAATTTTGGTGAGGGCCAATTAGTTTTCTGTATATGTGAGCGTATTGTGAAATTAACTAAAAGTTTGACTGTATCACATATTCTGAACTCACACAAATTACCAAAGACATTTTTCCCATGCTATCAACTGACTGGTATACCTCCCAATGCCACACGGCATAACTGAACTATTTTATAATTTAAATAAATTGACTGATCACAGATAAGCAGATACTAATTAAATATAATTAGTTCAAAGCTTTAAAAGTATATCAGTGCCAGTGGTGCAACAATAAGGTCCCAGAATGGCAAAAAACAACAAGCTCCAAGCTGGAGGGTGCCGCTGGCTCAAGGCCCAAGAGGGATGGCCACACTTTCAAACAGCTTCCATCCATTCTCCACCCAGGGCAGTAGCGGAGCTAAAGAAAGATTGCCCTTCAAACATAAATTAGCTCCTGCACTAAATGAATTTCCTTAAATGGTATAGTTATACCACTGATCAATGCCATACTGTGCAATTAATTTACACACTTTTTGCTACTTGAGCACCTTCACATAACAGAAACAAAATAACTGTGTGTTACTCAAAAAACACAGAAATCCTGTTTAGCCATCTTGAAAGTAACTAGGCAAACGAATGTAGAAATAGAAAAACAAACATGTAAATTAATATTGGTTTGATTTTAACATGACCTTTACTAAGCGGTAGTTCTTGTTTGACAGAAGTGGAAAATGAATATTTGGGAAATTGGGGAAACAAGTTGGAAAATTTAGAAGAAGAGCATGAGTAATAAGAAGACATTCTAGATATTGGGTGAATACATTTTTGTATTACGGACTAAGCATAAGGCTATAACCAGATTTTGGTTATGGACACAGGTAACGAATAGTTCCAATTTTTTGGGTGAAATGTTATCACAATTCATCTGATCTGGCTGCAAAACAATCTGGGCATCTATTTAAAACTTTGGGTTTGAAAAAATTGTATTGAGATTGAACAGAATAAGTAAAGACAGAGATTATTATTATTTAATTGCAATGGAGCACAGGCTCCGGTGGCAATTTCCTTACACACCCATCTTCCCCCTATCCTGCACCTACCTACATTTGCCCTGTACAATTTTTATCTTTAAATTCTTTCAAAGTTTTCGGTAAATTATTCATCATTTCTATTGGTAACTCATTCCAATCCCTGACATCCTTAACTAAAAAGAGAATCTTCCCACACCCTTGTGCCTGAAATCGAGTGCCAGCTTGTGGTCACGGTCGTCTTTTCCCTTCCATTCACTACTTTTCATTCCTATTGCAATATCTTTCCATGCCTCATCGCCAGTATATGCCCTGTACACTCCCATGACCCTCCTCATCCTCCTCCTGTCTTTCAATGAATCCCATTCCAGCTCCTTTATCATATCCGTCACTGATTGCATTATGCGATAATTTCCAGAAACAAATCTAGCAGCCCTTTTTTGCACCCTCTCCAACTCCTGTATTTGATACGTAACTACACTACCATATTCGAGCAATGGTCTGACCAAAGTTTTGTAACCCCATTCCTTTACTTCTCTCGTACATCCCCTCATCACTCTCTCCAACAAGTGCAGAATTTTGCAACCTTTTCCTACCACCTGTCCAATGTGTCCTGCCCAGTTAAGTTTGTTATCAAAAGTAATGCCAAGATATTTACAGTCTTCAGCAAGCAATTCTTTCCCCACCTTATATTCATAATTAACCTTTTATTTTTTTATTTGTGTATCTAATAAGCTGACTCTTCTTTGCATTTATCTTCATTCCATATTTACCAACCCAACTAGATATCCTGTCCAGATCACCCTGCAACTGTTTACAATCCTCTATCGTTTTGATTCTTTTATACAGCATTATGTCATCTGCAAACAATCTTATTTCAGATAGTAAACAATCAACACGATTAATCATTAGAATAATGAATAACAATGGTCCCAATGGAAACAGTGTCTGCACTTTATATATTAAAGGATCAAAGGCCATGACCTGATCTGGCTGAAATATGTACTGGACCTGTAGGTGACTAACAGTTCATATTGAAAAATCTGATGTATTTCTGTTGAGTTTGAAGGGAATAAAAACACTGATTTTGCACAGACAGAGACTATTCCACAATATAACTAGGGATCAAAGGTTGTAACTGCTTGACTTGTTCTAGATGGAAGATGAATGTGACCTACATTTCACCCTACAGGTTCAATAGGCAAAATTTGAAGAATTTTGGATTAGTTTGAAGGTTCTCAGAAGTAATAAAGACTTAGGTTTTGCACCAATAGAAATTATGCAATATATAGTAAATGTATGAGGAGTCATTCATGACTGCATGAGCTGATATGGCTGAAATACAAGCCTGACTTGTGTTAACTGGTCTTGCTGTGCAAAATTTGAACAATTTCTGCTTAGTTTGAAGGAAGTTACATCACTTAAAGATAGATTTGCGTTGACAAATATTGCCTTCTATATACAGTCCTGTGTAAATTACACAGAACGTGGTAATTTTTCCATAATTTACCCAATCGCTGGCAACAATATGCTACACTTCTTATTGTTAGCTCCTGTGCTTTTTGTACATTGCTTGCACTTTGATTCACTCTGTGTTACGTTGGTTTTAGGTGCTGCTCCTGAGGATTTTTTAGATTTCTTAGTGAGATGAGTGGTGAACTGTATTGAAGTGTCTTCAATGGATGTGACTCCCAGAAAGCATAGTGTGATTGTAGCATTATCTTAGAATAATTCTATGATTCAAAGAAAGTTAGCTACTAAATTTGAAGTCGGTGTAGGCACTATATAAATACAATTATTCAGCAGTACGAAGAAATAGGCTCTATTTCAATAAAGAAAAACTGTGGCAGCAAAAAAATATAACTATATTAACTGGTAACTTCTTTCTCCTAAGGGGAAGTAAATTAAACACTTCTGTGGACTTGGCTCATGAGCTGAGAAAGGAAGTAAACCTGCACATGCCTAATGTTTGTTATGGAGCTTAGTAGCTGCAAGGAAAGACCACAAACCTGTAAAGAAATATCATCTAACAGGTGAAATGTGCAGAAAACATCGCCTGTGGGCACACAGTCACCATGATTACACTATGGAACACTGGAAGAAGGTTCTCTTGTCGTATGAAAGACACTTACAAGTGCAAGAGCAGAGGGACTCCGCATATGCAACAAGTGAAGCATTAAAACAACAACCTCAACACATTTATAAAAGATTGTAAAACATCCTGTGCTGATAATGTTTTGGGGATGTTTCACAGAGGAACAACTGGGACCCTTAGTGCCTATTAATAACATGACACAAACGGGTCAGAAAATCCAAATACTGGAAAGGACAGTTGTTCATGAGCTGCAAGGAAGATTCCCAGATTGTGTCAGAATTTTTCAGCAGGATTTTATTTCTTGTCACAAATCAATGATAGATTCTGGGAGGATTTGACTACGATATTTCTAAAATGTATTTGACTTTATATAAGGAAAATTTTTACTGTCATTAAAAGTTTTTGAGTATAATTTCAAAAATGAATAACAGTTATTTATTTGATTGATATATTAAATGATTACCTAAATTTTGTGTAAAATTTCTTGAAAGTTTTTAATAAACTAATAAGGTACTTAACTATTGTCATATATCATGCGAACTTCCATAATTCAAACAACCTCAACACCTGTTTCACAGTCAGAGCTATTAGAGTTTTTCCAAATACCACCACCCCTTCAGAACTCCGCAGATGGGAACTAGCCTATCAACATATCCTTGACACCAGACACACCCCTGGCCTAAACCTACGTTAAACCTGTCACTTGCCATCTCTCATTTCATTTTACAGTCGGTTATTTTTATATATTTTTTTTTTTTTTTTTTTTTTTATAATATTCTATATAATTTTTTTTTTCCTTCTTTATTTATTTTTTTTTTTTTTTGTATATATTTTCAATTATAACTTTTTTAACTAAGCTACACAGACATTATATTTATTTGTTTCACTTTTATCGCTGGTCAGGCCTATTCCCCCCCCCCCCCCCCCCTCCCGGCAATTCTTCCACTACCACGCGTTTTTTCCGCCTGTGCTTCATTCATGTGGCGGGCTCGGATGTGACCACATCTTTCCCCCTGCCATATGTCTCGCCTCCTACACGAGTAAGACTGAAAAGTCGAAATATTGTGTAATTCTTTTGTTTTTGTGTTTTTACGTGTTTCGCCCTCCTGCCTTCATCTGTGGTAAGTGACGGGTAACTGTTTATTTTCCCTATCCTATCTTATTTTCATATATATATATATATATATATAACAACAATGAGCAGGAAAATGTTTTAAGGCAATAAAACTAAGGATGGATAGGGAAATATGACCAAACACTTACCAAAGATGAAGGTGACTGGGACGATGAACACAAAAAAAGCGCAATATTGCGGCAGAAATAGCCTTATTCATGTGGAAGTAAGAAATGAGACATCAGGCGGAGTCAGATGTGTACACAGCGACTGCCGTTCGGTGAATGGCATTACCGGTGCAGATCATAGTCTAGGAAGGGAGGGGGAGGGGGGGGGGGAAGATAATATCACTGAAAGTAATAAATACACCAAATTTTGAAAAACTATACCTAAAATACGTAAAAAATAAAATATAATATATGAGAATTCCAGATATTAAAGATAAATAAGAAAAGAAAGGGAAATTAACCCACCACATACCAAAGTGGACGGATGCGATGAGAGAACACTAATGCAGACAAACAACTACACAATATTTCGGCATAAGCCTTGCTCACAAATAGAAAAAACGGGCCATTAGGCTCGGAACGTGTGTGCACACCGAACGTTGTCTGCATTAGTGTTCTCTCATCACATCCGTCCACTTCGGTATGTGGTGGGTTAATTTCCCTTTCTTTTCTTATTTATATCACCTAGAAGCCGCTTCCATTTTCCTTAGTTGCATCAGATATTAAAGATAATAAGTGCTGGGTCTGATAGGAGGAATTTATTGGAGATTGAGGCCAGGAGGATGTCTGGTGTCCAGGTATTCTGATAGGCTAGTTCCCATCCACGAAGATTGTCCATGGCGCTTTGGTCTGGGACTCTTTAGCGTTCTGCCGCACTCACCAGTTGCATTACCACTTTTCCACCCGGGATGGTAGTGATTTTCGGCTTGATGAGAATGAGCCCTGCCTAGAGTGTTTCAAACCTCCGCCCAAACTAGATCCACCTCACCTTCCTCATCACCATCCCCTCCAGGAATTCCTCACTTCCAACCTGTCCTCAAAATTGTTTCTCAAAAACATTTCCCACTCCAACAACTCAGTGCTATCGAAACCCGTGTCACGAGAGAACTGTTTAAGAATAGGAACATCGTTATTCTCCCAACTGACAAAGGCTCGACAACCATAGTCATTGACCGCAGTGACCATGAGGCCAAAGATTTGAGACAGCTCTCTGACACCACCACATACCTTCCAACCCCTACAGATCCTACTGCTTCAATATGCCAAGAAGTACGCGTTTCCCTTGACCTCCAAGGCCCCTTACAACGACTCTCTCCCAACTCTTTGTCCCTCCTTAACCCACAGAACCCCAGTACCCTCACTTTGTACCTTCTTCCCAAGATCCACAAAACTGGGAATCTTGGGAATCCTATAGTTGCGGCATATGGGTCTCCTACTGAACGGATTTCAGCTTTTGTGGATCAGCACCTCCACAGCCTTTTGTACAGGACCTCCCTTCATTATTAACCACTCACTTCCTCGAATGACTTTCAACAATCTCCATTCCTCTACCACCTGACCCCCTTTTATGTCTCTTCCCTTTACTCCAACATCCCTCACGGACAGAGCCTCAGTGCCATGAAACACTTTCTGGAAATGCGACCTCCCGACAGTCTCCTCAAGACATCCTTTATCATTTCCTTGGTTAACCTCATTGTGTTCTAACAACTACTTTTCCTTCAACTCTCAAATTTATCACCAGATATGCGGCACTGCAATGGGCACCTGCATGGCACCATCCTATGCAAATCTTTTCCTGGGCCGTCGGGAACAACGATTCCTCAACAATCTTTCAATTAAACCTCTTGTTTGGTTCAGATACACAGATAACATTTTTATGATCTGAATGCAAAAAAGAAAGTCAGGTAATAGACTTCCTCAACTCCCTAAACAACCATTCCATCAACTTTACCTGGACATACTCCCACAGCCATGTTACCTTTCTTGATGTTGACGTTTCCTTGTATAACGGGTGCCTGCATACCTCTGTTCATATGAAACATATAAATCTGCAGCAATATCTTCATTTTAACAGTTGTCGTCCCTTGCACATCAACGTTCCCTTCCTTATAGTCCGGCTGTTTGTGGAAGGCGCATCTGCGCTGATGAAGAATCTCTTTCCCAATACACAGAAAACCTGTCTGGAGCTCTCATCTCCCACATTACCCTCTTGACTTGGTACACAAACAAATCTCTTGTGTCATAGCCCTTCCTTTACACAGCCACTCTAAGGCTGTCCCCCTTGAAACTAACCGCTGCTTAGCTTTCATCACTCAGTTCTTCCGTGGTCTCAAGTCTATTAACCTAATGCTTCGCTGTGGGCATGACTTCCTACGTTCCTTTCCTGGGATGCACACCATTCTCCATAAAATCCAACCCACTGCCCCACGCAAGTTTTAGTAGACCACCAAATTTAAAAAATATATAGGGTCGCAAGTACTCGCCCAATAATTCCCCCAACTACCACAGGGATCATTCCCATGCAGCAGACCCGCTGTAAAACATGTAATATGCATCCAGCCACTACCACTTACTCCAATTCTACCACAGGTGAAACATTCCCCGTCATTGGGCATGCTACTTTCATGACTGCACACCTCATATATCAACTTACATCCCTCCATTGCTCCAGCTCATATATAGGCCTCACCACTAATCCACTTGCTATCAGAATGAATGGCCACAGGCAGACAGTATATACCAACAATGAAGCCTATCCAGTTGAAAAACATGCCAGTTCCCACAAACTGAATGATTTTAACACCCTCTTCTCAGTTAGGGCAATCAGAGTTTTCCCTGACAACACAACCTCCTCTAAACTACGTGGATGGGAACTAGCCTATCAGAATATATTGGACACCAGACATCCTCCAGGCCTCAATCTCCAATAAATTCCTCCCACTAGACCCAGCACTTATTATCTCTACTATTTACTTTTCTTATATTCTTATACATGGCTAGTCAAAATGATTGCAACGATTTTCGATTTTTCTTTTGGCTTATAGGTACGATGGTGGAATTTGCGGTTATAAGGCAAGTGGCTCTCCAAGTTTCGATTGCACTAAATACAAATGTTCTGCAGTGGCCGCTAGAGCAAGATGGCTGAAAGTGAGAAAACGTACATTGTTCTCAATTTTGATTCGACTTAGTCTATGGTAACTTAGACACTTTAGAACAAAGTTCAGCAAGGATCCCCCGAATGCTAAAACCATTCGGCCTTCGTATCCACAGTTTAAAGCCACGGGATGCCTTTGTCAAGGTAATACAATGGGTCGCCCTCCTGGGTCTGAAGAAACTGTTGAACATGTGCGCACCAGTTATGTTCTTAGCCCACAGACGTCTACTTCTCAAGTGAGCAGGGAATTAGGTATTCCACAGAAGACCATTTGGAGAATCCTATGGAAGTGACTGTGTATGAAGCCTCACAGGTAACAGTTGCTACAAGCACTGTCACACAGCGATAAAGTGTGTCATTTTCAATTCTGTGTCCAATTTCTAGAACAAGACCAAACATTCGAAGAAAAACTTGTGTTTCGTGATGAGGCCACTGTTCATGTAAGTGGATAAGTGAACAAGTACAATGTGCGCATTTGGGGGATCGAAAGCTCCCATGCTTATGCACAGCACGTTTGTGACTCTCCCAAAGTGAACGTGTTTTGCGCGATCTCTCAAAAGAAACTTTATGGGCCTTTTTTTCTCTAATGAGGTGATGATCAGAGGGAAAAATCTATCTGAAAATGTTGCAGAATTGGCTCATGCCACTTCTGGAAGCTGACAGTGAAGATTTCATTTTCCAGCAGGACGATGCTCCACCCCATTTTTTTTCTAGTTGTCCGTGATTTCCTAAACACCATGATTCCAAACAGATGGATTGGTCATGCTGGAGATGTTGATCTTCAGCTGATGTCATGGCCTCCTCGTTCCCCTGACCTAACCCCCTGCGACATCTTTGTTTGGGGTTTTGTAGAAGAAACGGTGTTCATGCCAACAGTACCAGTTGATCTACCAGACCTGCGGGTTTGCATCACCAATACATTTGCTCTTACTGACAGAGACATGCTGCATCGGGTATGGGAAGAACTCGATTATAGACATGCTGCATCGGGTATGGGAAGAACTCGATTATAGACTTGATGTATGCAGAGTCACTAAAGGTGCACATACTGAACATCTGTAGACACTCAAAAAAACTTTCACAGTTTGTTTATATATCTGAGTAAACTTGTAACTATATGTCAAATAATAAATCTGTAGTAATTTTCTGAAATCACTGCAATCATTTTGACTAGCCCTGTATTTCTGATATTTTAGTTTTCACTTATAGTTTTTCAAAATATGATTTTTATATATGTATCCTCACACAGTTATTATGTTGGTCTACCACATTCAATGATAATATACCGTCAATAGTATCAATTATCGATCCAATATTTGAGCTCTCCCCCCCCCCCTCCTCCTCCTCCACTAACTTCCGCACCAGCGATGCCATTCACCAGTCAGCGGTCTCTGTGTATGCATCTAACTCCGCCTGGTGTCTTACTTCTGCACGAATAAGGCTGTATGCCAAAATATTGCACTTCTCGTGCTTTTTTTTTTTTTTTTTTTTTATTTCGTCGTCCCAGCCGTCATTATCTGTGGTAAGTGTTGGGTCATATTTCCCTATCCTTCCTTAGGTGTGTGTGTGTGTATATATATATATATTTATTCATAGGGTTATGTTGTAACCTCGTTCCAATAACTACTGCAGGGAATACAACACAAACATCATAAATAAAAAAAGGAGCAACTGTACATTTAGATGAATGTCCCACTGTCATTTTTTTTTTTATCTCTGTCCATCGTATTATAATTTAATAGTGATGAAGCACATGTTTTCTGTGCCATTGGAAGTAACTTCCACAACATATGATTGCCTTTATAGTTACAATTCCTTTTAACACTGTATCTGCAAGTAATATTCAATAATTTATTTGAAATTCACAATTATTTTAATAGTATAATCACAAATAAAGTCAATGTTGTTATTATATTTGAAATTTCCTGGTTAGCCTAGCAGCAATGCGGTAGATGCCAGTGCAACTAATGACAGTTTGGGTATCATTAGACTCACTGAAGGTTTTCTCAGTTATAGACACATCTGGGCACAAAACAGTTAATCCATTAATCGTTAACTAACGAAGTTAAAAAAATTGAGAAAATTTAACTTTTAAGTTAACCTAAAAAATCATTAACAGTCTTCTTAACTTCCGTTAAATTGGACTTCCGTTAACTTTAGTCCGTTACATAGGTTGTTGACGTCTTTTCGTTTGTTTGAACTGTGCGCCACACCACCACTCGTATGCAGGGCTGCCAAATTGTATAATAAGATACAAAACTTGTATATAAGATACAAAACTTGTATAATTTGGTTACCTCTTGTATGCTGTTTGTATAACAGATTGCCTTGTATAATTGGATACAAAAATGAGCACTTAAAAGTAACGTACATTCCAGCACCTTTTTGAAAGTGTTTGCCCTTTGTTTCATTGAGTTGGCAACCCTACCTGCATATCTATTTCCTTTTTGTTATTCAAAATTTATCAATGTATACATTGTTTACTTTTCGTGGACTTTTTTTGCTTCCAGCACTTTCACTCACGTATGTAATCAATAGATGACCCCTTTGTATAATTGGGTTTCATTCTGTATAATTTCAAAGAGACAGCGGTATAATATAAGTTGGCTGTACTCAGGGGCGGCCCTAGGGCGGTGTGAGCGGTGCGACCGCACCGGGCGCCGCCATATGTGGGGCGCCGAAAATGTAGCGAAAGATCCTCTGCGCAAAAAAATTAAAAATAATTTATATAATAGCCCATCTGGCTGTTCACATATTTTTTAAATACACTAATCATCCAGAAGAGTTTATAATCGTAAGAGCTTTTGCTTAATCAATAGTCCGAGTCAGCTCAAGTTACTCCATTCAAGAAAACCACAACTCGTCTCACAATTAACACTCTTCGGGGTCGCGCAGCGATTCTTGTACTGTATCTGTCTCCTGCCTTTTCGGCTGTAATCTTGCAGTTCATGCACCAGTGGTGGGTCTATGAATTTTCCGAGCCAGGGCAAAGACCTGGTACTGCCACCCCTTCAAATATGAAATTGCCACCTGCAGCAGTTTAATATGGTTCTTTGATTTTCCGCCCCCAGAAGGTTGCCGCTCAGAGCAGAAGAACTAAGAGAGGTCACCACCCACGAATTTTTCATTTACCACCCCTTTAAACATGATTTTGACGCCCGGGGTAAGCGCCCCAGTTTGCCTACGTCTAGATCCGCCACAGTCATTTAAGACGGCTTGTTGATTCGAAATCTTAAATATATATAAAAATAGACATGTTTTTCCCTATATTTCACTTTTCAGCCACCAATACATAGCACAGGTCACTGGTATTTGTGTGAGGAAGTAGCATGGAGTTTCCTATCGTGCACAACGTTGGCCAAATGCTGATAGCTGTGGGGATGTGGAAAATATGATGATTAAAGTTGGTCAATGCAGGGTGTTTTCATATTTCGACCAAAAATTTGTGTCTCCTTATACTTCTCTTTCTTGCCACAAATACATAGGATAGACCATTGATGTTTGTGTGTGGTACTAGCGGAAAAAAAAAAAAAAAAAAAAAAAAAAAAAAAAACTGTAGTACTAAAAATAAGCCGAAAGAATACAGACTGTCATATAAAATTACAAGACCATGAAGTTGATGTTGTTGACCAATTCAGCTACCTGGGGAGCATAATTGCCAATAATGGTAGAAGTGAGTTAGAAATAATGAGCAGAGTAACCAAAGGAGCCAACATCTACAGTACCGTGCGAGGCTTACTATGGGACATGAAGGTTCCCAGAAGAACAAAAATTGTCTTGTACAAATCATATCTCATTCCTATTCTCACATATGCTTTGGAAACATGCACACTAACAACAAGGGACCTTAGCAAGATTCAAGCATGTGAAATGAAGTTTCTTAGAACGGCCCTCCAGAAAACTAGACTTGACCGCATAAAGAATGAGGAAATTAGATCAATCCTAGAGCTAAGGGAATCCATGGAAGAGAGACTTAGGTCATCAAGACTTCAGTGGTTTGGGCATGTGAAGAGAATGAATAGTAAAAGACTGCCAAAAACTTATTTGGAAAAAAGGATACTGGGCAAAAGACCAGTGGGAAGACCAAGAAGAAGATGGACAGAACAACTGAAGGAGGATGTAGAGAGAAGAGGCTGGAATTGGGAGTACATCACAGACAGAGAAACTTTTCTGGACAGGAAAAGGTGGAAAACAATCGTCAATAACAACCAAGGCTCGTAAACCACACCCGGGAATCTGGAGATGGTCCCCAACGATAATGATGATGACTAGCAGTGAATCTCCCATCGTGTACTCTGGTGGTTAAATGTCGGTAGCTGTGGGGGTGTGGGAGATATGGTGGTTGAAAGTGGTCAACCTGCGCCACTTTCATATTTCTGCCAAAGAAGCATGTGTCTTGGGGTATCACTTTTCAGCGAAAACTATCTATCGCAGATCACTGGTGATTGTGTGTGGTAGTAACACAGAGTCACTTTCCAATCACAACGTTGGCCGAATTTCAGTAACTGTGGGGAAAAGAAGAATTTGATGACTGGAGCTACTTATCAAAGAGTCTAAAATCTCACGAAACTTCCTCAATTCGCCAGCACACCATGTTGAGTTGGATAGAAGCGTTGATTCGACTAAAGAACTTCAGTGTAATAGACAAGTATTCGAAAATACAGATTGAAGAGTAAAAATCATGGTTGGCTGCTATCCTCGAATGAGTGATGTGAAAAATATTCTTTTTAACACGTAATAATTTCTTGTTCAGCGGAAGCTTTGGATCTGAAACACTAAATATTTTTAATAATGGTAACCAACTGAATATATTCCAACTGCTAGGAAAATATGATACTGTGATGGAGCATCTCCGCCGTATTGCTAATAAGGAGACTAACATCTATTATTTTGCAAAAAAAGTTAATAACATCTTGAATATGGTTAAGTCATCTAAATACTTTTGCATGAGACTGAATTGAACTCCTGTTGTCAGTCACGTCGAACAACTATCTTTAACATTGCTTTTGTTGACACTAATGAAGATGAAGTGCGTGAGTGTTTCATTGCGCTGGTAAGTGACTCTTCGGACCCAGAAGCTGGCCTGTATATTAATGATACTTTGCAAAAAGTTTGATTTGGATATGAACGATTGTGAGGCCAAAGATATGACAATGAATCCAATATGAAAGGAGGAAACAAAGGTGTCCCCAAAGCAGAATTTTGAACCAATATCTTCCCAAGCATTTTTTAATCCATCTAGCCGTCATTAAATTTGATAATAGCAGGTGACGCCAAAACATCAATTAGACCGGTTTCCTTGTCCGGATTTCTTTAAAGAATATTTTTTGATTCTCTCGATCAATAAAGCGATGGGAAGTGGTAGTCAAGAACTTACAAGGACTATCGCCAAAAAAAATGAAAAAAAAAATTTAAAAAAAAAATGTGAAAATCTTTCGGAGAATAGCGTTTCTAGCCATGCTGCAGTTCGTTATCACTATTCTTCAGTTGGTGACGCCCTTCTGGAAACGAATTTTTCACTTGCAGCAACAGAGACCTTGTCCCTGAGGCAGATGAAGGATCAATTTGAATTCATAGTTACAATAGTGACTTGGTATAATACATTATTACAAATAAATATGGTAAGGGAGACTATCCAGGATGAAAGTAGATTCATGAAACGCTCCACAACTGCTGGGAAAATGCTCAGAATTTGAGAGAGAGATTACCAAGGCCATTCGTCTGCTCTGATAACTACAGGAATTGGTTCGCAGACTGGGTTGTATCCTTTTATTAAGCCTGTCAGATCCCAAAGAAAAAAATGAGATTTTATTTTTTAGTACTAGG
Organism: Vandiemenella viatica; assembly: GCA_031002005.1. NCBI lineage: Eukaryota > Metazoa > Arthropoda > Insecta > Orthoptera > Morabidae > Vandiemenella > Vandiemenella viatica. The sequence goes on along the minus strand of JARYHS010013630.1, from coordinate 260,765,742 downwards.
CTGTAGATGAAATAGCAACAGGCCCCGAAGAATTTTTTTACAATTAACGTGTTTTAGCGTATTATCGGTACAGTTGAGAACGCATCAGTCACTTAATTTCCACAACTATCTAAATTTAATGATATAGTGTCCTTTTACACATTATCAAAACAATCCCTGAATTGTAATAATTGGAATAATCCCGTGCAGATTTAGAAATGAGTTTAACTAATGAAAAAAAGTATGACATGTCGGGATGTGAGGAACTTTCTAACTGAAACTATTGTTGATGGGGCTTGAATCAGCAGAACTATTTTACGTAATTATACCGATAATTTATGAAAAAAATGGCTGGCAGGATATATGCATTTCCGAATGTGTGGACAGCACATAGAATTTTGTTGACCTTATCTCTAACTGTCGCTGAAGGAGAACGAAATTTCGGTAAATTAAAATTTATTTACCGTAAACTCAGACTCAAGATATACTTTCAGATCTTGCAATTTTATCTATAGAAAATAAGGCCTTTTAGTTATTTTATTTCCACTTTTGTTTGTTTTAAACATTTTTATTAGAAGCTACGTAAATTGGCGTACTCGTGATGTGAGCATCTAGTACGCCATAGTAGCGGAAATAAACTTTTTCAAACATATGGCCTAGTTTTCTTTAATACAGCTGTTGTTTCTCATTCATACCATTGCTATCCTTTCTGAAGTTTGAGTTATTGTTAATATATCAAGACTGTTATCTGAATTCAGCTTTGCTCAGTTGGAATTCATATACGTATTCGTATTGGAAACAACTTTTTTGATCTGGATAAAAGTAGATAGCCAATACATTACTCCAAATTTTAACCTAAGCTATCCAGCTGTTTTGACGTGAAACACTAGCAAATATGCAAGAAAACAAACTTTTACATTTTTAATTTTAGTAGGGTGTAAGAAATGTATTTTGCCTTCAGTCTGTCTGTATGAACATCTTAACCGCGAATAAGCGATTACAGATTTGAGGCGCCACAATGAGATTTCGCACCACCTGAAAAATTTGCTAGGGCCGCCTCTGGCTGTACTGGCAGCGCTGCTCGTATGTTCGGTGTAGTAGTGGGCGCCGCCTGCTAAAATCTTGGCGGCGGTGCGCCGAGCATTTTCAGCCGGCGGCGGCGTGACTATTTTCTATTGTGAATTCTGCAAACATAAATAAACTAAAAAGTGTCATAACCTATCTTATTGAAAAATAAACATTATTATCTGTAATGAGGTGTATTTATTATTACAAAATGTATGTCGTTATTATACGTTTAGTAAAAACATCGCGATCAGTTGGTGTTGAAGCAACAGTGACGGATCGGCAGAGTGTGTCGGAAGAGGTTAATCAGACAAACTGTTCGGCCGTCAAATCGGGCATTACTCGGACGAAATTCTGTGCCAGTGGATGACCTGATCGATAGTTAGTATCGCACTGGAGTCTGCAAACAGTGTTGCAGATCAGCAAAAAACTCAACTTTCAGTAACCAGTGCGAAAAAATTCAAAGAAATAATACATAAGTTACAAAAAAGGTGATGTGCAATTTTAATTCGAAACATTTGTGTGTCTAAAAAAAATAAAAAATAAAGTAGAAGCTAGTTTGGCAGTTTCTGCCGTGTAATGTAAAAGGATGTCTCTGACTAACTTCCGTTCTATTTGTTCACGTAAAAACATGCAGGCCATGATTTAATGAAACCAGGCCGGGTTGTCTAAAGGGGCCTTTGGGTCACAGGTAGGCCGTGGCACAAAGGTAACCATAACAGGCATTGGTCGTAGATTTTAGGTTGGCCGCAAATTTCACTGGTCGCAGTTTTCACATATTCAGGTGTCCCAGTCCAACTTGTTTATTATAATATTGTTGCTTTTCATTCTGCATTCATGTTTTTTTTTATTTATTTTTTTACTACTTTTTTTTTTTTATAAAGTCACGAGTACCTTAATTGTCTCTCGTAAGACAATTTGCAAGTGTTATGTTGATCACAGTCTCAACAAAGATAAAAACAGACAGGAATACCACTTCGTTGTTGTGGCGATAGCGTAACCACAATTTGTTAGTTTTTATAAATAAATCCACACTTCCATCATGGTACATAACACCTTGAGATAGAGAGCAGTTATACCTACCGTACTATAATACTAATACATCAGTACAACTTTTGACTAGTTAACTTTTAACAGATAACTTTAACTTGCGTTAAATTTATAAACATTTAACGCTTTAACGATTATCGAAGTTAACTTTTTAAGTAGCGGAATAATGATTAACGAAGTTAACGTTTGGATTAACTGTGCCCACCTGTGGTTATAGAGTTGATTTCCAGGTTCAAAACATTTTGTTAAAATGGATTAGCTTCGAGCCTGTCAAATATGGTGTTTTGAAAGCAATATTCTGGCAGTTCATTATTATTATTTTGCAGTTGGTTAATTATATGGAATTGTTATTACATAATGCTAATGGCCTTGGTTTTGTAATGATCTACATATTTCATTTGCAGCTCACTTAACAATACGGTAGTAACTTCTACTGAATTAATTACGATGGAAGTATAGAACCAATAAAATTGAAAACAAATTAGGAATCCTGAAAACTTTTGCTATCCATGTAATATCAGTTTTATTCCTGGTCCAGGCACAATTCAGCACAATAGGTATGGAACTACTTCCACCCGCATTAATTAATACCTTTAGTAACACGGTGCTTATAAAATCAGTTTAAATGGTTTGTAAAACTGATTTCAGACCAAATTATGCTGTAAAAAAGTGTCAGTTGTGATTCTGATCAACTTAGCCACAACCTCCACTAATATTGCATTCAAAAATCGTAGCTTCTATTACCCTCATATGAATAATGATGGGCATCACCTATGGTGGTGGTCAGGAATTTATTCTGGAAAAGCTTGTATTGAAAAGGGAATAATTATCATTTTTAATGATATTTTCATGATATGAATACTATACTGTCATTAGATAATCGGAGTATTTGATTATGATTTGTTTAAATAAATGCATTTTACTTTAAATGCCGGAAAGTATATCATCTGAGTGACACAATTTCGATTCACACATTTCATGTAAACTTTCTCAGAGTTTTTAATAAACGTCATTGTTTGTATTCTGCCAAAAACATTCCTAGGTTGGGTTTTAAGCTAAATTTTTAGAACTAATACAGATAATATAACGCAAACGTGGAATACTCTTCTCTTTGCATAAATTTTTGCCTCTAGTTGTCGTAAATAAATAAAAAGCAACATGTAAATCTAAACGAACGTTGTGTTAAGGCAGAGTAATGAGAATAATAGTCTGATTGCAGGTCAGGAGATAAGCGAAGGAAAGGTTATTAGTTACCCAAACAGTATGAAACTATTGCCGTCAAACCAACAAGAAACGCTGAAATGTCTAATTGAAGAATATAGGGACCTATTTTCTGACAAACCAGGTCTGATCAAAAATTATGAGTGCAAGCTTACTGTAAAGTCTGAAGAGCCTTTCTTTATTAAGCCATATCCAATCCCTTTGACCAAGAGAGATGAAGTAAATAAGGAGATAAATCGAATGTTGGAGTGGGGGGTAATAGAGAGGTCAAGGAGTCCTTACAATAATCCCTTGGTTGTTGTAATAAAACTGGACAATTCTGTCCGACTAGTGCTGGATGCTCGCACATTAAACAAGCATTTAGTAACAGAACGGGATCATCCTCCACCTATCAGTGAGTTGTTGCACAGGTTTAAAGGTAAAAGATATATTTCATCTATCGATCTGACTGCGTCCTATTGGCAAGTCCCGCTTTCAGAAGAATCCCGGAAATACACTGCCTTTCTATTTGATGGCCGTTGTTATAATTTTCGAGTTTTACCATTTGGGTTAAATATTTCAGTGGCTGCCTTTATTTGTGCTTTGGATAGTGTGCTTGAACAGGTAGAGATATATGTAGACGATATTCTTATAATGTCAGAAACACTTGAGGAACATTGGGTGCTACTTAGAAAAGTTTTAGAAGCATTGAGAAAGGGGGGTTATGACTATTAAGTTAAAGAAATGTACATTTTTGCAAAAAAGAGGTTGAATTTTGGGCCATCGTATTACACCACAGGGGATCTTGCCTAGTAATGATAAAATAAATGCCATTAAGAATTTTCCCCGACCTAGAGATAAGAAACAACTAAAGAGTTTCTTTGGATTGTGTGAATATTATAGGAGATTTCTTCAGGGACAAGCTTTAAATAGCCCAGCTTTAAGAGATTTGGTTAAACCAAGTGACAAGTGGGTGTGGTCCTCTGAATGTGAAAGAGATTGAAAAAAAAAAAAAATCAAAGATGAATTGTGTAATGTCAATATCCTCTATTATCCAGATTGGGATCTAAATTTTTTCCTTGCCGCGGATAGTTCTGACTACGGTTTAGGAGTACATGTCTTCCAGGAAGTAGAGGTCAATGGAGAACCAGATTCTAGGACTATTGCCTTTGCCAGTAGAAAACTACAACCAGCTGAAACTAGATACACAATCACTGAAAGGTGGGGTTTGACTAAGTTTAGGTACCTACTGTTAGGTAGAAAAATTATTGTCTACACGGACCATAAGGCTCTTTCATTTTTATTAGAGTGTAAGTTAGTCCACAGTCGGTTAACCTGTTGGGCATTGGTTCTGCAAGAATACAATTTAGAGATTCGATATAGACCTGCTAGTAAAAATCAAGTTGCAGATGCTTTTTGTCATGTCTACCGTTAGGTCTAGATTCCGAAAAGAGATGTCTAGGACCACAGACTGAGGTTAGAATTGCTTATCTAAAAGGAGTACTGTATGACAATGAGGTTAAGTATTCCTTGAGACAAATCAACGAGGAACAGGACAAAGATGTAGCTATAGCAGAAGTAAAAACTAATCTTGATAACCCAGAATACAAAGATAATCTTCAGAAATATTATACTTTGCATGGAGGAATATTATTTAGAAGGACCAATGAAGAAGATGATGGTTGGAAGTTATGGCTTCCAGAAAGTTTGGTTGAAAAAATTGTTTGGCATCACCACTATAGTTATGGGCATTATGGGCCATCCAAGTGTTACCGAGTGTTAAGAGAAGATACATATTTCTATAATATCAGAAAAAAATTTCCAAGCTATTAAAATCTTGTCAAGTGTGTCAAAGTTCTAAAATAGTGTTAAACGAGTGGGGAAAATGCAAAATATGATCCCAAGTAGTCTATTGGTATTAGTTTCTGCTGATGTTCTTGGCCCCCTACCCATGTCTCGGGGAGGGGTGACCCAGGTTTTAGTTTTATTTGATGTTTTTTCCAAGTTCGTTAAACTTTACCCTGTAAAGAAGTCTACCGCTAAAATTTTGGTTAGAAAAGTGATTGATGAATATTGTCAGAAGGTTGGGAAACCTAAGAGGGTGCTTTCGGACAATGCCGCACAATTCACTAGTAAAGTGTGGACAGAAAAACTCGAACAGGAAGGGATAGAGGTTGTTCATACTTCTGCTTATCATCCAGTAGGAAATCCCGTAGAACGCCTAATCAGGGAAATAGGACGTTGGTTTAGGACATATTGTACAGACCAACACAGTAAGTAGGCATATGAAGTAGAAAAAATTGAAAATGTAATTAATTCTATACCTAGTGATACAACGGAAATACCACCCATTGAGTTGATGTTTAAGAAACCAGCTAACAGATTAATTTGAGAATGTATTGGTTTTCCAAATAGGAAGAGTTTCAACTATGAGGAAAAGGTAGCTTTAGCTCTTAGAAATTTAATGGAGAAAGCAACAAGTAGAAAGAAAAAGCATGATGAAGGTCAGAAATGTATCGAATATAAAGTGGGTGACTTGGTGTTAGTTGAAGTCCATAGTAAGTCATCAGCTTTGCGACAAGAGACTCGTAAGTTTAACCGTTTGTTTGAAGGCCCTTTCAGGATAGAGTCTATACCAAGGGAAAACTCTTATGAGCTAATTGACCCTGAGAGTGGTAAATGCAAGGGTGCGTATAATGTTGAAGCCCTTAAACCCTTTTATGAATAAGTGCTCACTTATGAAATGTGTCACTATATGTGTAAATATCTAATTTTGTAAATAAGTTTGTCAATTGATGTACATAAATTGTTTGTGTGAGTAATAAAGTTCAGATGCAGATGTAATAATACTGAATGTTTAAGATGTAAGCATTTCACTGTATAAAGCAATTTGTGACAGTTTTGTGTAGAGACCTTTGGTGTTTTCATGATGTTGTGACTTGCTACATTGTGGTGACAAATTATCAGCTGTAAAATGTAAACAGACTGTTGTCATTAACAAGCAGACATCAAGTGTGTAATTTGGAGTGAAAATAAAGAATTGTAACTTAAGGTGATGGCATAGAATGTTTGTTGTGTAAAGCAGTAACTGAAAAAAATGATTGGATCTGTAAAAGGACATTTATTTATCCAGATTCAGTGTCATAAACTATGCACAGATAATGTAAGTAATGAAGGATTGTATATGTACATTGTATAATTGTAAAAGTCATTATGGTTGATTGATTCTGGGGAGGGGTTGTAACAGCCCTCATATGTGAATTTTGAATAGTATTGTACTGTATGAAGTATTTGTAGTGAGCTGAAGTTTGCTTGAATGTGATCTGGTATGTTTATTTTGCAATTTCTTGTAAATCAGTATATATAGACTTTGTTTCATGAAAGAAAATTATTTAAAGTCCATTTAATATGTTTAAGAACCGAATTGTGCTAGAGAATTTCTTAAATGTTTGTAATTCCATGTATTAATGCAAGTTATGATGTCTACAGGACATGTTTGTACAGTTTAAAATTATTTCTGTAAATAATTTTGTATTGAAGTATCTCTAATTACCATTTCTGATCATTTTGTAATGAGGTTAAGTGATTTTGTATTAATTCCGATTGTTTTTAATATGTTTGATTGTTTGAGTGATTGTTAATGTTCGAGAAATATCAGGCGGATGTCTTTGAAGAATTCCAGAAATTTCGACAGAGACTATATAAACAGATCGGCAGAAGGACAGAGTTAGTATTCAGTTTACAGTATACAGTTTAGTTTTGCAGTTGAGAGTCATTTTGCCTCTGACAAAGACTCCGCCAGTATCTTTGGATTGTATCTTTGCTTGTGACAAATATCGCCGACTTGTTATTTTGAAAAATAAACAAACATCTTCAACATAACCTTCTGGTGGATTATATTTTAATTAATCAGTATACTGATTTAAACCACCGAAAGACCCTAATATGTCCTTGAAGGCCTATCAAGCTATTATAGGGAAAATCACTTGAGACCTAACCCTTCAAAAACTGAAGTGTGTGCCTTTCACATAAAGAATAGGAAAGCTCAGCCATTGAAAGTAATGTGGGCAGGTATCAAACTGCAGATAGGTAACACCCCAAAATGTCTGGGAGTGACACTCGAAAGAACCCTCACATATAAGAAGCACTGCATGAATTGCAAAAAGATCTCTACAAGAAACAACTTACTGTGCAAACTAGTTGGATCACAGTAGGGCAGTCAACCACAAACTACAGGGCGTTCGCCGGAAAACGCTACCCTCCCAGTCTGTTGCCGTCGGCAACTTGCTCGGTCAGTGGAACCAGCAGTTTCCGCCACACGCCACCGTGAATCACCGCACTGTTTAACACCTCCGCTGCCCCAACAGTGCAGTGCAGTGACCCTTACATTGTTAAGAACGGTTTCTTTGCATTGTAGATAGTTTGTGACTTCAGTCTCTTATTAATCAGTGTTGTGAATAAACGTTTCTTTGCGGTTTGGCTGGTTTGGGGCTTCATACTCTTATTAATCTGTACCGTGTTTGAGTGTGAGTAAAATTATGGTACGTTACAGATTGCAACAAAGAATATTTCTCTACGATACATATGTGAAGAAGAAGTCGTTTAAAAAGTGTCGCAGTAAATTTCGTCGCGAATTTCCTGGCGCTTTACTGCCAGCTGCGTCTGGTTAAAAAAGTAAGAGAAACGGGTTCATTTTTTAACAAAAAGAGACTGTCGGTCAACCGTATTCTCACAGAGGAGAAAATTGACGATATCGCTTTTCGACTAGAACAGTCACCCAAAAAATCATTAAGTCAGTTAGGGCAGCGTGTGTCTCGAAATATGTTCAGAAGATGTGAAATGTGCATTACACAAGAGGGTCAACACTTCCAGCATCTTTTATAAGGTAAGCTAATGAATTACGTCACATTTAAATGCTTAGCACACAAGTTTATGAAGTTTATGAAGCGTAATTATTATGAAATAGTCCGCGGCCGACGGTCGAACAATGCCGGAAACTGAGCGCTCGCTCGCCGGGAGCAGTTTCTTCCTTGTAGCGCTAACAGTGGGTTGCGTTTCCCGGCGAACGCCCTGTATATGTACATCAGCATTGGCCCTTTGTTACTCTGTTGCAGAATATGCAAGCCCAGTTTGGTATTCGTCATCTCACACCAAACAGGTCGATGAAGCCCTCAATAACACCTGTAGATTAGTGACAGGCTGCCTAAAGCCTACCACGGTTGACAGGCTTTACCAGTTTCGGGCATTGCACCACCCAGTATTCAGAGAGAAGTGGCTGCAAACAAGGAGAGGAAAAAAGTAGAACAGGAAAGGGCTCACCCACTACATGTCCATACGCCGCCTACCCAGAGACTCAAATCCAGGAAAAGCTTCCCGAGAACATCGTGGGAACTAATTGTGTCACTTGAAAACGCGAAAGTGCAGTTGTGGAAAATGAAGGTCCCTAACATCTAGGGATCACTGACAGTTGCAGAGCACTTGTCACCTGGTCACGCAGAAGACTGGAATGTCGGGCGGTCCTTAAATCGATTGTGAACAGGAGTGGGCAGGTCCAAGGAAAATCTACTGAAATGGGGTTATACTGATGCTACTAGTATTAAGTGCAAATGTGGTGAGGACCAAAAGATGAACAGTATGCTTAAGTGCCCTATGTGCCCATCATCCTGCAACAAAGATGACCTGTATCAAGCAACACCGAATGCACTTGAGGTTGCGAAGTACTGGGCAAAACGTATTTAAAGCTGTTAATTTGTACAATGTATTCAACTGTGTATGATTAGAGAATAATAATAATTAGGGTAGCATACAGATATGCAGCAAACCACACCTCCCTAACTTCATTTGTTGATGCACAAAAAATGAGAGTAGGATAATTTTAGAATACATGTCATAAGTTCAGATATATTCTCAATCCCTTTCCAGTAACACTCTCAATGTTAGTTAATACTGGAATTCCAACCCCCACACACTAAATTAGTGAACTGCCAAAATGTTTACACCTGAAAAACTCAGTGTGTGTCTATCTTTCTTCAGCTTTAACACATTCCTGGAATAATCTTTGGTAAGCAGTGGATTTTTCCACTAGACTTACTTTAAATTGAATTACTAAACATTGTATTGTTTTTGAAATGTAAGATGAAAATTTTCAAATGATTTTAAAACAAACCATAGTACAAAAATTACAACAATCCATAGTTAATTAAAAACAGCCTCTCCTAGTATTTTAAGTGTTTAAAATACTTGAAAAAATTAATTTTACTGAAATAAATGTCGCTGCAAAATAAAATAAAATATTAATATATTTTTCTCGGGCTTCCAGCCGTGTTAAGATGTCACATTTGCGGGACGTTTCAAAGGCGTCCATCTCTGCCTTCATTCTCAACCAAATGTCAATGATTAACTGGAAGCCCGAGAAAAATATATTAATATTCAACGCCGTGAAAAATTACGATCCTAAAATAAAATAGTTGGAAATTTATACATATCCACTTCTAGGTTGCATGTTACTGTATGAAGCGTAAAGCAATAATTTTTTGTAAAAAAAATTAAAAAAACTAAAAGCATGACAACTAAGTGCAAAGGATAAAAACATACCAAAACCTAACAGCATAAAAACATACACAAGAAATGGATAAAAAAAAGTAATTTGTAGTCTTGGCATTTAGTTCATGTAGATTATTACTTTCTAAAATATGAACTTCATTAGAACAAATGAGATGAGAACACTTCAGTTTATTATGTATTAGACTGGATGAAAAGTCAGCCAAAGGGTTTAAGCTGAGGATTTTTTTGGAGTGTGTTTATCTTTCACCCCTCATTTTTATAGCTGTCGGCTTAACTTCTAGTGCAGGGGTGGCCAACCCACTGCCCACCTTGAACATTTTTGCAGCCCGCGAGATTAATCACACTTTTACAAAATATATTTATTTTATAATGGCTGAAGTAGTGAAAAACAAATATAATAAAAAAAATACATTATTTGTGCATCCATCTATTACAAAATTAACTGTCAAAATTATATTAAAAATTAACATTGATTTTAAAATAACTATCTTGTGAATATACGACAGTTATTGCCTATTTTATTTATGAGTTCACAGAATAATGAAATTATATTCAATCCAAAAAAAATGTCTACAGTGGGTCTAATTCTAATATGGGGGATATATAATTTTATATGCAGCCAACCCGCGGAGTTATGATGCAATTCCAAAGCGGCTCACAAGATCATTCAGGTTAGCCACCCTTGTACTAGCTCATATTAAATTTGGTTCAAAACTTTTATATTTATTTTGTGAATGAATACCTCACGTCGCTGGTCTTCATTTTCACGACGCAGTTTGCGTATAAGTTTCTCTGCTTCTTCAAGTTTTAAAGCTAATTCTGATTCATCTGTGGATGGTACAGCCTTGGCTCCAACAGATTTTGATATGCACCCAGCTTGATTCTGAGCATCTTGTTTTGGAACCGACAGTATTTTACTTCCAACAGCCTCTATTGTTTTCTGTCTTTCTATGTTATTTTGCTTCCTGTAAGAAAGACAATTGAGTAAAATCAATACGTAAATAAATTCACTTTTAAGAATTATAGGGAAGATTTCTTATACAATAAAAGTAATCACAGATAGCAATAATATTTAAATATATGACCATATTTTCACATCTGGTGGGGATGGGGGTGGGGTGCTTTAGGGTGTATTTTTACATCTGTATCACCAATCTCATATATTGAATTCTCCCAACAGAATGGCATTTAATACATCTCTGTTCATTTAAATAGCAAACCTCCAATGCTATGACCGAGTGTGGTGGGTGAGCGGTTAACGCACTGGCCTCGCATTCGGGAGGACGCTTGTTCGAATCCCCATCCGAACATCCAGATTTGAGTTTTTCATGGTTTTCCCAAATCACTCCAGGCGAATGCCGGGATGCTTCCTGTAAAAGGCCATGGCCAAATTCCTTCCCATTCCTAGTCCCCAGTCCCATCCCGCCTCTAATGACCTCGAAATCAATGAGGGTTAAAGCCATAAGTAAAAAAAAAAAAAAAAATGTCCAATGCTATGGTAAAAATTATCATAGTTGTTCTTGTCACCTACATCACAAATGACCTATGTCAAACACTAGTTTACCTACCTGCACTGATCAACAACTAACCTTCTACACAACAGGAAGAATAATCACACAAGTAGTAATAAACTGTCAAAACCTAGAACAAGTTGCTGCATATAGCATCTCATATAATTCCAGTGACCTCATTAATTTCTTCACAGATAAGTTACATTGAATTTGGAGGTTTAAGATCTTCAACAGTAGAAGAAAGTTTTTAGGATAGGAATAATAAAACTGCCCAAAACTTACCAAAATGTGTGTGTGCGCGCACAAGTGTTTTTATTTGGTTGCTGTGTTTTCATATTCTTACTTTTTCCATTCAGTATGATTTTTTGTTACTATTATAATTATCAAAACATTAGATATGTTTTATAGAGTAACACAGAAAAAAGAATATAAGACAGAAGATCGCAGTGGAATCAACATTTAGATCAAACTAGCTGGTGCCCAGGACTTCATTTGTGTTTGTCAAGATTTTTAAGGTTTTTATTTTTTTCATTGTGCCTTAAATATTTCCAGGGTAATAAGTAGTCTCTATAACTATATACCAATTCAGCAACCCACCAGTGAAAGTCCTGTCTGAATATGCTGCAAATAAATCTTGTATATAAAAGAGGATGTTGGTATATCTGAGATTAATAGACATCGACACCGTTTAACCGATCACCGTGAAAGTTTTCATATATATATATATATATATATTTTCATTCAGAATGTTTTTGACCCAAAAAAAATTCCCAAAACCAACCACTTGACCCTTCACATTCCTTAATTCTTATTCAAACCCACCGTTTTTGTCCAATTTCGATGGATCTGTGCACAAGCATTATTTAAAATAAAGCCAAAAATACTGTCAACATTTGGTTTACAAAAACCAAACCCCTCTCCCCCTTTCCACTCTCTTAATTTTCATTAATGTTCTTTACAAAAAGCTACAGTCAACACCATTTGACCAATCACCATGAAAGTTGGCACATACATGTATTTCTTCATAGAAAAGATTTATGACAAAAAAAAATCAATCCCATACTCTCTCCCCCCTTACACTCCTTAATTTTTATGCAAACCCACATTTTTTATCTGATTTTGATGTAACTTTTCCTTAGTTTCATTAAATCAAACAGAAAAATACTGTCTACATTAGGTTTACAAAATCCCAACCACTTTCCCCATTCCTCCCCCCCCCCTTTTAATTTATAGTGTTCTTTATAGAAAACCACAGTTTTATATCAAATCAAAATAAATATAGCTTTTTTAACCTATCCCAGAATATTCATAAAAAAAAGTGGGTACTTATGTTTCGCCATGTAAATCAGATTTTAGCTTAGACCCCAAGCTTACACGTAGTGAAAACCCATTAAAAATCCATATTTTCTGCATGATTCTGGAACAAACAGATATATTCCAGATACAGATTTATGTATTTGGTATGTATTAATGTGTGGATGTTAGATGTTTGGACTATCGAGCAGCAACTTTAACAGATGATAAGGTTAGTTTGAAATGCAGCCTGGGCCAAAACGTGAAGTGATGTTCCATACTACAGCTTCCGATTCACCCAGATCTGGGAATTATTCAGGTATATCGATGTTTAGTTTACTTCTGGAAATGGCTGGTGCCACATTAATGAAACTTGGTACGCATTATTCATATATAAAAATAGTGTACCCGTAAATCAATTCCGTTTAGACCAGGCAATGCTGGGTACTCTGCTAGTTATTTATATTTGTTAATAGCTGAAAAAAGTGTCATTATAGAACACTATTCAAGAACATTTTAGTACATTCAATAACATTTTATTATATTATAGAAAAGATTTTTTAGAACATTTTTTTAGAACACTTTGTTTGAAAAACGAAGATGCTCTCGGCCCACCACCTTCAGCCACCATATCTCCCACTCCCCCAGAGATACCAACATGCAATTACCATTGCATACCATGTGAGGCTCAAGGCTACTACCACACATAAACACCAGTGGTCTGCACTAAGTAGTTGTGGCTGTAAAGTGAAAAATAGGGACACAAGTCTTTGATCAATAAATGAAAATGCCCTTTGCTGACCACTTTCAACCACCATATCCCCCACACCCCCAAAGCAAATTTGACTTTGTTACAAAATAAGTCATGTTTTGTACCTGTTTCACGATAAAATGTAAGTTTTTTATTTACTTCTGTACAATAATTATGCCTAAAACTATGCCATCATTCAATAATTAGCCTTCCCAATTACTTATAGTGCACTTAAATGATACTAGAGCTGATATTGGCATTTAAGCCCCAATTAAAAACGTTTGTCCTGATAAAACTATGAAGAGGACACCATAGAGATGGTGACTTTTCAAGACACATTTCTTAGGTAGTAAATAACATTTATGCCAATTTTCTGGTTCATACTCATAATTCCCGGGGAGCGGCACGCGGAGGTGTCGGCCCAGCACTGACTTATGTGTGCTTGTTGCAACACGTATCTCAACAACCATATGTTACACAGGGATGAACGATATACCATTTTAATGCTGAAAGTGTGTACTAAAACTTTGATCATATGTACTGACCTCATAACTTTGACAGTTTTTCCGTAATGCAGAGAAAAATGAAAAAAAAAAAGTTATGTTTCATGATAAAACGTGACTATACTTTTACTTTTAACCCTGCAGTAGTCGCGCTCTGAAAAGTCCCATTAGAAATGGCTTGAGTGGATTACATATGTAATCCACGCGACCACTGCAGGGTTAAAAAATAATAGTGTCCATATTACACTTTTATGCATTGTTTAGCCTATCCTAATTACCTAGGGTGCAATAAAACCTTACTAAGCCTGATACTTTAAATGTTACGAGTTTATACTGATTTGGCACTTAATCCCTATTTAAGCCCTTTTGACCTGAAAAAAACTATAACGTGGACACTCCCAGAGGTGGGAACTTTTCAGTACTTGTTTCTTAGGTACTAAGGAACGTCTGTGCTAGATTTCAGCTCTACATTTGTTTTTTCCGAGGTTACCCCTAAAAACTGTCTAAAATGCCTGTAATATTTCAGATGTGATGGTGGTTTCTAAGAAAACTCTGATTGCTATCACAGTAAAGTAGTCGTTGAGGTTGTTAGCACTGTGGGTACTGGAATGTTCTGCTACTGGAAGGTGTAGATACCAGTGGACGTTTATTGGTGGCCTTTCGTTTTCAACGAGGGAACGTTTTCCTTGTGGTAGGATTGGAATAGTTCATGGTAAGTAAAGAATGCTACAATTTGCAGATCCATGCGGTTTTAAAGAATCTGAAGGAGTTACCAGAATTGGAGGGGAAGAGCCGCATACACAGAAGTTGGACTAAATAACATGAACACCTGACATTTACATACTATTAATTTATTAATATGGTGTTGGGCCACCTTCTGCTTGTAGAACAGCTGCAATTCTTTGCAGAATAAATTTGTTGAGTGTCTGAATAGTTTCCAATGGAATGTTGTACCATTCTTGTACCAAAACATTGCCAATTGTTGATGTTGGAGATGGAAATCTGCTCCTTATTCTCTGCTATAAAACTCCCCACAACTGTTCATTTATATTGATACCTGGCGATTGTGCTGGCCAGGGAAGATGTATGATAATATTCTGATTGATGCCCCTCAAACCAGGACAGAACATTTTTGGCTTTATGTATGGACGCATTATCATATTGGAAGATGGTAGTGTTTGGCAGCAGTATTCTAGATAGTTAGAACTTCATCACTAAGGATGTCGAGATATTCATTCGCAGTCATCAGGCCAGAGATGTAAATGAGAGGACCAACTGAATACCATGATATATCTACCCAAATTATAATGCAACCTCCAACATGCTTGACTATAGGACGCAGGCAGTCAAGATTGTAGGCTTCTTTTGGTGTTCTCCATACATAAACCCGGTTGTTAGTAGGAAACAACGTAAACGATGATTCAATGGATCATTAAGTATCCAGTTTTTATGATCGTGGCACCAATTGTTTCACAGTTTAGCGTTGGTAGCTATTACAAGGGGTTTTGCAATTGTGGACCTTTCATGAATGTTAGCTTTGTGGAGCTCCCGCCATAGTGTTTTTGTCGAAACACTATTACCCACGTCTGTGTTGAGTTCTGCTGTCACTTTTGCCGCAGTAGTTTTGTATTGTCTGGCCATAATCCTTTTTAATGTTCATTGGTCTCTGTCAGTTAACTTTCGTTTTCGTCCACTATTCCTCTTCGCCGACCATGTTTTGTGTATGCTGTCATTGTGGTGGATACTGTTGCTAGTGAGATGTGAACAGTTCAGCTGTTTTTGTCACAGGCACTCCCACTAACCGAGGTCCAACAATTTGCCCTCTTTCGAAGTCTGAGAGGTCAGACATCTGATAGTTGGTTATAACCGTCACAGAACAAAGCATATAATCCACTGACACATAATCTACAAGATCTGCTACATCAACTATGCCATACATGTACATCGCAGTATCCACATGGAAGTAAGGGTGCCAACATGTAACAACCTGTACTCTATTACATGGTGTTAATATTATTTTGTCCAACCTCTGTAAATGTAGGAGTAGGTAAGGTGCAGTAGGCCTTAAGGAATAAGGTCATGCAAGGAACGAAGAGGAGGACAAGGGTTTTGCTGCTAGGAAGTAGCCTCTTCTGCAGGATCTGTTAGAAACAGGTTAATAGTTCACACGTTTCTTCAAACCTAGTGCAACATTAGGTCAAGTAAAAGAGAATATAGGTTCACCATGTACGAATTTCATTAAGAATCACAGAGTAGTGATAGTGATAGCTAGAGGCAACAGTATTGATAGAAACGCAAGTTATAGTATAGAGAGTGACCTGAGGAAGGTGGTGGAGGCACAACATAGCAGGGCTTAATTTAATTTAATTGCAATGGAGCACAGGCTCCGGTGGCAATTTCCCTACACACCCATCTTCCCCCTATCCTGCACCCACCTACATTTGCCCTCTACAAATTTTATCTTTAAATTTTTTCAATGTTTTCGGTTAATTATTCATCATTTCTCTTGGTAACTCATTCCAGTCCCTGACACCCTTACCCAAAAAAGAGAATCTTCCCACGCCCTTGTGCCTGAAATTGAGTGCCAGCTTGTGGTCATGGTCATCTTTTCCCTTCCATGCACTACTTTTCACACCTACTCCCATATCTTTCCATGCCTCATCGCCAGTATACGCCCTGTACACTCCCATGACCCTCCTCATCCTCCTCCTGTCTTTATGAATCCCATTCCAGCTCCTTTATCATATCCATCACTGATTGCATTCTGCGAAAATTTCCAGAAAAATCTAGCAGCTCTTTTTTGCACCCTCTACAATTCCTGTATTTGATACGCAAAATGAGGGTCTCGTGCAGATCCTAAGTCACTTTAACTGGCCACAGTTAAATCACGCTATGAGGTGGGGAAATGTGAAAACAGAGGTGCTATTTGGGAAAGGCATTAGTTCTTTCTATGGAGTTGTGATTGTGGACACGAATGGTAAGTAAGGTTTCACTAGGTATGGCCTATACAGAAGGAACAAGGGGGTACTTTACGAGTTGTTAGCAAAAACTGTAAGGGAGCCCACTTCCAGTAATGATGGGGTTAGGAATGTGCCTTTTATAGGTTAAGGGCTGCTGGTGAGGGGATGGAGATAAATATTCAATAGGATACAAATTGTAGTGCCATTAAATGGTGATAAAAAAAAGGGGCAAAAACTATTAGAGAGGATGAAAAATTGATTTACTGGGAAGAAGAATTCTTAAAAGGTAGAAAGCAAAAAGTTAGTGTAGGAACTCAAAAGAAGTGGAAGTGAATATAGGAGTGTCATAAGGGTATCATATTGGGACCACTTCTATTGGTGATTCTAATGAATGATTCTGTTAGTGGACTACTGTCAGAAGTTAGGTTGTTTCCACATGACTTAATTCTATATAAGAGTGCCAAAACTGTAGCAGACTGAACAGCTGCAGGGTCATCTGGACAGGATATCTAGGTGGGTAGGTCAACATGGGAGGAAGGAAGATAAATGTAAAGAAGAATCAGCTGATTAGATACACAAAAAATATACTTAAATGTTGATTATGATAAGGTGGGGAAAGACTTGAAGACTTGAAATGCAAATATCTTGGCATAACATTTGATAACAAGCACAATCACAACTGGGCAGGACACACTGGACTGGTAGTAGTGAAAGGTTTAAAATCCTTCACTTGTTAAAGAGAGTGATAAGGGGATGTACTAGAGAAGTAAGGGAACTGGGTTATAAAACACTGTTTGAATATGGTAGTGTAGCATGGTATCCACATTTTGGGTATCATATACAGGAGTTGGAGGGTGTGTGAAGAATGGCAGCTAGATTTGTCTCTGGAAATTAGTACAGAACACGATCAGTCATTATGATAAAGGAGCTAGCATGGGATTCATTTCAGGAGAGGAGAAGGATGAAAAGAATAATGAACGTATGTAACGCGTGGAAAGGTATTAGTGGAAGACTTTGGATAGATGCATGGAACGGAAAAGATGAGTATGACCACAAATTGGCACTCGATTTCAGGCATAAAGGTGTGAGAAGATTTTCTTTCACAGGTAACGGTCTCAGTTTTCTTGGATATTCTCCAGCTCTTCTGAATTCATATTGTACACAATGCTTTAATAACATTTATTTCTACCTTGACTTGAAACTACCACTAATTATAGAAGTAATGGAGTGAAAGAACTGCCGTGGGGTGATATTTATGTGGAAAGGAAAGATGAATTATGCCAACACTCACCAAAGTTGAAGGAAGGAGGCAACAGCAAAACGAAATAATATACAAACACACAAAAACACAATATCTCAGGGTTAACCCTTTATCTAGTGGAAAAAAACATGTGGCTGTGTTGACCGCGAGGCTTGCACAAGCTCAGCTACGTTTCTATTCACTTGATAAAAGGGTTAACCCAAAAATATTGGTCTGTGTGCGTTTGTGTATTATTTAGTGTTGCTGCTGCCCTTCTCCCTTCAACTTTGGTGAGTGTTGGGTTATTCATCAATCATTTCCACATAACTAATTATGGAAGTTTATTTTTGTTAATGACAGATAGCCACACTTCAGTTCACAAGGCCTCTCTGCAAGCAATATTTAAATTGCTGCTTGTTTGCATTTATATGAATAGAATGTTTTATTTGTATGTAAATGAATATGATATAATCTCCCTAAAAGAACCTAAAAGTTAAACACATCACAGGAAATTCAACTGCAAGAAAGCTGCATGGGACAATATTAAATGGATTCCTGCAAGTATGAGCAAAATCGGCCCCTATAGAATTTAGACTTTAGTGTCACCAACCAAAATGAAATAATATTAAAAATCCTAGCCACAATAACATATGGTATTAATATAGGTCTAGTGGTTTGTTATTAATAATGGAGTTTACTCATACCCAATGCGTATCTATATAAATGAGAAAGTTTGTATGTACTATCTGCATCAATCACACCTTAATTGCACAACAGATTTAAATTAAATTTGGCACTGAGTTGATAAATTGTGTGAATAGTGACATAGGATAGGTTTTATCCCACAAAATTGAGTAGTTCCTTTAGAAATTACTTATAACAATTCACAAGCATCAAAGAGTTTCTTAATTCATACACAGCGGTCCTACGTTTACTCTTTGCTTTTTACTTTTGAGTCACAAATGTTGCTTTTCAGAAATAAAAGCAAGAACCTTCTGAAATATGCATATGTGTGTTTAGTTTAAAAGCACTAAAACTGATTAACTTCATAAATAATAAATTCGGAGCACAAATATAAAAAATAAAAATAAAAAAAATATATCGTTAGTTCACAAAGAGATATCTTTGGTTGCATACATGAAATACTATGAAACCTCAGGTATCACACTGTAACTCAGTTATTAATACATATATCATGACGTATGTAAAAAATCGAAGCTTGTACAAGCACAAAACTTGGTTGACTAAAAGTGCCAAAATGATCAGGTGTGAAACTTCATGGTATTTTATTTTCATGAAAAAATACGTAACGGTTTTGATTCCACCTTGTTACCACTGTACAGCACAAGTTACCAGCATTTTAGTATACATTTTTAAATTACGTTGTTTTAATAATAGTCATTATGCTGACGCCATAAATCATGTGGTTAAATCCAGTTCCACATATTATTATTATTATTATTAATTTAATTGCAATGGATCTAACACTCCAGTTGCAATTTTCCTAGTCGTCTAATTACCCCCTTTCAATAAATATATATATATATGTGTGTGTGTGGTAACCAAGAAATAATAGGAGCTAAGTAGCGAACAGATTTACAAAAACAGATAGCAAAATGAACCACCACTTATCTTAGATGATGGTTTCGTGGGGTGAACACACAAAAAAATAATACAAGAACAGGAAAAACAATGAATGTTTCGGGACTTGGCCCTTCGTCGACAAGAGAACGTCAAGGAAGGAGGGTGGTGAAGGATACGGTCTCACAGAATGACAGTTGGTAATACATATATATTAATTTTAAATTCCTTAAGTGTTTTTCGTAAATTATTCATCAGTATACTTAGCAATTTGTTCCAATCCCTGACACCCTAACCAACAAAAGAAAAATTTTCGCCTCCCTTATGCATGAAATCAAGCGCATGCTTGTGGTCATGGTCGGCTTTCCCCTTCGATTCGCTATTCCTATTTCTATGACCAATATCCCTCCAAGCCTCATATGCCCTGTACATTCCCAGCACTCTCTTCGCCCTCCTCCTTTCCTCCAATGAGTCCCAATCCAGTTTCCTTATCATGCTAATTTCCACAAACAAATCTAGCAGCTCTTCTTTGCACACCTTCAAACTCCTGTATTTGATAACCAAAATTTGGATACCAAACTACACCATCATATTCAAACAATGGTCTGACCACAGTTTTGTAGCCTAACTCCCTAACTTCTCTGGTATATCCTCTCATCACCTTCTCCAGAAAATGAAGGACTTTGTAACCTTTTCCTACCACCTGCCCAATGTGCTCTGCACAGCTGAGTTTGTTATCAAACGTTATGTCAAAATATTTACACTTCAAACTTTCAAAAAGCAGTTTTGACCCTGCCCTATAATCATAATTAACCTTTAGTTTTTTTATCCCTTTCGTGACCAAATTATTTACAGAAGTTGTAGAATTCTTATGAGCACTTTATTGCACTAAGGAACCACACTTAAAATTATAGTTTCAATCTTGAATGTGAATAATTAGTCTATAATTACAAAAAACTTAGTGGGAACTATTGTTCCCACTGAACTCTGGACTAACTCAACTTGGGAATTTGAAAAAAAAAATGTATTTATTTTTAAGTGCAAAAAACATCAGAAATATTACATTTATACATGTATTAATTTGTGTTGTCATCTGAGTTCACTATGGTGATGTACTATGGAAAATAGAAAAGCATGATGCTATACACAAAGGTACACCACAGCTGCTACACATTACTTTTGTTCTCTTTGTTCTCTTTTCTTTGTCCTTTGTGCTACATTAACAGCATCTTCTGTTTGACATATTTCCGATTTCGCTAGCTTCTATTGTCAAATCAAAACCATTATCATCACTTTGCACAATAATGTTACCACTAACATCGTTTGAAATTTGTGAATAATTCGCTGAATTTTCATCAGAATCTGAGTCAGCATCGAAATCTGAATCTTCTGGTAGGGAGTGCAAATTTCTTAGAATCTCTTCTGGCCTGAGCCTAGGCATTCTAAACAATGGGAAACGCACAATAAACAAAATGCCGATTTTACTGCTACACAGTTTGCACATCCCAAACAGTTCAGTGGGATAAATAGTTCCCACTAACTTTCCTTGCAATATTTCTGTGGTTTTCAGTGAAATTTGCTAAATACAGTCATATACTGTCTCCTTAGTAAATATGAAATTAGACAAATATAAAACAAGTCACTTCACACACAACAGAAAAGCGCTGAATACAAATATAGCTGTTGTGGTCAAATTATTGAGTCCCTTACACTCAGAAACCGCGCCACTGCATTTATTGACTAAGAATGTAGACATACAACAGCTTCTGTGAGCCAGTTGATAAACTACACGTAGTTAACACACTATAACAGAGATGGGAGCACAAGTTAGACGTGGGAACAATGATTACCAGTGAACTTAAGCCGAAAACAAAGAAGTGGGAACTATAGTTCCCACTGGTCACGAAAGGGTTATCTGTGTACCTAATAAGCTGACTCTTCTTAGCATGTATCTTCATTCCATGCTGACCTACTCATTTAGATATTCTATCCAGGTCACATTTCAGCTGTTCACAGACTATTGTATACCATTATATCATCTGCAAAATATCTAGCTTCTGACCGTAACCCATCAACACAGTCATTCATAAGAATAATGAACAGCAACAGTCCCAATACGCTACCCTGTGGCACTCCCATATTTACTTCCATTTTTTTTTTTTTTTTTTTTTTTTGATAATGTATTTCTTACTCTAATACTTTGCTTTCTGGCTTTTAAGAATTCCTCTACCCAACAAGTAAAGTTTTCATCCAATCCATTAGATTTCAGTTTATTTAAACCATTTTATGGTTCACTCTGACAAATGTCTTAGAAAAATGTAGTGCCACACTATCAACTTGGCCTCCCTTGTACAATTCATCTGAAATATCTTGCATATAACCCATCATCTGAGGTTCACATGAAAATCCTTGCCTAAAGCCACGTTGTCGAACTGAAAACCGGTTTCCTTCCTCATAGACATTTCTGATATACATTCATATCAATCTCCCATCATTTTGCCTATCACTGATGTCAAACTAATTAGCTTGTCATTTTTCAACCCTCCATTATGAAGCGGTACTACTATCATTCTTTTCCAACCCTCTAGTAAGCAGCAAGACTCCAAGCTCATTTTAGATAAAATTTCAAAGTAAGGTAAAATATCATATCCCACAATCTTTAATAAATCTGTAGTAATATTATCTACACCAGGGGTGGCCAACCAGTCGATCGCGATCGACCGGTCGATCATAGCTATTAGTCCAGTCAATGATAGCAAGGTAGCTCTCATTTGTTTTCAGCACGCGATGGACAATCGGCGGGAAGTGTGTGGGACGCTGTCAACCTGTCAGTTGTTAGGGACTAGCTGCATTACAATGTCAGCATAAATGTAAATCACTATTAGACTCTGCATCGCACCTGGATATGGATAAGTGGTTGAAGTGAGATGCTGAAGGAACATCAAATGAAGAAATAAATACTTCTTAAGGTTCATCAAATAAAGTAAGATAATATTTTCGATATTGTTACTATGGCACACAAACCCCTCAATATTGTTCACTCGCTAACTTTGTGCCATCATTACAAAAATAAATTTAATTCACATTTAGTGGCAGAATATTTCTACTTTTATCATGATACAAATTATGTTATTCATATTGTAATTTTATTTTTGTAGAGCCTTGAAAAATGTGCTCCAAAGAAATCAAAAACTTATTACTTTCACCAAGAATGAGAACTGGACTACTTCTTTACTCCAGTGAAAGAAAATTGTTGTTGCTTAATATGCAATATATCCGCGGCAATACCGAAAAAAAGGAAATTTATAGTGTCATTTTAACACAGTGAATTGTGAATACCAGCCAGACTTCCCACCTAACAGCGAAATAAGAAAGTGTAAATTGCAAACATTGAAATCTCAATTAACAGTCCAAGAAAAACATGTTTTGTAAGAATATTTTGTCCATAATGGATTGGTGGAAATCTGTGACTGTGATATCATATTTGGGTTGATATTGAAAGCAGCAACCAGTCATAACTTGTTGTTATTATGTTTATTTAACCATTACCGGTTTCGAGCAAGTTGCTCACCATCAGATGGTTTGCATTTTTAATGTATTTAAATATGCAGATGCAAAATGCGAGCGTGCGTCCTATAAAAACAGAAAAGTAGCATTTATTGACAGAGTAATAAATGCTACTTTTCTGTTGTTATAGGACACACGCTCGCATTTTGCATCTGCATATTTAAATACGTGATAAATGCTACTTTTCTGTTGTTATATTACACATGCTCGCATTTTGCATCTGCATATTTAAATACATTAAAAATTCAAACCATCTGAACTCCCTCGAAATTGGTAATGGTTAAATACACATAACAGCAACAAATTGTGACTGGTTGCTACTTTCCATATGAACCCAAATGTTTTGTAAGCCTGCTGAGCAGAGTAAGGCTGCAACTGAAGCTTCTTTCCAAATAAGCTACAGAATGGCACAAAAGTGCAAACCTTTTTCCGATGGAGAATACATCAAGAAATTTTTGAAGCAGTGCCAGATTCGCCGTTCGTGAATTTCAAAAATTAAAATGAAATTAAAGAAGCTATTCATGGTTTACAGCTGTCTTTAAACACTGTGATGCACCGTATAGAAACGATGAGTGAAAACATAAATGAACAACTGCAAAGAGATATAGTCCGCTGCGTTGACTTTTCACTACAACTTCACAATGCAACAGGTATCACTGATATGACATAATTATTATTATTATTATTATTGCAGCTATATCGATCCTTTTTTCAGGATGTAGCCTCTTTAAGCCTGAAGAGCTATATATTAGAATTTAATTCTATATAGTTTTGCTGTAGTTCTTTCCAGGCCGATCGATCCTGAGCCACCCTATTCCAGTTCACGCCTGTAACTCGACATATATCCTTATCCCGGCGATCCAGGGGTCTTCCTCTTGCTCTTTTCAGGTTTCTCGGTATCCAATCCAGCACTATCGTAGTCCATCTTTCATCTCTTTTGCGAGCAACATGACCGGCCCATTGCCATTTTTGGGTCAAGACTCTTTTTAAGATGTCTGTTACTTTAGTTATTGAACGGATGTGCATGGCCCTTTTCCTGTCTCTTCTTGTAAACCCTAGTATTGCTCTTTCCATACTTTGCTGGGCAGTTCTCAGTTTTTGCTTCATGTGGCTATTTAGGGTCCAAGTCTGGCAGGCATATGTGAGGACCGGTAATACACATTGTTCAAATACCTGTTTCTTAAGATGTACTGGCATGTTCGATTTAAAAACTATTGAATTTCTTCCGTATGCTCTCCAGCCCAGCTTTATCCGTCTGTAGATCTCAGGCTTTGAGTCACCATTCATATTGATCAGTTGGCCAAGATAGATGTACTGATCTACGGATTCAATACCAGAATCTTTCATGTCTGCCTTTTCTTTATCCTTTTCTGCCCATTTGTTTTGCATGATTTTGCTTTTTGATATATTTATTTTAAGGCCCACATCACTGCATGCTGCCTCTAGTTCATTTATCAGTTCTTTGAGCTCTTCCAGACTGTTTGAGAGTAAAACTATATCATCATCGAATCTTAAGTTGTTGAGACTTCTTCCATTTATTCTCAAACCTCGGTTTTGCCATTGGATTTTTGACATTGCCAACTCTAGGACTGATGTGAATAATTACTTATTTTTATTTGTACGGTCTTTGAAGATTTCTTGACGAAAGAAGAACTGCTAAGTATTATTTCCTTAAAAGGAAAAACTCGTGCCATTGATATATTCATGGAATTCAAAGCATATATTGGCAAGATTAAGCTACAGGTGTATCAACTCGTATCAATGACAACTGATGGGGCTCCTGCAATGACAGCTATTCATAATGGTTTTATTGCTTGTTCTCTGTCACAAAGACGAAGACTTTCCAGATTTCATTCACTACCACTGCATAATTCATCAACAAGTGCTGGCTAGTCAGAGACTAAACACAAAATATGTAATGGATATTTCTTTCAGGACTGTAACTGTAAGTTCCATAAAAGGAAAATCTCTCCAAAGGCAGCTCTTTAAACAGCAATTAGATGAGAAGAAACCAGATTTGCATTGCACACTGGCGTAAGGTAGTTGAGTCCAAGCAAATTTTTGCAAAGATTTTGAGATCTATTGGACAAAATAATAAAATTTCTTGAAGAGAGGGGTTATGATTATCAGCAACTGCGTGATTTAGACTGGCAATGTGATTTAGGATTTTTTGCAGAAAAAGAGCACATTAAATCTGGAACTACAAGGAAAGAATTAAACATTAACAGAAATGATGAGTTCTATTGCAGCATTCCAAAGTCAAAATAATAATTGACATCGAAATTTTTTTTTTAACAATTTGTAAACATCAAGAATCATATAGATAAACATCCTACCTACAATTTCATTCCTGATAAGTACACAGCAGAAATTAAGGCAGTGGTATCAGACTTCGAAATTTGCTTTAGTGATTTCAAAATTTTCAGATACATTTCAAACAGACCACATGATATATCAGATATAACATCAGGTCTAGATTTCTGGGCATTGGTTTCCAACGAGAAATATCCAAATGTGAAGAAATGTGTTGAAAATCTGCATTCATGTTTTGGTTAAACATATTTATGTGAATCAGCATTTTGCTACTTAAAACAAGTACCGTTCTCGCTTGAAAGACGCACATACATTGGATTCTTTAAGGTTGGATATTTCCAACTACAAAATCGATTTTGCTAATCTAGTGGAAGATGCTCAGATGCAATGCTCACACTAATATATATAAGTAGTTACTAAGAATAATTTTCAGTTTTATGTTTTACCTCTTAATAAAATTAGAAATACTACATAATTGTGCACTGAACTACACTGTTTCATTTAAAATTTGAAGAAGTATGTAATTGGTAGATCGCACAGGGTTTCATCAGTAAACAGTAGATCTTGTGTTTAATCAAGTTGGCGAGCCCTGATCTACACCATCCCCTTTACGTTTTTAACTTTCTGAGTTCCTTCATAATTTCATGAGACTTTATAACAAATTTTGTAGTTTCCTCATTTATACTTTTAGGGAGAATCTAATCTGATTCATTTCCTCCCATCACAGGATGACTGTCCCTAGTTGTATCACATTGTACCTTATCTTGAAATATTATTTAAATTGAGTCTGGATACTTGCTGCTTACCACAGGACTGGAAAAGTGTAATAGTAATACCGGTACATAAAGGAGGGGTGAGAAATAAAGTTGAGAATTACAGGCCAATCAGTTTGACATCTGTGGTAGGTAAGTTAATGGAAAGATTGATATGCAACCACATCATAAATATATGTGAGGAACGTAAGTGGTTTTCAAGCAGGTAACATGGGTTCAGGCAAAGATATTCATGTGAACCTCAGTTGGTGGGATATATGCAAGATATATCAGATGAAATGGACAACGGAAGCAATATTGATAGTGTAGCGCTAGATATTTCAAAGGCATTTGACAGAGTGAGCCATAAAATGGTAGCAAATAAGGTAAAAACTATTAGAGTGGATGAGAAAATGATTTGCTGGGTAGAAGAATTTTTAAAAGGTAGAAAACAGAAAGTTAGGGTAGGAAATGTAGTATCAAAAGAAGAGGAAGTAAAAATGGGAGTGCCACAGGGTGGTGTATTGAGACCATTGCTATTCATTATTCTAATGAATAATTGTGTTGATTGTTTACTATCTCAAATTAGATTGTTTGCAGATGACATAATGCTATATAAAGGAATCAAAACAATAGAGGATTGTAAACAGTTTTAGGGTGATCTGGACAGGATATCTAGTTGGGTTGGTAAAGATGGGATGAAGATAAATGCAAAGAAG
Source organism: Vandiemenella viatica (assembly GCA_031002005.1). Classification (NCBI taxonomy): domain Eukaryota; kingdom Metazoa; phylum Arthropoda; class Insecta; order Orthoptera; family Morabidae; genus Vandiemenella; species Vandiemenella viatica. The sequence goes on along the minus strand of JARYHS010013630.1, from coordinate 260,738,694 downwards.
AGTCAGCTTATTAGATACACAAATAAAAAAAAACAAAAGGTTAATTATGAATATAAGGTGGGGAAAAATTGCTTGCTGAAGACTTGAAACATAAATATCATGGCATTACATTTGATAACAAGCTGAACTGGGCAGGACACTATGGACAGGGGGGTAGGAAAAGGTTTATAAATTCTGCACTTGTTGGAGAGAGTGATGAGGGGATGTACGAGAGAAGTAAATGAATTGGGTTACAAAACTTTGGTCAGACCATTGCTCGAATATGGTAGTGTAGTTTGGGACCCTCATTCTACATATCAAATACAGGAGTTGGAGAGGGTGGAAAAAAGAGCTGCTACATTTGTTTCTGGAAATTATGGCAGAATGCAATTGGTGACGGATATGATAAAGGAGCTGCAATAGGATTCATTGCAAGACAGGAGGAGAATGAGGGGGGTCATGGGAGTGTACAGGGCGTATACTGGCGATGAGGCATGGAAAGATATTGGAGTAGGTATGAAAAATAGTGCATGGAAGGGAAAAGATGACCATGACCACAAGCTGGCATTCGATTTCAGGCACAAGTGTGTGGGAAGATTCTCTTTTTTATGTATGGGTGTCACGGATTGGAATGAGTTATCAAGAGAAATGATGAATAATTTACCGAAAACTTTGAAAGAATTTAAAGATAAAGTTTGTAGAGGGAAAATGTAGGTGGGTGCAGGATAGGGGGAAGATGCGGGTGAAGGGAAATTGCCACCGGAGCCTGTGCTCCATTGCAATTAAATTAAATCAATAAACCAGTCACTCAATATCTCTTCAATATTAAAATTCTCATTGATTTCAACACCACTCTTATCTAAATAGTCTGAATACCTTCCCTTCCCCTCAGTTTTCTAATATAGGCATAGAAAGTTCTAGATACATCGATCAATGGTCCTCCTGCTCCAGTAATATTCTTCATAAACCCATCCTTTGCTCTTATTAATTGCTTGTTTGTTTGTTTGAAGTATTCCCTACTGCCTTCTTGTCTCTTAACTCTGATGTGTTCCTGTTTCACTAGCTGCTTTAACCTTCTAACCTCCCAATTGTAGTATGTAGGTTCTGTACTTCTCTTAATTTTCTGTGTTGGAATAAACATTTCCTCACCCCTTTTTACTACCTTCTTATACTCTTCCCATTTCGCCTCCACTGCACTTGTGTAATCCTTCCATTTGCTGAACGTTTCCCTAAAATATCTCTACAAATCTAAAGTCTGTACCTTTTTATAATTATATCCTTTTCTCCCTTCTGTTTTGGCCACTGGTTTACTGAATGCCCTGATGTCCATCAGTTACTTGACACCCTACAAGATTTTCGTTAGGCTTCATTAGATAGTTATCCAACTTGTTTGGTCACCTCATATTTTGCTCTACCACTAAGGATTGCAATTCCGCAGTGTTTTCAATCCTGTGGGATTTGCGCCAGTCCCGCGGGATCCGTGCAGCATTGGCCAGAGAAAGCATTCCATTTCACAAAGTGAAGTGAATATGATCTGTAAAGTGTAGACTTGGCTCAGACAAGATTTCATAACTTTTTGTCACCCCTCAAGCACGAGACTTGGTCTTTTTTTACAAGAAATGTTTTTGTGGGATTCATTATTGTATCTCCTGATTCCTTGATTGATATTATAGTTGATTCAATGTTATTAAAAGAAACTACTCACCAACACGTAAGCTGTCAAGTATTTCAGTTTTACTTATGTGGCGTAACGACGTTTTTAGAGTGGAAATTATTACTTTTTAGTATGAAAGGTGACTTTCTCAGCGAATGATTGCAGTGAAGTCCTCATAGGTTGTATCTCTGGATTTCATTGTAAAAACACGAAATTTCACACGTGAGAAAGACGGCGGAGGCAGCCGTCGAAGTAAGGTGTTCCTACAACACAATTCGTCAATACGCCCATGAAAACTTCATAATAACTTTTTTTTGCCTTTAGTTGAAATAATAGTAAGAAGAAGAGGGATTAATTGAAAGCCTGAGTGGCACATGTAAGCAGGCGGCTTGCGCCAAAGAAATGCATTGATGCGGTAGTCAAAACAACAATAAGTCAAAGGATATACAATTGCCTGTTGATAGCTACTAAATAAGTAGGCATGCGATCGTTAAAATTACGGTAACATTAGTTTTGTATCAACCAATAATCAAATTGTCACAATTACTTTATCTGCAAATACAGAAAATGAGAATAATGAAACTGTGAATAAAAATCTTTAACTGTGTAGTTCAGATAACGTGTGTGACACATAAAAACTACTTATTATATGGTTAGAAAATCATACTAAATACTAACGTAATTCTAATTATAAAAATGTGTACTCTAAACAAACTTAAGTTTTGATGAATATGTAAAAGTGTATCTAGTTACTTACGAATGACGAAGTTTGACAAAAACAAACGTTTGTTCACACGAGTCAAATGCCAAATGCAAGGGTTACATGCAAACAGTGCCGTAGATCCGATAGAGACCGAGTGGGGCACCGAGTCACGCAGACTGACACGCATTTTTGCCGCATTTTGCGGATCCGCTTAATTTTGTACAGGATCCGCCAGACTGTCTAATGATGTGGGATCCCGCTTTGCTGGATTGCAATCGCTATCTACCACTTGTGTAAAACCTCCTTCCCTTGTTAAGGCATTTGCAAATCTTTGTTCTTATTTCCCACCAAGTTGACACCTGGTAAATTTAAATCCCCTTCAATAAAAACCATTCAACGGTCACCTCTGAACTGTGAATACGAATTTTCGAGGGCTGTCCAGAAAGTAAGATGTTTTAAAATTAAAAAAAGTGAAAAAAATTAATTTTTATTATATACATTTTGGAGGTAAACTTTAAGGCTATTTTTCTACATAATTGCCATTTAAATTAAGGCATTTATCATAACGTGGTACAAGCTTTTTAATACCCTGTCTGCAGAAATCGGCCACCTGTGAGTTCAACCACTGGTTCAGAGTCAGTGTCAAAGCGTTACATAACCAGCCACATCTTCATCGCTGGGAACAGTTGGCAGTCGCTCAGCGCCAAATCCGGGCTGTATGGCGGATGATTGAAAACTTCCCACCCGAAACAATCCAAGAGCTCTTTGGTACAATTGACTGTGTGTGGACTAGCGTTGTCGTGGAGAAACAAAACATTCTCACTCCATTTACCCCTATGCTTGTTTGGAATCATGTGTTCGAGTTGATTGTTTGGCCAAATTCGAGAAAATCAAAGAGATCACTCCCCGAGTGTCGCAAAACACAGAAGCCATGATTTTTCCTGCCGATAGCGTTTGCAGACACTTCCTCGGTTTCGTGGGCGAATGTGTATGTCTCCATTCTATAGACTGCCATTTTGTTTCATAGGTCTCGTTGCCAGTTATGATACAATCAATAACTTGGTTACCACTTCTGTCGTAGTCTTCCAGAAATGTCAGTGCTGCAGCAAGTCTGTGTTTTGTGTGGTCTTTGTTAGGATTTGCGGAACCCACCTGGCACAAAATTTGTCGTAATCAAGTTTACCAACCACAATTTCATTAACTAAACTCTGTGAAACTTGGAGGAAATGTTCTGAGAGTTCCATAATCATGAAACGACGATTTTCACGGATTTTTTCCTTCATTTTTACCACCAATTCATCACTTGTAAGACTGGGCCTACCACTGGAATCTTCATCGTGAACATTGGTTCAGCAATTTTTAAAATCAATGCGCCACTGCTTCACTCGGCTTTCACTTATTATTCCTTGTCCATACACATCACAAATCTGGTGATAAATTTCAATTGTTTGCGATTTTTCACCGAAATACCTTATCACAGCTCACACTTCACGACAGGCACGATGCGCAAGGTACCAAGGCTGGAACACTCCGATGCCTCACCAGGCCAAAACATCTGTTACTTTCTGGACAGCACTCGTAGTTTCTCTTCAAGAATATCATCATCATCATTCATTCTTCCAATACCCTGATTTTTTTTTTTTTAAATCACTCCAAAAAACTACCCCTAGTATTCAGTATTTAATACTTATTTAAGCTGCTTTCATGCTTGCCAATTTAGTGATATCTTGTATCGCGTTGTACTAAATTTGTATCAAAAAATCTACAATAATATTTCCGGAGAAGGAAATATAAATCATACTTAGGATTAAAATGTTTTAAATTCATACTGGTGATAAGTTCACAAGGATATGTCTCCAGTTGCGGCCACACTGTAATTACATAAAGTTTGTGATTATGTTGAAATAAAGTATGGGCCAAAAGGACCACTAATATTCCATGGTACATAGTGGATTTGGAGTGAATAAAGTGGCTGCCATGCCGAATTCTGACTACAAGGATGTTATAATCGGCTCAAGACTTCTATTGCCACTAAGCGACTAATGTGCATAACCATACCTTTCAGCACGCGTTACACCTTTGTTACCTATTTCCTGGCTTTCAGGTACGTTTTTCCTTGAGGAGTAAAAGACAAGGGAAAAGTTAACCATATTTTCAACCACAAAGGAGAAATTTTTCTGCTGATCATACCTTGAAACTCTTAAATTATAACACACTTTCAAGTGGACAAAGTCGCGGGTAACTGCTAGTTTACGTGTGTGTGTGTGTGTGATGAACAATGAAATATGCAGACTTCATTGAAAAAATATCTCGGCCTTCTAACTTTGAATAAAAATGAAACAAATATCTTTAATCATACGACCATGGGCAGTGGCCTATAAAATATGTCTAGTAGTCTTTCTGTGAATCACATTCATCCAAACAGACAGACAAAAATTTCACAAACAGTTGAATCTTTCTCTCTAGAACAAACAAACTTTTTTTATCATCATCATTGTTATTATTATTATTATTATTATTATCAACATTATTATTATTGTTATTAATATTCTACAGTGTATAGAATTTTTCCTCTCATTACATCTATACAAATTAAAGTTTTGGGTGCAAAACATTCAAATCTGAATAACATGTGCACACAGTATGAGATTCTAGGATAATTTGCATTTTTTGTTGGTTGAGTTTAGGAAGAAAAAAAAAAAAACCAATAAGGGCGAAGGAAATTTAATTTTATAAAAGAGAAGTACAGGTTGTTTCAAAATAAATATCAGGGTTTTGCTTTATAGTATTTATTACATAAAATGTAAAATAAATTAATACATGAAAAGAAAGAGCAACTCAAACAGTAATACCTACAAGCTTACAAGTGTTCAATGTGAGCACCTCTAGTCACACGGCACACATCAAGTCCATCGCCCATTTCTTCCTAAACGTTGATTAGTGCTTATGGAGTAATTGTTCCAACAGCTGCCTCAATCCTATTCCTTAGGTCAGGTAAGTCAGCTGGTAGTGGAGGCACATCATGCGATCCTTTATGAACCCCCACAGGTAGAAATCACATGGTATCAAATCAGGAGAGCATGGAGGCCATGCGAAACAAGCTCTGTCTTTGGGCCCTTTGCAGCCAATCCAGCGATCGGGTACAGTGACATTCAACCAATCGCGTACGTCATTATGCTAGTAAGGCGGTGCACCATCTTGCTAGCACATGAAGTTATCTGGTTCACATTCTACCAATTGGGGAAATAGCCATAGTGTTAGAGCATCAAGGTAGGAAGTACCAGTTACAGTTGCTTCTCCAAAGAAAAAAGGCCCATAAGTCTCCACTGAGATATGGCACAAAAAAACATTCAGTTTAGAGGAGTCTCGTTGCAATTGTACCACTTCGTGAGGATTTTCTGAGCCCCTGATGTGCACATTATGAGTGTTCACATGTCCACTGAGGTAAAATGTTGATACATCACAGAAAACAACATGATCCAGAAAACCTTCACCGTTGTGCAAAATTTGATGTGCAAAGTTGGTACATAAACCATGGTCTGTAGGGTTTAGAGCCTGTAACTATGAACCATAAGGACGTAGTTGTAAGCATTTCCGTAAAACTTCCCAAACATTCATCACCGCAAATGCAAATTCACGGCTAGCCTTCCGAACTGATTTCTTTGGGCTACACATGATGGACTCTCTCACTCGCTTAACACATTCTTCACTAACCCTTGGTCATCCCATACTCTTCCCTTTGCAAAGGCAGCCAGTATTTTCAAACTGATGATTCCAACTACGGATGTTATCATCATTTGGAGGATCACATCTGAACTTAACCCAGAACGCACGTTGCACAGTAATTACAGATTCAGTCTTTGCAAACTGCAGAACACAAAAAGCTTTCTGTTCACTAGTTGCCATTTGTCCTACCTACCATTCGTGAACAAAATTACACCTTCTTCTGGAAGGGTAGAGACAATGGTGCAAAGCGCGAGCACGGGGTGGGCTTCGCAGTTCGCAACAGCTTGTCTAACTGCATCGAGGCACCCATCTGTATTTCAGAGAGAATTATGTCCTTGAGAATAAAAACTGCTTCGGGTCCCATAACCCTAATATCAGCTTATGCACCTACATTAAAGGCCTCTCCAGAAGTTAAAGATTCTTTCTATGAAAGCTTACGTGCATGTCTAGCAAAAGTACATGTCTCTGACAAACTTTTTATTCTTGGTGATTTCAATGCAAGAATTGGCAGCAGTTCTGATAACTGGCCGGATTGTATTGGCCGCCATGGAATAGGAAACATAAATGAAAATGGGCAGCGTCTAATGGAACTATGCACAACACACTCCCTCTGCATATGTAACACCTATTTTCAGAATAAGCCTGCTCACAAAGTGTCATGGAAACATCCAAGATCAGGTCACTGGCATCAGCTTGATTTTATCATCACTCGCAGGCGAGATTTGCGCGACGTTCTCAATGCCAGAACCTATCACAGTGCAGACTGCGACACTGATCACTCTCTGATAATGGCCAAAACACGCATTATTCCAAAGAAGATCCATTCAGCGAAAAGCAACTGCCGCAAAATTATGTTTAAGATCCCAGTCAATCATGATGATGCTTTACACAAACAATTCTCAGCCGAAGTAAAAGAGAATCTCAGTTATGCTGTACTGAGGGACACAGGTAGCGCCGAAGACATGTGGCTTCTAGCGAAAGAAAAACTTTTACAAACTGCTTTTAGAACCTTTGGAACAAAAGATGCGTCTCAGAATGACTGGTTTGCTGATTACGAGGACAAATTACGTCCATACATTGAGCACAAAAGAGCAGTTCATATAACACTTATAAACAGCCCCAGTGATCATGCCAAGTTGGAATACAAAAAAGCTAAAGCAGATCTACAACGTATCACTCGCCGTTGCGTAAATGAGTATTGGACAAACCTCTGCAAGTCCATACAGCAGTACCATGATAGCGGGGACTACCGAGGCATGTATCAAGGCACCAAGAGTGCCATCGGGCCCACAACCAGGAAACGTGCCGCCCTAAAAGACTTAAATGGGGTACCTATTGTTGACAAGCAGAAGCAGTTGGAAAGATTGTCAGAACACTACACCAACCTTTACTCCAGGGCAGTCAGCATAAAGCCTGAAGCACTAGACAGTTTACCTACTTATCCTACTGCATTAGAACTTGATGATTTACCTTCACAGGACGAACTTCATTTTTCACTGAAGAGACTCAAACTGGGAAAAAGTACAGGTCGTGACAACCTACCGGCTGAAATAATTAAACTTGATTGTGTTTTTCCGGTCATATATGAACTCCTAAAGCGGTGCTGGTATGAGGGTACAATACCACAGGACATGCGTGATGCAGATATATTTACCCTTTACAAGGGCAAAGGTGATAGAGGCGATTGCAACAATTACAGAGGTATATCCCTCCTCAGCATTGCTGGAAAAGCTATTGCTCGAGTCGTTTTGAGAAGACTGGAAACCCTCGCCGCACGTGTCTACCCCGAGTCTCAGTGCGGATTTCGCGCCGGCCGCTCCACGAGTGACATGATCTTCACTGTCCGCCAACTTCAAGAAAAATGCCGTGAACATCGTGTGCCTTTATACTTGGCTTTTGTTGATCTAAATAAAGCCTTTGATACTGTTAGCCGTACCGGCCTTTACGACATCCTGCACAAAATCGGCTGCCCACCTACGCTGTTGTCTTTAATAAAGGCCTTCCACGATAACATGAGAGGTTCTGTGGTATTTGATGGCGAAGCTTCTGCATCCTTTAAAGTAAACCGCGGTGTACGACAGGGCTGTGTCTTAGCACCCACACTCTTTGGAATTTTCTTCTCTGTTCTACTCTTAGTAGCTTTTAAAAACTGTCACGTTGGAGTACATCTGCATACAAGGAGTGACGGTAGACTTTTTAATATAAGTCTATTGAGATCTACTAAAAATCTTATTGAACTAATTGTTCGTGAACTTCTATATGCTGACGATGCGGCTTTTGTCGCTAATACCGAAGATGAGCTTCAGGAGGTTCTCACCAGATTTAATCATGCATGTCATCTGTTCTCGATGAGTGTCAATACCAAGAAGACGGTTGTCATGGTTCAGGGCACAGATCGTCTTCCTAAAATAACATTGGAAGGCATCCCTCTTCAAGTAGTAGAACACTTCCATTATCTCGGCTCCATCACCACATCCAACCAGTCCATTCAAAAGGAGATTGATGCACGAATTGGCAAAGCCGCGACGACCTTTGGCAAGCTGTCCACACGTGTCTGGAGAAACTCCAAGCTAACTCTCTCCACCAAAATTCTAGTATACCAGACGTGTGTCCTGAGCATCTTACTGTACGCAGCTGAGACATGGTCCACTTACGCCTGGCAAGAGAGACAGCTGAACGCTTTCCATATGCGCTGCCTGCGGACAATACTTAGAGTCACGTGGCAGGACAAAATGAGCAATGAGAGTGTTCTGTCTACCACGAAGTGTCACAGTATTACTGCCACCCTAAAACAAAGACGACTCCGCTGGCTTGGCCACATCCATAAAATGGACCCTGAGAGATTACCACGGAAAGTCATGCTCAGTCAGATTGCTAATATCAAGAGACCTGTAGGGCGCCCGATGTTAAGGTTTCAGGACTCCTGCAAGCGTGATTTGGAGAGCTTCGGCATGCGCACTTCTGACTGGGAAGCTTGCGCCAGCACGAAACCCTTATGGCGTCGACATATTACCACCGGCATGTCCAAATATGACAGAACATGGTTGGACAAAATAAAGCTGAAAAAGCTTCGTAACAGGGAAGTGCTTCCACCGGATCCCTCTTTCGTGTGCGATAGATGTGGCAAAATCTGTCACGCCGCCATCGGACTATTCAGCCACAAAAGAAGATGTGATGCACTCAACCCTAGCCATAACTGAGTCACTACAACTATCATCTGTGAAGATGCTGTGGCCAATATATATACCAGCGGTTTTTAATGGATGCCGGAGGAAACATTGCATGCACATGCGCGCAGGTACTAACAAACAGAACTGTTTGAGTTACTCTTTCATTTCATGTATTAATTATAATTGAACGTTTTATGTAATCAATACTTCAAAGCGTTAAAACCCTGATATTCATTTAGAAAAATCCAGTATAAAACAACTACAAATGAACCATAATACACATATTTATGGATTTAAACACAAACACCTATACTGAGTGACACTTCCTATTTGGCGGTGGTTGTTGATTATGAGGCCTATCTAGGAAGTAACTTACATCTGTGCTTAGTGTGGAGATTGGTAGGGATGGAACTGTCATTTTAGCATCAAAAGATTTCTATGCTTAATACACATCAAGCTGTCATAGCATGTGGATTGTGATTTTATAACTTTGTTAGTTGTAAATTCTTGAAATGAGCACCTCAACACGTACTCCCATGAGCTGTGAGGTCTGCTTAGTGATTAGGTTTATACTGCCAAAAAACCTCAAACCAACTGAAATGCACTTGCAACTCTGCAAGGTGTACAGAGACTAAATAATGAGTGTAGGTGGTGAGACAGTGGAGTATTCAGTTTAAAAATGTTCATGATTTGCACCCTTATGGTCGGTCTACTAGCTTTGTAAATTATGAACGGGCCAAAAAAAAAAAAAAAAAACTGCTTCATTTTCCCCAAAATTATAAAGTTTAGTACAGTAAAAGCTCCATATTCTCGGGGGATGCGGTCCATAAATATGCCGCGAATATGGAATGGTTATTTGTATGGGATTATGGGAGATACGTTCCAAGATTTTAAAAAAAAAATATCAAATTATTAAGAAATTTAAAAAATCTAGTAATTTTTCCTTGTTTTACCATTTTTAATAGGTCTTTTAATTCAGATTCATATTCAGTTGTGGCATTAACAACTCGTCCTTTAAGAACTTCTTTCCAAAGATGGATCACTTTTCATGAAGAAATTACAAAACTCATTTGCCATCTGGAGACCTACACTCAATCAAAAAAAAATAATAATTAAATTTCACCATTTCAGTGCTCGTTGAAGACACTTCTTCAATGGGTTGAGGATTTAACATTTCCTCCAAGTCGATTTCTGTCAAATCTTCATGTTGCGATTCAAGCAACTCTAGAATATCACTAGATTCTATCTTTTCAAAATCATCTCATCCTACTCCATTCATAATTTGAGCAATGTTTGCAGTTAAAGTTTGAATTTGCATGGATTCTCCATCATTTCCAACATTGAGATCAGGCCACAGTAAATGGTCAAACATTTCTTTTTTTTTACTCTAAGCGGTAGCACAACTCTTTTCCACGTAGGAACTAATTTTTCTTTGCTAGACATTATAAATTGCGAATAAAGCTGAGGCGACACGTGTTATTCACTCAGAATTATTGCAAGGACTGACTAGTTGTTACCGATTCAGAGCCGATTGTGGCGGATCGGCTTTTATCAAAGATCGTAGCGGAAGATCTAACACAGCGGCGGCTTTTGACAATGAACTTTATGTTTAGTGGCAATAAGGTTTGTTTTTTTCAGTCGTTGAGTGACACTCTGCATGTGCCAGCAATACTCAAACGATGCCAACACGTTAGTAAAGGATACCAAATCTACTGAATGTACGGAATGGATTCGGGATTAATAAAAATTTCAAGCGGCGAATACAGAAAGTTATCAGAATTATTTTATCCGCGAATACTGAACTGCGAATACAGAAAGTTGACACAATTATTTTACATGCGAATACTGAAACCGTGAATAAGGAAACCGCAAATAAAGAGCTTTGACTGTATATGAAATTATATCAGAGAAGCCTGTTTATCACACGTTTTGTGCAAGATCGTTGCAAGAAATCTTGAAGACAGCCCATACAATAGGGACACATCAGTTCTCCCAGAAAACCAGTAAAATGTTTGAAAACAGTCGACCAGAATGATTATGGCAATTGTGTTTTGGGATAGTGAGGGAGAGCTTCTGGTCGATTTCTTTGAATGTGGTGCAACAGTTAAAAGAGAGGTATTGTGAAACATTGAAAAAACTAAGCATCAGGGAAAACTGAGCTTCAAAGTGTTGTCTTTTTCATGACAACACACGTCCACACACGGCTAATCTTACTCGATAGCTCTTGGATGGGAAGGTTGTAAGAGTTTTTATAAAGTTGATTTAATTAAATTATACACAGTCCTGTCCTGATGAATATGTTCTGTACAACGCTTTGTAATTAATTCCTTCATACACAGTTCAGTAAGTTGATTGAGTCGTTACTATAGTTAGTTAATGCTGCAGTTGCCAGGTGATGCAACTAAGCCAGTTCTAAGCAGGGGGTGAGAGAATAATTAATAAAAAGTCATCGAGTTCATTACCGAGGAATTCTGTCCACCACAAGTTTTGCTAAGCACATTAACACTCACGAACTGGTTGGCCACCAAGAAATTTCAATATAAAGGGTAATCAAAACTTTTCCTTCTGAAAGAAAAATTAGTATTTTCATCTGCTTCCAACTAAGTCATTTCTTATCACAATCTAATGTTTACTGTCCCTCACTGTACTGTTCAAACTTCACTTATCATGCTCATTGTTCATGTTGAAACACATGAAGTTCTCTCTATAACATGTCCTCAATCCAAAAATACACTGCACATTAGCAATAGCAGCCACTGGTCACGCTAAGCGAGCCGCACTCTATGACATTTCAAACACGATGACTTAAAACAATGTATTAGTATGCTCATCAGGCACTACTTAGGAGTCGGCGGAAGGTAACTGCAACGTTACAAGTTGTTTGACCACCTACCAGTCCAGATATGTTACCGAGCGATTTCCACCTCCTTCCTGCGATGAAGACCTGGTTCACAGCACAGCACTTTGATAGTTATGCATAACTTCATGCCAGTGTAAACCAGTGGTTGGAATCTAAGGTGGCAGATTTCTACAGAGATGGAATTGAAAACCTTGTGCATTGTTATGATAAGTGTCTCAATTTAAATGGTGACTATGTAGAAAAATGGTTTAAGATTGTTCCTTTCAAATGTATAAAATAAAGTTTCTTTTTCTTAAATGGTTGTTTTTTTTATTTCATAATGTTAGTTATTTTCTGGTCAGCCCTTGTAATAAAAGGGAAACGGTGGAAACATAGTAGTTTCCTGTGGAGTGAACAGAAGTTGATGATGGAGATCCAAGGAAGTGGAAAATTTGAGTTGCAAACAGAATGGGAACTAAAGAGTCATCTCAGGCCGAGACCGAGATTAACCAGTGTCCTGTCTGCACTTACAAGCAAATTAAATCATAATGTACTGTTGGCACTGCAGCCGATTCAATTTTGTGTAAGAATAAATTTTCTTTTGTAACTATGAGGTGTTTGGAAACTGAATTGCAACATAAATTGATAAATCCCTTACGCATAATATTTTTCACTTGTCCTTTTAACTTAGCAAAGCTTTCTATGTATAGTGTTGCTAATTCTTGTCAATTTGCATTTATCTTGACTGTATTCTCCTTTCTTTCAGGCAATCATTTCCATTCACGTGTGCACAATAGTGGATCATTCTACATCTACTTTAATATACATACACCTATTGATATCTTTACGTCTCATCAACATCAAAGGAATTGGGACAGGGAACGGGAAGGAAATTTGCCATGGCCTTTAGAAGGAAGCATCCTGGCATTTGACTGGAGTGATTTGGGGAAACCATGGAAACCACAAATCTGGATGTCCGGATGGGGATTCGAACCAATATCCCCCCAAATACTACACCAGAGCATTAACTGCTCACCCAAATTGAATATAATCGATACAATTTTGCAACCTGAATTTGTTCCTATTTAATTTTACAGGTAGCTTTTAATTACAGCATCAAATGCACAACATGAAAATGATTACTTTCTATTTCTTTGAAAACTGTTTGTGATGGTATTAAAACTTTGTATGAAATTTATATCCTGTTTTAACCAGGTTACTGCCTATCCCTCTTGTAGTAATAATTCTGCACCTTTCAATGTGTAACAGTGCACTGAACTACTGCGCACTGGATCAGGTCAATACAACAGGGCCGGGCATGAACACAGGCCTCCTTACCGGCCATCCTAACTGCAGTTATTAGACAGTTTTACACTGCTACTAAGGTGAATGCTCGGACAGTCCCCAGTATCCATCTGATAAAATACATATTTCACAAACAAAAAAATACACTTTACACACACAGAACAGTTACACATTTTGCAGACAGATGGCAACACCTTACTTCCTTCATCAGACCTTGCAGTAGCTATAAAAAATATGGTGTCAACAAGGGCATGCAACCATAAAACTAAAGCTCCAAATTTGACCATGACAATGATTAGTAAAACTCTTTAAAGGCAGTCAACCTCTAACGTTGTGAAAAATGTGATGAAGTAATAATTATTTCTAGTTCTAGCAGTTATGGTGCATACACGTTTGAAATTAATTAGAACAACTTGAACTAAAACTGTAACCTAGTTTCCCCTTCATTACTGACCACTTTATTGTGTAATAAAGCATTTTACACTACATTCTGTCTGTGTGTCTCATTATCTCGTTAGGGTTACATTTCTGTGAATGCATTCTGATGTAATTATGGTTCCTCACAATGTTCTCTACCTCCCCTCCAAATTTGTACACAGCATTCAGGGATACCCTGTATATAGGAAATGTTTCTTTAATAAACGAAAAGAAAAATGAATCTCTAGTTTTCCTATTTAACAATGGATGATAATCATCGTTGAGAAATTTAATAACTCAAGTGGAGGGAAATACTCAACTGGCGACCAGCAAATCTAAAATTTTCTTGTCTTATTAAACCTCAAACCGTATTCATTACATCTCTTATCAAATCATGTCAGTGCAATTTGAATCAAGAAATCTACAAGTAACACTACATGGCAACTGTAACAGAACCTGTTTTAAGGTATCTGGGAAAAGAACCTGTTACCAAGCATGTGGTGTCATTGATGTCGTTCGAAAAGTGATGACTAAAATTTAAGATGGAGTTGGAGAATACTTCTAGGGATAAGTCAATCTGGTGATTATTTCGATACATTAAACTGACACAGTCTTCTACTACAAGAAGTTAACTGGGCTGAGCCTCAGCTGTTGAGCCTTAATGGTTGCAGTCTACATGGAACAATCCAGATGCAGGATCAGAGTAAGTGTAGTGTGGTGTGGTGTGGTAAAAAATGGGTTACACAATTATACAAAATATTTAAAAGCAGTGGATAACATTTGTTGGTAGCCAGTAGTTAGAAATATTTTGTATATTATATTTACTTTTTGTTTGCTCATTTTTTCAACAATTAAATTTTTATTGATTAATTATGGCTGAGGGTAAATAGTCAAATTAATTCAATAAGTGTGTATATTAACCTATAAAGTGACATTTTTTACAAAAAGAAATTTTGTAATTTGTTAAAACATAAATTTTGTAACTTTTCAAACAAATGGCGACATTGTTTAGTCTACCAGGATTAGTGGCGCTGTATTCGAACATAATGACAGCTCGCGTAAGGTACACAACAGTGATTTGAATTCTGTACAAAAATGTAATCAACTTAAAGCTCACAAAACTTATTAAGCTTCTGCAGCCGTCTTTGTTAGTAATTACTTGATTTCTTGGGAATTAAACAGCTTTAATCAGATATACAACATTTGTTTACTTAGCAACGAGTGCCAAACGTCAAAGTTCTAGGTTGCTATCTTTATACAAGTTGTTGCTTTTCCTCATAATATCTACCGCCTCCTTCACTTGTGAACACTATTACTGGTTTACAGCCTCATTTTATCTCATGCTCAGTGTTGACGGCATGATGAGCTATGAAAAAAACAATAGCAACAAATTTGGCAAAACTTGAAATGTTCTTCAAGTCTATCTGCCACATTGTGACCCATATCACAGATGTAAACACCGTCACAACTGTAGGGGATTTTATACATTCTTGCAGGATAGTGTGGATGTAAACAGTCTTTCATCGTGGTTACTAAACAGTTATTGGTGAGACAGATGGCGCTGTGGCATAAAGACTTGAACACATTTGTCACTACAAACAAAACAATATTAATCAATCCGCTGTAGTTTGCCGCATCGTCAATATTGGGTACAATATAAAATTTGATAACACAAGGCTGCTTTGGAGACAGTACCAGTGGTGGCCTCTAGGATTTACAGAGACAGTAAAAATTTTGAAAAAAAAAACAACAATTTGTATGAAGACAACAGCCTAATGCTTTATAACACTTGACAACTATTGATAAGTAAACAGATGTAGTATCTCTGACGAAAACTGCAGTATGTCAGCCAAACTCAGTAATGCATATTAAAAATGCTGCATTCCAAGTAAATCAGTTATTGTTAAAGCTCATTTAGCGTTTGTAAGTAAATGTTTTGAAGTAGTAAAGAGTCTCTATTGAGTGAGACAGTGGGCTATGTCTTAGTGAGGTATGGAATCCAGCCTTGGTAAAAATCTGCAAAGAGATTTACATGCATGCTCACTGGCAGCCAGCCACTGGGCACATTTCACAGACAGAGGAAGTGCAGCACCTGAGCTGTCTGACATCTGTACAGCCAACCTGTACAGATGTTTCCACCGCTGAGGAAGATGGTGGAGCTAGTTGTCGAAATATCATGTTTTTAAAACACAATTCTGTGGTACACCTATGGAGACTTCATTGAAAGCGTACGCTGGAAAAGTCTCAGTTCTTACAAAAATGACCTTTGTTACAACCCTAGGATATACAATTTAGTGCATTAAAATCAGTTGGTTCAATGCCGCGAACAGTAATAGTATAGTAGCCCTTTGTGCATAAGACAAAGTTTTAAGTCTTAGCAACTTCGATAAAAATAATTTTTGGCTTTTATTTTAGATGAAACAATACTTAAAACAGAATTAACTTGCAGTGTGTTCCCCACAAAAATTTTGTCACTATATTTTATTTTAGTTCATCTGTGTTCTAAGATCAGTAAAAATTAAATATAATGATAACTTATTTATGTAGATTTGTATTATTTAAAAGTACCAGAATAATATTTACTACACACAAAAACTGGAAAAAAAATGATTTTGTAGAAGAACTTCAAGGTCTGCCCCAAAAAGTATCTGACCTTCGTTCATATATTCGCTCCTGACAATTTTACCACCATATGCCAGGTATGAACATCAACAGTAAAACTTCACAAATTCCCTAGATGATGCAGTTGCCGACAAGATGCCTTAGTCCACGTGCAACGGGTGTTTGTTTACAAAGTTTTTTGTACGTTCACCGCATTTAGCTGTCGTAAAAAATGACAGAAAGATTAGAGCAACAAATTTGCATTAAATATTGCTTTAAACTAAAAAAAGAGTTGAGCGGAGGTGATTGAAATGATGAAGACGGCATTTGGGGATGAGTGTAACAGCAAAACACAAATAAAAGAGTGGTATAAGTGGTTTAAAGATGGCCACAAGTCTGTTGATGGTAACCAACGCTGTAGGTTGCCTTCGATGACAAAAAAACCTTGATAACATTGAACATGTGCGACTTGCGATCAATGAAGTTCATTGATTGACAGTGCGAGGACTAAAATTAACTTGGAATTTAAAACTAAGTTTTTTGGAAGATTTTAACTGAAAAACCTTCGCCTTGAAATCGCTCAGGACAATTCAGAAATGATCAATAATGATTAAAATCTGCTTAAAAAGATTGAAACTGATGATGAATCATGGGTTTATGGTTATGACCCTGAAATAAAATGATAGTCTTTGCAATGGAAGCTGTCGTCAGAGCCACAACTGAGAAAGAGCACCAAAGTCAGAGCAATGTCAAGTCATTGTTGATTGTTTATCATTGTTATTATTATATGATTGTGTGGCACAGTTAGAAGAAAACTGCATTTGCTTTGGTCAAGTGGTGCCTTCACTACGATAACATGCCAGTGCAAGCATTGAACCTCGTGCAGCAATATTTGACAAAGCACAAAGTCGTACAGGTCCGTCAACCATCACATAGTACACTTTTGGCTGTTTCCAAGATTAAAAATACCACTCAAAGGACACTGATTCAATGACAAAGAAACACTCGAAACTAATATGATGAACAAGATTGTTTTTAAAAGTGGAAAGACTGTTGGGAGTGTATTCTTCAATCAAATAGGAACTACTTCGAAGGATGCCACCAGTCTGATGATGTAGAACACAGCAGGGATATATGAGGAAGGTCAGATAATTTTGGGACAGACCTCATATATGAAGTTCATTTATATTTACAAGTTGTTTGGATACAATACATTGAAAAGCCTCTGTCATTTGCACAGATCTTTCCAAAACTTTAAAGTGTGGAAGAAAATCCAAGTGTGGAAGAAAATCACGTGTAAAAGATCATTTCCTGAAAGACTGGAGAAAAAAGCTGAAGGTATACTACTGATGACATTTTAATGGAATCTTCATAGGAATCAATCAAATTGGCACATTTTTCTGTGCGCTTGATTACATTTCTAAATCTAAATTTCATCTTTGCCTTTTTGAAGACAAACTAATACTTAACATCATGATGATCCTCATAGCATGACTTGCACAATTCATGAATGGTGACTGTACTGATATTTTATTTCATCTTTTAACAAACTAGCTTTTTTTTCCAGCCACAGTACAATTACATGTTGAGAGAGATTGAAATGCTGAAAATAATAAAATATGACACATTTAATCACAGCATTAAAATTCATTTTTCAAATCTAAAACATTTGCCTATCTGAACTGAATTATATATGCAATTTCTGTCAGTATTCTGTATCTGTAGGAGAGTTTTAAATTGAAAAATTTCTGCTGATTAAAATGTTTCTTCAAAAGTAGCTATTTCCTTGTAAGTGACATGTTTTATGATATTTTCCTGATGAATCTCCAGCATTTTTTAAAATTTATTTATCCATGTTATAAAACTTCTCGTTTTCAGGCACAATTGACACATATAATAAGTTGATCATTTTTCATTGTTCCAGTAACTGAATTTTACCTCATTCATTGAATTATCTTGTGGATAAGCTATTGAGATAATGGCTAAATATAATTAGTTTTGGTTGATTATATTGATTTAATTAATGTTTATCACTAAGTATAAATAACAGTAATAAAACTACCAACTGACATTTTAGTTTACTTAGTCTCTTCACTAGATACAAGAATGTTCCTAGTGATTGCTGATTCTTCTCGATTGTGAGGTAACAGAATAAATGATTTTTTTTTTTTTTTTTTTACTTGCAATCAGTACTGTCACTATCAGCTTATCACAACCATTATTATCTGATGAAACCAATTTCTTTTTCTCATGACTTGATGGCCTCCTCCTTTTTGAGATTAAAGCAGAAACCCTAATTTGCAGTTAAAGTTAGTTGTGACTTCCAGATAATTTTGTCTCACTTCACAAAGTGACTAAGTCCAGGAATCGATACAGGAATATTATCAAATGAGTTTCACTCTTTTTTGACTTCATCTCCCAACTGTAGAAATATTTCATTTCTTTCCATCTCCTGCAAAGTTTGTAGCCTCCTTGTTGCATTTTCTTTGACAATGTTGATGATGCTGGTTTAATATACCAAGATTTACCAACTTTCTTTTTCCTGCCTCATTCTCTTACGATGAATAACCTCCTTCAATTTACAATTAGATAAAGTCAATTTCTTCATATACTTGATAAACCTTGTGAAAAATTCCAGAAATAAAATTCAATGAGTAGTGAGGTAGTAGATGAAAGAAGAACCAGCTTATTTGGAGCATGCTTTATTTGTCAACTGAAAAAGGTACATAACAAATCACTTACAATGTCTTACTTAACAATTAGAAACTACTTTTGGAGGTCTAAAACCCACATGACACATACTCGTGGTAATTTACATTACTAAAGAGAAAAAAATTTGCAAAAAAAAAAAGAGCTTCTTTTGGAAAAAACGCACACAGTTTAGAGATATCTGTGTGATATGTGGAGTTGGTATCCAGTGTTAATTTGATCAATCCTTATCAAAGGCAGTAAAGGTTATCGGCTTAGCACTGGATTGTCCCATATGTGTGCCCTTGATAGTAAATACTTTTTTTCTTTACGGGCCGAGTTCCAATTAATTTCTTTCCTAATCTATAATTTTACTACCAACATGGAGATCTTAATCTTTAAAGTCAATTAATCACGATACTCAATTTGTTGACTTCAGTTAGGAATGAAGAAAGGTAACAGGCCAGCCGAAAAAAAAGAAAAAAAAAACGTATTTTAGGATTTGATGATACATTTGCACTTTATAGGTTGAATTACAAAAAAAAATCTTTAATTTATGATGTTACCAAAGTGAAGACCTTAATCTATTGATTTCGATTAGGTATGAAGGGAAATAAGTGGGTAGGAATTCTTAAGAGTTGAGGTTGATCATATAAGCTATGCCTGGATGTTCCCTAATTTGGATTCCACATTTCACTGTTGGTCCAGTCATTACATAGACAGAATGCACAGCAAATCGAAAATCTGTCACCACATTGCAGTACCACCCAAATTTACTTTAGTGGCTCATCAACAAAAAAATATCTTTTTTGATTAGGTATTAACAAAGATAAGTAGTTAATCACAAAAAAAAACACCTTTCAGAATAAATGTATAAGATTTCATTCATGTTAATAAATAATTATCCCTAAAAACCATTTTCCCTGCCAGTATCTGCATGCTTTTAAGAAATGCTATTCTATCAGCTTAGCTTCTTCCGAAATTGCAGGTGAAGATTAGAAGACAATTTTTAGCATCCAATTTTTCGAAGTATACAATTTGTGGGGGTTTGTTTGTTGTTAAGTCATTCCCCAAGTATTATGCACATTATGGATGATATCAATTCATCAATTTGGCTATGCATGATTGCACAGCATAAATTTCAACATTTTCTCATGATAGTACCAGCGTGAACCTGATATAAAGGATGTTGTACTGATGATAATTCTCTCTGATTAGAATTTTCACTTCATATTTAATTTTATTCACAATAATAGACAACCATTCAAATTAATACAATTTAATACACTGATCTCTTAATCACACCATTTGTGCACATCTGCCGATCTCAATGTCAAACCAAACACTAGTGACTACTGCAAAGTCAAGAATCCCTTCTTGCTCCCCAAAATGTCAAGAACTAATGCCTATAAGTAACTTACAGTTGCTTCCCAACACAGCAGAGTAACTATAGCACTGACAATATTTACTCTTAAGTCAATGAGTTGCGTACAAATTCGATAAGGCCTCAAAGGAATGTTTCAGAACTTACCTGAGGAATAATTACCATACCGTCAAGTAAACAAGAGGCACCATTGAAGAGATGCGACATTAATTTATAAATAATGTCAGGGAAGGTATGGACATTCATATTCTGAAACAGAGAGTAAAGGAGGAGAATGATCCGCCATGGTATACGCCTGAAGCCACAAGATTACTCAGAAAGCAAAGGAGGATACAAGCACTCTCAAGAAGAATGGGGTATCGTAAGGACTTAAAAATCAAAGATAAGAGGATGTTGTACCAGCCCTCAGATCTGAACTGTAAATAGAATTGTATTTTATGAAGTATCTGTAGTGAGCTAAAGTTTGCTTGAATGTGATCTGGTATGTTTGTTTTGCAATTTCTTGTAAATCGATGTATATAGACTTTGTTTTATGAAAGAAAATTATTTATAGTCCATTTAATGTGTTTAAGAACAGAATTGTTCAAGACAATTTCTTAAATATGTGTAATTCCAAGTATTAATGCAAGTTACGATGTCTACAGGACAATTTTCTACTGTTTAAAATGATTTCTGTAAATCAGTTTGTATTTAAGTATCTCTAATATCCATTTCTGACCATTTTGTAATGATTTTAAGTGATTATGTATTAATTCCGATTGTTTTTAATATGTGTAATTGTTTGAGTAATTGTTAATGTTCGAGAAATATCTGGCGGAAGCTTTTGAAGAATTCCAGAAATTTCGATAGAGCCTATATAAAGGAATCAGCAGGACAGTTGAAGTTAGTTTTATAGAGAGTTCACAGAAGTTTTATACAGATTATCTTTGCGACTGCTAAGATGTGCGTTAGTAGTATCTCTGTATTGTATCTATGCATGTGAATATCGCTGACGTTGCTTTGGAAAATAAACACACACAAAATCTTCAACATAACCTTCTGGTGGATTATTTAATTAATTACCACATTAATTAAAACCACTGAAGAACCCTAACATGGCGACAGTTGACAGCGACGAGAAGTCATTAAACATCTGTGAGATGTTAATCTTCTAAAAGAATCTGCAGAAAATTGCGATGAGTTATCGACGGCGGATGAGCAACGAGGGAATTATTCGGTGACAACTTGAAACTGGATACAGCGAGTTGATCACACAGCACTCATCGGAGATTTTCCTTCGACGTCTGCAATAGGCAATAATTTTCCATCAGCAAGCGGATTTTATTCACCTTCAAGATAACATCTTCCTGCAGTGCAGTGTTTTGAATATGAAAAGTGTGGTTAAGTGTTCCAATCAGTGAAAAAAGTGGTGTTTAGTGGTGAAACAGTGCTGTTAGGTGAAATTTAAGGTGACAAAAAGTATTTAAGTGATACAAAACTGAAGAAGAACAGTAAGTACTGAATATTCAAATAGTTGTTTTTGGCATGATATTTTGTGGCAGGTTAGAAAAATTTTAATTCGTCTTAACTTTGTTTTCATGTTGATTTTGCTAATTACTGAAAATGGCTGATAGTCAGAATCTACAATCATTTCTAGATTCTTTTGTAGCCAAACTTGAAGCAAATTTTCCGAATTTAGAAGTGAGTTAAAGAGTGATAATGATAGCAAATTTTCTGAAATTAATTCTAAATTTTCTGAATTGCAACATAACAATGATAAAACATTCTCTGACTTGACTAAATGTTTTGATGTTAAAATCAGAGTAATTTCATGGTTTTAGCTCTCAATTCAAGGAGGCTATTAACAATTTAGATTCTAAATTGGGGAAGATAGTAACAGTATGTCAGGAGAAATTTGAAAATGTTACAGAAATTTGTGAACAGAATAAGACTGAATGTGTAAATTTGATTTATAAAGAAGTCAGTGAAAATTGTGATAAGATGAGGGAGGAATATGTCACTTTATTCCAAGCCAGTGAAGTTAAAGCTATTGAATTGAGACAGGAAGTATTTGGTATAGGGAAAAATGTTAATGCATTGGCACATCAACAGGAACAGTTAGCGCAAGGATTAGAAAGTAATGTAAATCAGTTAGAGAAAAAGTTTGCTGGATTGCAGATTCAGTTAAGTCAGGTTCCCTTAACAGGTAATACAATTTTCAGTGCTGATGTTAAGGAAGAGTTTGAATTTTATGATGACAGTGGAAGACTTCACCCTATTGAGTTTCTAGATAATTTTGAAAGATCTGACTATTTTAATGTGTTACCCGACAGTAAGAAAATTGCACTTGTGTGTAAACATTTAAAGTCTTATGCAAGAACATGGGGTGATAGGCAAGCTAGGGAAGTTAATGATTATAAGCTGTTCAAAGAAAATTTTTTGAAACATTTTTGGTCAACTAGTAGGCAGATTCAGGAAAAGAGGAAATTGATAACTGGTAGGCCCTATAAACCTGGTAGGGAAACTCAGCATGATTTTTTTTTTCACAAATGTTGGATCCGTTGTAATTATTTAGACCATCCTTATGGGGAAGAGGAATTCATTGATTTGATAGGAGCTAGCCTACCTCAACAGACAAGAAATTTAATTGCCACTTTGAATGTATTAAATGTGGATAGGGTTTCTGAATTATTGAGGCGTTTGGATGCTCAGGAGTCATTCTCTGATCAGTATTACCACCATTACCGTAGGAGGGAAAGCGGAAGTCCTTCAAGGGGGGAGCACAGTAGAACCAGGGGAAGAGTCATGGTTATTATGCAAGGAGAAATGATAGTGGGAAAGTTAGGGAACAGAACCCTCAAACTGGAAAGGAAAGACAGCATGGGGAGCAGTCAAACTAAGACCCCCCACTGTGTGGGACCCAACAGTGGTGGGAAGGGGTTTGGGTCCAAGTACTGTTTCCCATGAGGTAAATGCTATAGTTAGAAATACTAGTGGGTCAAAAGTTACTAAAAATTTGGTTAGTGGTGCCCCTAACAATAATAAAATTGTCCACGAGATTGAAATCATTCCTGATGATGACCAAGTAGTTGATTTAACCATAAAGGAAGTAGTTTCTGACAATAACGTTTCTGTAGTAATATCTCCATACTGTGACAAAGTTGTAAATCGAGGATGTGATGAGAAAGTTGCTAAGTGTAAGGTAGAAAATAATCCTATAGTGGTGGGTAACTTGGTAGAGGTAGCAGAAAGAGAATTAAAAGATATGGGTATAGTAAGGAGGAATGTAATTAATAATGAAGTTGATGAGGCTAAAGTTGATGGTAGGATAGAGCAGAAAGGGGACCACCATAGTACCTTGTCACTAGCATCAGTGTGTGAAAGTAATAGTTTTAATGCGGAAGACTTACGGAATGGTCACCACTTAATTACCAATTAATTTGCTGAATTTGTAGTACATAGTACTCTATTGCTACCTGAAACTTGTAAAATCCAGCATGGCCTAGTTGGGACTATGTTTGCTAATAAAGGTGGCGAGAAGATCTGTAAAAGTGCTGAAATCGAGGAGTTTCTTAGATATCTTGAGGAGGAGGGTGATATGGTGGTGTCGATAGAAGAAGACCTAGATGAGGAGGAGGATTGTGAGTTAGAATGTTTGTCTGCTGAAGAGAGAGAGAGATTAAAAAACCTTATGTACCAATCCCTAAGTTGGAAAAATGCTCTAATTTTGACTTAGCTGATACATTATTTAGTTCTTTACTTGGTGTAGATGATGATATTGAAGAAATGGGTGGGAGTAAGGATTTATTTGAACCAGTTTCTGATCTGGAAAATTGTACAGAATGTGACTTAGATGACACTATGTTTTGTACCCTCTTTGATGTGGAAGCTAATAGTGAACTTGTAGTTGCTGATAAAAATAATTATTTTGTGGAGGAAGTCAGTAAGCCAGATGTTAAAACAGTTGTGGGTACTGATTCAGATAGTTTGGTAGGTATAGGTAGTAATCAGACAATGTATAGTGGAGCAGGAACTAATGACAGACTAAAGTGCAGAAATGATAATAGTAAATTTGTATCACCAGTTGAGTCAACAACATTGATGTTTAGGGACAAACTATTTGTAAAAACAGAACCATTTTATGTCTCAGCTGTTCTATGGTTATACCAAAGTCTGTTGATTCAGATGATTGAAATTTTGTGTATCTGTCTGTATATAGTGCAGCCCTGTTTAAATAGAAGTGAAGTATTAGATGTGTATTCAAAGGTAGAAGAGAACTGGAAAGTTAGGAAAAAGTAATTTACATGGTTTTGGGTTTCCAGAGAAATCCTGGAACCCACTTATGGAATTAGTTGTTGGAATGCATGGTTTGGGGAGGGTTCACCAACTGTAAATATCAAATTTTGTAAATAAGAGTTTGTCAATTGATGCATATAAATAGTTTGTTTGAGTACTTCAGTTCAGATGCAGAATGTTTAAGATGTAAGAATTTCAATGTATGGGGCAATTTGTAACTGTTTTGTCTAGAGACTATTGGTGTTTTCATTGATGTTGTGACTTGATACATTGTGGTGACAAATTATCAGCTGTAAAATGTAAACAGACTGTTGTCATTAACAAGCAGACATCAAATATGTAATTTGTAGTGAATAATTGGTTTGCAACTTAAGGTGATAGAATTGAATGTTTGTAGTGTAAAACAGTAACTAAAAAAATTATTGGATCTGTAAAAAGACAATTATTTTAACCAAAATCAGTGTCATGAACTATGTATAGATGTTGTATGTGAGGAAAGCTTGTATATGGACATTGTATAATTGTAAAAGTCATTATGGTTGATTGATGGTAACCTGTTTGTGTTGGACTAATGTGTACATACAACCTGCTTAGATTCATTTTTTTTTTTTTTAACTGCTTTACATCTCTCAACAGTGAGGTCTTTAGAGACGGGAAAGGGTGGGGGGAAGGATGGGGGCCAGGAATGGGAAGGAATTCGGCCATGGCCTTTTGAAGGAAGCATCCTGGCATTTGCCTGGAGTGATTTGGGAAACCATGGAAAACCCAAATCTGGATGCCCAGATGGGGATTCGAACCGCTGTCCTCCCGAATGCGGCTTAGATTTATGATGGATTCAGTCAATTTTAACTGTGTAAAATTAAGGGAATCCTGGGGAGGGGTTGTAACAGCTCTCAGACCTGAACTGTAAATAGAATTGTATTTTATGAAGTATTTGTAGTGAGCTAAAGTTTGCTTGAATGTGATCTGGTAAGTTTGTTTTGCAATTTCTTGTAAATCAGTGAATATAGACTTTGTTTTATGAAAGAAAATTATTTAAAGTCCATTTAATGTGTTTAAGAACAGAATTGTGCAAGATAAATGCTTAAATATGTGCAATTCCAAGTATTAATGCAAGTTACTATGTCTATATGACAATTTTCTACTGTTTAAAATCATTTCTGTAAATCATTTTGTATTTAAGTATCTCTAATATCCATTTCTTACCATTTTGTAATGATGTTAAGCGATTATGTATTAATTCTGATTGTTTTTAATATGTTTAATTGTTTGAGTAATTGTTAATGTTCGAGAAATATCGGGCGGAAGCTTTTGAAGAATTCCAGAAATTTCGATAGAGCCTATATAAAGGAATCAGCAGGACATTTGAAGTTAGATTATAGAGAGTTCACAAAAGTTTTATACAGATTATCTTTGCGACTGCTAAGAAGTGCATTAGTAGTATCTCTGTATTGTATCTATGCATGTGAATATCGCTGACGTTGTTTTGGAAAATAAACACACACAAAATCTTCAACATAAGCTTCTGGTGGATTATTTAATTAATTACCACATTAATTAAAACCACTGAAGAACCCTAACAATGTGTTAAAAATGTGACGTCTGAGGCATTCAATAACTTTCGTTGCAACTGTCTTTCTAAGACCCTCACAGAAAAAAAACAAAGAAATTTTGATTATACGTTAGTTGTAGTGACAAAAATATGTCAAAGCTAATTAACGATAGACTTGAGAGTAAAGTAAGACATGATAAAGCTAACGTGCTGAACGCAGAATTAAAAAATTCCTTCGCCAATGAAAATAAGCCTAATTTACCCATTTTATCCATGTCATGTAGAGTTAGAGATGGACTCATTACAAATAGATACTGCAGGTATTATAAAGTAATTAGCGCTCTTGAAGTGATGTAAAGAATCAGGTATGGATCAAATCCCAATAACAATAATGCAGAAATTGGACAATTTCTGTCTTATATATATTGTAAATCCATAGAAGTACCTTCCAACTGGAAAGTCGTGCAGGTAACTGTAATTATCAAGCAAAGAGATCAAAGAGAACCTAATCCACGAAATCCCCATTCATGTATATGTTTTAAAGTACCTTGCCACCAGGTGTATCATAGGTCTTGTCTATATCAAAGAATACTCCAACAATAAGTTGGCTGCAGATGGAAGCATCCTGTATGCCACTTCCAGCAGGATCAGGTTGTCCATAGTGGAATGTAATTTCTTGAGTTCACACTGAAACTGGCTCGGCAGACTATGGGACTCAAGACAGCAGACAAGGCGGCAGTTGATCATCTGCTCTACTGTTTTCTCCATCCAGCTTGTAAGAGTGATGCTATGATAGCTACCTGGCAACAACTTGTCCTGTCCAGGTTTTTAAATAAGAATTAGTGTTTCTTATTTTTACGCAAGTCGGGGAAATGTCCTCTGGTCAAGATATCGTTAAAAATATCTAGAAGGAATTTTTTAGCATCTTTACTAAGATGCCTAAGCATCTGGTACTGAATCAAATCGGGCTCTGGCGCAGTGTCTTTAATGCTGTTTAATGAAGACTCTAGCTCGCAGGACGAAAATGCCTATTGTACACCTCTTTATCTGACAAATCGGAAGCACAGGATGCGCCTTTAAGCAGCAATTCTTTGTTGTCCAAGTTGGCAGAAGAAGTGATGGCAGCGAAATTTTCTGCTATCAGCTGAACTACGCTTCATTCATCAGTAATTGTAAGACCCTGATCCAGTAATCCAGATACTAGTGGGCAGGATTAACTTCCAGATGTACAGCGGATAGACTTCTGTTGATGTTGTGGAACGATTAAAGGTGGTCACAAAGTTCTGCCATGACCTTTCTTTGATCTCTTTAATTACACGATGCGCCTTCACTCTGGCAATACAGAATGCTGCTAGGTTATTGGGTGTTTGGTTCAACCTACAATGATGCAACTGCATGTCCATGACCCTGAATATCAGAACGTCATTCCACCAGGGGACGGTTGTCCTTCACAGCATTCCTGAGCTTCTCAGAATGGAAAATTCAGCTGCACGGTGAATCACTTCTGTGATGAGTCATATGCCCTGTAATCAGGATACAAACTTCCTCTTGCTCTATCAATCTACCAATTACTCGGCCCCTGGGGGTAATCGGTGTTCGAACCTTACAATACGCAGAAATGGCAGAGTATGCAGCAAAATATCTGCCAGCTCATTGCAGATAAAAGGTGTTCTGGACGAGATAAATAGAGCACACGGTTAGTTAGATATGACCTTGTATTCTCACTGCTACTGCTTGTGAAGGAGAATGAGCAACCGGTTCAGAGTGTAAGGTGTTTAGAACCATCGCAGCCACTCCTATTACTCGATAACTCTCAGTATCGTCCTTCTTACTTAGGTTGTAACCTCTTAGCACTGGATGGTCTGTGGGTCTAAAGTGTTTCTACTGTTGTTGGAGATTCATTGGTTTAGACCATGCCAAGAGCTGTACTTCCTCTTTGCGAACCTGAAAGCCGTTGATGTTCCACTGAAATATGGGAGCCAATCAACCTATTTAATTTCACCAGTCCCTTTCTAGGTGGGTTCTCGGTTGGTGACAGCTGAGGGACGGGACCAGGTTCATCAACCAGCATTTCTTCGTCTTCACTGTGAGAAGCCTCAAAAGTGAGTGGATCTTTTTGCCGCCAAGGTCTGTGCCTCCTACTTTCCCTGCCAGACGGTGTTCTGGAAGGTGAAGAGGAAGGGGACTTTACAAACAAAGGTGGGTACAAATGTTTAAATTTTGAACCCTGAACTTTTTGCACTTTATACCATCCGTTGCCAACTGATGTTCCTGCTTTTGTTCCCACTGCAGGGACTACTACTGCCATAGCAGGGAATCCAGCAGTTGTTGATATTGCTACAGAAGACAGTGCTCATGATGGTAGAACTTTTGAACCTTCTGCTGAAGCAGTCAGTATGTCAGACATTCTGCTACCATGACCTTAGTGACTTTTATGCAACATTTGCATTGAAATGAGCACATTTTACTAGTGCTCATGACTGCAATGAACACCTGGGTAGCAACACTTTCTTTCCTGATGGGAGTTTATAATGTCTTCACATATCTGGTGGTGAAGACAGGTGGAGCCAGAGACTTGTATCATTTCTTGCCTTTGACATATGATGTTTGCTCTTTCGATTTAAACTCCTGTATTCTTCCATATACACTCGATACTCCCTGCTACAGGTTGAATGAGACCTGGAGCTGTTTAGACACACCTGTGGGATCACCCTGCTCAGGTGTTACCATTCCACATTTCCCATAAGTGGGGTTGTCCTTGCAGGTCACCTTTATGTCCAAATCTTTGACACCTGAAACAGCATAACGGATCCAGTACATATGGGTGAACGTTCAGATTTAAATATACTGCTCTGATAGACTTCGGCAATGTCAGCGTGTTGAACATCAGGATGAAGGTGGCAGTCGTTTCTAGATTGCCATTCACCCTTCGTGTCATTTGACGAACCTCATGTTCTGATGCCCACTCCTTAATGAGCTCCTCATTCTCTAAAATTGATCAGATCCTGGGAGGTAAAGATGATTTTGCTGATGTTTAGTGTTTTATGGAGTTCACATTTTACTGTGAACTCCCCAAGCTTCTCAGACAGCCTGCTTGCTGGTAAAAGATTCCTGCAATAATTTCCTGTTCTTCAGTTTCTTGATTGATTTAAGAGTGCCTGAAAGACGTGCTAACTCATTCTGCATATTATAAGACAGACACCTTCTCAAATAATCCATCCTTTCTCAACATTATAATGAAGGCATTTTCTATGAGATAATAACTTCCTGTTACTCAATTCTGAATTCTGCAGCGAGCTTTCAACCCTTGCCCACTTACCAATTCTTTGGGCAGTTAGAATACCCTGCAACCAGCCCGCGCCACAGGTAGTGGAATTATTACTATTATTATTTTGTACCTTGAATCAGGAAGATCTAGACGTCAGTGTGGAGCCTCCTAATCACGCTACCAAGCCCAACACAACAGATGGGTGGCAGGAACCTCACCACCCATTCATCCACGCGACACGTTACTCACCTTGAGGTTGAGAGAGATTTGTACCATCCTTGCGATCCAAGCAATGAAGCCCAGATCCCAGTTCTCCTTGACCCACAATGTTTCACCACTGTGCCCTGTTGTGGTCGTTGAAACATGGAATGAGTTTACAGTGTGGGAAACTTGAGGCGCTCACAAGTTTCCAGCTCAGACACCGTGGATTCGTCAAACCCGCACCTGGCACTTACACACCAGCTCCCTGCGGGGGTCATTGCTGGCAAAGCGTCTTCTATTCTAGAAGTCACATCGGGTGTCCCCCAAGCAGGTGTAATGGACCACTACTTTTCTAAATTTTCAAAAAAACTTTTTGGGGGCAACGTGAAGTGCAGTTTCAGGTTGCTTGCTGAAGATGTGGTCATATATTTGGAAGTAAAACATTTGGCCAATTACTTAGAAATTAACCACCATCAGGCCGTTATTTCGGCATGGTGTGATGAATGGCAACTAACACTAAACTGCAAAAAATACATTGCAATGCACATAACTAACAAAAAGAATCTATTTATTCAGAAATACAAAATAAATAGTTCAGTCATTGAGAGTAGCCATAAAACAGACTTTGCAAATATGAAGATGCTGGCTTGGCCCCCTTATTTTTGGGAGTCAGTGTTAAAAGACGCCACTGAAATAAGACATGGTGACAAAACGTATAACAGAGATATAGATTTCTTTCTGAGCAATGGAAACCGGCGCTTACAATCCTAAACCAGGAGCACAAGGAAGCAGATCACATTTAGAGCCACGACGCAAATGGATCATCTGTTGGCATATGTCATAATGATGCATGACAATTCTGTGCTCAGGTAAATTTCTTACTTTTTTGTCTTTGTCTTTGCTCATGCCTTGGCCTTCATTCCACATGTTGCGCTACAGTTGTCTACCGCTACTCTCTGATTGGGTAGCCTGGCAACCATTTTTGGACGAGGGCTCGATCCAGCTGCACTGCCACCCGTTATGCCAGCTTTAGCTACTACCAGTTCCTTGACATGATGCTTGGGTGGCCTAGCAACCATCTCTGGATTAGATCTTGACTATTGACAACATCCAGATTGCGCTTCACACTGATTGAGCAGTCAGTTCGACATTGCTGAACTTCAGCAGATTTGTAGTGATCTTGCAGATTCTTATTAGCAAGAGACCTGATGAAGACAACAGAGGGCATTGTTGAAACATCATCATTTGAAGATAACGGAGGACGTTGTTGAAATGTCATCGTTTAAAGATAATATCTAGCTGCAAACTCGTGAACTATGTTGCAGTTCAGTTATTGTATGCCCAACTTTGTATTTGGGTGAAACAGAAGAAAACAACATGAAATGGGACTTGCACATTGATTCGGTTGAAGGAAGGTCTAATTCTAAGCTGTGATTCATAAGTTAAATCTTGAAAAACTGTAATGCACAAACAAAGGAGATAGTGTACAAAACTCTTGTGTGCTCACATTGGGACCCGTTTTGTAAGGGGTTGATTGACATTATAGAGAAAGTACATAGAAGAGCCACTCGATTCATAACTGCTAGCCACAGTCCTTAGGAAAGCATTACAGAATTGATTCATAGACTGGCCTGGGATGCTCTGGTCGACAAGATGACATAGGTTCCGTTTGAACTTATTAGTAAACATGCGCGCACCCACTTTTATTTATGAGTGCGATGAAATACATCGTCCAGCAACCTATTTGGGACACACTGACAGGAGTGATGAGAGAAATAAGATGCCACACTCATGATTCTTTCTTCCCTCATGCTATTCAGGATTGGAATGCATGGAGTAGAAATTAATTTTGGTCCAGAGCACCTTCTGCCACCCACAATTTTGTGAATTGCAGAGTACATTTGTAAATATAGAATTAAACAAATTATTCCACTCATGGAACCTCAGATGAAAAATTATTCATAGTTTCACAAAGATCTTACATACACATCTGTGCCACAATAGCCTGCCATTCCATTCCAATCAAAACAACTTTGCAGAATTTAAATTGAATGGAAAGAATCTCCCATTTAAAATTCAGTGAGAATCTAACAAAACCAGTATGGCACATAGGCAGTCCAGGACATTTAACTAAAGCTAACTTCTTTACACATTAAGAAATAACACACCAAATATCATATTAGTCTAATACACAGTAAAATAAAGAAGAATAGAGAAAATAACCTGCCACTTACCACATATGAAGGCAGGAGGGTCAGACACACATGAAAACACAAACACACTTTGTAATATTTCAGTTTCAAAACCTTATTCATGTATGTAGAACTGGACCATTTGGCAAGAAGGGGTGTGCACACACCATCTAACACGCAACAAAGTACAACTTATAATATTCTCCAACTTTATTCAAACTTAGATTTACATTTTTTAGCCCCAAATGTTTCTTTGAATGATAATATCCTAAATGCTAGGGATTTGGGTAAGTACTATTACTTACTCTAAATGATTCTCTATACAAATCGAAAAATTGTTCGAATCAATATCACATGATGTTTCTTGTGTCACCCACAAGCACCAAGTCCCACAATATTAAAATTGAAAGGTTAAGCCTCCTGTAAGATCTCCTCTTTCTTTCTGTTGGCTTTTTCTCCATGACAGCTCTTGCTCTCAGTTTCAACTAACCACAACTGATATCAGTCTCACCCCTTCCCCACCCGGTGGATAAATTATCACTTCCATTAATAAGTTCAGTGCCTTTTTATTATTTGTATCTTCCTTCCCTGCAATATAGCATTCTTTTTTCTTTTATTCCAATTCTTCAGTCCTCCTCCTGGTAACAAATCCATTTTGACATTTTTAAGTTCTCATTCAGTATAACTTTCATTGCTTTCCTTATCCAAATAAAGTCTTATTACTTTTTTAAGATCAAACTAAACTTTCCTACTTTCAAACAAGTTTCTTCCTTCAATACTTCCTCACTCTCTTTATATTTAGGTAGGTAAGCAGTAACATCTAAGTCTATCCTCAGTCACAAATGTTTCTGTCTTTGATGAATTCTTCTGTTACTTCCATGGACAAAATTTCCTCTTCTTTACAATAAAACACCTTATGACACTTCATGACTTTTAATTTTCATCATCATTACTCCTTCCACCAATATTTACCCTACATTATCTTCTTTTCACGCACACTGCTCCTCACTGTCATTCTGTCATCGACACCTTCCACTACTTCCATTACCTCCTCCTTTTGCAAACGTATCTTCATTCATTGCCCTATTCAATTCTCTTTCCTGAGGCCTCACTCTCCCATCCACTGATGTTACATAACTCCAATATTTCTCTTTGATTTCAACTGTTATTTGAATCTGACTGAACATTCTTGTATTCATTATTTTCAATAAGCTCCAAGCAATTCCAATATTTCAGAGGTTCATCCTTTCATTTACAGGATCTTCTGAAGTATGATATTATTGTGCTGCATGTTCTCCTTACTCTTGTGTCACATAAGAATTACTATCATCCACTTTACAATCTTTACCATTTCTTCTTTTTACATAATTTCGTCCTTTATTTCTTTTGTCTGCTTCTCCGCAAACTTTGACAGTTGCTGGGCTGAGTTTTATTGTCACGCCATTCTAATCCTATATTTTTCGCCAAGTTTTGACAAAAATCACTGAATGCACACTGACTCTGGGCACAAACTCGATTTCAGGCAGCTTAATCTGGTTCTATGATATGAGGTGTGTACAAAAAGAAATCGAACTTCTGATGTAATTGCTTTATTGCTTATCATACTAACTTTTTCGCACTGTCCCCTTCAAAGTACTGTCCTTCACTATCAATACACCATTGCCATCATTTTTTCAAGTTTTGGAACGCCTCCTGGAAAGCAATTTCTCCGATGGCACGCAGTTCTCTCGTCGCATTGTCTTGAATTTCTTCTATGGTCTGGAAATGATGTCCTTTCAAAGTGTTTTTCAGTTTTGGGAAGAGAAAAAAGTCTGCTGGATCCAAGTCTGGAGAATAGGGTGGCTGAGTCACAATGGCAGTGAGATGTTTTGCCAGATAATTTGTGACAAACAACAATGCGTGAGTGGGTGCGTTGTCATGGTGCAACATCCACGACTGATTATCCCACAGTTCAGGCCTTTTCCTACGCACAGCATCTCTCAATCGTGTCAGAATTTTCTGGTAGACTTCCTTGTTTACCGCTTGACCACGTGGTACAAATTCATGGTGCATAACTCCTTTGCAATTAAAAAACACGACCATCATCACCTTGATGTTCGACCGACTCACCCGCGCTTTCTTTGGTCGAGGAGATCCTTTCCCCACCCATTCTGAAGACTAAACCCATGTTTCATCGCCTGTAATGATGTTCTTGAGGAAGTTTTCATCCTCATTTGCTTTTTCAAGCAACTCCTTAGAGATACTAGTTCAATTCTCCTTCTGCTCGTCCGTCAACAAGCGCGGCACCAGTTTTGCACTGACATGATGTATTCCAAGTTTTTCTCCCAGGATGTGATTGCAAGAGCCTACACTTATGCCAACTTCTTCAGCAACCTCACAGACAGTCAAATGGTGATTTTCATGAATCACAGTGTGAACCCTCTCAACATGGTGGTCGTCTGTTGATGTGGAAGGTCGACCAGATCTTGGATCTTCGGTAACTGAACTCCTGTCCTCCTTAAAGCGCTTAAACCATTCATAACACTGCGTTTGGCTCATACAGTCATCCCCGTATGCTTTTTTAAGCATTTTAAGTGTTTCAGTAAAGTTTTCCAAAGTTTAACACAAAATTTCACACAGACGCATTGCTCCTCCAATTCCTTCATTCTCGCTTTCTCACAAATCCGACGAGCACTCTGCACACGACCTCACTCAACCGGCTGTCACTCGTAAACTAATGCAGCGACCATAGTGCGACATGAGGCAATCTCTTGCCGAGAGATGTCAGTAGTGTGCACGGAAGTCAGAGAATTTTATCTGCAGCCGTTGGCGCGCTATTTAATTAGTTCGATTTCTTTTTGTACACACCTCGTATACTGGGGTAGCCAATAATAGCAAATCGCTTCTTTTCAATATCTTTGACTTTGCCTGCCACCACTGTTATGCATTAGTTGACCATGAATACATTGTTATCCACTCCAGCTATTCTTTCAAGCAGGGTTGATATTTTTTGTTAAATTCTTTCAGTCTTTTTCTTTAATTTCTTCACAGACTGTATACATTGTTTCACTGAAATTCCTATTCGTTGCTTGCTGTCTTCTATTGATTTGTTCCATGATACTTCTGTCTGCTTTACCATTTATTGTTTAACAACCTTCCCTTCTCTTCAATAGGCAGGTAAAGATCGTTTATTCTCATTTCCACATCCGTCTGTAATTCATTTACTTCCCTTCAAAATGCTTGTTACAGGTCTTCTGCTTCTTAAAGAGTGCAATTTGCTTAGTCACATTTGATGTAATATTCTCTTTGTTCCTCGTCATTATTTGTTTAATTTGTTTTGTCATTTTTCTGGATTCCTCATTCATTTGTTTAATGTCTTCCCACCCTTTTTAAAATTCTTCTGTGAATTTCTCTTTCATTTGTATTGTGACAATTAAAATTTGGTCTTTATTGCTTTCCCATTACATCATTTTAAAATCTTAGACCAGTTCTTGCAAAGATACCTGATCCTTAGCTTTACATGCAGGCGGGCTATCACAAAGCTGTCGCCTGCACCAGCATCATTACTCCCCACAATAAAATCATTCGATCCTCTGTATCTCAATAACCATCGGTTTCAACTTTATTTAGGTCTTCACCACCATTGCCCTCCTTCGTTGTTATGCAATGAATTTACTGCTATTTTGTTTCAAAGACTGTCTTTCTGCTAGCTCAACAATGCCACAATGTCACAATTATTGATTTTTAACACTGATAAATGACTTCACAAAGTAGTTATAATTGTATAAGGAATTATAACAGACCTCAAACCTAGACTTTAAGTGGAATTGTGTTTTATGAAGCATTTGTAACAAGCTAGAGTTTGGTTGAATATGATTTTGTATATTTGTCTTGCAATTTACTGTAAATCAGTGTAAATGGATTTTGTTTTATGGAAAGAAATTATGTAAATACTATTAAATACGTTTAAGCACAGAACTATGCAAGAGAAATTGATTAAATGTTTGTGTTCCAACTATTAAGATGAATTACGATGATTTAAAGATGATTTACTACAGTTTAAAATGATTTATGTGGATAATTCTGTGTTTAAATATCTTTAATTTTCAATTCTGACCATTTTGTCATCATTGTAAATGGTTTTAATATGTTTTTAATTGTTTAAGTATTGTTAAAGTTCAAGAAATATCTGTCGGAAGCCTCGGTATTGTTCTAGAACTTTTGATGAAATTTAAATAAAGCAAGCGGCAGACACTCAAAGACAGTTTTTCAACACAGTCTAGGTCGGCAGATACAATTTTGACCGGACAGTGTGTGGCAGTATTGTCTTTGGAAGAAGTGTCGAATGTAATCGTTGGAGTTTGTGTATACATGTGACCAGTATCTCTGACGTTGTGTTTGTTTTAAGTGAAATAAAAACGATTTAAATTTGAACTGTATCGTGGAATAATTATTTCATATTAATTAAACCATGGGACACCTAATAAAATGCACACAAATATGTGGACCATAACACAATACTGAATTCTCCAAAATCACTACTTTGCTGTAAAACAATTTAAAATAAGACAACATACAATCAAAGTTCCACCTTACTATAAGCTAATATACTGGCGGAAATTGAAAGTGCAACCCAGATGGATTCGTGATAAATTACTGACATTTGGCCCCAAGTATTCCCATATGAAGAGTATTAAATGATTAAAAACTGAAAGTTTTACATGTAATAGTATGAGAATTACAGTAATATTTATTATGCAAAATTGCTATATTTTTTAAGGTATAAGTGGTGATCAGAGTGGTGCAAGATGACATTTTTTTTGTCCTCATGTTCTTGTTGACCAAGTATGCCAAGGCAAAGAGTAACGACCCCATAAGGTCAGGGATGTGGCTCGTTTGAAACGGATGCATCATATAGTGAAAGCTGCCCAAGGATTGGCCGCAGTGCTATGTCAGTATACTGACTTGTTACACAGTGGATGAAAGAAGACTCTAGTACACCTTGAGCAGGCAACGGTTCATACAGACTGCCAAATTCTGAGAGTGGCTTTTGCTGACAGTGGGCTGATTGCAGGCCTGATCCAAGCGATGGTTATAGAGAAAGTCACCCCCCAGACAACTGTAAAACACTTGCTTGAAGCAGGGTTACAATCTCTGACCCCTATGCAATGTGTTCCGTTAACCTGATTTTATTACCAGCAACATCAAACCTGGTTGCGAAATGCAACGCCATGCTGTATAAGTGGGGTCTTCAGGATTCTCCTGCATGTGACTGCGGTGCTCCTTCCCAGAGTGTGGAGCATATTATCAGGGAATGCCCTCTACGGAAGTATGACAGACGATATGAAGATGTTTTTGAAGCTACAAGTTCCTTCTTAGAATGGCTGGAAGAATTAGACATCAGCTTGTGAACGCTACCAACGTTCTTGTCATTGTATATATTTATTATTGTATTAGTTGCTTGCCATACGACAAATAAATAAATAAAAACCTGGTGTAATGCAAAATGTAAATGGAAGTGTGAATGGGCAATCAGTTTTGACAGCAGAACTGAGTTGGCCATTGTTGAAGGCGTAATGACAGCCCACCACTATGTGGAGGGGTGCTGCACCGAATTGTGTCCACCATCCAAATCACATCTTCGGACATGATAATGCCCATCCTCATAGTATGGCCATCATAACACAAGCCTTGCAAGGGGTTACGATCACGATTTGGACCACACGGTCCCCAGATATGCCCCAAATAGAGCATGTGCAAGAATGTCGCACAGTAAGTGTTTTTGTTACTTGCCACACTGCGATGAATTTCTCAAGTTGCTGGTTCTATATATATATAATAGCATACCTCACCTTCAGCAGCTATTTTTAGTGCTGGAACACATTTGCCATATTGTAAAGGATTTGTTTTTTGTTAATCTTTGTTCCCCTGATATTCCGCACATGATGGGCCAAATCAATTCACAATGTCTGTCACGAATGTTTGCATATAGTTAACCATTGGAATTATACTGAAGAATTTTTGAGCTGGTCGAAAGACTTGACATGAGGAGTACATCAGAATGGAAATCGATAGGAAACAGAGATTTTGGTGATAGAAATGAAAGGAAACGCAATGATAGGAATTACAAAGCGAGAAGGGATTCTTGACTACTTAGCAGTCAGTAGCAGTTTTCAGTCTGTGAGATCAAAATTTCCTTGTGACAATACCAGTGTGATGGTATGGTACTGATGGTAATTCTCTCTGCTTAAACCCTTCGCTTTATATTCCATTTTATTAACAACAATAGACAACCACTGAAATTTCTACATTATGCTACACTATTTAGATCACACTACATGTGTGCATCGGCTGATCTCAATGACGGAGCACATGCTAAGTAGTCAAGAATCCCTCCTCACATTTGAGTAAAGGCTGGGTACTGACCCAGCTGTCTAGAATCCATGCCTATATGTGACTTCCTGCTGCCTTCCCACACAGCTATGTAGATCTAACACTGACAATTTTTATTCTTACATCAACTAATCAAAAAACTTCACTCATGGAACCTCAGATACGAAATTACAAGTTTTACATTGACCTTATATTATTTATGTTATAAACTTCACCTTTAAGATAAATTTTGATGTCTCACTGTGCAAAAAAATAAAATAAAAATCTTGTGCAATGTTATATTCGATTCCCAAAGGCCCAGGAGTACCTCCTCAACCTGAAATTATGACTTATAAACATTTTTATCAACCTTCTGATTCAATGACACTGCAAGATACTTCGAAAGACTAGCAATGCCAGCAATAAACTAACAGTGATGAGATTTGGCAAGAATATATTGGTGGTGAATGAGGGTTTTCCTTACACTGAATGCCTCAGGCAGCTACTTTCCTTCTTCTTGGTAAAATACCCAGACAAGAAAGCTAGTTGATTGTTGTTGTTGTTGTTGTTGTTGTTGTTGTTGGTGGTGGTGGTGGTGGTGGTGGTGGTGGTGGTGGTGGTGTTGTAGCTTTAGGGCACGTCAACGGCGAAGTCATTAGCGCCCTAACGATAACCAGCAATAACTGTGGCTCTAAAATATACTAAAATACTGTCTGCATGGTCAACTGTAAAGAGGTCGACCATACAAACAGCAGAATAAAATAACGTGGCTATAAACAGGCCACCATAATCCAAGACTGTGCGATGTCTGAATGGCTGTAAAGGGACCAAACAGATTTAAAAACGAATAAAAATGCTATATGTCTCGCTGGCTGTATAGTGGACAGCGAGACAGGAATTATAACAATATAAAAAGTAACAACAATGGCCATAGACGAGTGGCTGTAAAGGGGCCATCCATCCATCCCAAAACTAGGCCTATCTGCCTAAAATTTTAGGAACCAGGCAGGCCAATACACAAAACTTTAAAACACAGGCCACATTGCTGGGCTCATTATTTAAAATTAGGGGCAGATCGTTGGCAAGACCAATGTCTTCCCTCCAGATTAAAAACAAAACACAATTACTTAAAATGTGGCACACCGTCAAAGGTACGCCACAAGCATCACATTCCGGTGGATCTTCTCAGCGGAGAAGAAAGCTACGTGTCAGAGGACAGTGCCCAATATGGAGGCGAGTAAAGAGAACCTCATCCCCCCTCGCACGCTGGAAGGAGCTGCTCCACATCTGAACGGTCGGTTTGACTAGCCGGAGCTTATTATACTCTATCTCTGGCCACTGCCTCTGCCAAATGTCAAAAACAAATCTTTTCCCCGCCGAGCCAAGGACAGACTTTGGGACCGAATCAAAGTCAATTCTGACCTTGTTGCAGTTTAACTTGGAAGCTTCATTAGTCGCCTCATTCCCCCCGATTCCCACATGACCACATACCCAGCAGAATACGACCTCGTTTCCAGAAGATTGGAGGGATCGGAGGGTGTCCTGCATATCCTGGACAAGAAGATCTGCTGGGTACATGCTTCCCAAGGCCTGGATGAAGCTGAGGGAATCCCAGCATATGATGTACTTTGTGCTGCGACTTACTTTCATATGGTGGAGCGACTTTAACAAAGTGCAACACTCTGCAGTGTATACACTGCAACAACTATTCAGTTTGTGATTATAAGTCGCTTGAGGGAACACTACGGAGCAGCCAACTCCGTTAGCCTGCTTAGACCCATCCGTATATACTGGGGTGAAATCGTGAAATATCGTTAGAAATTCTAATAAAAACAGTGTTGTACCATGACAGGTCTAAAATCATCCTGGGTCTCTTTAAAAGCCAGGAAGGAATTTTAATCCAGCCCTGGTGTTGAAAAGAGGGCATCTCAAACCCATATTCCTCTGTAATAGCCTTTGTACGGTAGCTGAACGGTTTGGTTCCTCTTTGGCGGTTGGTATATAGCCGTTCAAAGTCAGGATGAATTACCATGTTGTACACGGGACTGCCAGGAGTTGCAGCAATATGTATATAGTGTCGCACCATGAGGAGGCGCCGGCAGATGGAAAGTGGCGGTTCGCTTGACTCAGCACAAATGCTGGGTATCGGACTGGTGTGGTATGCACCTGTGGCGAGATGAATTCCTGCATGGTGGATACTATCCAGTATACGGAGACAGCTTTCCCATGCTGAGCCGTATACAACATGACCGTTCAAAGGCTCTATAGAATTGTAGCAGGCAGAAGTGGTCAGTGCCCCACGACCTGCCACACACACATTTTAAAATATTAATGGTTTTCAGGGCTCTGTCTTTAACATCTCTAAGACATGGCAGCCAAGTAAGCCTACTGTCAAAAATGAGGCCCAGAAATCTAACAGTTTCACTAAAACTTCTGCTCAAAGACTTCTACTGCAGCTAAAAATTACATACCTGTTTTCTCAGCAGAGAAACGGAAGCCACTGTGTACTGACCATTCATCCAGCCTGTTCAACGCAAGCTGCAGCTGCCGCTCAGCGCTTCTTGGGCCAGACGATGCACAGAACATTAAAAAGTCATCGGATGGGCCTCCTTATAATGAATGAAATGCTATTGATTGCTATGGCAAAAAGAGTTACACTTAAAACGGAACGTTGAGGAACGCCGTTTTCCTGAATAAAAAGATGCGACACTTTTCTACCGACTCGGTACCAGAAGTAATGTTGTGATAAAAATGATTTTTAAAAACAGGGAAGATTTCCCCTGAAACCCCATTCATATCATTGTTTTAAAATAACATGCAGCCAGGTAGTATCGTATGCCTTTTCTATGTCAAAAAAATACGCCCACAAGGTGTTGGCTGCGGATGAAGACGTCTTGTATTGCTACTTCCAGTAAGATCAAGTTATCCATGGTGGAATGGAAATTCCTCAATCCACATTGAAAATGGCTCAGCAGCTTACGGGACTCGAGACACCACACAAGGCGGTGGTTCACCATCCGCTCTAGTGCATCCCAATGCAGCTTGTTAAGGCGATACTACGATAGCTACCTGGCAACAACTTGTCATTTCCTGGTTTTAAAATTGGGATTAACATTGCTTCTTACTACGAGTCGGTGAAGTGTCCTCCAGTCCAAACGTCATTAAAAATACCCAGGAGGTACTCCATAGCATCTTTGCTAAGATGCCTCAGCATCTGGTACTAGATCTGGTCAGGCCCTGGCGCAGTGTCGTAGTCGCTGTTTAGAGCTGACTTCAGCTCCCAAGATGAAAATGGGCTGTTGTATGGCTGCACATCCGACGAACTGAAGCAAAAGATTCGCCTTTTGGCAGATATTCTTCCTTGCTGGACCTGATGGTCCAATCCTGCAGACAAAGTGATGGCAGCGAAGTACTCTGCCATCAGCTGCGCTATGCTTTGTTCGTCGGTGACTACACGCCCTTGATCCAGTAATCCAGAAACTGGCAGTCGAAAGTGCCTCCCAGATATATGGCAGATTGACTCCCATACTTTTGTTGACGTTGTGCTACAGTTAATGATGCTCACACAGGTCTGCCATGACCTTTTGCTCTCCTTAATAATACGACGGGATGTGGCTCTAGCTGCGAGGCTCGTCGTTCCATCAGGGGACGCGCTTTCTGCGCAACACTCCAGAGTCACTAGGCATGGAGATCTCAGCCGCGCAGTGAATCACATCTGTAAGATGTTTCACCTTTGCTTTGGTGTTCTGGCGATGCTCCAGAATGGCTGACCAGCTGTAGAGCTGCCAGTCAGCTCTGCTGATATTCCATTTCCATGTCGTAATGTTTTCTCGACATTCAGTCTGTACGTGCAACCAAATTGGGAACTGGTCACTTCCATGGAGGTTGTGTTCCACCACCCAACGCTTGGAGTCTGCAATTGAAGGAGAGCAAAGAGAAAGATCAATGGCAGAGGACATACCAGTAGCAGCAGTGAAGTGCGTCATTTTCCGGTGTTGAGGACGCA
The DNA here is from genome assembly GCA_031002005.1 of Vandiemenella viatica. Classification (NCBI taxonomy): domain Eukaryota; kingdom Metazoa; phylum Arthropoda; class Insecta; order Orthoptera; family Morabidae; genus Vandiemenella; species Vandiemenella viatica. The sequence continues at coordinate 260,696,383 of JARYHS010013630.1, read as the reverse complement.
TACATCCTCCAGCTCCAATAATCTACAAATCTCCTGACCACTGGGGCAATTGGTGGTCAAACCCCACAGCACACTGTGTGCGTTAAAGTCTCCCAATAGGAGAAAAGGCCGAGAGATTTGCAGTGTAATATCAGCCAGCTGAACGCAATCAACTGGTGACCCCGGCGGTAGGCATAAGGAGTATATAGTCATTTGCACCAGTCAGTATAGTTCAACAGCTACTGCTTGTAAAGGAGAGGTGAGAGCATCAGGTTCGGAGTGGACAGTGTTCTATACAAACACAGCCACTCTCCCCTTCACTCGATCACCCTCGGTATCATCCTTTCGGTAAACGTCATAATCTCTTAGCACGGGTTGGTGAGCTGGTCTGAAATGTGTCTCTTGCAGACAGAGACACAAAGGATCAGACTGTGCTGAGAGTTGTAACTCCTCTTTGTGAGCCATAAGACCAAACATGTTCCATTGCAGTATGGGATCCTTCCTACCTGTTTAGTTTCACTCGCTCCAGATCAGATGGGTCTTCGGTCACTGTCTGCTGAGGAATGGGACCGGTTTCGTCCACCAGCATTATAGTTTCTTCTGGTTCCGAAGAGACAGACATCTCTGACTCGGTGAACTCATCAAACATCTCCTTAACCTTCTTCTCCCTACTACCAGATAGTCTGGAAGGGGTCGAAGAGGGGTATTTCATGATCTGAGTCGGGTCCATCTACCTGAACTTCGTGCCCCAGACCTTCTGATCGCCTCCATTAGTATTGGTAGCAGATGATGGACATGGTGGAATTGGAGGTGCAGTGACTTTAACTGGTGATGCTGGTGGAAGCTTCACTAGTGCTGTTGGTGTGGCCGAGGTCGCAGAGGTGTTGCTACCAACGTCCGTGGCCTTAGACGTAACGATGACGGATTTTGCGCATTTGCACTGATATAAGCTTGTGGCGCTAGTGTTCATGTCTGCAACGGATGACTGGGTAGCAACACTTTGTTTCCTGATGGGAGCTGAAGCCATCTTTGCAAAACTTGTTGTGAATATGGGAGCAGAAAGTATTTTCACTTTCATCTTCACTTCACTGTATGGTAATCGCTCTTTGGTCTTCAACTCCTGTATCTTGCACTCTTCAAGATATACTTGACACTCCCTACTCCAGGCAGGGTGCGACCCGGAGCAGTTGACGAACGCCTGTGGGAGCGTGCAACTGACACTAGGCTCATGTGTGCCCTTGCCACATCTACCACAGGTGGGGATACCTTTACATGATGTCGGTAACAGCGCATCAGGTCCGGAACATACGGACAGACATTTAAGTTAATGTAGCCTGTTTTTATGTTATTTGGTAGTACTGGAGTTTCAAACATCAGGATAAAGGTAGCAGTTTTTTTCAATACTGCCACTAACCCTTCGCGTTATCTGATGTACCTCGACCACTTTCTGATCCTGCTACTCCTTAACCAGTTCCTCGGTCCCAGTATCTATTATGTCACGGCAGGTGACAACGCCTTTGGAACAATTCAGGGATTCGTGGAGTTCGCATTAGACAGCGAACTCCCTGAGCTTCATACGGTTAAGGAGTAGGGTAGCTTGTCTACTGGTGGATGTTTCCAGCAGCAGCGTCCCGTTCCTCAGCTTCTTTACAGTTCAGGGTTCCTATAAGACACTCCAAGCCTTTATAGGTATAGAACGGCGAAATTTTCTCAAACGACCCTTCAACTCTTTGCATTACAAAAAAAAGCCTTCGCAAGCGAACATACCTTTCCGTTACAGCCAATTTCAGAAAAAAGGGGGGGGGGCTATCACCCCTACCCGCTTCTTTGAACTGGGTGTATTTATATTATCCTGAGGCACAACCGTACCACAGGTTTTTTTTGTGGTTTTAAGAGCTATCATCTTGGTCCCACGAGTATGAAAATCTAGGAGGAAATTAACACAACAGGGGTGTGCAGGTGCCCCTGTGGTTGCACGCTAGCGAGTGATCTGCCTATCACCCATTCAAATCCTTGACACATGTCTGACCTTGAGGTTGAGGGTTTTTTTTATAGAGGTTTGTACCATCCTCGTGATCTATGCGATTAAGCCAAGATCCCCATTCTCCTAGGCACACAACATTCCACCGCCACACCCTACGGTGGTTGTTGAGGCATGGTAGGAGTTTACAGTGCGGGAAACTTGCGGCACTCACAAGTTTCCAGCTTGGGCACCATGGGTTCGCCAAACCAGTACCTGCCACTTGTGTACCAGGCCCCTGCGAGGTTGATGATTAGATCTGTCTCTATAGTAATTTTATTTTTACTTTTCAGATACTTCATTAACATAATGAAGAAAATGGTAGGCCTCACAGTAGATGTAACCAAAAGTCTTATGTCTCATAAATCTTATATCTTTAAACGAGCAATTCTTGTGTATATATATATATATATATATCTATATATATATATATATTTCGGATCTCGGAAACGGCTATGACGATTTGGATGAAATTTGATATTTAGATAATGTTTTGACTTTTAGGATTACCTAAATAGTTGTCTTCCATACAAAAAAGCGAGTTTGCAAAATACAAACAATTTTTTCACTTGATATCTCGAAAACGGCACTAGCGCCATCTCGTAGACAATTCAGGTACCAGAAAGCCTACAAATAGATTCTCTCTGATTTCAAAGAATATTTAAAAGAACAGTTCTTGTATACTGGCTGAGGCGTGGAAATAGTAACATTGCAAGTTTAATTGTAAAACATTTAAAAAGGAAGATAATTAAAAATTTATGATTGGTTTTCTCAGAGGTGATAAACTTCTTTGAAAATAATATTACCAGTACCAGTTATAAACTAATCACCGTTTACTTTTTGACCGTAAAATGTGGTTGTTAGTTTGTCATTAAATACTACCATGCGAGGTATGAGCATAGTTTTAGCGGAGTGAATTGATTTAGCACTGATGATGTTCTATTATTACCGTGACGTCACAATCTGATGATGAATTCTTATAGAACGCGACGAAACATATCGAAAATAAAGAATAAATGTTCTTGATATCTTGCTTGGTTTACGAGATATAGCATGTCAAAAATCAGTTATAGGTATAGTTCCTTGTAATTTTTGGCGACGTTTCTTCTGGTCCATGCTGTATTTCAACCTAACAACAACCATTTGGAACTAAATAAAACATTAAAAGTACATTTCCACCCTATCGACATAGTGCTTTTGGTGGATTCTTTTTCTGGTCCAGGTCGGATCTAATCCTAACCTCTTTACTTGAGGTATCAGAAAAATAAATTCTTTATTTTCGATTTTTCTCGACAAGTTTCATACGAATTCATCATCAAACTTGGCTGTGACGAAATTTATCTTCTGGTCCAGGTCGCATTTCAACCAACCACGTCAATTTTGCGATATGATATCTCGAGAACTAAGCGAGATATATAAATTTAAAAATATTTTGTTCTTTAAATTTTTCTCGTCGAGGTACATAAGAATCCATCATCAAGGGTTTTCGTAGAATGCCCTGAATTAACACAAATCTCGCAGCGTTAATCAATCCCTGACTGGCATTAAGATTTCTGTTTAACATAATAATAGCATTTTTCTTTGAAAGCAATTTATGAGGCGGTCTCCCAAATGGATCTAACGATTTGGATGAAATTTCATATGTAGATAGCGTTTTGCTATTCAAGTTTTTAACACGATTTAAAAAAAAAAAAAAAAAAAAGTTGCAATTTTTGTATTTGGTTTCTCGAAAAAGGCTCTAACCTCATTACGTAGAAGGTTCAGGTACCAGTAAGCCTAATGATGTTAGTGAAGTTTCTCTTTGGTTAACTGTGCACCTCAAAACGCCTAGGTAGTCTTCAAGCCTTTTACTTTAATCAAACTTTACTCGAAATCTTGGATATTAAATAGAAATCGAAAGATGCCGAGTGAAGATTGGTCACCCATGTACTGTATATAACCCTAGGTACTGCTAATTATTGTAACTGCTTCTGCAACTGGTAGATTTGTAAATAGGAAAATAATATCTAACCTGTGGATCTATTCCTCTCCAATAGCCAACTCAACACTTCGGGTAACCTGCAACAGTACAACCACTTGCCTACCAGGCCTCTGCAGGGTTGTTGATTAGATCTGTCTTTATAGTATATTTTTTTCAGATACTTCATTAATATGTTGAAGAAAATGGTGTAGGCCTCACAGTAGATGTAACCAAAAGTCTTAGTCTCATCTTATATATATATAAAAATCTCATGTCACGATGTTTGTCCAGGATGTGTTACTGTCTGTTTAATGTGTACTTGCCAGCAACATCTGAGGTAACTGATTGTTCCCTTCCCTTATTTAATTTGAAACAAAGATTTTTTTCCTGTCCCTATATTTTTGTTTCATATCTTCTCATATTGTTGTTCCTGTTTTGAAATTCACAGCCAGTAACCCTTCCTGACTTCTTAGTAACTGTCATTGTGCAGAGACTAGGTAGTTGTTCTTTGACTTCCCACCTCTTCCACTGTAAGCCACGATTTCTTTTCATTTTCTTATTTTTATATATATTTGCCAATCAGCTTGCTTCCTTTCTGTCATTATATACACATCATCTTTTTTTTTGCTCTCATCATTTACATTATTATTTTTGTGCTCCAGTAATACCACTAGTATCAATCAAATAGTCTACAACAAACCATTCTCAAGCCTGCATTTATTGCAGATGCACCCAAGCCATGGGTATGAACTTCTATCAGCATGAATAAGAGTAATGCCAGAAAATTTGTATTGTTCATGTCTGATGCCTTCAGCATTGGTAAGTGGTTAGGTTACTTTTATTATATATAAAAAATCTCGTGTCACGATGTTTGTCAGAGATGAACTCCGAAACTCCTTAACCGATTTTGATGAAATTTGACTTACTGTGTGTAATTTAGTCCAACTTAAAAGACAGGATAGTTATTATCTCCATTATTGACCTCAATATTTATTATTGCAATTTAAATGTTTATTAAATGTTTGTCATAGAACAATGGTTTGTAATTATTTGTAACTTCCGTGGGTTGAAGTGGCCTAGTGGCTCAGTGGTTAAGGCATCAGACTGGAGATCGTAAGGTCTCCGCTTCGAATCCCCGTCTCCGCGGGGATCTTTATGCACACTTAACCCTGCCATCACCTCCAGCACAGCTTGCTGTGTAATGTGAAGTATGCCAGAACACTTCCATGGTTCAGATTCCACGTTAAACTGTAGGTCCTCTGTACCTGGTAACACTACCAGGTTAGATTAAGGCGGCTAAGACAGGGGCGGAATACACAGCCAATAGAAACCCTGTCACCATGACATTACGACAACGCGGAATTATTATTATTTAGTTTATCTGTAGGTTCCCTGTACCTGGTAGCACTACCGGGTTAGGTTAAGGCGGCTATGACAGGGGCAGAATGCGCGTCCAATAGAAACCCTGTCACCAGGTCATTACGGCCACACAAAATTATTATTATTATAGTTCCTACTGTTAGAAACGTATGGAAGTACTTTTTTACGTTATATTGATCCCTCAGGGGATATTTTCCATTAAGTAAACTGTATTAAAATGTAAATTAAAAATATATGTTCGTTTGTCCTTAATTTCAACTCTCCGGAACTCTTTATTAATTACTTTTGAATTTTCTGATTGATGAAAACGTTTTTGTCTTTATTAGTGAATATTAATTTGACAACATTAGGGAGTTTAGAATAACATTGGTCCAACGTACTATAACTACGGAGTCACAGCAACGCGTGACCGGGTCAGCTAGTTTTTATTTATGTATCTATCTTTCCTTCCCATGTTAGTGTCACCTTCAAGCAGTGTTAGCTGCTACAAAATTGTTCGAGACTTATATAGATTTATTCTCAAGCTGTTGAATTTTACATCAAGAGATAAATGTTTTTTTGTAATAGGCAAAAATTAAATGCGAAGAATGGCAAAATCAGGATGGAAACATGTTTGAGCTACTTGGCTGTTCCATAAAATAGAAAGGGAATTTATGAACTTTTGAAAATAGCAAAATCATAATCTGAATCACGCAAAAAACATAATCCTAAAACAAAAAATTGATTTAGCAAATTCTTTGGTTCAGAGAACACAATCAGAGGTTTGGCAGTTCAGGTATACTTGTGCACAATGAATAACTTAATTTTCACAGTCACAAGAAATGTACACTTTTTCAATTTTTTAAATATATTTAATGCACATTGTTATTATCTTCTTACCTGTGTTCGTCAATAATCCCAGAAAGACAAGTGTTTCTTGTTTTTGAATCATTCAGTGCCAGTTTCAATTCAGCAATCTCCTTTTCCAGGATTTCAACCTGGAGAGGTGTTGTGTTAATTTGTTTTGGGCTTAAGATGATCTAAAAAGAATGCAACAAAATTAAATTATAAGCACATCTGTGACATACAGTGAAGTGTATTGGTTGGACCAAATAGATAAATAATAATTAAAAAACATATCACAATACATTAGATCAAAGCTGATACACAGATTTCAGTCATTAGATGGTGAAGTTCCTGGTAAACATGATTGATTAGTGGATAAAGACAACAATTTGACACAGGAAGAAAAAAAAGTATATAATTATGTCATTACATGCACCCTAGGTACTTAGTTACAATAACCGATACTTCTGTAAAATAATAGTTAAATACATTCATTCTGATCACATCAATTCAAAAATATCATTTATTAAAATCAATTTGCTCCTCAAAAATAATAATATAATTAATCATATATATACTGACTTCAGTAAAGCTTTTGATTCAGTCAGTCATAAACTACTTGTTCTCTAACTTAAATCTTTTGGGATAGTGGGAACCCTTCTCAAGTGGCTTGAAAGATACTTAACTAACAGGGTGCAAATAGTTAAATACAAAGCATTTACTTCAACTGAAATATTAGAACTATCCGGTGTCCCACAGGGTTCCCATCTCGGTCCACTTCTGTTTAAATGACATGTAAAATTTTGAAAAAGTTTTTATTTTTTGCTGATGACCTAAAATTATTTAAAAGTATAGTCAATTAAAGACATATGTGATCTTTGGAACTGTTGAACTGCTCTCAACAACTGGTGTAAAGATAATGACTTACATCTGAATCAATTAAAATGCAAAAGTATTTCATTTACACGATCAAGTAAGAAAATTTTATCAAAATACTCTATAAGAGGTATTGAGTTGGAGCCGGTGTACTCAGTTATCGATTTAGGTGTAATATTCGACAGTAAAATGAGTTTCGATGAACACGTTGACACTATTGTAACCAAATCCTAACAAAAACTAGGTTTTGTTTTGGGGACATGTCACGAAATCCATTCCACTGACGTACTTAGAATAATATATCTATCCATTGTAAGAACAACATTAGCATATTAATCAGTAATTTGGTCACCGTATATGTTATCTCAAACTAAAAGAATAGAAACTGTTCAGCATAAATTTTTTAAATATATGGCATTTCGAATGGGTTTTCCAGACCCATTTCATGATCATAAATACATCCAAATTGCATACATCTTAAGAATTCCCTCTCTGCAATCATTTCATGAACTAAATGATTTTAAATATTTGCTAAATTTGTGCAATGGTAATATTGATTGTTCAGAATTGCTAGGAAGTTTAAGATTCAACGTTCCCCATAGAATTACTCGTCAAACAATATTTTCCCTAATGAAATATTAACACTTGTATACAGAAAATAATCCCCTAACAAAAGAATGTGCAAGCTTGCTAACTGTCATAATACGGTTAAACTTCGAATAATATCACTAAACCAAGAAAGTTTGTTACGCTCTTGTATCTTAAGATATGAATAAACAAGTAACAGTAAATTTTAATCAAAAAGTGAAAAATAATGTAAGAATTGAGACTTTCCTGGTGCATGATTGCAATGAATTTTTCATGGGTGTGTGGCCAATTTGTGTTGTGAAAAGACAATCCGTCGGTAGACCCGCGAATTCATTATGATAAGATTTTCAGGAAATGCTGAATTGTAGGTAATATCCGTTGTTTTAAATATTATTTCGTGCAATAATAGTATATAGATGAAGTTTAAACAAAATAAAAGAAGTCCAGCTTGATAATTTCTGAAGATAAAAATAAATTAAAATATTTGACTCTGTGGGGACTTGAACTTGGGTCAGAAAATTATGAAGCCGTCACGCTACCGCCTAGACCACACCGCCATTTGAAAACATGGTGCAATAAATTACTATATACACAACATTTAGAATTTTTTGTTTCTTTGCATGCAAATATCTCAAAAACTAAGGCGCATTTTGAGAAACAACTATACCACAGTCATATATGCTGTGTACTCTTCAATATATATTAAGGAGATCGAAATACGTTCTGAACATTTCTCATGGTCTCCAAGTAAGATCTTTTTCGTCTCCTCCTCCTCATGCATTTTCAATCACAGATATCTGCAACCACTTTCCAGTTTTTTGTTTTTTGTTTTTATTCTTTTTTCTTTTTTTTATTCTTCTTCTTAATAGCTGGGTGCAAGACTTATCTGTCACTAGCAACACCATTATCATCTTAAAAAGATGGATTTTATTTGATTCCTCACTCCAGGAAATCACTTGATTTAACATACTCACTTCAAATTTTACTGAAAGGTCAGATATTAAAAGACAGATTTGATGTTGTATATGTCACATATCAAAGAGAAACAGATGACAAATGAAATGAAAGACTATGTTAAATGAATTTGTAGGCTTCTGCAGCCATCTTTGTAAATAATAACTAGGCTATCCAGGTAATGATGCATTTTAATTGTGTCCACTGAGATTTTGGCCACCATGCTGCAGCTTTCTTCATAGTTAGTATTTTTTTATTACATATTTCTCAATAGAAAGTGCCAAGCTTCATGGTATAATAGTCCTGTGTCCTTATTGAAATTGTTGCTGTTCTTTGAAATTTTTAGTGCTCCCTTAATTGTTCTATACCACTCCTGGTCTTCTCTCCACCACACCATGTGTCTTCAAATTTAATTATGCACCTGGTGTTGACTGGGATCCATCATTGTTGTTTTAATTGTAATGGCAGATAAGCTGTCAAAGTCTATCTGCCACAATGCAATCTGTCTCATCAATAGACTCCAAAAGCATATCTGCCACTACGAGCAAAACAACATCTTAGTTCACAAAACAATTAAATATGTAGATGCAACATTACTGAGGAAATAAGGCCAGTGGTGAAAATTTTAAAGAACAGTGACAATTTCAATGATGACAACAAGCTAGTACTAGAAATTAGATGCTCTTTGTTCACTAAGAAATAAACAAAATGCATTAACTCTGAATTAGGCTGTAGCATGACAGCAGAAAGGTTAATGAAATAAAAAAGATGATGCTACCCAGAAAATCATGCTATTATAAACAAAAGACTATATTAGTCCGCAATATGAACACACTAAGCAAATGAAACAGAAGAACTATGTAAGAGAAGTATTAAAAGAAATTTGCAATAATTTTGTATGAAAGGATTAAAATTTATTTAACAAAAAAGAAAACAAATACAAAGAGCAAATGAAACAGAACAAGAATGAAATCGAGGTCCATATCAGTATCATATCAGAAGCTAGATGCCATTGATACTTTAATTTTTGGACAAACAGACTCGGAGAGAGAAATAATTTTATTTTACTAATAAAAGAATTTGAAAATATTGCACATAAAAAGGGCACTTAATGTGAGAGGAGGTTTTTTTTTTTTTTTTTTTGCATGTTAACACCGAGGTCATTAGAGGTAGGAAAAGACTGAGGGCAAAGAACAAAAGAAATTTGGTCTTATCCTTTTCAAGAAACATACAGCAATTACCTGGAGTGAATTCAGGAAACCATGGAAAACCCAAATATGGATGACTCGATGGAAATTTTAACCCGTGTCCTCCCAAATGTGAGACCCGAGCATTACCGTGCACCCCCCATGCTTGGTGAGAGTTAGCCCTTCGACTCAGAAACATAAATAATTTACAATATGTACTAATACTCAAAGCAAAATTTGGTTTTGACAGTGGTGTTGACTTTTCAAATGACATATAACGATTTACGCCTTGGATCCATTTAGTTAAATTACAAATACTTTTTACTTAATTTTATTTATTTATTCAGGTTTTGAAACACAGTGCATTAAGATATGTGGAAAAGATAAATCAAAACTCCAGATAAGAAGCTAGAACTTTTTATATATCACTTTAGCAGTTTTCTTGTCTTAACCAATTTATATTATATATTATCTTGGTTTTGCTGTTGTTCAGACTTAGTTTCAGAATTGGAAGAAAAGAAATCAACCCCCACACTTCAGGCTAAAACTAGAATATGATACATCCTCTGTATCATTTGCATTTAATCACACTATCAATAATTTATAATGGCTGGTATATTCTGCTCCTCTTAATGTGTATCCAACATTGTTTTTCCCACTTTTAATGGTAATTAATAGGTCACAATTTCATTTTTAAGATATTTAGTACTTCTCAATCTGTAATTTTTTATAATATATCTGATATCACATCACAAGACCATTGTAAATAAATATTACACACAAGATTCACATAGAGTGTTTCTGATGAAATAACAATGAAACATATTAGTGAAGAATTTTAGGTGCCTTCATAAATTTAAGTTAGGAAATAAAGATGAGTTTAAACAGAACCTGTGTTATTTACTGCCTGGAAAACCAATAATGAAAATCCTTGCATTGTTCAGTACATCAAACTAGGATGTTCCAATAATGGCAATGAAAACAAGAAAGGAAAGTTAAAAATAACCTGTCACTTACCACAAGTGGAAGAAGGAGGGTCAGGATGAACATGAAAATGTTTTACAACATTTTGATAAAAATTTCAGTCATGTAAGAGGTGAGACCATGTAAGAAGTAAGAGGTGAGACCATGTCAGAAGTGAGAGCCGGCCTCGGTAGGGTAGGGGCTAGAGTGCTAGCTCCGCGTGCCAAAGGCCGCCGGTTTGAATCCGGCTGCGGGCATGGATGTTTAAGTGTTGTGTGTCTGTGTGAATGTCCTGTCCGTCCTGTGGCATCCATACATTGGAAAAATACAATATACGTACTGGATGACGACATATACACTGAAAGCTATAATCATTACATCGAGCTGGCTGTATGGTCTCTGTTGCCAAATGCCATTTAAAAAAAAAAAAAAAAATAAGAAGTGAGACTCTTAGCAAGTGGAAAGATTTATGAACACAGGTTGCATATACTGTAGAGTGGGCTAGTGTTTCTCCCGACTTTCTGGCAGGTATGTTCCAAATGTATCAAAATTGTTTAATTCATTTTTATTGAGCTGAAGGATACCACATTGGCAATGATTTGAGCAGACCATTAATGACAGATGATGGACTATTAGGTCCCTATTCATATTCTGTAATGATAAGATTTCTCTTCTTCTGATATCGATAACCGCATAAAAGTTTTCCTGCCAATGTGGTAGCTGTGTCAGTAGCTGATTGGAGGTCAAATTGGGATACATTAATTCTGATTTGTAGACAAGACAACAGATGTACCATAGTTTTTCTCTCTCCACACTTTTTAATAAATATTTTTTTTCAGCATTTCTTATTAATTCTTAGAACTTTTCCCACTAACTCTCCAATGCCTTCTTACTATTATACCTCAGCCCCCCTTTCTCTGCTAATTGTTTATTGAACCTTCTTGTATCTAAAACAACTGCCCACTAAATTTGATTCTAAGAGACTATTTCAAATTAAAACTGAGATCTCAGAGTTTTACTTGGTTAACTCCAACTCTGTTCCTGCTGGCTGGAGAGGCTGAGAATCTATGTATTAATCATAAAGCTACAATACTATGAATTTATAATGTTTTGTCCCCCTTTGTACTTAATACCTTAAAAGATTCTTATACTTCTGCTCCCTTATACCTTTAATACTATTTTATTCTTAATCAATTCCTAGAACATTCCCACATAAGATAATAATGTGACTGCATCTGCAATTATGAAATCAGTATTTCCACAATAGCCTGAAATTACGCATTCATCTTCACACTGTCGTAAAAAATCAAGGACCATTATCTTTGCTCCCATAAGCACCAGAGTATTACTAAAAGTGACTTTTGTTCATCATTCCAAAAACATACTTTTCCTCAAAATATTGGCAATCAGAGACACTTGGATCATTTGTTGTTACCCCTCCACTGCATGTCCCTCAATTCAAATAGTGGTCAGATCCTACCTCAGGAAGCATTCTAGGCCTGATTAAAGAGGCAGAATAGCCACTTCTTTCTTCTCTATGAATAAATTTTGCCTTAAGTGTATGGTAACTGTTATGAAGATGAAGGAAGGAAGAGGATGAAACCTGGTACCTGTGTATTTAACCCTAATTCTCTGAAACGTACCAAGGTTACCATGTTCAATCAACAAACAAATCACCATCAACAATGTTATGGTCAAACAAAGGTATCATCATGCATTTCTGGGTTTTGGCACTGAGGACATGTGAGTGTGCTAAGTTGTGAGGTCCTTCTCACTAATTAACATTAACTAGTTGGAGGCAGATAGGCAGCTGACGACAACACATGGCCCCAAAGTGTTGTAACACATGGTTGCACCACCTCCTTGTGTATTATACTTTAATGAAAAACTGTTCTGAATTACACTTTCTATCCAGCATAACAGGTATCAATACGAAATTAAATCAATCAGTACTTTCTATTTGCACAATTTATTTAACACCTTTGTCCATATATAAACAGATACAGAATTTATTATAGCCCTTCCTATACAACAACTTGTGCTCTCTTACGTCGCCATATTCTCCGGCTAGTAAATTCAATACTGCCAACTATAATTAACTATATTACAACAAAAATTGGGATGCGACCACATCTTTTCTCCTAATGAAAACACCGTCGGTTAGCAACTGGTTTTATTGATATAGGCTAAGACGCGTTTCACCCTTGTGGAATGGGGCATCGTCTGTGACTGTGGATGTATATACATGTTGGTGTTAACAAAATTACAATATTAACATACATAACTAACTAATAATAAACTACAATCTACTTACGACTTATGGTTGAGGCAGTTACATGTTGGTCAGGAATAGCTCCATTTGCACTTTTTTGTGACGACAGTTATGGTCCCACATAACTGTGAGAATAGCTATTGTTACCCTGTTTTTGGAGGTAACCCTACCACTGTTTTCAACATCTATTGATATTGACACTTTTTTGTCTGACGAACAGGAAAATCTTGTTGTTTACATTCATTTACAGTGATGCCAACCTAATGTTTTTTTCCCTTGTAATGTAACGTCTGTGTCTATGTAAAATATGTCTCTGTTTGTGGAGTGGTGTCAGTGTTGTAATTTACTTTTTATGTGTATTATATTCCTGTGTCTTGGTTATTCTTCAATGTTTTAAGTAAGGTCTCATTTGTTAAATGAGTGAATTTGCTTTGATGCAATGGCTTTGTGAATATGGTAACTTTCCTGTACTGTAAGTAGGTGTTTCTTGTGATGATTTAGTTTCAGTATTTTCATGTCTGTTTGAATCGTGGTGGGTTGGTGATTGTGATCTAACCAATGTTCTGCAAATATTGAGCGATTTGTACATGTAATGTCTCTGATGTGTTCTTTGTATCTTGCAGTAAAGTTCCTGGTTGTCTGTCCTATGTATTTCGCTTGACATTGTTGGCAAATCAGTTCATATATCACTGATTGCTGGTACTGATCTATTTCATTATGGTTGTTTAGGTGTTTCTGTACTGTATTGTTTGTCTGAAATGCAATTTTTAGCCCTTGTTTTTTGAATATGTTACTTATTCTGTGAGTGTGTTTGTTGATGTAGCTCATTGTGTACAATTGTTTTTTTTATTTTGGTTCAGTGTGCTGGTGTGTGTGATACTGAGTGTGGTCTTTATTTGTATTTTTTCTTGGATTTTAGTATACATAATCAGCAAGACAGATCATATGGCTGTTGCAGGTTTATAAACCCCTCCCTCCCACTTTTCCTATCAACATTAGAGGATTAAAATGTCATTGATGATGATGACCAGTTTGATTTTCATACATAAGGAAAATGTAGCATGTATTTTAACAGACAGTATTCTTGGTGGGCTGGTAGATACCATTTCCCACTAAACATTAAATGCCTACCCAAATTGTGTTCGCCTACATTTCCCGGCTGGCTGCTGGACTTAAGTATACTCTAGTGATTCCACTATAATAGGTCATGCACAACTAATAATGGACTACCTATGCTGTCATACTGCCAAAATCTGAAGCTCTGTCTAAACAGGATTTAACCAAACCAAAATTTCATGTGAAGAATCCTAGATAATTGTCTAGAAATTTAAAGAAAATGAAGGAAAACAGTAGTTATTAAATTATAATCTTCAGTAAAATTCATGATCTTACTCAAAGGAGATAACTATTATATCTTATTTAACTGGACTGGTTGGAGATACATTAGAGATGCTATATAAACCATGAACAAACCTTGGGTTTGCTGTCATCCTCTGGAGAAGAAGGACTGCTCTCAGCAAACATCATCCCACCTTTCGTAAAAACCAGCTGGAACTGCAACTCTGAAATACAGAAACTCACTTGTCAGTCAACATCCCTTAAACACACAAATACTATGGGACTGAAGTTTTTCTCTTACAAATTATTCTCAGTAGTCTGTATACTTATGCAACACTTTTACAAACATCTAACAATTACATTTGGATTATGCATTTATTTTCTTTCTTTCTGAAAGAATGTTATTCACATTTTTCCATAATCCATTTGCATAATGATACCTGTCTATAGTGCTCTACATACTTCAATGCCACACCTCCTGCCTTCTTTCTATTACACCTTTCAGTCACCCTGTTTCTCTGCCAATGGTTTACTGAACCTTCATGTAACTAACAGAACTGTCTACTAAACTTTTATTTTCTGTTTCAGCTGAGATTCTATTTATTAATCATCAGACTTTAATAGTAAGTAATTTATTATGGATTTTTTTCCCCCTCTTGGTGGTTTGATATGTCTACCTTACACTTTAAAGAACTGGTAAACTTCTCTTTCTTATGCTATCAATGCTGTAAACAAACGACAAATATTTAATCTCTTATTACAGAATCCTTTGGAAGAATAGCTAGCAACACTTTTTGTATATTTTGAATTGGGGAAAGTGACTGAAGTTTTACACTAATTACACAACTGTATAGTACCAAATCAAACCAAAAACTTAAAAATACTTATTGCATTATTGTAATGCTGTGACATAAAAAAATTCTAGTAAAAAAGTAGAAATGAACCATCATTTCCTACAGACGACCTGATTGCGGGGGGGGGGGGGGGGGGGGGCTACTCCAAACAGGCTGTCAGCAGTTTATCATGTACAACATGGTGTGAACTGTGTGGAAGCTAGAGGGCCAATGGCAAATCATTTCTTAATTGCTATTCAGTTGGTAAAAGTCTAGAGGAGGGCAGAGTGAATCTTAACTGTTATCAATAATGAGGAAAAAATGTGATTAAATGACGAGGACAACAGAAAAAAAAATAGATGCCAATTATGATAGGCAGTTGTTTCTATATGGTTAAAGAGCGAAAAGGGAGATTAGTTAATATGTGGGGACAAAGAAAGGGGAAGAAATAGGTGAAGGGTACTTTTGAGACCTGGTGCAGCTCCATATTAGTTACTAGCTTCGAGCCCATCAAAAATGACGGTTTGAACGCCATATTCTGACAGTTCATTTTTTTTTTTTTTTTTTTTTTGCTGTTGGTTAATTTTACGAAATTGTTATTACATAATGCTAGTGGCCTTCATTTGGTAAAGTTCTACATATTTGATTTGCTGTTCACATAGCAATACAGTAATAACTTCTACTGAATTAATTACAACAGAAGTATAGAACCAATAAAATTAAAAACAAATTAGAACCAATAAAATTAAAAACAAATTAGGAATCCCAAAAACTTATGCTATCCATTGTAACACATCTTGGAATTTCGCATAACGAAATTAGTTGCCGAGATAGCGAGTTCAGTTGAAGTATATGATACCATCCTTTTAAAATCATTTTTATAGTCAATTTTCATAATATTTCCCAGTAATATGTCCTATATAAGCATTTATCCAAGTGCGAACAGTAAATTCAATAGTTAAATTCATTTAAACAGATGTTAAGAAACTTAACCCTAGATTTGAATAGGTAGTATTTGACTTTCATTTAATGTCACTAAATCAATATATTTCTTTAGTTCAAAAGATGTTTACGAAAATAGAAGGCCAGAAGATGATTAATTTTGTTGTTAAAAGATCTTACTTACAGTCTGAATATGTTTAAAAGTGATTTGCCAGTTTAGAATTTTATCACGTAATTTTTCACTCTAAACTCGAAGTATTTAGCTACTAGAAAACAGTTAAGAAATCAAGGGATAAATAGAAAGCATTGTAATTTCGGTTTAAATAACATATTAAAATTTTAGAGAGATTCATACATTCTAAAGACCATTTTTTGAATATAATTTGATATAGACAGACATGTGATTAATGAAAAAGTTCGATATTTCAGTCTTTTTCGGGGATTCATGAAAAGAAATTATATTCAGAGTAAAGTTTGTTTAAATATAAAGATTTCTGGAAAAGTTCCATTTCAAAATATTAAAGCATTTGATTGTAATAAAATAAAATGGGTTTTGGCATGAGAAAGCACTTGGACGAGATGATGCGATCGTTCGTCATTCGGGAGGAAAAAAATTTAGAAAATTCGTAATAAATCAGGGAATAGACTTAGAGATTCCAAATTTTTACAGTAATAGTTTTTCATTAGGGAAATTTGTTTAGAGTTATTTTCAAGTCGATATTCGGAATACTTAAAGACATTAAATTTTGTTTTTGAACTTTAGACCACTTTCAAAAATAGGTAAAATTCTTTATTTGACATCAGGTAATAGATGAGCAATAGGAGAGTAGAATTAAATTTGTTTCAGCTCAATAGGAGCAATATTTTGGAAGTTGATACTTTACAATTTTCGAAGTAAATATCATATGCTCTATCGAAGACTATTTTACCTTTGCTATTTTACATTTAGGTTAGCTATAGGCTTTCCTTCTTATCATATGATACTTTACTAAGCATTGACTAATTTTGAGAAGATATTTGTACCAGTGTACTGGTACCTCCACAACTTTGTTGTGTTACTTTTAAGAGATATGGACATTTTGTAAGCAGCAGTGTACTGCTGATTGGAAACTGTGTTTCCTTAGAATTAATTCTTTACTTTTATTTGGTACTTACTTATGTAATTTAAATTAAGATTCTCTTTGTCAAAACAGTAATTCACTTTTATATCTTCAAATGCTAGTAACAGAGACATTCCAGGAAATGATATTTTAGTGTACATAAACAAGTTATCATTTAGTACATATGTTTAGGTTAAGAGGGTTTCCTATAAGATTTTTTTTTCATGTTATTATGTTCTACTATGTTTCTAATATTATATACTATCTTTCCACTAAATGAATAAACAAAATAAGTAAATGAATCAATGAATAATAAAACATTTAATAAGTTTTCAAGCATTTCATGCTGTATTCGGAAATTTTTGATAATTATAAACTTTATTTTAAAGATTTTTTTCTCTTTGTACATTGTATTCAACTCATGATTTTGTAATGAGTCAATAATCTATTAATTCTCTTGTCATTTTTCAATTATTATTTTTCTTAACTTTTGACACTAAGTAATGATCATTCCTTTTAATCATTTTGTATTACTATAATGTATACTTTTTGTATATTATTTGTAGGTTAGTTCCTATTTTTTGTATGTTACTATGTAAATATTTAATAATAGGTGACTCATACATTTGTTTTTGGGTTTTTTCTGTTGCAGACCAGCTGACTGACCGAGGTCTTTTGGTGTATCTGCTGCGTCAGACGCCAGGGACATATGTGCACTCGGCAGACACAGCTTGGGGGCGTTGATTTATATTCATTTTTGTCCCAAATATGGTCTACTCCCATGACAGGACATGGCTTTTAGCCAATTTAGGGAGTTTTTGATAAAACAGAACAATATAATTGAAATGGACACATTTATTGTGCAGTGAAAAAAGTGATTTTTTTAAGTATTTTGTAACTAGAATATAAGAAAACAAAGAACATTTAAAATTTTATGAACATTTATTTCAGAAAAAATGAATATTTATGACAAAAGATGAAAACAATTGAAAACAAAATATTTCATTTTTATGTATATGAATGTAAACAATTGTTGTAGATCTTAAGGTTTTTTGAATATTTTGATGATTTGATATTTATGATTTTTTGTAATTTTGATACCATTTTGGTAAATTAATATGTGCAGAATATGATAATTTTGATATGTGTATGAGTGAGAGTGAGTGAAAGGAAGTATGAATGCGCAGATCAACCCACAAAGCAGGTAGGATAAGGGGATTTTAGTTTTACTCCACCTAAAATTTTTTAAGATTTCAGTCAGTTTTCTTGGGAAAATAACTTCAATCTTCGGGGGGCCTGTAACACATCTTGGAATTTCGCATAACGAAATTAGTTACTGAGATAGCGAGTTCAGTTGAAGTATATGATACCATCCTTTTAAAATCATTTTTATAGTCAATTTTCATAATATTTCCCAGTAATATGTCCTATATAAGCATTTATCCAAGTGCGAACAGTAAATTCAATAGTTAAATTCATTTAAACAGATGTTAAGAAACTTAACCTTAGATCTGAATAGGTAGTATTTGACTTTCATTTAATTTCACTAAATCAATATATTTCTTTAGTTCAAAAGATGTTTAGGTAAATAGATAGCCAGAAGATGATTAATTTTGTTGTTAAAAGATCTTACTTAGAGTCTGAATATGTTTAAAAGTGATTTGCCAGTTTAGAATTTTATCACGTAATTTTTCACTGTAAACTCTAAGTATTTAGCTATTAGAAAACAGTTAAGAAATCAAGGGATAAATAGAAAGCATTGTAATTTTGGTTTAAATAACATATTAAAATTTTAGAGAGATTCATACATTCTAAAGACCGTTTTTGAATATAATTTGATATAGACAGACACGTGATTAATGAAAAAGTTCGATATTTCAGTCTTTTTCGGGGATTCATGAAAAGAAATTATATTCAGAGTAAAGTTTGTTTAAATATAAAGATTTCTGGAAAAGTTCCATTTCAAAATATTAAAGCATTTGATTGTAATAAAATAAAATGGGTTTTGGCATGAGAAAGCGCTTGGACGAGATTATGCGATCGTTCGTCATTCGGGAGGAAAAAAATTTAGAAAATTCGTAATGAATCAGGGAATAGATTTAGAGATTCCAAATTTTTACAGTAATAGTTTTTCATTAGGGAAATTTGTTTAGAGTTATTTTCAAGTCGATATTCGGAATACTTTAGACCACTTTCAAAAATAGGTAAAATTCTTTATTTGACATCAGGTAATAGATGAGCAATAGGAGAGTAGAATTAAATTTGTTTCAGCTCAATAGGAGCAATATTTCGGAAGTTATGGCAATCACATCTTTATAACTCTTTTCTGGCGAAACTATTAAAGTTACAAATTTTTTTATAACAACTTAATTTGACGTTTGTAATAATATCTTACTACTACCAAAATTTCAGAGAGCTAGGATGATTTTTATTGTCATGATGAAATTAGATTTCGTAACATTTGTCTGAAACTGATCAGTTATCGCATAAAGTCCCTGGGAAAATCAAGATAAGGAAGTTCCCATGGTCCAATCCTATATATACCCCCTCCAGAACCTACTCTCGCCCCATTCAAGAAGCAGCAGTTAGTCGGTATAGACGCATTATGTAGTAAGGTGGCCAGCTCTGGGCTCGTGGCGCAGCAAACTGCTAAGTTGTTTAATATCGGTTGAAGTTTTGTCATCATGGGTGAAGTTTTATTTTGAAGAACTCATGTAGCAAAGAAATAGTGGTAGCGTGGGGTTCGGTCGTGCTTGAATGGTCAGTTGAATCAGTGAAATAGTTTTGGAAAGGTTGTCTGATTGACTGTGCAGTTTTCTGACTTTGTAGAATTTTCAAAGAATATATTCATCTCATTAGAACTGAACAATCTTCATTGAACTTTCATCTTCCTTAGTTTCTGGTTAAAACTACGGTGGCAACTGTGTTAAAAGCTAAGTCAGAACTGTATCAACTTAGGTTTGCACGATCACAGTTAAGATTCAAGGTTTGTGCCACACCCCAAAAATAAGCTTTTTTCTTACACCATGTAATATCAGTTTTATTCCTAGCCCAGGCACAATTCAGCACGATGTGTATAGAACTACTTTCACCCGCATTAATTAATACCTACACTAACATGGTGTTTATGAAAGCAGTTTAATTTTTTTGTAAAACTCATTTCAGAGTGAATTATGCTGTAACAAAATGTGTCAGTGGGGATTCTGGTCAACTTAACCACAACCTCCAATGACGGGCATCACCTGTGGTGGTAATAGAAATTTATTCAGGAAAAGCTTGTAAGGAAAATGAATAATGATCATGTGTACTGGAGATCGCGATTCTGCCAAAATAACATTCAGTAATGACATCATTATACTGCTGTAGTTATTCGAAAGACATTATTTTCAAGCAGTAGTTTTGTTTTTATACAGCCTGTAGGCTACCATTATTTTCAAGCAGAAATTAGGTTTTAATACATCCTGGACCGGCATAATACAGTTAAATGTACTTAGGAAAATATTTATAGACGATGCTTGCATTTTACAACAGCAATTCCTGGCAGAATCGCGATCACCAGTAATAGCAATTTATTTACTTTACTTTATTTAACATTAAATGACGGAAAGTATACTATCAAAAACGGATAACTGTCATATATTTGAATGATATATTTCATGAATCGTACATTTAGTGTAAACTTTCTCAGAGTTTTTAATAAACTTCATTGTTTCTTATCTTCTGCCAAAAAATTCTTAGGTTATGTTTTAACCTAGTACTTGTAACTGATACAGGTAATATAACGTAAACATAGAATACCCTTCTCCTGACATGAATTTTTGCATCTGGTTGTCGTAGATAAATAAAAAGCAATATGTAAATTTAAACGAATGTACTAATTGTAATTTTCTGACATATAATTGCCTCACATTAATTTTTCCCCCTGCTCTCCGTATTTCTAATATCTCTGCTCACTGCTAATTTGTGGCAATAATATCGTTGTTGAATTTTGAGTGTCATATCGCTGAAACAATAAATAGTCATATCCTTTATGATTTAAATCTAATAAAAAAGTTATCTTAAATCTCATTTAATAGCTAACACATGTATCAAAAACTAGGGGTATCATATATAACGGTAGTAGGAATTTATTCTGGAAGAGTTTATAAGGAGAAAACAATAAGTCATTTCTAATGATATCTTTCGTTATATGAATACGTTACTCTGGTTAGATTATCAAAGAATTTGGTTAGGATAAATGCATTTTACTTTAGATGACGGAGACTATAATTTCAAAAACGGATAACTTTTATTTATTTGACTAATACATTTCGCATACATTAGCCCTTATAACTGATACAGATCAAATAGCATAAATATTGAATACCCTTCTCCTTACATGAATTTCTGCGTCTAACTGATACAGATAAAATAGCTTAAGTATTGAACCCCCTTCTCCTTACATGAATTTCAGCGTCTAGTTGTAAATAAACGAAAAGCAAGATGATGGAACGAATGTAATATGGTAGTTGTTGATTGGCGAGTGAAGGCTGGCACGTGACTGTTCTCTAGCCAATAGCTACAGTAGCTATAGACGCCATACGCAGACTCCAGATTAGCATTTTATATAAGAGGATTGTGATACAAACACCTATCACTAAGCTAATGAACACAAAAGAGAAAAATTTTACTTGTGGGTCCGCCAAAAGTTTAAGAAATATCATTACCTTCTTGTCCTATGCAAGTACACTGATAGAATTCTGCTGTAATAGTGTTATATAAGTACCTGATGGGTCAAGTTTTTGCAATGAAGTAATTCGAATTGGCTGCTAGTAGTGTAGATGATGACTAAATGTAAAACTATCATTTGTCTTTAGAATAAACTTAAAAATTTAATTAATACTAGTAAAACATCCGGTGTCACTATAATTGTCTTTCTTTTGCCTTTAGTCTCCCACCATTATCTTTTGTCTCCTCATACCATTGTCTACATTTTCTTTCTTTTCAACAGGCATGGTCATTATTTTTATTTTACAGATTATACGATTGCCTGTGACCAAATGTACCTTCATTCTGCAAGTTTGTATATAACAATTCTTATACATATTTCACTACATAATAGCTTCTGCTACTCATTTTTTCCATTGTCAATATTGTTTCCCATAACTACTATTAATACTTAATTGTGATCGAGCTTGCAATTGTGTGTTAAAATTATATATTGGGTATTTACAAATGACATAATGGCACATTATAGGGTTACATCAAGAGAAGACTGTGGACAACTACAGAGTGATCTAGACATGATATCTAGTTAGGTGGGAAAGAATAAAATTATTTGCTCACATGTCAATTGAAAATAGTTACAGACTTTCATAAGTCCATTTAATATGGATAAAGTAAAGAATAAAATAATGACCACAACCAAATAGAGTCAACATATTAGATACACCAATAAGAAGTACCCTTCAACTCAAGTATTTAATACCTTAATGTAGACCCCATTTCATCTCATTACTGTACAAACAAAGAGTTTTAGTAGCAATTTCAGTATCAAAAGTTGTAGACGAGGAAACAGGAAAATCAGTGTAGTATATTGGGATCATTGAGGTTCATTATTCCAAAAAATGATTTGGTTGGTGGCTTATTGTCTTAATTTTGGTAAGGTACTCCACGTACTCCCAAAGCCTATCAAGTTAGTTGGTATATGAGGGTCATTGTGGTGCAGGTAGCAAGTCCAATGACTGGAAAGTTTTCTCATACAATCAATTAGATCTCTTCACCGTTTCTCACTGCTACCCTGGAGATCTTTTAGAAAACCAAACTGTGGCAAAGTTTGCATTGGTTGTGTAGAGATTATTAGTGTAGTGTACAGAGGTTGGTAGTAGTGTGAACTGGGAAATATTCTTTGCATTGCATGTAACCTCCTCATATATGTTGTAAAGTGCATTGCATATCTAGGTGAATAAAGTTGCTGTTCATATTAATGTGTTCCATACAGTTTATTTCAGGATTAGGCAATTAAGTTAAAAAATAATAAAAATGGTTACAGGCCCGGTTACCGCGTAGTTGTATTATAAACTGTAAAATTTAACATGCAACAGTGAATTGTAAACAGTTAGCAGTGCGATTCTATAAAGATGGACAACGGTTTTTTAAGTGAAAGTTACGGAAGACATAGGTTGTTTAAATAATTCAACATGTCTAAAGATCGGTCTATGATAACAGCCAAATTAATTGGCATCACATCATGAAGTTACAAAATGAAAATGGTAATGATAGGAAGTGATTAACTGAACAGTACTGGACCAGGTGAAGTAGAACTGACTGCTGATGCAGATTCAAACATAAAACAATTAAACTCTGAAGAGCCAAAGAAATTGGTATAGGCATGCATATGCAAAACGAGAGAGACATGTAAACACTCAGACTACAGCGCTGCATCCAGCAACGCCTATATAAGACAACAGATGTCTGGCTCAGGAATGAGATTGGTTACTGCTGCTACAATGGCAGGTTATCATGATTTAAGTGAATTTGAATGTGGTGTTACAGTAAGTGCACGAGAGATCGGAGACAACATCTCTGAGGTAATAATTTCACGAGTGCACCATGAATATCGGAAATCCGGTAAAACATCAAATCTCCAACATCACTGTGGCCGGAAAAAGATCCTGCAAGAACGGGACCATCGACGACTGAAGAGAATCAATGTGACAGAAGTGCAAACCTTCCACAAATTGCTGCGGATTTCAATGCTGGGCTATCAACAAGTGTCAGCGTCCGAATCATTCAACAAAACATCATCGATATGGGCGTTCGGAGCAGAAGGCCTACTCGTGCACCCTTGCTGAGTGTACGACACAAAGCTTTATGCCACGCTTTGGCCCATCAATAATGACACTGAAGTGTTGATGATTGGAAACATGTTGCCCGGTCTGACTAGTCTCGTTTCCAATTGTACCGAGCGGAGCGACGTGTATGCGTATGGAGACAACCTCATGAATTCATGGACCCTGCACATCAGCAGGGGACTGTTCAAGCTGGTGGAGGTTCTGTAATGGTGTGGGGCATAATGACATGGGACCCCTGATTCGTCTAGATACAACTCTGACAGGTAACACGTACATATGCATCCTGGCTGACCACCTGCACCCATGCATGTCCATTGTGCATTCCAATGGACTTGGGCAATTCTAGCAGGACAATGCAACACCCCACATGTCCAGAATTGCTACAGAGTGGCTCCAGGAACACTCTTCTGAGTTTACATATCTCCGCTGGCCACCAAATTCCCCATACATGAACATTATTGAGCATATCTGGGATGCCTTGCAAAGTGTCGTTCAGAAGAGATGTCCACCCCCTCGCACTCTTACGGATTTATGGACAGCCCTGCAGGGTGCATGGTGTCAGTTCCCTCCAGCACTACTTCAGACATTTGTCAAGTCCATGCCACGTCGTGCAGCAGCACTTCCGTGTGCTCACGGAGGCCCTACACTATATTAGGCAGGTGTACCTTTTTTTTTGGGGGGGGGGGGGGGTCTTCAGTGTATATCAACAAAAAATAAAGCTTTTGCAAATATCACACTTGCTGTGTGCAATGCATGACAAATGCATATACAAGGCTTACAAATGCATGGAGTGAGCAGCAATTGTTGTATGCACCACTTGACAGCAAAATTTGTACTGTGCAACTTAGATGGAAACCTTATTCACAGACACTGAATGATAATTCAATTGAATTATAATTGTGACAGCTAAACAGGATTATTGCATAACTTGCTAGCGTTGGTATTGTAGTACCCCACCTGGATACCAGTAAACATGTGGAGAGTAATGACGAACCTGGCCGAGCGGAGACTTGGCCAGATTTGATGAGAGGACTGAGTGAATGGATAAGGGTCGAACATAAAAGTCGATCTGGGATCGGAGTGACACATTTGTGGTAGGATAATTTCGTAAACATGTACTATGTACACTGTTTACTATCACGATTCCACAAAATATACAAATGGTGTACATTAAGATTACTGCTATACTGATTATAACGTACGGTGCTATTGCACTACCTTCCTTCATCCTGCTATGACATAGCTGAATATCGAAAATAGATTCCTTATATTATGATTGTGAGAGTATGACATTTACTTTGAGATTACTTTAAGATTGAATGATGGCTTTCCACGTCCAACCAAACCCAATAGTAGAGCCAAATTGTTACGCTTCGTGTGTGGTGCCCTTCCACGGACCTGGCCACCGGAGGTGACTCGTTATCTGCATTCCCTCTGCTCCTACTGTTGCTGGCTGCTACTGAATAATGAAGACAAGATAAGACACTCTGATACCCTTGTTGAGGTTTATACACAACCTCCCCCTATGGTCCTAAAGTATAGGGGCAAATGGTAGACCAATGATGAGGTCGATCAATGCCATTATCTGTCCTACTTTGCTCGACCATTGCGCACTTTTTCCTAACTGTCAGTGGTCTAAATCCCCAGTCAATGGCTCTGTCCGGTTTCTTAACATGCAACTTGCCGTCCTCTTTTCATAATTAACAAATATGTAACTTATGAGCCAAGCAAACAACTACATTCGCTACACCTCCCTGCCCTCCAGTCCAAAACACATCCTAAACCTAATTTACATGTTCATATTATCGCACATCAAGAGGATCAGGCTGTGAAGAATGAAAGACTGTTGTCGCGTAGTGGTTACGTTAAGAAACTGTGGGACTAAAGGTCATAGGTTCAAATCCAACAAGTCCCGTAAAATTTTAATTTCTTAACTTTGCATGAACTGTTCGGTAATATTCTTGTTGTAAATAGTATTAATGTTCTAGACTGTTCTTCATTACTATACAAGCGATACTCCCTTCTAGCCAGGGTCAGTTCGCTCCATGCTCCTGTCCTGTACGAACTGTTTAATAAAGCTTCATTGCATTAAAGTAAGTGTATTCATCAACGACCCCGCTACGCCCAAGGACCCTGATCATGGTTTACTACATGACAATAAATGCATAAGAATTTACTTAAAATATAATTACAAATTTTCCTTACGCGTAAATACAATTCCTTTTCATATCGAGTACATTTCCTTGGTACATGTTCTGTCTGTTCTGATTTTGACTAAGGTGCTTCGTGTGTCTATGTTACATTCTGTGAATCTCCGTGTCATAATATATATAATTTTATTAGTGTTCATCTGTCTATCAAAATTACTCTTTTCTCTCTTATTGTATGTTGTGGTGTTTGGCGTGTACACCCTGTAATGGTTCTATCTGTTTACATGGAAGCAATCTCAACAGACAAAGGCATGAGGGTGCGCGATCGTTGTTTACTTCCACCACCAGGTGACTGGTCTGCCTAGCGCTGAGGCGTGCACTTGACTCATCGCTGACGAGACTCGAAAGCGGCCTTGCATGTGTCAGTAGAGCTCTCGCTCCCGCTTGTAATATCTAGAACACTCGTGACATACAATTAGTACAGAATACTGTTAACTTATTACAACAACAGGACATTTACAAACAGTTTCTCAACTTCTACAACATTAAATTTCCTTAGCACTGACATTATTAATTTCTTTTATTACTGCGGACAGTCAATGGTTGTTTGGTGTTAATTTTATTGCTATTCAACAACTAATAGAATTAACATTCATTGCTACAGACACCCTCAATAACATTTATTAATGATTAATCTTTACACATATTAATATACCTCAGGCGTTCAACTTATAATACATATCATATCTGTTACATATTCACTGCATATTTCTTATTTTCTCTCATTATAATGTAAGGTAATGACTGTTACGGAATTCAGTTGTTTTTTTGACTGGTTCACGATATTATCAGCTCTCTCATAATTAAACTCTCATCAATGTTTTTGCTAAATCTTCCCACCACTTCGATATTACTCTGGAGTACAGTTTACAGATTATTACTTCAATATTGCATTGATTACTCACAGTTACTTGTATTGTGACTCATTCCTCATGATTTAATTTACCTATTCTACATTTGCTTATAATTACAACATTTTAACATTTAAGTATAGTTTTGCTTACTCTCACTCTATCACACAGTAGTTGCGAATTGAAAATACATCCTCCATTACAGTACTTGCAATATTTCCGTTTCACTAGAATTTCTACCAATTAATCGCTGTTCTATATATTTAAACCCGGTTAACATTTTGTTCACTCGTATTTACATCTTGCTTATTTAAGACTTATTTATTATTATGGATTATTCCCCCGACAATTCTATTTTTGTTATCGTCTTTCTCTTGTTATTATTATATGATATTTATTATGTTACAGGTGATTTACCAGATATATACATTGTTCCACGGTTTACTTATGCAATATTCCCGTGTTAATTCATTTGCTTCTCTTCCACATCTGCTTACAACTTACACAGTATTTTTGTTGCGCCTATTGATCTGCAACCTGCCACAGTGATTTACTTCGTTAAACATTATCAGGAGAGACGATTTCACTGACCTCGCTTGCATTGCAAATGTACAACCTTAGTATCTCCCCGGCATAAGTTCCATTCACGGAGCTACAACATAGCTTTGTTTTTATGCTGGCGAAACTTCCCCTCAATTTTACGGAGTTTGTTGACCCCTTGCATGCATCCTTCGTTGCATTTTTCTCGTGACTCATTCATGGTTTTGTTCTTTGTTGCCAAACCCTCTCTTGGATTCGCTACCTCGTTCACTGATTTGTAGCCTCCACATACATTACTTATTATTGAGTTCTCCGACTCCCTGGCAAATAATTGCACATGCGGCTCTTCCTATTTTCCACTACGTTAAAATTCACTACCCATTTCTGCAGTCTCACATTTGAGTGAACACAATGCATCATCGGGGCTTCACCCAGGAACCTCTAATTCTCCTTATGGCAGACATCTCGTCTTCCTGTCTAGGTTAGCTCATTACCTCCCTACTATTGTTTCACTAAACATTGCTCCATCAGCATAGGAACAGCGATGGCCACTGATGCTTTATCATTTGGTGACCTCCAGTCACCTTCCACTTATTACCAAGAATCCCTCTTTTGATAATAAACTACGCCTTTTGCTGCACTTCAAGACCTTCCATCTTCTTTAATTCCCTTTTGGCGACCTTCGCTCGTCTTTTACCAATTACCTGGTAACTTCCTCTCCAACTGTTCCTACATGCTAATCCAAAAGTCCTCTTATCTACCACAGTGCACTCGTTCCACCTTTGACTAAACTCCTCTTTATACACTACCGAATTTTGCAAACTTTCACATCAGAAAATTATCGTGGAGCACTCGCCAGTGAACTGAACTCCTCCATGACTTCTACTGATGACCCCTTAGTCACCTCCTTCATATGCTACCATTTTAAATTATTGAGTCTTTCCTAGACACAATTTCATCTACCACTTGTTCTCTATGTATTTATTTCTCTCTTGTAGCACTCACGACTGTCCACTTGACCTGCCTCCTTCTCTCTGTCATGTATTACGATTATATTTTTACATCGTCTTACTGCTGTTCTCTAAAGCTTATTTCGTGCCATGTTAAACTCCCTTTTAATTTATTGATAATTCATTTAATATGTGGCGACTCGTGTACCCCCAATTCACATTTCTTAATCTCTTAATACATTGTACAATATTATATTAAAGTTTCATTTATAACAACATTTAAAAAAAAAATACTTTGGTTCTTACCTCTTCAAGTCTAGACTTTCATCATGACCAATGATGACCTATGTAACTCGTGAACGATAATCTTTACAATAGTTTAACACTCTTAGAGTAGTATTTTAGTTTTGTAATTATATCCACTGTAAATTTCAATGTTTTAAAAAGTGATTATGATTAGCTGTTCCACTTGATGCATTCCTTCATATTTCACTGGAACTGAATCTCTTTACTTTACTACCATTAGAATTTCTGATAACTTACAATAATGCGTTTATTTCTTATGTGCAACTAACATGCTGATTTTTATTTGAGTTTTTCTTTCCTCGCGAGTTTTACTTACCACCTTGATGTACTTTTTATTAGTATTACTAAAGGAACTCTTATGCTATTACATACTTTCAAATGGATGAAGTCACAGGTAATTGCTAGTATGCATCAATTTGCTGTGGTTCTAATTCTGCATTAGTAATTCTAACCTCCAATTACAATTTCATTGTATACTACACTTTAATCACTAATACGGATTTGGAATATTATTTTATACAATGCTGTTCGTAATAACTCTTCCTTAATAACTATAATCTTCACTAACAGATACTGCTTCACTGCATTTTTTACACTTCTACTGAAATCATAAAATGGTTACAATAACGGAATATTCTTTTACTTGTTTCATTAATTTGAGCATTCATGTTATAATTACTTACAGTATCGTGACTTTACGAAACATTTTATTTTAATCAACAATTTTACTAACTCACATCTTTGACAATTATTCATTCAGGATTGTGAAATCAACAAGTTTCCCTTTTTAAATTTCTGTAACAATTACATGATATTGGCAAGGCACTGAATCATTCGCTTACTCAAGATTACGTAATATTTGCATGCTTAATTACAAATATTTCAACCTCTTATTACTGGCATCAATTTTCATGCAACTACTTTTTCTACCTTTATGTATGATATGCAGTTTTACCAATATTTTGCTTCTGCACTTAAATTAAAAATATTTCCTTTATGACTACAGTTTATTGATGATTTGCTTTGACTAGATTTACTCATTACCATATATTTAAACTTATAATTCGGGCAACTGAAGATAGACTCGTTACATCAAATTCGACTTCTTCACTTAACTTTCAACTGAACTGCGCTTTAATCAATTGTGTTACACATCTTCTAAAAGTTAATAAAGCTTCATACTTTTCCTTACGAACTTTATTCTGATAAAATAATTATATTGGCATGAATACTTTCTTAATTTAGGGCTTCTTTGACGCATTGCTGCTTGGACCTTTGCGATATTTTCCCGCGCCTATTGCTTGTGTCACTTACGTCAGTATCATGGACTCCTAAGGATCTGCTGATGACACGCCTTGCTTGCCGATCCACTCTATTGCTGATGAAGACAAGACAAGACACTCTTTGATGCTCGTGCTGATGTTTTTACGCAACCTAAAGTGGAGGGGCAAATGGTAGCCCAATGATGAGGCCGATTAATGCAGTCATCTGTCCGACTTTGCTCGACCATTACGCACTGTTTCCTAACTGTCAGCGCTCTAAATCTCCGGCCAATGGCTCTGTCCGGTTTCTTAACATGCAACTTGCCATCCCCATTTCATAATTAACAAATATGTAACTTATGAGCCAAGCGAACAACTGCGATTACAACAGTATCACCACAGAGGAAGTGGATTCAGCTATGAGAATTCTGTGTGGCCTATCCAAGGAATGTGAGATGATTGTAGCAACTTTATGTAACTTACCAGAAAGCAAATTTACAGAAGCTACAGTAAAAAAGCATATTCTTGCTGAAGATTCATGACAACAATAAAATGAAGGCAGAAAATAGTCTGCATTGTCCATGAAGAAAGTGAGCTCTATATATACAAGATTCACAAATTATGGACGTCAAATCAAGAAATAAAATTGAAAAACACTAAAAGAATATATACAGGCAAAACTGACAAAGGAAAGTGTTTTATTTGAAAATACGTTAATCATTTTGCAAGGGTATGTTGCCTTGTGCCTGGTTTGTCTAGGAGTAGACTGACTGTACAAATAGTAAAGAAATAATTAAAATTTAAGCAATTGCTTGTAGGCTTATCAAGAGAAGTGGCATGAACAACTACAGGGTGGTATGGATTTTGGGTGAATATTGATTGTCTGTGGCCACTCATTATTACTGATAAATGATTTGTGGTCGGATCTACGTGGGATGCAGCAACTGGTTATATGGCACAGGAGTTTTCATAGGCTGCATACCCAATGATTGGATAGCTCACACCAGTGATAAGGTTACTGAAGGGAATGGAAGCATGGTGAATGTCGCACATCTTTTGATGTGGTATGTTTCATCTGCCAGAGCCATGGGATGTCTTGTGGGATGAAGAAATTAGTATTTGTAGACTAGGAGTTAGGTGAAGTTTGAGAGTCTACTGAAAAATGGATAAGGAAAGGCAGGAGGAGTAAATATGACTGCCACCAATAGCTAAGCAGTATGAGAAGGTGTGTTTTTTTATGTTACATAGATGGCAGCTGTTCAAGCGGAGGTACTGTTGTAGGTCAGTTCACTAGGAGCATGTCAGTACCTTGTCTTCTTCCACCATCTGGAACAATCATTTTTAAATCATAACCATCTGAAAACCCTCATTAAGCTCGGGTTTGTAGATGGTATTTTTAAAGATCGGTACAAATGGTGAACAACTGCAACCCCCAAACTTTACAATGTCCTATTTCAGTAGTCAGGCCAATTTCCTGGTTGTGGATGTACAATTCTCTAGTTGTTGGCTACCTTAGCTCCTTGGTTGACATTAAACCTACAAAACTGCAACAGTATTTCCATTTTGACTGTTGTCACATTTATCGCACCAAATGTTTCATTCCTTACAGCCTTAGTATTCATTCAGTGTTTATGCCATGTCAACAATGAGTTCATTGGAAGCAGAAATGGATTTTGGGACAAAGAATGGAAGAAAATTGGCTATAGCATTTTTCCTGTACCGATTTAAAGAAATGATGGAAAACTGGAAGTTTTATAGCCAAATGGAGATTTGGGACCACATCTTACCAACTGCATATCCCAATCTTACTGCTCACCCACCAGTCTTTGAGATCTGTGACCATCATAAATGCTTTAACTAACAGTACCCTATGCAGTATTCCAACATCGCCCAAGCAATGATATTCTGCAATTATCGATATTTAGTTTACAAACATCAATCTTGGTTCACACCCCATCTGGCACAATCCATCTACTACCCTAAACCCTCTAAAACACACCACAGTCCAGTCTTATACACGTAATAATTCTCAGGCTATGAATCCATCAGTCCAATCCTACCAAAAGGCTAGGACTTCCTTCATGGCTGTCCTGAAATGAGACCATTCCAACCTGTTTGAAACAAACACTTACAAAATGAGTACAAATAATTACCATCAAGTCTTAAATATCATCAGGGTTTCCCCAAGTGCACAAAAGTTAACAGACAAAACATACTACAAAATTCAAATTTATGTAAATTATCAATATTCAGCAAAAGGAATTACATAGCACATATTATCTTTGCCCTCAAGGCCATAACACAATACATGGTTCCTATGGCAGGGTGAACTTTTTAAAATAAACTTTCATAACACAGCAGAGGTGGTTTCGATGTAATCAATACCGACATCAAATGTAGAGTGCTCTTCTTACAATCGATGAACATAATTACAATGGCGTAGGATAAGTACCGACAGGTACAGAGGCTTCTATATGAATCGACCAAACAATAACAACTTCCAAAATTTCAGGGATTACTTCCTAGAAAATAGTTATTTCCAGCATCATGATTGCAAAAACAGCTCCATAGATGATCAAAGAACTACACAAAATCCAAACAAGTAACAGTTGATGCAATAAGATAGAAACAAAATATACAGATACCAACTGGGGAATGTATGGTCCAACATTTTTAACAATTTACTCTCTGACATGCAACCTCTATGATACAAAGGGGTTAATGAGACAATGGCAACAAATAAGAAGCTTTTCCAAATACACTTGAAGAGAACCGACAGCTATGAACTTTGCAGAAATATCTACTCACTTTTACATTGTTTTCAGTGTGGTGCTACATACCCACTACGGATGTGGACAAATCCTGCTATAGCAGGCCTTTTACAATTATCACCAATAAATGAAGTCGTCCATTTATTAGCACGTCCAGACATCAAGACAGCCCCATGGAAAAACCACTACTCCTACATTTGGCTACTAGGCCAAACCATGTTTTACAACTTACAAAACAAGATGAAGTAAGAATACCACTTAATGACAGTGAAAATCAATATGTGGAGCATTAAAAAAATCAACAAATACGAAGAAAATTATAGAGTGTTATGCTCATATACCTAGGTTAAGAATGTGCATCAGTGTGTATGACTTCTTATGATGATTTCTATCACATAACACCCGATTGCCTGTAACATAATGTAACAAAATCTTAAAAATCATGAGATCCTCCCTGCCTCTGTAAGAACATGCATCATGGGATCCGTATCGCAACATTCTGATTGATTCAGTGGAGAGGGTGCAGAGGAGAGCCACTCGATTTGTGATTTGTTGTTAAAGTCCCTATGAAAGTGTCACAGAATTGATACATAGATTGGGCTG
This sequence comes from Vandiemenella viatica, assembly GCA_031002005.1. NCBI lineage: Eukaryota > Metazoa > Arthropoda > Insecta > Orthoptera > Morabidae > Vandiemenella > Vandiemenella viatica. Next base: position 260,662,840 of record JARYHS010013630.1, on the reverse strand, counting down.
GGATAGTTTGGAAGACAGACGACATAGCTTGCGTTCGAATTTATTGGAGAATATGCGAAAAAAATTAAATTTCGAGTGCAATGAAATACTTCTTCCGCCAACCTATTTAGGTCACAATGACTGGAGGATTAAGATTAGAGAAATAAGATGCCGTACTGATGCTTTTATGTATTCCTTCTTTCCTCGCACTATTCGAGATTGGGATGCGTGGGTTTAGGATTGGTGCTTAGCACCCTCTGCCACCCACAATGTTTGTGATTTGCAGAGTATGGAAGTAGATGTAGATTTGGCCCCTTCTCCCATATCAGCCAACTCCTAGACCACAAACAATGTTACCCCCATCCCACTAGAGTACTATAAAATCCCATGATTCCTCCTCGTGAAGCAGACCATGTTGCAAGATGTGTAACATGCACCATGCTTCCATCACCTTCACCTAATCCATCACCAGAGAAAGTTTCCTATCATAGGACGTGCAACCTACTGAACCTTCCATGTAACATACTAGTTAACCTGCAACTACCATCTAGCTTCCTATGTAAGTCTGTTGTTGTTACGGCTTTAGGGCACATTGACATCATAAGCAGCCAGACTAAAATCCAGTATGAAAATGTGGCTTTTTTAACTGAAATAAATTACTGCCTGCATGCTGACTGTAAAGATGTCTGCTGCAGATCAACAAAACAAATTTAAATACCAAAACCCTGACTTTAAAATGGTCACAAAATACAAAAACATTACAAACTATTACTGGTTCACTATAAAAATGCCTATCAGACTGTAAACCGGTTGTAAATGGGCCAACCAGATTAAAAAAACAACATGATAAAAGACATTTAACATAATAAAAATTACTAACACAGTACTTGGACTGGTAGCTATAAAGGGACCACCAATCCATTTAAAACCTATGCTGATCAGCCAAAAAATTTTTGCTCGTGACCAGCTAATACACAGGAATGTAAAACTTTAGCCATGTTTCCACTGTCATTTCTTAAAATAAGGTACAGGTCTTCAGCTAAGCTAATGTCTGCCCTACTTTGAGTAGATAATGAAATACATGCTGTTAAAATGTGTCTAGGTGTCAAATGTATGCCAACAGCACTAGATTCTAGTGTGTCATCCCAGTGAAGAAGGAAACTGAGTGTCCTACATGGACACGAGTAGGGAGAACCTCATCCCTCACCCCCTGAAAGGGCTGCTCCATGGCCGCACAGTCAATTTGACCATCCAGAACTTGTTATGCTCAAAGTACAGCCACTATCTCTGTCATTCATACAGGATATTTCTATTCAACACTGAGGAAAGGTCTAACCTATGGATCGAAGCAAAATTTAGTAACCCTGTTACAAGCTAACTTGGCCCTGTCTTCTTCCTACCCTCCCTCCCCATTGTTTTACTCTCCTTATTAATACGACACACATTAGCTCTTCAATTTGGAACGCTGCTGGGATGTCATTTCTTGGTTGCAACCCAAAATGCCAGAACACACACATTTTGAATAGCACACCAGAGAACAGGCCTCATTTGCAGCGTTCCTGAGCTTTTCAAAATGAAAACGTCAGCTGTCTGGTGAAACACTTCCATAATTGTTGTAAAAATTGCTGGAGAATACGTGAATAGCAGTAGAGCTGCCAATTGGCTTCACTCATGTTCCATTTGCTTTGGATATTTTCTTCTCTATGTCCAAACTCTACTTGCAACCATATGGGAAAGTTGTTGTTTCCACAAAGGTCGCGATCCACCTAGCATTGTACAGAATCAGCAATTCAAGGACAACACAGCAACAGGTCAATGGCAAGATGAACCAAATACAGTGAGTTCTCACTGTTATTGCTTGTAAGGAAGAGGTGAGAGTGACAGGATTGTAGTGAACAGTTTTGGACATACACAGCCACTCTCCCATTTGCTCAATCAAGCTTGGTGTTGTTCTTTCTATATAGATCATACCCTCTCAGCACTGGATGGACTGCTAGTCTAAAATGCATCTCCTGGAGACATAAACACAAAGATTTAGACCATGCTAAGAGTTATAATTTCTCTTTGTAAGCCTGCAACCCATTAACATTTCAGTGTAGTATGGGAGGCATCTGATCTATTGATCTGCACCCTCCCCCACAGATCTGTGTGGATCCTTGTTTCACAATTGCTGAGGGAAGGACAAGGTTCGTCCACCAGCATCATGTCCCAAAGATGAATCAGTTGTTTTGAAGACACTTTTTTCCCCCACAATTCTCTTATATGGAAGGAGAAGGGGATTTCACATACATAGTTGGGTCTGTATGACTAAATTTCAAATCGTGAACCTTCTGTGCTATTTGCCGCACAAGTTCATGCAATGGATGGCTACGTTACTCCTACTGGTGGACCATTGAGCCTGCTGTTGAAGTGGTCAGAGTTTCAGACATGTTGCCATCAACAATTGAGGTCTTTGGTGTTATGACCTTAGTGACTTTAGCGCTAAATTTACATTGACATGAACCCAATTTACTTGCGCTTATGTTGACAGCAGATGTCTGCTTAACAACACTTTCGTTCTTGATAAGGTTTGACAGAGTTTGACTGAGTGGGGCAAGCATCTTATATTGGTTCTTTCCTTCACCATATGGAATTTGCCCTTTGGTTTTCAGCTCCAGTATATTTTTTATCCCTTCAAGATATACTAGACACTTTCTGTATGTGAACCGGAGCAGTTGACGTATACTTGTGGGACGATGGAACCACTACCCAGCTTGTATACCACCATTCCATATTTCTCACAGAAGGTTGCTTTTGCAGGTCACCATCGTATGCCCTAACTGCTGGCAGTTAAAGCAGCGCATGGGGTCTGGTACACATGGGGATATCCTGCTTTGATTGCTTATGGCAACACAGGAGTGTTGAACATCAGGATGAAGGTGCAAGTCTTTTCAACACTGCTAATTACCCTTCATGTGATCTGACAAACCATGACAACCATAACACTCCTCATAGAGTTCCTTGATCTCTAAATCAATCAGATATTGGCACGTGAACATGCTTTTGTTGGTATTTAAAATGTTATTGAAGTTTGTATTTTACAGTGAACCTGTTTGCTGGCAGTTGTTTCCAACCAAAATAATCTTTTCCTCATCTTTTTCAAGGGGCCTTGTTTTCAGTATAAAGAAAGGGGAAATCTTCTCAAAAGAACCCTCTTCCCATTATTATGAAGGCATTATCTATTATGTAATCTTTCCTGTTACTCAGATCAACTCCTGCATTCCAAAGAGGAGAATTCTTGACCCTGCTCCAAAACTTTTTTTTTTTAATGGTAAGTAAAGGGGAGGAATATAGCCACGTCCTTTTAAAGGAACCTTCCCAGCATTCACCTGGAGTGATTTCGGGAAACTACGGAAAACCCAAATTTGGATGGATGGATGGGCATTTGAACTAGTGTCATTGTGAAAGAGGCCAGAATGTTACCGCTCACCCACCATGCCGGTGGATAACGCATTCTTTGGGTGTTTTAGAAACTCTACAGCCACATACCATTGGTAGTGGAATTGGTTTTTTCTTGATTTTCTGTTTTCTCTCAAACAGCAGCAGCTTCTATGAACTCAGAATATGGGAGTTTGCCTATCAGTACAAACTGAGCACAAGACAACTTCTTGGTCTCAATTTAAGAGAATGCCAAGTCATTACTTTTCCTTTCCTCTATACTCTCCTTGCCCTCATCCACACTATCTAAATTGAACCATCACTAGCCAGAGATGATGTTTAACTGCATTGATTCTTTGGTTTAAATTTCTTTTTTTAGTTTTCTTTTATTTACTTATTTATTTTTGCTTATCCAGATTTATGTTGCTGAGATTTTACGAAATTCTTTTGTGACACTCAGGTGTTTGGCTCCAACTCACTATCCTCCTCTCCCTGTCCTCTGTTTGAATTTATCCACACATTTCTGACTAATGACAGTTCTGAGAGACAGTCTCCTGTTAAACCCACCCTCCGCAATGTTCTCTTGTTCACAAAGGGCAAAGATCAGAAAATTAATATGTGATTTGTGTTCTTGTCTTTTTTTATGTCCACGCCACACAGCCATTATCTAAGATAAGTGGTATTTAATTTTGGTATTGCAATTTGTAATTCTGTTTCCCTGTGTATATATATATAAAGAAAAATAATTAAGATCAGGATTACTGGTTGGGTCATACTGGCCATACTAATCGTGGATTTGTCAATAAGTTAGTTTCATCTACAGAAAGGCTTTTAGTTTCTAAAAACAACTCTAATAACTCAATGTAAAATAGCTATTAATACTGTTCAAATTGTGTGAACTGTCACTGGATTTGATTGTGGCTGTTTGTTCTGATGAAAAGCTAGTAAGTGATAAGACCTATATATGAATTAAGTGCAGTAGAGATAGTTGAATTGGTAAATAAGGTGTTGTGTGGCAATGTTGCAACAGGTAATTGTGGTTGCTTGGGTGTTACTGGTTAGGATAGATCCATGTGATAGTTTGGGAGAACCAGAAGGTGATTATTTGTGGCCAAGATTGAACAATCAATTGAAGCACTTGCATGAGACAGTGGGCAGAGTTTTAAGGAGAAGGATGCATATCTTAGGGAAGGAATGATATGGATTAAAAACTGTAAGAAAATAGTGGGAACACCTGTGTCAATGCCATCCAACTGTCCTAAGTGGTGGTTTGGTACTCTAATCGATTTAGAAGTTATGAGCTACAATTTCAAAACTTTTTTCTTTACATGAATAACAATCATTAACAGAAAATGAAAGTATATTGAGATAAGAAATGAATTATTTAATTGTAGCAAATCTGCAAAAATAGAGTAGCAAGTAAACATGCCAGTAATAATTTTTATTATTTTCAGGCAAGAGAACTGACAAAGTAAAAATGGAAATAAATTTCTTTAGCTGCCTCAAAGCTGTAACTAATAGCAAATAAGGAACTTCCATAGAACTGAATATCTTTGTTTCATATTGATTAATAGCAACCTATGCTCAAATTCAAATGAAAATGAAAACTAGAAATGGAACGATGTTTTGAAGGGCTAGTTTGTTATAGGTACTATATTAATATATTTTAATTATTTATTTTACCTCTGTTCCTTTGTTTCAGTTGCTCAATCTCATGATGTAAACTTGAAAGCATGATTTGATGTTGCTCTTGTAAGAAACGAATATTCTGCTCAAGGTAAGTTATGCGCAGTAGAGGATCACTAGGGGAAGCTATTACAACACCTTCTCGGGCCACAGCTGCCATTTCTTGTGACTTCTTGTTTATCTGAACAGCAACATAGAAATACATCAATTATGTCAGCAAACACAACTGCAAGTAACTAGTGTTCAATCTGTTTACTCAACTTAAGTTATGCCTCCAATGTGATTAATGTTAGATGTGAAGTTCAAAAGTGAAATTACAATCATAAAACAACCATAACAGTGACATCCCTTACAGAAAATGAGAAAGTAGTTACACATTTCCTTTTAAATAATTGTAACAACACTGACTGTGCTCTACCTCAATATACTGTTATAGCAATGTTTGCTATAGCAATGCCTTTGATTATTTTTAATTTATTGTTTTCAAAAATGTCTGAAAAATCTTCTGATCCAGTAACTTCACTATTTGCAGTGAAACAATCAGCAGAATGGTCGTGTTTCTTTAGTCGATAGCAGTTTACCACTGACTCTGGGTTTGTTGTGGAAATTTTTTGGATTGCTCCATAAGCTATTAGTAGCTGAGACATCTGTATACATCATTTAGAGCAGCATATAGCTATCCTTCTTTCCAAAATCCCTTTCAAAATTCATAATTAGAAAACTGCCATACTGGTACTGAAATTTGTAACCATCGCCAGCATATTATGAAAATTATGAATAAGATTTATAGGAAACAACAAGCGCTGATCAAATACAAACAAGACTTTTGAAAGAGTTGTGTGATGTTTCAACATTAGTTAACATGGCAGCAGCAAACGGCTGGAATAAATTTACTCATTCAGTAAATGCTACACACTTGTTTCTTCAATTGTTTGTCAACTTATTATCATGATGAGCGAACAGGAGGACCATGGGCCCAATGCACAGCAATTTGACCTCTCAAAAGATTAAAGTGGTAGTTACATTTGAAGAAATTTAGGTCAGACTGTATGCACAGTCCAACGAAGGTACACTCATGAAGCGTTAAGTTTGCAAGAGGCACAATTTCTTCTGCTAACTTCAGATAGTATTTCTAGCCTAAACCGAGCAAACCAAACCAAAGTGATTACCAAGCCACAAATAATTTTGCAAATTCAAAACCTTATACACAGCTATATTCATGAAATATGGGCAGGCAATTATCAAAAAGAGTTTAACTAAAACAAATAACTTCATGGAGGGTGCCAATAATGTTCACTGTCAATTAGAAGGCAGTGCTGAAATTTCTCAGAAGTTCTTGGGGCATTTTGCATCAAATGGGAATTAATTCTTAAGCATTGTTACATGTAATGAATGATGGGTACACCATTCAATATCATCTTTTGGATTGCAAAAGGTGTCATGAAGAACATTTATCTAATGGAATGAGGAAACACCAACACTGTATTACTGCAAATTCTGGAGAGGCCTATCAGTCCAAAAGACGTAGGGTTCTGATATGCAACATAAATACCACAGACTTGTTTCTTCCGTTTTGTCTACTTATTGGCATGATGAGTGAAGATTGTTTCTGCGTTACAGTGGGCCACAAATTTCTGCTGCTAAGCAAGTGAATTTAGAACACCACTTGACACCATTGGATCAACAGAAGTATCACCGTTCACTTCTCGAAGACTATGTTCACATTTTAACTATACAGACATCCAGAAGATACTTGCTGCACACAATCACAGCATTAGTAAATGCTCTCAGTCCTTAATATTATATAGCAATTAATTAGTAAATGAGGAAAAAATTGTTTATGGTGAGATGATGAGGACTGAGGATATTTTCAGTAGCAACAGTTAAAAATTTTCTTTTTTCAGTGATCTGTGCCTTGTCAAAGAGATTAGAAATGTGAGAGGATTGGGAATGAGAAGAAATTTGGGCATTGCCTTTTGAAGGAACCATCCTGGCATTCACATGCAATGATTTTGGGAGCCTTAGAAAACCAAAATCTGGATGGCCAAATGCAGATTAAAACCTGTGTTCTCCCAAATGCCAGCCCCAAGTGTTACTGCAGTAATTAACAGAACATAATGCAGTGTAAAGATATAGTTTAAGAATGAAGTTTTTCTTTGTGTTTTATTTGAATAAGCCCTTCATGGAAAACTAGTCGAGTCCGATGATAAAAGACAACATTTGGTGATCAGAACTCTGCCACCATTGGAACATTATTTACCCAGCTGGATGAAGATATAAACACATCACACCAGGCTAGACAGATATTTTGTAACACAAATTGATCTGCAAAATCATTCCCTAAGATATAAACACACCAATGCCACCCACATGACTAGCTAGTTAAGCAGAAGGCCATGTTGTGTGCACTCTGCTATTTTACAAATGGCCCAATTCTATGTGCATGAATAAGGTTTTAAAGTGAAGTGAGTTTGTGTTCATCTTGCTCTCCTGCCTTCACATGTGGCAAGTGATTGGTTATTGTCCATATCCTTCCTCATTTTCAAAACCAAGTCTAAAGGCACCGTAACATACCAATTTAAATGTATTTAACTTCTAGTTCTTCACTGTTTAGGCATTCCATTTTCTGCATTCCAACTGATTGTTGCCTTATCCATAATCCAACTTCTCATCACATGGCACTACTACTTTGTTAAATATGGAAACGCATCAGAAAAACTGCAGGGGGGATCTATCTATGTTTGATCACTGGGGTGAGAGATGGGGTGTAAAATGAACTTGAAGTCCATGGATAAAGCTGATAAAGCATCTTCAGTAGAAAAGCTATCAAAAAAGAAATTAATTTTAATAGCTAATGTGATATATAAGCAATTACTACAGATGTAGATGTAGATGGAAAAAAAAAGGTCTCAAATTTGCGGCAAAGTCGATTTTAGGAGGGTATTTCGTAAAAAAAAGTTTGGGTGTGACCTAAAAAAAAAAAGTTTCCAGGGCGATTTCTAGGGGGGGTTCTCACGGAACAAATCTCACCAGAAGGGGGGGGGGGGGGGGGTCCGGCCAGATCTCACGAAATCTCACCAGGGGCGAGGGGGGGGGTCCAAAAATCCGGAAAAACATCTCACGTAATTTATGGATGCCCCCTTAGGGTTTATGGTGTGTCAACAAAAAATGATACAGCAATGAGTATTAAAACAGCACTAAATTCCTGGTTGGAAGGGGGAAAAAAAGTGTTATAAAGTGTATATACTAAAAATTTTGATGGGGAATAACCATTGCTTACCAGAGATGAAGACTGCTGCGGTGTCAAAGCACAGAAAAACACAAACAAACAAAAAATGTTGAAATTTTCAGGCTCATTCCTTTCTTCAACTATTGAATGAGGTAGCTGCCCTATGGAGGTTAGGTAACGCTATTGTTGAAGAAGGGAATCAGCACAAAAATTTCAATGCTCTTTGTGGGTAAGTGTATATATATAAGGAAGGATAGGGAAATATGACCCAACACTTACCACAGATGAAGGCAGCTGGGAATGGCTAACACAAAAAAACAAACACAAAAAGGCGCAATATTTCGGCATACAGCCTTAATTGTGCAGAAATGAGACACCAGGCAGGGTCAGCTGTGTACACAGAGAAGGCCGTCTATGAATTGCGTAACCGAGATGGTAGTGTAGAAAAAGGGGGGGGGGGGGGAGCTCAAATATGGTATCGATACTGTTGACAGTATAACATCATTGAAAGTGGTAGACCAACATAATAACTGAGTAAGGATACATATATAAATCAAACTTTGAAAAACTATAAATGAAAAATAAGACATAAGAAATATATCGAAAAAATATAAATAGCAGAGATAATAAGTTCTGAATCTGGTGGAAGGAATTTATTGGAGATTGAGGCCTGGAGGATGTCTGGTGTTCAGGATATTCTGATAGGCTAGTTCCCATCTACGTAGATCAGAGGAGGTTGTGTTATCAGGGAAAACTCTGATTGTCCTAACTAAGAAACAGATGTTAAGAATATTCAGTTCATGGGAACTGGCATGTTTTGCAACTGGATGGGCCTCATTGTTAGTATATACTGTCTGCCTGTGGCCATTCATTTTGATAGCAAGTGAGTTAGTAGTGAGGCCTATAGATGAGCTGGAGCAATGGAGGCATGTAAGTTGATATATAAGGTGTGTTGTCATTCAAGCAGCATGACCATGATGGGGAATCTTTCACCTGTGGTTGAAGTGGTAGTAGTTGGATGCAAGCTACATGTTTTACAACGGGGCCTATTGCAAGGGAATTATCCCTGTGGTAGTTCGGGGGAATTACTGGGTGAATACTTGTGACCAAGATATTTTTTAGGTTTGGTGGCCTGCTAAAACATGAGCGTGGGGCAGTCGGTAGGATTTTATGGAGAATGGTGCGCATACCGGGAAAGGAATGTAGGAAGTCATGTTCATGCGGAAGGATTACATTAATAGACTCAAGATCAGGGAAAAACTGAGTGATGAAAGCGGAGGCTGTCGTTATATAAAACGAAAACCGGATATATTTGAAAAATAAAAACTTAGAAACTACTGAACAGATTTTGATGGGGTTTTCACCATTTTAAAACTTAGAATCTCAATTCAGTTGTTTGGTATGTCTTATATTTCAACATTACATCCTGGAGATTTAAATGAAATACTGAACTTAGGATGAGAAATACCAAAGTATGAATCACTAGATGTTACATATTCCACAGTCCGCACAAAAGACAACCACAATATCTCTGACCATAGCCTTTAATGAATGCAATAAAATCAATTTACAACAATAACTACTTTGCATATTCCACAGTAAACAAAACTTGGAATATTCTTTTCTTTAATTCGAGATGTTCAGTTAAATGCCATAGATGTCTGTATTGAATGCGAGAAATTAATGACGTAAAAGACAACAGAAATTTTCTTTGATCCTAATCTCTATTAGCGTAACAGCAATGTCTCTGGCTAACACATACGGTTTAGGAAAACTGAACGTTTTTGTATTATATTCAGCACTACACACGTGAGTTTCTGACATAATCTAGCTATCAATCGTATTATAATCCATTTAAGTTCTCGATATATCCAATGTCAGACAAAAATATCTGGCATTTGGAGCTGAAAGTAGAGTGATTTTGTTCATAATAATTAATGTGTAGGCTGATGGTTTTTAATATAAATAGTACATTGTATTAAGCCTTTAGTGTTGCAAATAAACACAGTTTAGGACAACAAAGCTGCTTTTCTTCATTTTATAATTTATTTTGTTGTTTAGTAATGCAGTTTCTATAACCATGGCACCACAGTCTGTAACTCCCTGAAATAAATCAAAAGTATAGAATTTCTCATTTTCATTTCTCGCTTGTTTCTGAATACTTGATATACAACTCTGAATATCTGATATTCAACTATGCAGGTACAGAATAGATTTTAATTTTGAGCTACAGTGCAAGATGAAGTAGCATAATGAGAAATTTTTTAGGTCCAGCTTCAGATGAGTCAGCACAATGAGACACATCTAATGTTTGACTCTGTGAAAACTCGGTCAAAATAAATTCAGCAATTTTCAGATAATGTTTGATTATTCGTAAAATAAATGTGTCGTAATCGGCTTAAGACATACGTAACATTTTAATTTTGAACCCAAACTGTCAAATTCTGAAAATCAATTCAAAATATGTATTTTTGCGTGATGCCGGAATAAACAGCAACATTAGTAAAAGTAATTAAATGTCACCTGGACGAAAATGAAAACTGACATTTCGAATCAAAGCATCCAAACCATCCCATTCTTAGAAATGTGCTGCTAAATCACGGTTTAGTTTACCATCACAAATGGCTGGTATGAAATCAATGAAGCTTGGTAAGTATGACTCTGTTCAGACAAATAAAAATAGTGTATAGGTAAATCAAATTAAACCCACTTTTCTCTTGGTAGGGTGCGGGTGAATCTAGGTAAGCTTTAATTCCTGAAACTGATGGCGCAAATTGTATCAAACTTGGTACATGTTACTCATTGTGTGAATAAAAACAGTGTATGGGTAAATCAACGCCAACTGAACTGGACAAACACTGGGAACTCTGCTAGTATATATATATAACACAATGAAATAAAAGGTGCTAAGTAGCAAAAAGGAATTACAAATTAGTATAGGGAAATGAGCCACTAATTGCCTTAAGATGACAGTGGTGGGGCGTGAACACACAAAGGACAAAACCACACAATATTTGGGAATTTTCAGGACTATCCCGTATCAGCAGAACATTATGGGAGGTGGGTGTTATGAGATACTGCCTCACAGGATGACTGTTGGCTAAGAAAATGGTGGGGACAAATTCAAACTGAGGACAGGCAGAGGGGCAGTTATTAAGAACTAATACCCGAGCATTGATAAATATCAAAATTGATCTCTGAGAACAAAATAATATAATAAAATATAAATAAAGATAAATAAAATTAAAAATATTTAAAAATTAAACCAAAGACGCTATGAAGTTAGGTGGTTCAATTAAGGTAGTGGGGATGGAGGCAATGAGAGTATAAGAAAAAACTGAACATAAATAATAATAATGACCATGTATATCTTACGATGAGACCAGGTTGTTGCCTTGTGACCAATTTGTACTGGTAGGCAAGTTCGTACCATCTGAGTTCAGAGGAGCTGCTGCTATTATGGAGGACTCTGACATCATGGACCATGAAACAAGAGTTGAAATTATTCATGTCATGAGAGACGATATATGATAGATGATATTTTTAATGATATAGATGCACGGTGAAAACAACCTTCTAGATTTCCTGAACCATCTTAATGCCGTCAACACACTGAAATTCACATGGACCTACTCCCACACCCAGGCCACATTCTTGGATGTGGATTTATCCTTCTCCAATGGCTAGCTCAACTCCTCAGTCTACATCAAACACACCAACCTTCAACAGTATCTCCATTTTGACAGTTGCCACCCATACCATACCAAACATTCCTTCCCCTACAGTCTTGGCATTCAGGGTAGTCGTATATGCTCCAACCAAAAGTCCCTAATGCATTATTCAAACAACATCTCACAAGCACTGATACCTCACAAGCACTGATACCTCACAACTTACCTCCGGCGTTGGTTAACAAACAACTTTCACGAGCAACATTACAACCTGCTCATCTCATCAACCATCTCAAAAACGGAAAAACCAAACACAACTCAGTCCTGCTCACACAATGGCTTTGAATTCATGAACAGAAGCCTACAGCAGGGTTATGATTTCCTGCAAACCTACCATGAAATAAGATCCATTATCCCCAAATTCCCCCCTGCCTCTTCCAGAACTTCTTTCAGCAGGACTCCTAACCTTAACTAACTCCTAGTCCACAAAGATAGTCTTCCTCCTCCAACAGTCAGTCCCATGGAATAGACCCCACTGCAAGATGTGAAGCATACACCATCTTGCCTACACCAACCTAGTCACTGGTTAAAGCTTTCCGCTCATAGAACATTCAACCTGCAAAACCTCCCATGTAACATACCAGTTAACATGCAACCATGAGCTGGCTTCATATAAAGGTGTGACCACAAATCCACTCTACATAAGAATAAATGGCCACCAACAGATGGTATTCAGATGGAACCCAAAGCACCCAGTAGCTGCCCATGCCATCTCCAATGAGACAAATAATTTGTTTCATGGTCTATGCTGTCAGAGTCCTCCATAACAGCAGCAGCTCCTCTGAACTCAAAAGCTGGGAACATGCCTACCGGAACAAACTGGGCACAAGGCAACCACCCGGTCTCAACTTAAGATTATACTAAGCCATTATTGTTATTTATGTTTACCGTTTTGTTATCACCTTGCCTCCATTCCCACTAACTAAACTGAACCACCACTAATCTGAGATGATGTTGGCTTCATAGTCTTTGGTTTAATTTTTCAATATTTTTTATTTATTTATCTTTACTTATTTATATTTAATTTTATTACATTATTTTGCTCTCCCTACCCACCAGAAATCAGGTTTGATATTTATCAATGCTCGGATATTAGCTCTGAATGACTGTCGCGCCATCTGTCCATTATTCTGTGAGGCAGTTTCCCACAACACTCTTCCTGTATCATGTTCTCCTGCTGATATTAAAATTCATATATAATGTGTGTGTTTCTCTTTTCTGTGGGTTAACGCCCCACCTTCATCATCTTAAGGTGAGTGGTAGCTCATTTCCCTATCCTATTTCATATATATACACACACACTATTAAATGCCTATTATTTCACTGATGGAGAAGCAACTCTCTCTCTCTCTCTCTCTCTCTCTCTCTCTCTCAGTCTGTTATGTTTTTATGACTATACAGCCATACTGATCTTGTACAAATTTGACAAGGAATAATATATATCATTAGGAAGGAGGTCAGGATACTTTTTTCAAGATAAATAATGTATTTCTGAAATTTTCATGACAGACAAATGGATAGCGTATGTAAGTTTCTGTAATGTCATATCAGTCATATAGGCTTTCATTCTCTTGCAGTCTGTTTGTGCCTCCTTCAAGATTAATATGATTAAGGTCGAGGGACAGACACCAAAAGTATAGAAAAGATGTGTTTTTTCCAAACGGCAGTTATATGTAGAGCTCGCATGTTCAAATCCCCATTGGCTATCTTAAAAAGGACAACAAACCCAAAACCATTGTGTATAATATGGTACTGACATAACAGGTCTCCAAAAAGTTACATAATTTTAAAACACAAATGAAAATATACTGGAGAACTGTGGTAGGAAGTCGTCCACAATTTACCTTCAACCCCCCCTCTCCGTCTCCCCCAATGCTGATTCTAAGCATGTTGCAAATTGGTTATATTCATGAGACATGTTCAATGGTAGAATGGTATGGAGTTGACTTCCCCGTTGTATCATCTCAAGTGCATTCTTTTTGGGTCACCTTTTATCTAACTTACAGCTTTCTGTATCCAATTCTAGCAATAAATTTCTAAGTCCACGTGTAAGAAGTAGCGGATGTCAGAGTATGCAGTGTATAGCTATGTGTAGTATCTCATTTCTTTCAAGAATAAGGTTAGTTTCCAAAATATTGCTTCTCTTACATTTGTCTTCTGCTGGCATCTGTATTAAGTACTGGGTTTTATTTCCCTACCCTTCCTTACTATATATATATATGTAAAACAAAACACCTGCTTGATAAGAGGCCACTAAAATGTCTAGCTGGCTGGCTGTTAAGGAGTTAACTAGATTTTAAACACACATGAGACCAGTCAGATTTAAGATTGCCATTATATAAGAAAAGGATTAAAACTAAATACAAAAAAATGACATTTGGGTGGGTGGCTGTTAAAGGACAACTTATCCATCTTAAGAAATATGCGAATCAATCCAATATTTTTGGGACACCACAACACAACACTCAGAAATTCAAAATCTTAGCTACATTGCTAAAGTAAGTGACAGACCATCAGCTAATCCAACATCTGTCCTTAAATAGAAAAATAAAAAAAAAGTCTGTTAAAATGTGTGTAACTGTTAAAGGTACGTCACAAGGTCACACCCATTGAAGAATGAAACTGAGTGTCTAAGGGCAGTACACAATGCAGATGTTAGTAAGTAGGACCTCATCTGTTTGTGTTCTCTGGAAGGAAACTATCGCTACATGGTTGCCTGGACCAGCTGGAGCTTGTTATACTTCATATCCAGCAACTGACTTTGCCAAACCTCAAAGTTGTTGACTTTTGATACTGAGATACAGTTATACTATGGGACTAGAATAAAGTAGATTCAGATGTTATTATAGATTAACTTTGCAGCTTCATCTGCAACCCTGTTCTCCAGTTCCCATATTCCTAGGAACCACACAGAATATACCCCTTTTCCAGAAGACTCGAGGACTTCCTAAATTAATCGGCCTGCTTAGTGTTTTTCAGTGCCTGTATGCTGAGGAAATCGCAACAACAGGGAATTCTGGTTAGTTTTATACAAATTATTTGTCAATAGATTTAGTAAGTATACAACTGATTTTATTATTGTTTTAGGTATTTTCAAATCGATATTTCTAATAACTACGTTCTGACTGTAGCTCTTCTCTTAGAAGCTTATAATTTATCAAGGTAAAAATGAATAAATGACTGCAAAGTTCTCAGATTAGCCATTAGGTCAAAGAGTGGTCTTAGAATCGTAAGGGACACATTTTTATTATATTAAACCCTTTTATTTTATTTCTCAAGTCTGAGCGGGTTGTATGTGCGGCAAAACGCTAAGTGAAAATACTGCCATTAGATCAGCATGAAATCTTAAGCGCGCGTCACAATCGCATGCGTAGCTAAGGTCTCTTCACAGCAAACAACTTGCAACTTCTCCCATTTGTGTCTTATCTGTAAGAGCGACAAGTTTGGCGTTGGGTTGATATCGATCGGATCACAGTAGCCACCAAGATTCTCGTCTTCTACATGTTGTAGGATAATTACTACAATATACCCTAGTTTGCTGGCATTACAGTGCGTGGAGTCACAGATGTATTTTCCTTCTGACCAATTACTCGATGTTGCAATAAACATCAAGGCTAATGACTTCAGTATTTCATTCGACGAATGCAAAGACGTATGATTCTCCATTCCCATGAAGCCCACAGTTAATATTTTTAGGTGTCAGACAAGCACAGAAGACTAACGGCGTGGCGCAAGACGAACACGTCGCAAATCTAAGCTAATGCGACTGAGTACAGACTATATACACAGCCATCCGACAAAACAGTCACTACAAATTTTGGTGTCAGATGTGAGATTTTGAGGAACCATACGGCAGCTAGGTAATGAGATATTGGTGGGGAAATTGATCGTCAGTCTATGAGACTTCTAGTGTTCAGCACGGCCAGGCAGCGAGGCGAGCGAGCAGCGAGGGCTTATCTACAATCAAGCAGTGACATTCAAGCCAGTGATAACACACCCACAGTTCATCCAGCAGTCCAGGGCATTGTAGCAGCAGCACGACAACACAACATGACAACTCATCGCAGTTTGGCAGCTTTTTGCAGGGTTTAAAAAAAAAAAGGCCGAGTTGCTGGCAGCATGCCGCTAATTCAGAAGGGCGTGAAAGAAATTTGCAAGAAGTAATAGATGCATTAGCGCGTAAAATAGCGGTGCTAGAGGCCAAAGTTGCACAGCCTGCGCAAGCAGCTAACAATTCTCAAGCATCTAATAACAGAGCTTACAATGCAATAATGATGAGTTCAGTTTGTTTTGGGGAAAAACCTAATGAATCAATAAATGAGTTCCTTATCAAGCTAGAGGATCTTTTCAAATTAAAAGAATTAAGTAGTAGTGAGAAATTAACTCTTTTAAGAACAAAATTAACGGATGAAGCTTTGAAATTCGTGATCTACGAGGAGGATTGCAAAAAAGCTGAAACATATGAATTATTACGCGGTGAACTTGAAAAACGTTTTTCCAAGAATCACACAGCCAGATTTTATCGCAAACAGTTAAGAAATATTAAGAGAAAGCCAAGGGAGGAGCTTGATCAATTCGCAGATAGAATTAATACGATTATTAATAATACATATGTGCTTGGGGAAAATGCAGAAGAGAATATTGTGAAATGCTATGAGGCTGATATGAGAGCATTAGACGCATTTTTAGGGGGATTAGATGGTGATATCACAAAACGCGTAAGTCTTCAGAAACCAAAAACATTTTCTGAGAGTTTGGAACATGCCCAGACTTTTTAACAGGTAATGAATATGACTAGAAGTGACCGAAAAGATAGACTTGAAAAATGGGTCTTTCATACTAAAAGAGAATTAATGTGTGGAATATGCAAAAAATTAGGTCATGCTTCTGAAAACTGTTGGTGAAAAATTGCTAATAATGCATGCTGTAAACATAGTACTAACAATGTGTGATGAAACTGTGAATATTACTGATATTTTTTAGTTGATATTGAGATTTGTATATAATGTCTTTGATGTTGGGCGATCGTCCAGCGCAGAGGGAGTCAGTCTTGTATTATCGGCGGTCGAGTATGTTACGGCAGACGGTAGCTGACTTACCACAGTCTTGTGCGTGTGTGTGTTCCACGTACATGCAGTACGAACCCGCTGCTCTGTTGCATAACCGATGTTCCGAGGGATAGAACATTGTGTGGACAGTGCAGAAGTGTCTGTAGACTGTAAATGTTGTTCTGGGTGACCTGATTTCCTATAAACAGTGTATGGTGAACTGCTGCTGAGTTGGACCATGTCGATTGTTCAATAATTAATTACGGGGCTTGTACTCAATGTTTCCAGCTTTAATTATACTCGAATCTGCATTCTTTGGTGAAGAAGATTAGTTTTAGTTTCTGGTGGCTTGCTTTTGGATTAAGTAGTTTCAGAAGAATAAATCTGAGTGAACTGTGAAAGCTAACACGTGTGTGTGTTTCTCAGTAGTCTCTTGCCTGTTTTCGGTGACTGCGATTCAATTAGCTTATCCAATTAGCAAAGCTTACTAGACTGACCACCACACGGCAAGCGAATCTTTTAATTAGAAGTAATAAGTGGTGGAGAAAAGCCTTGAACATTGTGATAAACAATATAGCTGCACAACTGCACCGACGAACATTAATTAATATTTTAAAGCCCCAAGAACATCATTCTTTTCATTACAAATGCATGATATGAGTCTAATGTTGACGTCGCATGTTGTCGAGATAATGATTTTCGTGATTTTCATGGTGCTAATAAAAGGTATACTTGTCATGGAGGAAATAGTGCAAGAATTTATTCTGACAGTGATAGTAGATTCCAAGGAAATGATCGAAAAGCCTATTGTACAAGGGAATTTAGGAGAAATAGTAGAGAAAGATTATCTGCAGATGATAAGAAAGATAATGATAACAATAAAGATAGTAAAGATAATTATAAAAATATGGGTGATAGATCATTTATGGGATATAAGCAAGGTTTTAAAGGAAATAATGATAGGAATTATGGTTCAAAAAAATACAGAGGTTTCAATAATTCATATGGTGGGCAGCGTGTAAGCAATGATTCACAGAATAAGTTAAACGAATAAGGGGTATGCAATGCCACGTTGTCTCGCCCCAAATTAAAATGGTACCTGTAACTATTTGTCAGAGTAACCCCCAAGTGGCAGATTTCATTGTAACAGTAAATATTGAGGGAAAACAATGTCAGCTGTTGGCTGATGTGGGCTCTGAAGTTACATTATTATCTAAATATATTTGTGGTATCAATGATTTAAGAGAATCTGATTGCAGAATTACGGGATTATATAGAAATACTATTATTCACACTTTTGGGATGAAAGATATGAATATAATTATAGATGGTAGTGTTTATAATGCAACTTTTTACGTTGTTTCTAAACTGAACCCAAAATATAGTGGAATTTTAGGGATGGATTTTCTAAATAAATATAATGCAATACTTGACATGGTGAAACGTACAATTGTTTTGAGGAAACGCGAGAGCGTAGACCCACATTTGTCGTTCCCAGATTCAAATAAAAGTCTTTGCGTAAATGAAGGAGTCATGAACCGAAATTTACCAGCTACATGGACTTAAACCCCCTACACAAGACCTGATCTGATGCCTGATACGGTCAGATCGGGAGCAATATCGTATGGTGTGTAGGCTTGTCATCTGATAAATCCTTGTTGGGTGACAGAGTCGGCCGATCTGGTCAGGGTCTGACTAGATCAGGTCGTGTAGAGCGTGACATGATTCAGTAGGGCCGATTTCGCTCCAGTTGCTCCGAGACCCTCGAGCAGTAAACATCTATATGTGACGGCGCAGAGGAGAAAGTTGTCACTGAGGGGAGGGTGTTAATGGAATTTTAATAAATGTACAAAGATTTGTGGGTGTTGGTGGGATATTTCCGGCAAACTAACCAGAAATGGAGATTCCAGGCAGCTAATTCATGGAAATATTTTTGTAATAGATAACTGGTCATTATTATTTTATCAACATTTTGAATATCAGGAATACTTGGAAACTTGATGCCAGAATGCTGAAATTTTTTTCAACGACCCTTCTAGCTCTGGGCAGTTTATAAATAAAACTTCTTATTTCATGTGATATATATTTTTTTCTGTGTGTATGGTTTCAAGAAATGTTCATTCAGAACAAATACATTGTCGCCAATGGAAACATAAGGAGCCAATGTATTTGTTCCAAGCAACAATGACGCTTAGAGCAGAGTCAATTCATCTACAATAAAATTATAAAATTTTGTGCATTTTAATATCTCTCCATCTGATACAGGTCCGTTGGTTTAGTAAAGCATGTAAAGTAACTCATAATTGGTGTTAATAGTACAACACTAAATATCCCCTTGTAATTGTAAAATTGTGATCCACTTCTCCTTGGCTTTAAAATAACAATAACTGCTGTACATCGACCCTCAGTGATTAAATTGCCACGTTCTCTCATATTGCCTGGCTATATTTAAGTATTCATATTCTGTTTTAGGCATCAACATAATGAACATAATAATTTTCTGGCAAAATGTTCCCAACAACCAAATGCTGTGATGGATGGTAACAGGCAGTTTTAAAAGAATTTTTAAATCATGGAAAATGATTCAGATTAATACTGTAACTAATAAAATTGATAATTATTCTTATAAAAATAAAAAATAAGTTACTATAAGTCTTTTGTAATTTTTAATTTAAAAGTTCTAATTAAAAATAGAGTTTTTATCTGTACACAGTTTTTTAAAACCTTACAAATAAATTTCACACGTATCTGGTATTATTTGCGAGAGTAATGTGCAGATATGGCTCTGCTGAACTTGGCATACTCTCTACCCGTTGATAAATACTTAAAAAGTTGCAATTAATAGTTCTTCCGCAGTTACATATTCTTTCATGATGGTAACTTGCCTTGTGATTAGAGGTTTCACTAAATTTAACAGCTTGGTGAATCTTCAGTGTCAAGTTCTCTAATTAGTTTCACATGGCTTAATTCATTCCTGTTCTTAAGCCAATCTTCGACCATAATCTGTTATTTTCTTAATTTACAGTAAACGCCAAAACGAGTGCATTTGTTTGTGGTTTCGAAAAAAACCGCAACATGCCACCGTGCGTCCGTGACCAATGTCTGAAGCAGACTGCAGATCAGGCCTCGCGTGGATGCGAGACGCGATTTTATGGCTGATATGGTCAGTTTGACCAAATCAGGTCATCTGTAGCGAGCTTTATATATATCTGTCGTCAGTCTAAGTAATGAGAAACCATTCCAAAAGCTTCAGGGAATATTATGAACTTACCCATTAAAGATGACGTTGAGTGTGATGAAAATTCAGTAGTTTTAGTAGACCTTCCAGAAGACTCCAGTTGGTTAGATTCTAGTCCGTGTTATTTGAAAAGAAGTATTTGTAAAGTGCGGGTAATTACTGGAATAAAACATATACCTGTGTCAATTGAAAATTTTGGAGAAAGCGATGTTGTCATACCCCGTGGACATAAAGTTGCAAAAATAGGAATTTTAAGAGAACAGGAAATGGCAAGTAGTATTTTCTGTAATTTCGCAGATAATGATAATGAACTATTAAAGGACAAAAAATTGTGTATTGCTTAAAGGGAGGAAGATATTGATTTGAAAGAAAAAATTAAGCATTTGCCAACTAAGGAAAGGGAGGGAATGGAATGTTTGTTAAACAAATTTAGGGAATTGTTTATACCAAACAGTAAATTGCCTGCCACAGACTTAGTGAAACATAGGATCTTAATGGGTGATGCCACTCCCATTTATAAGAAAGCATATAGGCTTCCATTTCATCAGAGGCAAATTGTAGATGAATACATTGACCAACAAGTAAAAGATGGAATAATAAGGCCTAGTAATAGTTCCTGGGCATCGCCAATCATAATCATACCCCGAAAAATTAGAAATGGAGAGACAAAATTCAGGTTTTGTGTTGATTATAGAGCTTTAAATGCAGTAACAGTCAGTGATGTGTATCCTTTACCTTCAATTGCAGAATTGGTAGACTACTTGGGAAATTGCAAATACTTTTCAAACCTAGATTTCGCAGTGGTTATTACCAAGTAAAAGTACATGAAGATGACAGTGAAAAACCCGCGTTTAATATTCAAAATGGCCATTACGAATGGTTGTGTTTAATATTAGGGCTAAAAAATGGTCCAGCAACCTTCCAGAGGCTCCTGGATGGGGTTTTACGCAGATTAAAGCCATTTTCAACCCTTGTATATTTAGATGATGTCATCATATTTTCAAAAAACATGGAAGAGCATCTCCAAAGGCGCAGAGCTGTGTTTGAACATTTGAAACAAGCTCATTTAACTTTATCACTTGAAAAGTGCTATTCTGCAATGTCAGAACTAGAGTATTTAGGTTTTCACATCACCAAAGTTGGGGATAAACCACATCCAAGGCTTGTGGAAGCAGTAAAAAATTTCCCAACACCCACCTGTGTGAAAGAATTGCAATCTTTCTTAGGGCTTGCAAGTAACTATAGAAAGTTTATTCAGAATTATGCCCTTAAGGCCAAACCATTGATGAAATTATTAAGGAAAGGAGTTAAGTTCGAATGGACAAATGAGTATGATGAAGCTATGAATATTCTGAAAACAGCCCTTAACAGCTATCCATTTTTAAAATTCCTGATTTTAGTAAACCAAAAGGTCCTTGCGACTGACACATGAAATTATTGCATTGGATCTGTTTTATCGCAGGTAATAGATAGAGAAGAAAAACCTGTAACATACAAATCTCGTCAATTAACCAAACCAGAAATCAATTACACCACCACGAAAAAAGGAATTGTTATTAGTAATTTGGAGCGTAAAACAGATCCGTTGTTATCTTTATGGGAGAAAATTCACTACCGTAACCGATCATTATGCGTTGAAATGGATGCTTATTCACAAAGATCCATCGAGCAGGTTAATGCGATGGACCCTAAAACTTTCAGAGTACGAATATGACGTAGTTCATAAACGAGGAGTATTGCACAAAAATGCCGATGGTTTAAGTAGAAAAATCAGAGTAGTTAACAGTAAAGATCCACCCTCATTAACTGAGTTGCCTGTTGAACAGGCTAAGGTCAAAGAATGCAGCAAATGGAGGAAGCAAAGATGGTTTGCGTTTCGCAATAACATTTTGTATCGTGTAACCAAGCGGGGTGATAGAGTGGCGGTACCAAATTCACTGAGAGAGCCTATTATGAAATTGTATCACGACTCAATCTTATCAGGTCATTGTGGTTTCAAAACAACTAACCAACGAATAGCGACCAAATATTGGTGGCCACACAGGAGAGAAGATGTACGAAAATATGTGAAAAATTGTCTCAAATGTAATGAAAGATATGGTTTAAGAAAAGCGAGAGAACCTTTGCAGTCATTACCTGAAACAACAGAACCTTTTCAAAGGATTGGTCTTGATGTGATGGGCCCATTTAGGCACAGTCGAGAAGGCAGTAGTTATATACTCACAATTTCTGATACATTTTCTAGACATTTAGTTATGGTACCTTTATCAGATCAAACAGCTGAATCAATAGTTAAAGCCTTTATAGTTAATTGGTTATTACTTTATGGGGCCCCGGAATCGATTATTATGGACCAAGGATCATATATATTATTTCTGTAAGGTATTTTTTTGTCACAAGCCTATATCTTCCTTCATACTTAACCGAAATCAATGAATGAGGTGTCATTTTCAAGCTTATGGTCTCCACTTTGGTTAAATCGTATTTTAAGCAAGAAAGTTTTCGGAATTCGACTCTTAAAGGGCAAAAATGTAATTTTTTCTAAAATGCTTTTTTCTGTGTTACGGGTCAGTTATCTCCCTGGATACCTATCTGAAACCGTTTTATGAAGTATCGTTTTAAAGATTAAGATCTCCGCTTTAGTGACATCATATATTAAGCCAGAAAGTTTTCGGAATTCGACCCTTAAAGGGCAAAAGTATTAACATTTTTGCAATGCGTTTTTGTGTCACGAGCGATTTATCTCCCTTAATATCTAACCGATATAGATAAATGAGGTATCATATTAAAGAATAAGGTCTCCGCCATGGTAACATTATATTTTAAGAAAGGAATTTTTCGTAATTCGACCCTTATAGGGCAAAAATGTCACTTTTTCTAAAATCCGTTTTTTGTATCTCGAGCCATTTATCTTCCTGGATATCTAACCAAAATCGATAAATGAGGTAAGATTATGAGGAGTAATGTCTCAGCTTTGTGACATCATATTTTAAGCAGGAATGTGTTTGGAATTCAACCCTTAAAAGAAAAAAGTATAAATTTTTCAAAAACGCATTAGTAGGTAGGAACGGGGGAAGCTCTATAATCCCAACTTCCGGTCACGTGACACAAAATGGCGGATTCCCTTCCCCTTTTCTCCCTCCCCTCCATGACGTCACTTCCGGTTGGCGGGAAATTCAAATCTTGTGTAGTGTTGCCACATTGACGGCATATTTCAAATTAAACATATATAACTGTTATTTAGTCTTTATTCTAGCTGTTATTTCACTTATATCCAACAATGTTACTCTGAAATCAGCGATATTATTTACGATTGTGTCCTATATGATGTAGATATTCCAGCTGCACAAATGTTGCAATGTAGCATATACACACATCCTGCCACCAGGTGTCTCCACCGAACAGCCGATGCAACGAGAAACTTCATCTGCGCATGCGCCGGCCAGAGATATTCCACTTCGCCACGAAATCTTCTATCCTTGTCTTGCGGGGGAAAACCCTACCCTAAGGCGTATTTGCACAGGTGTCGATATGTACGTACTTGCTCGGCCGCCGAGACCCTGTTGCGACATGCGCGATAACTTGCATAACTGTCGCTAGGGTGCGACACACGGCAGAGCGTTATAGGCACTTGTCGCTAGATAGCGGGGGTGTCCCAATATGCGTGAAATATTTCGACGTTTGCGTGCGCGGCTATTGTTTGCTCGGGAGTCCGACAGGTTACGAAATGGCTCCATTACAGAGCGATACAGCTAGGCTGGTGTGTGTTTGCCATCCACCATTATGAAAGCATAGCTGGGTGCCTGGCTGGCGGACAAAGAAATTAGGGCGTCCAATACATATTGCAGAGTCTCAGGCTTGCAAAAAATTTCATGTGTATTTGTTATTCGTTCAGGTGTCCTGCTATCGGGTTGCGCCATCGAAACCGTTCCAGC
Organism: Vandiemenella viatica; assembly: GCA_031002005.1. NCBI lineage: Eukaryota > Metazoa > Arthropoda > Insecta > Orthoptera > Morabidae > Vandiemenella > Vandiemenella viatica. The sequence goes on along the minus strand of JARYHS010013630.1, from coordinate 260,638,577 downwards.
AGGATACATAGAAATTCACTGCGGTTCAAGAAGAAATTATTACGAGATGAGAATAATTATTATATGTCAGTTTTCGTAGAACAAATATAAGAATCTTTTATGGTAGCCTAATCCCTCGCCAGAATAACGTGTTTTAAAAACGAAAATCGAAAATTTAGTTTTCATTCTGGGTGAACAGAAAAACTGCTTGAGTCTTTGTATTTAATTAAAAAATAAGACATAGACCATGAGAAAGCGTAACTTTTACGTTTAAAACGTGATAATGAACTATGGAATGTCCTGACTTAGCTCAAATTCATATCTATACAATGCAGTTCTGATATTCGAGGATGTTTATAACTCTGAGCGAATATAAAGAGGAAATAAGCATCAGTAAGGTGGGATTCCAATATAATTAATCGTTAACAGCGTTAATGATAGAGAGAATTCAACTAACGACCTCGGCAGTGTTGGGGCTAGGTCGCCGGTTCGAGTCCGGCGGCGGTGTTTAAGTGTTTTGTGAAAAAGCCGTTCCAACTCCTCAAAGTTACGTAATTTACACGCCTAGAGAGTATGGCACCAGCTTTACTTGTTATAATTGAATAAAAAAATAATTTGAAAAGCATACATTCTTCCTTTTAACGTTCGATATGGGAAAAAAAAACAGTCATAAACTCCAGATATAAAACCGAGTAAGAATTCTATGTGTACCTGTTTTCATGAAATTATTTAGCGTTCTGGCCTTGCATTCGGGAGGACACCGGTTCCGAGCATCCAGATTTGGGTTTTCCATGGTTTCCAAAATCACTCCAGGCAAATGCTGGGATGCTTCCTTTAAAAGACCATGGCCGAATTCCTTGCCCCCCATCCTTTCCCGTCTCTAAAGACCTCGCTTGGCAAAGCTCATGGAATGCAGTGAGGGAAGAATGAATTCGTATTAGCATCAGTACGACACCTTATTTCTTTAACTTATCTCTGCTGCCAGTGGTATAAAATATTTAATCACACTCGTAATTGTTGCCATCCAGGTCAAACCTTTGTCGTCTGTATCAATTCTGTTATGCTTTCGTAAGCAATCACAAATTGAGTGTCCTTAGCTGTACTTTGTCTAAAATTCCAATCAATCCCTTGTGACACATCAGTGATTGACACCTTTAACTGTTTTTACAGCACAGCACGTATGTTCCAGGAACGAAATACGTCTGTTAATCTTACTAATTTCACCCATGTCGAAACGAAGTACGCCAGTCCTATGTGATAAAAAATCAAGTCACGCTAAGGCAGTGCTAAGCACAGAACATGCCTGAGACCATCGCCTGTAACCAAGGTGGAGATATAGAAAATTTACCCACTTCCTTATAGAAGAAATCCAGTGCACTATTCCTAATTCTTTCACCAAGATCCACCCCTAGCCTCATCACCAACATACGCCCAGCACTTCGTGAAACCACCTTCTGTTTTCCAATGATTCCCAATCCAACCCCTGATCAGTTACAGACAGGGTTACCTTCTTTTCGTGCGTTAAAGTAAACCAAAAATTGAAAATTCGCAAAGTCTTCTCCTAATCAGTAGCCAGGTACCAAAATGTTCACTTAAGGTGCTTCTACTGCAGTTTTCCAGGAAAATTCGCCCCTTTTCCAGGAAATTATTTTTCAATAAATCAGGACCCAGGAGAGTTCTCTATTCGGTTTAAAATGTTCCCATCTAACGCCAACCTTCGGATTCAGGGCCAAGTGTGACATTTGTTTGTAATTGCATGCTTCGTTCAAGTAACCACGATAAAGTTACCATAATGCTCTTAGCTAACTGATAGTTTCTTGGTCATCAAACAGGCATCATAACCCACATTTTAATAGAAGATCCCCACACATCGACAAGTATCCAAAGGTGCAGACACTAGTTCTATTGCGCCGAAGATAGCACCCACGCTTGAACTGTCGTAAATTGTTAGGTCAAAGTGGGTGTTTGGATATTTTATCCACTCTGGCCTCATCATCTAAAGTCTAATGACAGATTGTGGTCATGGCCAACTTAGGCTCCATACACCACTCAGAATTATTCTGCCAATATCCATTCTAACAGCATTATACACCACATACAGCCCCTGACACTCTTCCAATCTCCCAATGACATCCAGTCCAGTTCCTTTATTATGGCACTTGCTGAATATTTTCCACTAATAAATCTAGCTGCTATATTTTGCATCTTGCATTTGATGTACAAAAAATGTGGTCTCCATACTACACTTATATATACAAGAAATGGTCTGACTGTGGGTTTGTACCCAAGTCCTTCCCTTCTCTGGTACATCCACTCATCACCCTCTCTGTTAAACCGAGCGTGGTGGTGTAACGGATAGCGTTCTGGCCTCGCATTTGGGAGGACGGCGGTTCGAATCCCCGTCCGGGCATCCAGATTTGGGTTTTCCATGGTTTCACCCAAATCACTCCAGGTGAATGCCGGGATGCTTCCTTCAAAAGGCCATGGCCGAATTCCTTCCCATTCCTTGCCCCCCCATCCTTTCCCGTCTCTTAAGACCACGTTGTTAAAAAGGGACGTTAAACTGTTAAAAAAAAAAAAAAAACTCTCTGTTAAATGATTTTCGTGTAGTGAAAAACGTGAGAAACACAATTCGTATGCCAACACAAACGGCAGTAAACTGTAAAGAGTACAGTGAAATGGGAGATTGCCTAAGCGCTGAAGCAATGGTTAGAAGCACACGTTGATGGTGAGCATAATTCTATAACCATATATTTTAGACTCAAATTAACAGAGGAAGTAGACACACGCACACACTTGTACATGCATACAGCGAGGTCGGCAGAACTAACAGCAAGCATCATGGAAACGATGAAGTGGGGCAGAATTGTCGTTACCACTGATTAACTGGGCAGAACTATCGTTAAAAAAATCATCAGACAGACGAGTTACTTACACTTACATGCACAAAGAGAGACGCAGATATACATGTACAAGACTACACAACTACCGGCACCAATCATGGAAACAAAAAAGTGGTGTAGTACTCTCTTGCCTCATGACTGGCTGAAAAACAGAAGTCTCCTTACATATCATCAGCCTGGCGAGATAGATGGTGTGCAAAAGATGACATGTTTACATCATAAATAGTGTTCATCACACACAATTGATTATATTTACCATCAACACGTCTCTCCCACACCGCAACCCTTTCTACCATTCAGTAAAAAAGTGACGCAGGTACCATGAGTTGCAATAGACACTTGACTATCAGATCTCACCCACAAATCCATATATCTCAATACACTAGCACAAACAAACATAAGTGGAGGGGCAGCAAAATCATTCGTCCAGACAGACATTTTTATAGAAGGTATCACCATATTTACGCATACAGACACAGAGAGAGACGCACAAACACTCACATTTCCATGCCTTCAGCGAGCTAGACACAACATCCAGCCCCAATCATGGCGACGAAAAAGTGGGGTAGAACCCCCCATGGCTCATAACTGAACAAAAAATCATCAGTAACATATGTTCCAGGCACCATACTCTTCACATCAACATCATCTCATTTATGTCACACTACAGACCTCACTACCATCCAGTATCATGTGTGATAGGTACAAAACTGTTCACATCAGCACCAACACGTCTATCCCACACCTAAGCTTTTTCTGCCATTCAGTAACATGTGCCCCCCATGTACCACGAGTAGCAGTAGACACTTGGTCATCAGACAGATATCATAACTCCCATATTCATACTAGGTCTCACCAACAAATCTATATGTCACCTCACACAAGCATAAGTGCAGGACAAACGAGATAAAGGAAGGTATCTCCATATTTACGCAAAAAAAAAAAAAAAAAACACACAGAGATAGAGACGCATACACACGTACATTTCCATGCCTATAGCGATCTCGACTCAACAACTAGCCCAATCATGGCAACGAAAAAGTGGAACAGAACACCCATGACTGACCAAAAATCATAGAAAGACACACACACACTCACATGTCAATGCATTCACACAGTTCCATTCATCACCACACATAACTGGAGGAAAGAGACTGAACATGCTAGATCCAAACTGAAGAGTTACAGGATGTGTGAAGTTTGAAATCACAGCCACATCTCGCCCACACCGCAACCTTTTCTGTCATTTAGTAATATGTGCCCCCCATGTACCACGAGTAGCAGTAGACACTTGGTCATCAGACAGATATCATAACTCCCATATTCATACTAGGTCTCACCCACAAATCCATATGTCACCTCACACAAGCATAAGTGCAGGAACAGCACATCATACATCCAGACAAACGAGATAAAGGAAGGTATCACCACATTTACGCAAAAAAAAAAAAAACACACAGAGATAGAGACGCAGTACACACGTACATTTCCATGCCTACAGCGATCTCGACTCAACAACTAGCCCAATCGTGGCAACGAAAAAGTGAAACAGAACACCCATGACTGGCCAAAAATCATAGAAAGACACACATACACACACACACATGTCAATGCATTCACACAGTTCCATTCATCACCACACATAACTGGAGGAAAGAGACTGAACATGCTAGATCCAAACTGAAGAGTTACAGGATGTGTGAAGTTTGAAATCACAGTCACATCTCTCCCACACCGCAACCCTTTCTGTCATTTAATAACATGTGACCCAGGTACCATGAGTTACAATAGACACTTGTCTATCAGACGGGTATCATAACCTCCATATTCATACTAGGTCTCACCCACAAACCCATACGTCTCCACACAAGCACAAACATATGGGAGGAACAGCAATTCATACGTCCAGATAAATGAGTTTAAGGAAGGTATCACCATACTTACGCATACAGACACAGAGAAAGACGCACACAGACACATATATCCATGCCTACAGCGAGCTCAACACAACAACCAGCCCAATCATGGCAAAGAAAAAGTGGGACAGAACCCCCATGGCTCAAGACTGACAAAAAAAATCATCATTAACATGTGTTCCAAGTAACAAACTCCTCACATCAAAATCATATCATTTAACTCACACTACAGACCTCTCTGCCATTCAGTATCGTTGGTAATATGTACAAAGCTAATTTCATAAGTTACCACATACATACAAGTAATTGCAGGAAAGGGTCCCCGACACACGACATCCACACTGAGGTGTTACATGATAGGCAGATGATAGCATGTCTTTACAATACATCTCAGTGCTCACCACACATACTTGATTTTTAATGTGCCATCAGTATAGCTGGTGGCTGGAACTAAGCTCTTGACAATTTTTGGTCAAAAGTCATTTGTTAACAGCAGCTCATCAAAGACAAATTTTGGGTGAACCTGCCCAGGCGGGCGCGGCGAGAGGTGGGCCACCCTTCCCCACTGCGGACAGAAATACCGTAATACGCCGGTCTAAAAGCGCGGACCGCGATGGATTACCGGAGTTTTCCGACCGGGACCTACTACCGGTAACCGCATTTTTAGGACCGCACTGAAGACCGGAATTTCATTGCGCTCGAGCGGTAATATGCGCCGGTATACCGACCTACTAAAACACGATGTACGCGTCCGCTGTGAGGAAGGGTGGCCCACCTCTCGCCGCGCCCGCCTGGGCAGGTTTACCCAAAATTTGTCTTTGATGAGCTGCTGTTAACAAATGACTTTTGACCAAAAATTGTCAAGAGCTTAGTTCCAGCCACCAGCTATAATGATGGCACATTAAAAATCAAGTATGTGTGGTGAGCACTGAGATGTATTGTAAAGACATGCTATCATCTGCCTATCATGTAACACCTCAGTGTGGATGTCGTGTGTCGGGGCCCTTTCCTGCAATTACTTGTATGTATGTGGTAACTTATGAAATTAGCTTTGTACATATTACCAACGATACTGAATGGCAGAGAGGTCTGTAGTGTGAGTTAAATGATATGATTTTGATGTGAGGAGTTTGTTACTTGGAACACATGTTAATGATGATTTTTTTTGTCAGTCTTGAGCCATGGGGGTTCTGTCCCACTTTTTCTTTGCCATGATTGGGCTGGTGTTGTGTTGAGCTCGCTGTAGGCATGGATATATGTGTCTGTGTGCGTCTTTCTCTGTGTCTGTATGCGTAAGTATGGTGATACCTTCCTTAAACTCATTTATCTGGACGTATGAATTGCTGTTCCTCCCATATGTTTGTGCTTGTGTGGAGACGTATGGGTTTGTGGGTGAGACCTAGTATGAATATGGAGGTTATGATACCCGTCTGATAGACAAGTGTCTATTGTAACTCATGGTACCTGGGTCACATGTTATTAAATGACAGAAAGGGTTGCGGTGTGGGAGAGATGTGACTGTGATTTCAAACTTCACACATCCTGTAACTCTTCAGTTTGGATCTAGCATGTTCAGTCTCTTTCCTCCAGTTATGTGTGGTGATGAATGGAACTGTGTGAATGCATTGACATGTGGTGTGTGTGTATGTGTCTTTCTATGATTTTTGGCCAGTCATGGGTGTTCTGTTTCACTTTTTCGTTGCCACGATTGGGCTAGTTGTTGAGTCGAGATCGCTGTAGGCATGGAAATGTACGTGTGTACTGCGTCTCTATCTCTGTGTGTTTTTTTTTTTTTTTGCGTAAATGTGGTGATACCTACCTTTATCTCGTTTGTCTGGATGTATGATGTGCTGTTCCTGCACTTATGCTTGTGTGAGGTGACATATGGATTTGTGGGTGAGACCTAGTATGAATATGGGAGTTATGATATCTGTCTGATGACCAAGTGTCTACTGCTACTCGTGGTACATGGGGGGCACATATTACTAAATGACAGAAAAGGTTGCGGTGTGGGCGAGATGTGGCTGTGATTTCAAACTTCACACATCCTGTAACTCTTCAGTTTGGATCTAGCATGTTCAGTCTCTTTCCTCCAGTTATGTGTGGTGATGAATGGAACTGTGTGAATGCATTGACATGTGAGTGTGTGTGTGTCTTTCTATGATTTTTGGTCAGTCATGGGTGTTCTGTTCCACTTTTTCGTTGCCATGATTGGGCTAGTTGTTGAGTCGAGATCGCTATAGGCATGGAAATGTACGTGTGTATGCGTCTCTATCTCTGTGTGTTTTTTTTTTTTTTTTTTTGCGTTAATATGGAGATACCTTCCTTTATCTCGTTTGTCCTGCACTTATGCTTGTGTGAGGTGACATATAGATTTGTTGGTGAGACCTAGTATGAATATGGGAGTTATGATATCTGTCTGATGACCAAGTGTCTACTGCTACTCGTGGTACATGGGGGCACAAGTTACTGAATGGCAGAAAAAGCTTAGGTGTGGGATAGATGTGTTGGTGCTGATGTGAACAGTTTTGTACCTATCACACATGATACTGGATGGTAGTGAGGTCTGTAGTGTGACATAAATGAGATGATGTTGATGTGAAGAGTATGGTGCCTGGAACATATGTTACTGATGATTTTTTGTTCAGTTATGAGCCATGGGGGGTTCTACCCCACTTTTTCGTCGCCATGATTGGGGCTGGATGTTGTGTCTAGCTCGCTGAAGGCATGGAAATGTGAGTGTTTGTGCGTCTCTCTCTGTGTCTGTATGCGTAAATATGGTGATACCTTCTATAAAAATGTCTGTCTGGACGAATGATTTTGCTGCCCCTCCACTTATGTTTGTTTGTGCTAGTGTATTGAGATATATGGATTTGTGGGTGAGATCTGATAGTCAAGTGTCTATTGCAACTCATGGTACCTGCGTCACTTTTTTACTGAATGGTAGAAAGGGTTGCGGTGTGGGAGAGACGTGTTGATGGTAAATATAATCAATTGTGTGTGATGAACACTATTTATGATGTAAACATGTCATCTTTTGCACACCATCTATCTCGCCAGGCTGATGATATGTAAGGAGACTTCTGTTTTTCAGCCAGTCATGAGGCAAGAGAGTACTACACCACTTTTTTGTTTCCATGATTGGTGCCGGCAGTTGTGTAGTCTTGTACATGTATATCTGCGTCTCTCTTTGTGCATGTAAGTGTAAGTAACTCGTCTGTCTGATGATTTTTTTAACGATAGTTCTGCCCAGTTAATCAGTGGTAACGACAATTCTGCCCCACTTCATCGTTTCCATGATGCTTGCTGTTAGTTCTGCCGACCTCGCTGTATGCATGTACAAGTGTGTGCGTGTGTCTACTTCCTCTGTTAATTTGAGTCTAAAATATATGGTTATAGAATTATGCTCACCATCAACGTGTGCTTCTAACCATTGCTTCAGCGCTTAGGCAATCTCCCATTTCACTGTACTCTTTACAGTTTACTGCCGTTTGTGTTGGCATACGAATTGTGTTTCTCACGTTTTTCACTACACGAAAATCATTTAACAGAGAGTTTTTTTTTTTTTTTTTAACAGTTTAACGTCCCTTTTTAACAACGTGGTCTTTAGAGACGGGAAAGGATGGGGGGGCAAGGAATGGGAAGGAATTCGGCCATGGCCTTTTGAAGGAAGCATCCCGGCATTCACCTGGAGTGATTTGGGTGAAACCATGGAAAACCCAAATCTGGATGCCCGGACGGGGATTCGAACCGCCGTCCTCCCAAATGCGAGGCCAGAACGCTATCCGTTACACCACCACGCTCGGTTTAACAGAGAGGGTGATGAGGGGATGTACCAGAGAAGGGAAGGACTTGGGTACAAACCCACAGTCAGACCATTTCTTGTATATATAAGTGTAGTATGGAGACCACATTTTTTGTACATCAAATGCAAGATGCAAAATATAGCAGCTAGATTTATTAGTGGAAAATATTCAGCAAGTGCCATAATAAAGGAACTGGACTGGATGTCATTGGGAGATTGGAAGAGTGTCAGGGGCTGTATGTGGTGTATAATGCTGTTAGAATGGATATTGGCAGAATAATTCTGAGTGGTGTATGGAGCCTAAGTTGGCCATGACCACAATCTGTCATTAGACTTTAGATGATGAGGCCAGAGTGGATAAAATATCCAAACACCCACTTTGACCTAACAATTTACGACAGTTCAAGCGTGGGTGCTATCTTCGGCGCAATAGAACTAGTGTCTGCACCTTTGGATACTTGTCGATGTGTGGGGATCTTCTATTAAAATGTGGGTTATGATGCCTGTTTGATGACCAAGAAACTATCAGTTAGCTAAGAGCATTATGGTAACTTTATCGTGGTTACTTGAACGAAGCATGCAATTACAAACAAATGTCACACTTGGCCCTGAATCCGAAGGTTGGCGTTAGATGGGAACATTTTAAACCGAATGGAGAACTCTCCTGGGTCCTGATTTATTGAAAAATAATTTCCTGGAAAAGGGGCGAATTTTCCTGGAAAACTGCAGTAGAAGCACCTTAAGTGAACATTTTGGTACCTGGCTACTGATTAGGAGAAGACTTTGCGAATTTTCAATTTTTGGTTTACTTTAACGCACGAAAAGAAGGTAACCCTGTCTGTAACTGATCAGGGAATCATTGGAAAACAGAAGGTGGTTTGACGAAGTGCTGGGCGTATGTTGGTGATGAGGCTAGGGGTGGATCTTGGTGAAAGAATTAGGAATAGTGCACTGGATTTCTTCTATAAGGAAGTGGGTAAATTTTCTATATCTCCACCTTGGTTACAGGCGATGGTCTCAGGCATGTTCTGTGCTTAGCGTGACTTGATTTTTTATCACATAGGACTGGCGTACTTCGATTCGACATGGGTGAAATTAGTAAGATTAACAGACGTATTTCGTTCCTGGAACATACGTGCTGTGCTGTAAAAACAGTTAAAGGTGTCAATCACTGATGTGTCACAAGGGATTGATTGGAATTTTAGACAAAGTACAGCTAAGGACACTCAATTTGTGATTGCTTACGAAAGCATAACAGAATTGATACAGACGACAAAGGTTTGACCTGGATGGCAACAATTACGAGTGTGATTAAATATTTTATACCACTGGCAGCAGAGATAAGTTAAAGAAATAAGGTGTCGTACTGATGCTAATACGAATTCATTCTTCCCTCACTGCATTCCATGAGCTTTGCCAAGCGAGGTCTTTAGAGACGGGAAAGGATGGGGGGCAAGGAATTCGGCCATGGTCTTTTAAAGGAAGCATCCCAGCATTTGCCTGGAGTGATTTTGGAAACCATGGAAAACCCAAATCTGGATGCTCGGAACCGGTGTCCTCCCGAATGCAAGGCCAGAACGCTAAATAATTTCATGAAAACAGGTACACATAGAATTCTTACTCGGTTTTATATCTGGAGTTTATGACTGTTTTTTTTTCCATATCGAACGTTAAAAGGAAGAATGTATGCTTTTCAAATTATTTTTTTATTCAATTATAACAAGTAAAGCTGGTGCCATACTCTCTAGGCGTGGAAATTACGTAACTTTGAGGAGTTGGAACGGCTTTTTCACAAAACACTTAAACACCGCCGCCGGACTCGAACCGGCGACCTTCGGCACTCTAGCCCCAACACTGCCGAGGTCGTTAGTTGAATTCTCTCTATCATTAACGCTGTTAACGATTAATTATATTGGAATCCCACCTTACTGATGCTTATTTCCTCTTTATATTCGCTCAGAGTTATAAACATCCTCGAATATCAGAACTGCATTGTATAGATATGAATTTGAGCTAAGTCAGGACATTCCATAGTTCATTATCACGTTTTAAACGTAAAAGTTACGCTTTCTCATGGTCTATGTCTTATTTTTTAATTAAATACAAAGACTCAAGCAGTTTTTCTGTTCACCCAGAATGAAAACTAAATTTTCGATTTTCGTTTTTAAAACACGTTATTCTGGCGAGGGATTAGGCTACCATAAAAGATTCTTATATTTGTTCTACGAAAACTGACATATAATAATTATTCTCATCTCGTAATAATTTCTTCTTGAACCGCAGTGAATTTCTATGTATCCTGCTGGAACGGTTTCGATGGCGCAACCCGATAGCAGGACACCTGAACGAATAACAAATACACATGAAATTTTTTGCAAGCCTGAGACTCTGCAATATGTATTGGACGCCCTAATTTCTTTGTCCGCCAGCCAGGCACCCAGCTATGCTTTCATAATGGTGGATGGCAAACACACACCAGCCTAGCTGTATCGCTCTGTAATGGAGCCATTTCGTAACCTGTCGGACTCCCGAGCAAACAATAGCCGCGCACGCAAACGTCGAAATATTTCACGCATATTGGGACACCCCCGCCATCTAGCGACAAGTGCCTATAACGCTCTGCCGTGTGTCGCACCCTAGCGACAGTTATGCAAGTTATCGCGCATGTCGCAACAGGGTCTCGGCGGCCGAGCAAGTACGTACATATCGACACCTGTGCAAATACGCCTTAGGGTAGGGTTTTCCCCCGCAAGACAAGGATAGAAGATTTCGTGGCGAAGTGGAATATCTCTGGCCGGCGCATGCGCAGATGAAGTTTCTCGTTGCATCGGCTGTTCGGTGGAGACACCTGGTGGCAGGATGTGTGTATATGCTACATTGCAACATTTGTGCAGCTGGAATATCTACATTATATAGGACACAATCGTAAATAATATCGCTGATTTCAGAGTAACATTGTTGGATATAAGTGAAATAACAGCTAGAATAAAGACTAAATAACAGTTATATATGTTTAATTTGAAATATGCTGTCGTCATGCCGTCAATGTGGCAACACTGCACAAGATTTGAATTTCCCGCCAACCGGAAGTGACGTCATGGAGGGGAGGGAGAAAAGGGGAAGGGAAGCCGCCATTTTGTGTCACGTGACCGGAAGTTGGGATTATAGAGCTTCCCCCGTTCCTACCTACTCGCATTTTTGTGTCACGAGCGATTTATCTCCCTTAATATCTAACCGATATAAATAAATGAGGTATCATATTAAAGAATAAGGTCTCCGCCATGGTAACATTATATTTTAAGAAAGGAATTTTTCGTAATTCAACCCTTATAGGGCAAAAATGTCACTTTTTCTAAAATGCGTTTTTTGTATCTCGAGCCATTTATCTCCCTGGATATCTAACCAAAATCGATAAATGAAGTAAGAATATAAGGAGTAATGTATTAGCTTTGTGAAATCATATTTTAAGAAAGAATGTTTTTGGAATTCAACCCTTAAAGGAAAAAAGTATAAATTTTTCTATAACCGATTTGTGTATCACGAGCGATTATCTCCCTTGATATCTAACCGATATAGATAAATGAGGTATCATATTAAAGAATAAGGTCTCCACCATGGTAAAATTATATTTTAAGAAAGGAATTTTTCGTAATTCGACCCATAAAAGGCAAAAAAGTCAATTTTTCTAAAATGCGTTTTTTGTGTCTCGAGTCACTTATCTCCCTTGATATCTATCCAAAATCGATAAATCAAGTACGATTGTGAGGAATAATGTCTCAGCTTTGCTGACATCATATTTTAAGAAAGAAATGTTTGGAATTCAACTATTAAAGGGAAAAAGTATAAATTTTTCTACAACCTATTTTTGTGTCACGAGCCTTATATTTCCCTTGATATCTAATCCATATAGATAAATGACATATCGTATTAAAGACTAAGGTTTCCGCCGTGGTAACATTATATTCTAAGAAAGGAATTTTTCGTAATTCAACCCATAAAGCTCAAATTGTCAATATTTCTAAAATACGTTTTTTGTGTTTCGAGCCATTTATCTCCCTGGATTTCTAACCAAAATCGATAAATGAAGTAGGAGTATGAAGAGTAATGACTGAACTTGGTGACATTATATTCAACATCACTATTAATTGCATTTTATTCACGAAATTTTCGCACGGGTCGTCTATAATCATTTATTTCTTAATTGTTTACACAAGTTTGAAAATTATTAGGTATTGAAAAATTGAGGACTAGCAGTTATCATCCTGTTGGGAATGGCAGAATAGAGATAATACATAAAACTATTGGTAGAATGCTTAGTTACTATGTCAACAAATCTTACAATAATTGGCAATTTACCCTATTTAGTATCATGTTATTACTCAAAAATTCACACCAGTACTCGAAAAACACTTTTTGAAGTACTCTATGACAGAGAAATGAGATCACCCTTCCAAATGTTCCAAGTTTCAAAAAAAAATTGATAATCGAAACATAAAAAGTCTTGTTTTAAACTTAAAAAATTATGGGCTAAGGTACGACGTAATAACTATCGTGCTTTTTATTACAGGCCAAACAGTACAATAAGACCATGAAACTGCAAAGTATTAATGTGGGAGATTATATTATGCTCAGTAAACCATTCATGAGGAAGAACGAGTAAAAAAAATTCACTAATAGTTTGCTCGGGCCATACCAATTGAAAGAACTTTAATCACCTGTAACTGTACAAATTCAATTACTGGATAGAACAACGGTTGTTCATAAAAACAGACTTCATTTGTATCAGGGGATACCAAAAAATATTGCGCACACCACCAAACCAGTAGATAACAAAACACAACAGGTCAAGCCAGTGAAAAAACCAGTAAATTCGGAGACAAAAACTAACACACATTCATATGTATTATGCAGGAAGAAGCCTGACTCCACAGCTCAAACTTTTCGGAAAACTAACCATTATAATCCGAGATCACAGAAATCAAGTTAACAGTAAAATTATAACTGTATCCATAGTCATTTTAAGTTTATTTTGTGCATTGAACAATACATGAAAGTAGTTAAATGGAAACTGATTCAAATTTTCTGTATTTGTAATCTTTGTCACTGGAACTATATTAAAAAATTAATTTATTTGTTCCGCCCACAAAGAACTAGTCACATGGTGCCATCAAACTTGCCATGGCTCGGTTACTTTGTTGATTTCAAGAATATTTTACTGCTGTGGTTTCAGGCAAGCAGTGGTCATGCAGGCTGCTGGGTAGTAACAAGAGAACCGTTTACGCAGCATCTCATAATGGAGATCTTTCGGCGGTAAACTCGAGTGTGAAGCTACAGCCTGGAATAAAACCAGTGCTGTCATCCACTTGGCCTTGAATATCCGTAGATGGCCGCTAAAAATTCCGTAGATTTGTTACAAAAATCCGGAGACTCGTTAACTGAAAGACTGAAATAATATTTATTAAAGAGAGAGTCAAAATTAAGAATACTTTTTTATTTCCAGGTCTTTAAAATTACAAAAATAATATTCTACACTGAAAGTAAGAAATATCTCTGAACATATTTTACACATCGTCACTTTCATCACTGCTGCTGCTATGCCAAGTAGATTTTTTATTTTTCCCTAGTGACCATACATTTTCTTTGTTGACATTAAATTTAGCATATCTTCTATAATGGTAATATTAAAAACTGAGACCTCTTTGATTCTCGGATATTGGTTAGGCCTTCTCGGAAGCCACTGCTTTGTAAGCCGTGCCAAGGACCGTGTTTCCATATACACAGAGTGCGCTGGTAGTTTTGTATTACGGACTTTTAAGATCTATAAAGTTTGTAACCAAACAAAACATGAGCTTCATTTTAATCGTTGGTTCACATGAGCGGTTGCAAGGAAACGATTCACAGTTATTTACAATTCTGTAACGCATTAACACTATACGCTCAAAGCTTAACAAAACACCAATAAAAGGAAAAATCGACAAATGATGAAAAGTATCAAAAATCCGTAGATATTTTAACAAAATCCTAATTCTTCATAAAAATCCGTAGATCTGTGGATAAATCCGCAGAAATGGCAGCACTGAATAAAACTCAAACTCAAGGACTGAGTACCATGCTATTCAAGTTTATATCCTTACTAACCATTGAAACAGTGCAATAATCCTTAATGGAGAAAAAAAAAAAAAAACAGAAAATGAAATCATTTCTTGAAAGATATGTTTATAGAGACTGATAGAATCATTCATTTTTCATTACTAATATTATCTTTGTATGTGATGTGTATAAATCAAAGGGAAGTATTTGGGGAATAGGTATAATGACTAATTAAGACGCTTCAATTTTATGATGATTAAATATCAGCAATATTTTTGAACTCTAGCATTCATAGGACAGTAATTATTTTCATTATTTTTGTGTGATGGGGATTTAGTAGCTTAATAAGGGAGTATTCATGTTTGACGATAATCATGTAATACATTTTAATTCGTTCTCTTCGATCTTATATATTGCTTAGATTTGCCTACTAACATATTCAAATGTAGTGGAATTAATTGTGAGTCACTTTATAACCAACATTGTTCATGGAGATAATTCAATATTTCAGTTGTCATAATCCAATTGTTTACACAGAAATTGATCTATACTGATTGTTCTAAATACAAACCAGTTGAAATAGATTATAGTCAAATAGGAAATGATTTAATTACTAGTGTGATGATTTTTTGCATTTCATTTTTAATTCATAATTTTATAAAAGTGCGTAATGTCGAGCAAACTGCTAATAGAGATTCTCAGAAATTTTGAAACCCCAAAAGCGTGTCCCAGGAGGTACATGCCCCTTCAACCTGTGGGAGGAATGTAAGGGACACATTTTTATTATATTAAAACCTTGTATTTTATTTGTCAAGTCTGAGCGAGTCATACGTGCGGCAAAACGCTGAGCGGAAATACTGCCATTAGATCAGCAAGAAATCTTACACACGTCAGAATCGCACGCGTAACTAAGGTCACTTCGCAGCATTCAACTTGCAACTTCCCCCATTCGTGTCTGATCTGCAAGAGCGACAAGTTCGGCCTCGAGTTGATATCAATCGGACCACAGTACCCACCAAGATTCTCGTCTTCTACATGTTGTAGGATAATTACTACAATATACCCTAGTTTGCTGGCATTACGTCGCGTGGAGTCGCAGATGAATTTTCCTTGTGACCAATTACTCAATGTTGCAATAAACATTAAGGCTAATGACCTCAGTATTTCATTCCACGAATGCAAAGTCGTATGATTCTCTGTTCCCATGAAGCCCACAATCAGGGCCGCCGTAAGCGGGCGTGCAAAGCGTGCACCGCACGCGGGCGGCACATCGAGGGGGGCGGCAAAACGTGCGATCGACAGTCGCCGCCCCGCGATAGTTGCCACTCCATTTTCGCCGCGACGAAATCTGCGGCGTATTGTGTACCGGGCGACCTTTTTTTTTTTTTAGTTCAACAGCTGCTTCGGGCGGCCGGCGACACTCGGGATGGCAACAATGGGGGCGCCAAATGTTCGAAGGGGCAGCAATCTCACAGTTTTTTGACCCGGTTCGGAAATTTCCTAAATCCACCACTGGCTGTAGTTAGACAGGGGGTGGCATAATCGGTATTGCACGCGGGCGCTGAAACAGCTAGCGGCGGGCCTGCCCACAATTAATATTTTTAGGTGTCAGACATGCACAGAAGACTTAATGGCGTGGTGCAAGAAGAACACGTTGCATATCTTAGCTAACGTGACCGAGTACAGACTTTATACACAGCCATCCGACAAAACAGTCACTACAGAATTGATTGAACAGAAATGGAGCAATGACGATGTTATCTATTTTGATAATTATTTTTCATCTGTTTCATTATTAAAAAAACTGAAAGAACTTTTGTTTGTGGGAGAGTCAGGCCAAACTGCAATGGACTTTCTAACAACTTATCTGATAATGGCAAACTAAAAAGAGGAGATTTTGACCATAGATTTTCAATCCTAGACATTCGATACAGGAAATGGAAGGATAAAAAGGTCGTACATTTAGTATCAAAATTTCATGGCAGTGAGGAAACTCCACTACACTGGTTGGGGTCCTTTGCAGCTTCAACAGATGGTCTCTCTCTTAGGCTGGATTGCAACTTGGGTGGATGTTAGGCCAGAGGGCCTCTCCGGCCGGTCATCGTGGGCCCCCTCCGGCAGTGGGTCCCATTGCATTTTACCTATCCTGCTACCCTATTGCTACACAAATGGTTACACGCAAAGTAAAATCTGGATTGAAGTTGACAGTTTCATGCCCAAGAATCATCAAGAACTACAATACATTCATGTGTGGGGTTGATACTGCTGATCAGCTGATGGCTTTGTGCAATGCTGGCAGAAAATCACCGAAATCATGGCACAGATATTTTTGGGTAATTCTGGGTATTTTATTTGCCAATGCCTATAACATAAATGGCCTGGTATATGAAAAAATGTATGTAAAAAATTTCAGAAGATCAGTTGCACAAGTTATGATGACTATGAAGGATATCAGTAAAAATGAAAGGTCATCTACAGATATTCCACCAACCCTTGTCTATTCAAACAACGCAAGTCAGACGATTCCACAATAAGAGACGTAAGACTGGGAAAAAGAAGTATACACTAGCCCTAATTTGTAAAAATCAGATGAAGATGTGAAATACGTAGTATGAAGAAGATACAGTCAAAACATCATTCCAAATGTTCCCACTGCATTGTCTTTTTGTGTCTGAATGAGACAAAAGAATTGGTTTGTCGAATATCATGAGGTGAGCATTTCATACCAATATGAACATAATTGATTTCAACTACTATTTCTGTACATCCAGGCCTGCCGCTAGCTGTTTGAATGCCCATCTGCAAAACAGATTATGCCGCCCCCAGTTTAATTACTGAACCAGGTAAAAAAACTGAGAGATTGTCACCCCTTCAAACATTATTTGCCACCCCCATTGTTGCCTCCAGCTCATGATCACTCGATTTGCTGCTCCCCTCGGTATGCCGCCTGCTTACGGTGGACCTGTGTACATCCTGTGATACACAAAGTCCCTGACGGTACTTATTAGTACCGGCTTAGTAATTAGCACTTCCAAAAAAATTATGAAAAAAATATGTGTGTTTAATTTCAAGTTCCTTCATACAAATATATAAATGAAATTATAAATTACCCTATATTTCCAATAGCCGTTAGGAAAGGGTTAAAGAGTTGCCAAAAAATTTTTTAAAAAAATAGTTCTGGGCCTCTTTATAATCCAGGAAGTAGATTTGCTCCAACCTTGATGTCACTGATAACTATATTATCCTAAAAAGGCCTATGAAACTTATCTCTATGATGATTAGTGTGGAGGTGATCGAAAGGTGGATTGAACACTGCCTTATAAACCACAGTGCCAGGTGTTGAGGCTATGTAAGTGAAGCATCACACCATAAGGAGATGCTGTCAGGAGCCGATTGGCACAAATACTAAGAATAGGAACGGCGCGATATACACACCAGTAGCCAGCCCAGCATAGTGGACACTGTCCAACATCTGCAGATAGCTGCCCTGTTCCAAATCATATACAATGGAGCTATACACTAAATGTGGCCACAAAAAAAGGCTCTATAAAATAGTTGCAGACAGGAGCGATCTGCACCCAACATGATCTAAATACATTGTGAACCTTTAGGGCTCTGATTTTAGATCTCTCAGGTGGGGCAGTCAGCTAAAGTATTTTAACCAAAATGAAATTCATAAAGTGAACAGTTTCATTAAAACTTAAAATAGTGTTCTTCACGGTAAGAAAAGGTTACAGTAAATACTATAAATATGGGTAAAAAGGAAGCACCAATTTTTCTCCACAGAAAACCAGTGCTTGCTGACCATTCATCTAACAAGGTTCATTCACCAGCATTTCACAGTCATAAGGGTCCAAAGATGCAACATGTAGAATTCAGTGAAAGCCTCAAAGAGTTGTAGTATATTGGTATTATGGGATTTTTGTGGCCCACCCATAATAAAGAGAAAGGAATCATCCCATGAATCAGAGAATCTGTATGCTGAGTGAAGTGGAGCCCTCAAAGCACTCCACCAAGCCCAATCCAACAGGGATGCAGCAAGTGTCAGAAGATGTAAACTAACAGCTGGTTAATCTCAGCACTTATTCACTTCCTTGGCACATTAATCACCCACACATTGAGGGTGTTTATAGGTTTGTAACATTGTGAATAAAGCCATGATCTCCTTCTTGCAAATACATAATGTCAGTCTCTCCCCCTTTTTTCGCCTACCTTTTGAGGGGCTCAGAGGGGACTTCACAAATTTTACCAGGTCTGTATGGTGAAATTTCAAACCTTGGATGTTCTCCAGTGGTTGTTGTGCCACATTTGCATCCACAAAAGCACATTGTTCTTCTGCTCATGTCTGCAAGGGGCGTCTGTGTGCTAATGGAAGTTGTCACCATCTTTATGAAGCAAGTAGAAAAAATTGGTGGAGCAAGAGCCTTGTACTGCTTTGCACCAAATTGTATGGTATCTGGTAGGGTTTTCAACTCTTGCATCTTCTGTTCTTAAAGATAGGTTGACAAACCTTGCCCCAGACTGAACAGAAGCAGTTGATGCACATATGTGGGAAGGCGTACTGACTACCCACTTCATGTTCCCCCATGCCATAATGCAATTAATGGCAACTAACACTAAATTGCATAAAGTGTGCAAAATCAACAAAAAGAATCCATTTTCAGGAGTTCAAAGTAAACAGCTCAGTTATTGAATGATTAATTCCCTGAAGTATTAGAATGTAACAATACAAAGCAATCCCTGAAATGAGACCTACACTTAACACTGGTTATAGGTAGGGCTAATTCTAGGCTGCAATTCTTAGATCAAATTTTGCAGAATTGCAATATTTAATCAGATGAGATAGCATTTAAACCCTTCTACAATCACATTTGGAGTACTGTTGTGACGTCTGGAATCTGTATCACAAGCGATTGATTGATAGTATAGAGAAAGTACAGGTATAACCTCTCACTTTGTAACTGCTTGCTACAGTACTTATAAAAGCATTACAGAATTGATTCATAGATTATGCTGACAGTGTTGGCAGACCACATAGGTTTTGATTGAATTTATTGGTAAAAAATTATCAGCACCCATCATTTACAAGTGTGATGCAAATGCAATACTACTTCTGCCAAACTATTTTGGTCGCAATGACAGAAGAGATAGAAAAATTAGGTGTTGTACAGATGCTTCTATGAATTCTTGAATTCCTTGTGCTATTTACGATTGGAATGTACACAGTTTTGGTGTAAAGCAACCTCACCACCAACAACTTTGTAAATTGCAGAGAACAGATGTAGATGTAAATAAGGTGGGCTCAATACTGTCCTTCCTCCTCAGCGTAATCTGCAGAACCACAGTGCAAAATCACAGTCTTCATCCACCGCTCCACAAATAGTACTTGAGTAAGCGGACGAATACATTGTTCCTAGTCAGTCGTCACCTAACTATGGTAGCGAACGGCTAGTGTCGCCTAGCATGAGACGCTACAGTAATAGTGTGGTGTATTATGCATCATGAAGAGAACTGAATGAATGTACTTAATAAGTTGACTCTTCTTGGGATTTATTTTCACTCCATGCTGATCTACCCATTTAGATATTCTATCCAGATCACCCAGCAGCTGTTCACAATTTTCTCCCGTTTTGATCCTATTACATACCATTATTAGCAGCAGCCATGACTTCGTCCACATGGAATTTGATATCTGTGCTGTTCATTCATAGATAAACTATTAAAGAGATATTGGCCGGATAGGCTACGGCAGAAGAGCAGCTCTGCCTGTGTTTTACATTTTCTTGGATCTTCTCTTTCTGAATTTACACTGTAAGAAGTGCTTCAATTACCTACGAAATTACCACTAATTGGAAAATCTTTTATGTTTATCAATGACCCACAAGTAATATTCAACACCATCCACATGGCTTCTCTGCAAGCAATATTTGAAGAGATCTCGCCTGGCATGTGTACTGACAGACTTCTTTATTTCCATGTGTACAATATCTAACAATGATATAAAAACCCATAATCACACAATTCAACTGCCAGAAAGCTCTGCATCTTTCTACACTGAAGAGCCAAAGAAACTGGTACACCTGCCTAATATCACGTATGGTCCCCGCGAGCACGCAGAAATGCCGCAACACGACGTGGCATGGACTCAACCAATATCTGAAGTATTGGCACCATGCATCTGTACAAGTATGAGGGGGTGGAGATCTCTTCTGAACGACACGTTGCAAGGCATCCCAGATACGCTCAATAATGTTCATGTCTGGGGAATTTGGTGGCCAGCGGAAGTGTTTAAACTCAGAAGAGTGTTCCTGGAGCCACTCTGTGTGTTGCATTGTCCTGTTAGAATTGCCCAAGTCCATCGGAATGCACAATGGACATGCATGGATGCAGGTGGTCAGCCAGGATGCGTACGTACGTGTCACCTGTCAGAGTCGTATCTAGACGAATCAGGGGTCCCATGTCACTCCAACTGCATACGCTCCACACCATTACAGAGCCTCCACCAGCTTGAACAGTCCCCTGCTGACATGCAGGGTCCATGAATTCATGATGTTGTCTCAATACATGTACATGTCGATCCACTCGATATAATTGGAAACGAGACTCGTCAGACCGGGAAATGTTTCCAATCATCAACAGTCCAATTTCAGTGTTAAAGGACCCAGGCGAGACATAAAGCTTTGTGTCGTGCACTCAGCAAGCGTAAAAAGTGAGCCTTCAGCTCCGAAAGCCCATATTGATGATGTTTCGTTGCATGGTTCGCACAATAACACTTGTTAATGGCCCAGTACTGAAATCCACAGCAATTTGCGGAAGGGTTGCAGTTCTGTCACATTGAACAAGTCTCTTCAGTCGTTGTTAGTCCATTTCTTGCAGGAGCTTTTCCCAGCCGCTGCGATATCGGAAATTTGATGTTTTACCAGATTCCCCATATTCACGGTGCACTATTCAAACGGTCACACGGGAAAATCCCCACCTCATCGCTACCTTGGAGATGCTGTCTCCCATCTCTCAGGCACCGACTATAACACCTTGTTTAAACTCACTTAAACCTTGATAACCTGGCATTGTAGCAGCAGTAACTGATCTAATGCCTGTGCCAGGCACCTGTTGTCTTATATTGGCATTGCCGACCACAGCACTGTACTCTGAGTGTTTACATATCTCTCTGTTTGCATACGTATGCCTATATAAGTTTCTTTGGCTCTTCAGTGTATTTAAAATATTCTGTGCATGAGTACACCATATCATCGATGATGAACCACTGAACCTATTGATACTACAGCTTTCTCGCATTCAAAATACCTACCAGACTTCAGCGCCACATAATGGAATGATTTTGAAAACCTTTTGTGCCATGTCAATACCATTTCATATGAATATTTCCTTAATCGGTCCAGTGGTTTGTCCATGATTATGTGGTTTATGCACCCCTATGATTTTATATATGAAGACATCATCTGCAAACAACCTAAATTCTGACTGTAAACCATCAACACAATCATTCATTAGAACAATGAACAGCAACGGTCTCAATACACTAACCTGTAGTACTCCCATATTTACTTCCTCCTCTTTTGATAATGCATTTCCCACTCTAGCACTTTGCTTTCTGGATTTTAAGACTTCCTCTATACAGCAAGTAACGTTTTCATCCAATTCAATACTTTTCAGTTTATTTAAACCCATTTTATGGCTCACTCTTTCCAATGGCTTAGAAAGATCTAGGGCTATGCTATCAACTTGACCTTCCTTGTACAATTCATCCTAAACTTCTTTCATATAGCCTACCATCTGAGGTTCACATGAATATCCTTGACAAAAGCCATGTTTACAACTTGCAAGCCAGTTTCTTTCCTCACAAATATTTCTGATATCCTTGCATATCAATCTCTCCATCATTTTGCCTATCACAGATGTCAAACCAATTGGCCTGTAATTTTTAACCCTATTTGTAACCCCTCCTTTATGGCACTATTATCGCTCTTTTCCAATCCTCTGGTAAGTAGCAAGACTCCAGACTCGTTTTAAATAAAATTTCAAGGATAGGTACAATATCCTTTCCCACATTCTTTAATAAATCTGTCGTAATATTATATACACCAGCCACTTCACATTTTTTTTAACTTTCCGAGTTCCTTCGTAATTCCTTGAGAATATATTTCAAATTCTGTAGTTTCCTCATTTATACTTACAGGGAGACTCTCCTCAATTTATTCCCTCCCATCACAGAATGATAGTCCCTAGTGGTCTCACTAAACCAGTCACTCAATATCTCTACCATTTTAAAATTCTCAGTGACTTCATCTCCACTCTTATCTACAATTGTCTCAACATCTTCCGTTCCCCTCAGTTGTCTAACATAGCAATAGACATTTCTAGATGCATCAACCAGCGGTCCACCTGCGCCAGTAACATTCTTTATAAACCGATCCTTAGCTTTTCTGTTTGCTGTTATTAATTATTTGTTTAATTGCTTTTAGTATTCCCCACTGCCTTTCCCCTTCTCGGAAGTGTTCCTGTCTCACTAACCTCTTTAACCTTCTCACCTCCCTATTGTAGTATGTAGGTTCCATACTTCTCTTATGTTCTGCTTTGGAATTAACATTTCCTCACCTTTTCTTACTATCTTCTTAAACTCTTTCCACTTTGCCTCCACTGTACTTGTGTAATCCTTCCATTTGCTGAACCTTTCCCTGAAATATCTAATCAATTCTAAAGTCTGTACCTTTTTATAATTATATATACCTATTTCCCCCTTCAATTTGGCCAGTGGTTTACTGAATCCACTAAAATCAATCAGTACTGCATTGTGATCACTTATTCCTTCTATTACTTGACATCCCCCAAGATTTTCAGGAGGCTTTATTACAAAGATTCCCAATATATTCGGTGCCCTCATGTTCTGCTCTACCACTTGTGTAAAACCTCCTTCCCTTACTAAGGTGTTTGCAAATCTCTCTTTCCTTGTGTTATTAATCTCATTTCCTATCCAGTTGACACCTGGTAAATTTATATCCCCCCCAATAATGACCATTCTACGATCACCTCCGAACTGTGACTATGAATTTAGCTTCTCTCCAAGAACCTCATCTCTGATATTCATTCTACCGCTGCAGTAAGCAACCAACGCCCTGATTTTTTTCTTTTTTATCGTCCAAAAAATCTACCCCTAGTAGCTCATGGTCAAGATCTACAAACACTAGAGAACTACAGTAATATTTGCTAATCAATATGAATACCCTTCCACCAATTGCCTCTCTACCACTGCAGTTCACTCTGCAACCATAAGGGAAAACCTCGTTGTCTGGTACTCCTGCTTTTAACAAAGACCCCTATAATTACTTGTGATTCATGTATCACTGTTAAGTTGCAAATTCTATTACTTTGTTCATGATACTTCGACAGTTCACCATTAACACTCTTGTTATTGGCTTTGTAGTATTTTAAGCATTAACATTTTCCTTTCCAGTTGTATCCTCTTTCATTACTATTTCAGATTCATCTATTTCTTTAGCATTTGTATTTTTTTCCACTGTGCATATACAATCAGCATCCTTTTTATCACTTATTTTTATCCCCTCACCAGCAGCCCCTAAAATAAAAAAGCCACAGTCCTGATCCCATCATACCTGGAAGTGGGCTCCCTCACAGCATTAACTAACAATTTAAAGCACTCTCTTCCCTTTCTATTTAGGTGTAGGCTATGCCTAGTGATACCTCACTTACCAATGTTGTTCATAGGCACAACACCATGTCAGGATACAAGGGATATCTATGGCGAAAGCATCACATGATGAGTGGAGGCTGTCGATGGGAGGGTTCGAAGGTAGACGGACATGGTTTTGCCGGGAGGCAAGCGCGTGTATTTTGTGCACAGCCCTGACGAGGGATGCAAAGTATGGTTTTATAACTTTTATTAATTAATTAACTGCTTATAAAACTATAACAGTTATCATTCTTTATATGTTACAACCCATAAGAAAACCGGTGCCTTTACCAAGTAGCAACCCAATTTCCATCTTAAACTACCTCACAGTTTGGTTCAACTGTGGTCAATCATAGCGACCTAGAACCCACATGAGTTCCACCCTGCCTCCTCCATCACCTTCCTCATGTCACTCTCTATACCAGGGGTAGCCAACCGGTCGATCGCGATCGATCCGGTCGATCGCGGCTATTAGTCCAGTCGATCGTGGCAAGGTAGCTCACTTTTGTTTTCAGCGCGCGATGAGCAACAGGCGGGAAGCGTGTGGGACGCTGTCATTCCGTCAGTTGACGACAGGGGCTAGTGGAGTTACGACGTCAACTTAAATGTAAATCACTAATTAGACTCTGCATCGCGCCTTATACGCAATGGATAAGTGGTTGAAGTGAAATGCTGACGGAACATCAAATGAGAAAGAAATGCATCTTTGGTTCATCAAATAAAGTAAGATAATATTTTCCGTATTGCTACAATGGCAAACGAACCCCTCAATAATGTTCACTCGCTATAGCTGTGGCCACACCTATTGCCGGCGCGCCGTTACCAAACCGTGCGCTTAATAGTTGTATTTACCTCTTTACTTGAAGTTTGTACTGTGTTTTAAATAATTTTAATCGCTATTTTGTGATAAAATATTGATGTATGTCATTTCGTTAAGAAAGTTATGTTAGTGCAGATACATTTAAAATAATTGGAGGTTTTGAAAGACCTGTTATTTATTATTATTACCTGCGCAGAAAAAGAAACATAATTGCAAAATTATTTTTTTGAAAAAAAAAATTAAAATATTTTCTCAATAGACTAAGGAAACTAATTGAAATACTTTTATTTTATTTGTGACTAAAAATCCACAAGCAGGTGTTAAATTTTATTTTTAGTTTGTATATTTAGAACTAAAATCAAAATTATATTTTGTTATCCTCTGCACTGAAAAACTTGCATAATTAATGACAAATTTATTTTTGATATATTTTGACTGTAGATTTAAAATTGCCGAAAACCAAAAATTTATATGTAGAAAAAAGGTATGGCCATTGATATTTTAAGTTTATAAAAATCAACCATTATATAAATAATCAAAAATATTATATCTTACTCATGAATATTATTAGAAAGCCAAATATTTTTAAGCAAAATTAATAATATCAGAGTAATACAGTAACTTACTACCAGCAATAAAACAAATTAAATATGAGTTCGGTGTTTTAAATAACATTAACATAACAAATGTTTAGTTTATTAAACTTTTAAGTACAAGGTATTAAAGTTGCACAACAATTGATTATAAGTTTAATGCGTAATATGTTAAATGTTCTTTAATATCTTACTTGTCATCATTCATCTCTATCAATACATTGTTCCTCATCATCTTCCACTTCTTCGCTGCTCTCGTCCTTCTGTCGTTGAATCTTCGTTGAGGTTGATTATGAGAGGCTCCATTACATTGTTTCGGAAACACTTCCTTCTCGAGATCTTCTGTTTGCAGTTTTTTTGGTGTGATAGACACATTTCTGCCACTGTTCGACCGTGACGTTCTCCAAGGCTTTATGCAACACACTTTCGACATCGGTCATTTTAAAAGTGTTGTTTTTCCTCCGCCACTTCTCTCTTGACTTGGGCCAAAATGAACTCTATCGGATTCTACTGGCAATGATAAGGGTGTTAGCGGACTACTTCATGCCCTCTTTCATTTGCAATTAGATCCAACTCATACACCGGTTCTTCTTTATTCATGCGGAACTTCTTTGGCACCTCAGCTCTCGTCTCCGTAGGCGAATAGGAAATTTTCTTTTCTGTTAGCCAAGCAGCTCCATCAGCGTTCGGTGTTTTGATTGTTGGAGCTCGATTTATCACAGCCGATTGATATTTGGCGTTGTCCATGATGAGTATAGAACTTTCCTCCAAAAACATTCTAAAACCTGTTGAGAAACCAATCTTTAAACGTCGTTGTATTCAGTTATAAGTGATAATATTCAGATTTGTTGGTTTTACCAACTTGCTTTACTGGAGAATGCCAGTCTTTGCTGACCCCACATGCAAAACAATCAGCATTGCCCCTTTTCCGACAGGTATCTTTAGGCCCCCTCATTGGCTTGAAATCTGCCAGATATTTTTTAAAGAATGGTTCTGAGTTCTCAAGTTTCATCCAAGTTAAAAATAGGTCGCGTGTCACCTAAGCTACGTATGGAGCTCATTTTCCTCAAATATTGATTCTAGAGGCCACTATGTCGTTTCCCTCAAGCAAAAATCACCTACCATCATTTTGGCGTCTGTATTCAAAACCTATATTGTCCAATATACGTCTTCCAGATCGTGCAGATCCTGTAAAATTTATCCTTTTAATTCTTTCTGACGTAGTGTACTCATCACGGTCATATAATTCGTGTACTGTCCTCCTGACAATATCCCTGTCAAAGTCGCTAAGTTTTGTTAGAGTGCTGTATTGTTTCATATTTTTCTCTGAAGAAACAAAGTAGGTTATTTTCCCTCACGATACACGCGCTGGACAGTTCTCAAACCGACACAACAAGGTGCAGCGCAAATAGTCTGTACATTCCCTATTTTTTTTTTTCGCAATGTGGTCTTTTTTTGCGGTAACTAATCACTACAGTTTTTTATTTCATCACTATCAAGTACGTCCATACTTTTCAAGTCTTTTCTCACCAGCGTACATATAGATGACACAATTTCACCGTCATTGTCAACAAGAAGTTTGAAATACTTATACACATTGTGAATGATAGATTTATTCTGCCGGCGAAACTCTGTCTTCTTCGGCCGCAGTGGTTCTGCTGTCAATGACATGCGTCTTGTTGGAGTTGTTAGTCCCGAAACACCTGGAGTAGGAGAATAAGTATGTTCCCGAGTACCCACTTTTAGTAGCACGATTCTCTTGCTACATTACCCTAATTATAAATTTCTGCACTTTTTGTTCGGTAAAATTATTACACAAATTTACTATAATTAATTAATACCTAAAACTAATTATTTAAATCGCACATCATTAAAAATCAAAACATCCTCTCTCTAGTACGCTCACCCTCACACTGACACACTTTCTAATTCCCATTCACAGGTTAACATATTTTTTGTCTGTTGAAACGGAGGTGGAAGGTTTGGGGGTGGGTTGCGAACCGTTGCCGCTCGTACTAGGCAAGTTTCAAGTGATAGAAAGAGCGCGCATCGCGAGATTGTTCTCAAGTGCGGCAATAGCGCGTTCACACACCCGCCAATTCATTTGGCCACAGCTATAACTTTGTGCCATCTTAACGAAAATATATTTAATTTTCATTTATTGGTAGGATATTTCTACTTTTATTATTATACGCATTATGTTATTAATATTTTAATTTTATTTTTGTAGATCCTTGAAAAATTTACTCCAAAGAAATCAAAAACTTATCACTTTCACCAAGAATGGGAACTGGATTACATCTTTACTATGATGAAAGAAAAATGTGCTGCTTAATATGCAATACATCCGTGGCAATACCGAAAAAGGAAATTTAGTAGCAACATTTAAACACAATGCATAGTAAGTATCAGACTTTCCAACTAACAGCGAAATAACAAGGAGTAAATCGCAAGCACTGAAATCGCCATTAACAGTGCAAGGAAACATGTTTTCTAAGCCTATTGAGCAAAGCAAGGCTGCAACTGAAGCTTCTTTCCAAGTAAGCTACAGACTTGCGCAAAAGTGCAAACCTTTTTCCGGTGAAGAATACATCAAGGAAATTTTCGAAGCAGTGTCAGTTTAAAGAAGCTATTCATGGTTTACAGCTGTCTCGAAATACTGTGATGCGCCGTATAGAAACGATGAGTGAAAACATAAACGAACAACTACAAAGAGATATCGTCCGCTGCGTTGCTTTTTCACTACAACTTGACGAGTTCAACAGATATTACTGATATTGCACAATTAGTTATTTTATCCGGATGGTCTCTGAAGATTTCTCGACGAAAAGAAGAACTGCTAAGTATGATTTCGTTGAAAGGAAGAACTCGAGGCCTTGATATATTAACGGAATTCAAAGCATATATTAGCAAGATTAAGCTGCCTTTGTATAAACTCGTGTCAGTGACAACTGATGGGGCTCCTGCAATGACAGGTATTCATAATGGTTTTTATTGCTCTTTGTCACAAAGATGAAGACTTCCCAGACTTCATTAGTTACCACTGAATAATCCATCAAGTACGGGCTAGTCAGAGACTAAACTCAAAACAAGTAATGTATATTTCTTTCAAGATAGTAAATTCCATAAAAGGAAAATCTCTCCAAAGGCGGTTTTTAAACAGCAATTAGATGAGAAGGAATTAGATTTGGCATTGCACATTGACGTAAGGTGGTTGAGTCGATCTATTGGACGAAATAATAAAATTTCTTGAAGAAAGGGGTGATGATTATCGGCAACTGCTTGATTTAGACTGGCAATGTGACTTAGCATTTTTAGCAGATTTTACTGTAAAACTGAGTACTTTAAATCAGGAATTACAAGGCAAGAATAAAACATTAACAGAAATGATGAGTTCTGTTGCAGCATTCCAAAGTCAAACAGCGTATTTAATAGTTGACATCGAAAATAAACATCAAGGATCATTTGGAAAAACAT
Organism: Vandiemenella viatica; assembly: GCA_031002005.1. NCBI lineage: Eukaryota > Metazoa > Arthropoda > Insecta > Orthoptera > Morabidae > Vandiemenella > Vandiemenella viatica. The sequence continues at coordinate 260,609,285 of JARYHS010013630.1, read as the reverse complement.
CCTACCTACAATTTCATTCCAGACAAGTACATGGCAGAAATTAAGGCAGTGGTATCAGACTTCAAAATTCCCTTTAGTGATTTAAAAAAACTGGGAAGTTGATGGAATTCATCAGTTATCCGTTTAATAATTTTATTTATCACAGTGATATCCATGAAATGGTTAAAAAAATTCCAGATACATTTCAAATGGACCACATGATATTTCAAAACGAAATTATTACTCTGCGCTGCGACATATTTGTAAAAGCAAGGTCATCCTCAGGTCTAGATTTCTGGGCATTGGTTTCCAGAAATGTGTTGAACAATTGCATTCGTGTTTTGGTTCAACATATTTATGTGAATCAGCATTTTCATACTTAAAACAAATAAAAATAAACACCGTTCTCGCTTGACAGACCCTCATACACTGGATTCTTTAGGTTGGCAATTTCCAAATATAAACCTGATTTTGCTAATCTGGCGGAAGATGCTCAGACGCAATGCTCACACTAATATAAGTAAGTAGTTACTATGAATAATTTTAGGTATTAGTTACTCCCATTTAATAAAATAAAAAATACTACATAATTGTGTACTGAACTATACTGTTTCATTTAAGATTTCAAGACGTATGTAATAGGTAGTTCGCTTAGGGTTTCGTCAGTAAACAGTAGATCTTTGGCCTAATCAAGTTGGCCACCCCTGCTCTATACTATAACTTAGGTTCCTATTAATACTATTGCCCACACCTCTCACTATCACTACTCTATCATTCTTAGTGAAATTACTCTATTACCTTTCGTGGGGTGAACACACAAAAAAAGCACAAGAACAGAAAAAACAATGAATATTTCGGGACTTGGCTCTTTGTCAACAAGAGAACAATATGGTGGGAGGGTGGTGTAGGGAATGGTCTCACAGAATTGAGACCGTATCCTACACCACCCTCCTTCCATAATGTTCTCTTGTTGACAAAGAGCAAAGTCCCGAAATATTCATCGTTTTTCCTATTCTTGTTCTTTTTGTGTGTTCATCCCACAAGAGGTAAGTGGTGGTTCATTTCGCTATCCTTTTTCTGTAAATCCATTTGCTACTTAGTGCCTATTAATTCCTGGTTGGTATACACACACACACAAGAATTGCTCGTTTAAAGTTATAAGATTGGCAGGGATAAGGTTTTATAAGTTTCTTAAATATTGTGAATTTGAGGGCAATACTGTGGTGTTGATAGGAGAAGAGTATGATGAGTAGAGTTAGGAAGTATGATTCTGAAACGGCTGATACCCCTGTACCATTTTCTAATTTGTGAAAATGTCCTGAAATTAAACTAACTGACCTGATGTTTAGTTTCATTTGATATAAGAGATAATACTGAAGTTATTACTGAGGAAAAGATGATTATTATGCGTACGAAGTCTGTGAGCTTGACTATAGTGAAAGTTACTATTATTATTCAGACTAGTTGACCTGACAGATGTTGTCCTGCCCAAATTTCAATCAATCTGTTTGTGGTCATTTTGTGAAAAGCAGTTAAAAATGTGTGAACACAATAAAAATAAGAAAAAACATATTTCAGAAAGTGAAACTGAAGTTAATGACATTCTTCATAGTAACATATACATAAGTAATGATGAAAATAAATGTAGTGATATATATAACAATTTAATTAATAGTTTTTAGTAGATTTAGAAACTGATAGTGACAGTAAAAATGTTTCTGAAAGTATGAATAAACCTGCTCAAAGCAACAATAATATTTACACCAATTTGAGTAATGTATTAAGTACTGATCTTCTGAGTTCTCATAAATGTTTTGACAATAATTAGTTTGCTGTGATTAATTTTTTTTTTTTTTTTTTTTTTTTTTTTTTTTTTTTTTTTTTTTTTGAGGGGTTACGCCTCATTGATGGCTAAGGTCATTAGAGGAGGAATGGGACTGTTGACAAGGAACGGGAAGGAATTCGGCCATGGCCTTTCTGAAGGAAGCATCCCGGCATTCACCTGGAGTGATTTGGGAAAACCATGGGGATTAATGACCTCACAGCTTGTCACATTACAGTAGGCTTGCCCCCCTTCAGTAATTAACTTATTTTAATTATTATATTTATTCTATGCCGAGTATCGAATGCTATGTGCATCGGTGATTGGCGAGACTGACAATCGATTAGTAGAGCAGAGAATGTAGAGTCGTGCAGAGAACGCGTGGGTATCGTGCCTCTGGGTTTTGTGAAAGTTATTGAAAGAGTTGTTTTTACACTCTGAAGAACCTGCATCTTCAGATTATTTGTCACTACTAGTAATTTACTTGTGTGTGTGTTTATTACTATTTTTCCATTGGTGGCCGGGTGCATTTGTGCAGCACAAAACTCTGAATAAATCTTTGGCTTGTGGTCTGCATGCTCGAGGTGTTTCTTTGAAGAAACTTTTGGTTATAGTTGTTTCAAAGATTTGTAACCTATCCAGCCAATGGTGGCGGCCGATAATTTAATCAATTAACGAAGTCTGATGGACCTTATCTTAGGTGGTCGAAAATAATCATAAAGGGGACTAATTTGTGAGTCGGAAGGAACTGTTATCAATCACGCACTTTCAATTTGTTTTCCGACAAGCTAGAAACAATAGCTCAAAAGCATTAGGCAACAATAAAGCAAACGCCAAACCTGATATAGTATTTCTGAGTGATGATATAAAAATGGTTTAAGCAATTAGGAAATGACTGAGATGGATTTTTATAGTAAGTTATATAGTAGTCAATCATTTGCAGTTTGTGTGTGCTGTCATATTATCATCCTTCAATAGTCGAAGTACAGATGATGTTTGTTTATAAATGTGAATGTGTTTCAGTGGCTTACGACTTATACGTTCCGAGGTATGGAGGAAATAATTAAATACATTTCTAGACATACAATTAAGAGACACGGATCACACTGTAATTGAGACGTTTACTACTTACACAAATAAACTCCAAAAAAATATCACATTATTTAACTTAGAATTCTGTTTAATATTTTGACTTTGAATATTCCAGTTTTCTTGAATGCAGTAAATAAACAAAATACTTGAATCAGATGTATTAAGCATTACTGATATTTCATTTACTGTAAAAATGATGCATTTAACCAAAGACGAATATACTGATGTCTGGATTTTTTATATTTTGTCTTTGGTTTCATGAATTTTGATAAGTATAATTAAACAGAAATCGTTACTCAAACCACTACATAATATATTAACTCTTCAATAAGAGTAACAGAATTGAAATATTTATGGCAAGTAATTTTTGTGCTTAATATCAATAGTACAGGGTTTTCACTATACCGTCGACAGTGAATATTGATAAACAATTATATCGCATACCGGTAGTTCTCGAGATATCGCAAGTCAAAATCAGTTATATGTACAGTTCCTTGTGCCTTTGGCGATGTTTTTAATCTGCTCCAGGCCGCATTTCAACCTATCCACAAGAATAAACTTTACATTGTGGTACAGCAATGTATTACTGCGCATGTGTTAGTACTCTTGTAGTTCAAACTGAAGTAGTATTATGAAATTGTTATAATTTATGTTACATGTACTTTGAATCCTGAAACAGGCAATGTTGTCATTACCAAAAATGTATTTAGCCATGCATTTAGGTTTATCTGCATCATTTGATTTTAAAGCAGTTATATCAGTTTAGATTGTAGTTAGGTCAAATGCAGTCTGAACCGTAATGTTCTTGGAATCACAAAAGGCATAAGGCATTCAATTATTATTAGTAATTAATAAGCTGTTTTGATGAGTGCCATGTTAGTGATGACGTTCAATACCCAATGTCCAGCCTACATTTCCATGTGGCAGTGGCAACATTTTTTTCTGGTACAGGCCATATTTCTATTTTGAGATACAATGAAGAAAGATGGATCAAAATTCAGGTGGGTTAATAGAAGTTATAGCAAGAAATACATGTTATTACCTACAGCATGAGAATGTACACATACGGTGTTTGAAAACTTGACAGCAATTTTAGACGTATTGTTGTAAATGCTATCGTTGGTGGCAAAGATATTTTTATAAATGGCCATTGAATGTACTGCAAAAACTATTGCAGATGGTAACTTTCGTGTTGCCATATTGTTAAAGTACATTTGTTCTTGCATTAATAGACACTTTCTATCCTCCGGAAAATGTGTCCCAAATTTCTGACCAAGAGGACAACTGATTCTTGGTACGCCCTTAGCAATAATGTTTCGCGTAGCTTTAATTTCTTATTTTTCATATATTATATTGTGTTAAAATATAAGAATAACAAAAAACTTTTGAACTATAGTATGAAAACCTAATCTAACTTAAGTAACTGAAAGAAAGGAAAATCTTTAAATGAAATCTATATTTTTTGCTTCCCCAAGTTAATATTTGATACTGAACTAAAAAAGCTCAGAGTATTTCTATGCATGCCAAGACCCACATGTGCAAAGCAGCAGATTAATGCTAGTACAAAATAAGATGATCAGTTTAGTTGAAATTGCTGGAGAGACTTCAGATATTCTGAGACCTCCTTTGTGTCCAATAAAAACTCATGTCTAGAAAATGAAGTGATTTCCATTTCCACGGACAAAAAACACACACACATTTTGGAGTGCTTTAAAGGAGAGGGACAAATAATGGCCTTTTTTTGTAAAATTTAAGCAACTTTAGAAAGAAAAATAATTGTTCTGGGATGAGTAGCTCACATGATCCATAATTGTGCACATTCTGCACATGATTTAATTCCCCTCGATATTGACAGACTTGCACTGAAGATATTTGATTTCTCTCACAATCAGAGTGACAAGACTAAAGGAATTTTGTGACTTTTTGGACAAGAATACAAAGAGGTAGCAGGTTACTCTTTCATAAAGCAATAAAGCAGGCAGAAGGCAATGATGTTAAAGCAACTGAATCTTCCATGATACTTAGTAATTTAGTGGAGAAGCTTACTTCAAGGAAAGAAGAAAAGTTTATTCCTTCATCAGCGAAAAAGCTCTTATTTTCTCTAGAAGATTGATCATGTTCCCGTCAAGAATTCCTCAAAATGTCATGTGACTTTTATGGCAATGCTATGCAATATTTATAAGCCTGGGGTGTCTATTGTCAAGACTTATCCCACATGAGATGTATGCTGCTCATATCTATTCTGAAAAAAGTTCACTTTGAGGCAACGCCTAATTACTTCTTGACAAATGAGCACAAGCTTTTTGATTAAATTTCCTCACTAAAGAAATTCATGTCAAAAGATTAAGTACATAGGTGGGACGACTCCAGTGTTGTTTGTTCAAAATGGAGTAAGGCTTTTTCACACATTTCTGACAAAATGATCTCCTATGTACAGAGGTGTAAGTTGACAGAAATAGCTTTGTATCTTTCTGGGAGTATCTTTCTGTAGTTTTCTCCTCAATAAAAATGATGTTAACATCATAGAGATCCAGAATGAGTACAGAAACAGTTCAAGCTATGGCAACCATAAAAACAAACTTTCCCATGATGTGCCAAAAAATTTCATACAATCTCAGATCCAGACAAGATCTTCTCAAGAAGGTTGAATTTTAAGAATTTTCCAATTTTTCTTTTCCTAAAAAACTTATTTGGACTAATACAAGCATTTTTTAAAACATTGGTCCATAGAAAAAGCAATTTCAGTTTTTCCGAAATTTTCAGGGCAACTTTTTCAGTTTGTCGTTTTCTAAAAACCTTCTTAGGACTATTATGATCAATTTAAAAGAAATTAGCCATATCAGTCCATACAAAAAAGTATTTTCAGTTTTTTCCCCAATTTTCCAGGCAACTTTCCCAGCTTTTCCATCTCTAAAACCTTATTTGCACTATTATCAACATTTTTTAAAAAATAACAAAATCGGGGTTCCTTTTTTTTAATTTTTTCTCTCTAAACACCTTATTCATACTATTAAGGATAATTTAAAAAGAAAAGGGAAAAAAAAAAACCTTACACGGACTATTACAAACAGCTTTTTTAATTGGTTCATAGAAAAAAAGCATTTTCAATTTTTCAGAATTTTTCGAGAACTTTTTCCAATTTTTCTTATTCAGACTACAAACATTTTAAAAAAAAAAAAAAAAAAAAATTAGCCAAATTTGACCACAGAAAAAAGGTACTTTCAGTTATTCACGAATTTTCCGAATTTCAGGGTAACTTTTCCAATTTTTCTTTCTGTATGAACTTCATTCAGATTATTATGAACTTTTTTTTAAAAAAATACAAAAAAGCACTTTCAGTTTTTCAAAATTTTTCGGGCACCTTTTCAGATTTTTCCATATTCAAAAACATTATTCGGACCATTACAGAGTGTACTACATAGATAGTGGAGCAATTGGTGAAGGGGTTTTCATACTGGTTAGCAAAAACTATTACGGTTCACTGGTGTTCATATATCAGGTGTTCATATATCATGACCACGAGTTACTTGGGGTAGATTTCTGGGTTAATAATAATAATAATAATAAAATAATTGTTTAAAAAAACATAAAAACCGCCTTCAAAAAAAGCACTAAAAATTTTAAAATAACTTTATACCTTGCTTAGGAAAAAGTAAATCTAAATAGACAACATTTTACATTACTTTCATTGAAATTTTGACAACCTGCAAGTAGTGTCTCACCATGAGGAGTTGCCGGCGGATGGTAAGCAGCGGCTCGCCGGAGTCAGCACAAATGCTGACAATAGGGCTGGTACGATATACACCCGTCGCGAGCCGAATTCCAGCATGGTGGACACTATCCAATATACGCAGGTAACTGTCCCGTGCCGAACCATACACGATACAACCGTATTTGGAGGAAGGAAGGGGGGGTTGAACTTTGGAAGACTAAATATTGACAGGATTTTTCTCTTTGTTTTAAAGTATACATGGGCAAAGTTCATTAAAAATCAGATAAGAAATGTAGGTTTCTATAAAAATTAAGGGGTGTAAACGGGAGAGGGTGGTTTTTTATTTTGATTTTTTTTGTCAGAATCCTTCTCCATGAAAAACTACATGTAATTGCCAACTTTAATGGAGATCAGTTAAATGGTGTCGACTGTAGCTTTGAATAAAGAAAATTGGCAAAAATTAAGGGGGTGGATAGGGGGAGAGGGGTTCAATTTTTTTTAAAACAAAAGTTGACAGAATTTTTCTCTTTATTTTTGGCTATATATGTCCAAAGTTTCATCGAGATCGAATAAAAAATGTGGAGTTGTATAAAAATTAGGGGGCGGAGGGGGGCAGAAGGGGTGGTTTCTGAAATAAATTCATATGGGACCACTTTGGAGTATACCCTACATGTAACTGCAAACTTTAATGGAGATCAGTTAAATGGTGTCGACTGTAGCTTTGAATAAAGAAAATTGGCAAAAATTAAGGGGGTGGATAAAGGGGAGAGGGGTTCAGTTTTTTTAAACCAAAAGTTGACAGAATTTTTCTCTTTATTTTTGGCTATATATGTCCAAAGTTTCATCGAGATCGAATAAAAAATGTGGATTTGTATAAAAATTAGGGGGCGGAGGGGGGTAGAAGGGGTGGTTTCTCAATGAAATTCATATAAGACCACTTTGGAGAATACCCTACATTTAATTGCCAATTTTAATGGAGATCAGTTAAATGGTGTCAACTGTAGCTTTGAATAAAGAAAATTGGCAAAAATTAAGGGGGTGGATAGGGGGAGAAGGGTTCAATTTTTTAAAAAACAAAAATTGACAGTATTTTTCTCTTTATTTTTGGCTATATATGTCCAAAGTTTCATCAAGATCGAATAAAAAATGTGGATTTGTATAAAAATTAGGGGACGGAGGGGGGTAGAAGGGGTGATTTGTCAATGAAATTTATGTGGGACCACTTTGGAGGTATACCCTATCCACTAAAAAAATTTCATTTAAATCGGTTCAAAATTGGCGAAGATATCGCTGAACATACATACAAATAAAGAAAAATGGCAAAAATCAAGGGGGTGGATAGGGGTTCAGTTTTTTTAAACCAAAAGTTGACAGTATTTTTCTGTTTATTTTGGCTATATATGTCCAAAGTTTCAACGAGATCAAATAAAAAATACGGATTTGTATAAAAATTATGGGGTTGAAGGGGGTTGATGGGGTGGTTTCTCAATGAAATTCATATGGGACCACTTTGGAGGTATACCCTATCCACTAAAAAAATTTCATTTAAATCGGTTCAAAATTGTCGAAGATATGGCTGAACATACATACAAAAAAAAAATACAGACGAATTGAGAACCTCCTCCTTTTTTTGAAGTCGGTTAAAAAAACCATGGTGTCGATTGCTTAATACAGTGGAAGAATGACTGATGAATATGAGGCTCTTGGGGAGAAATTAAATTCATATTCAGATTTCAGAGGAGAGAATAGAATGGTCATTATTGGTGGGTATTTAAATTTACCAGGTGTAAACTGGCAAAGAAATAAGATTAACAATACAAGAGAACAGAGATTTGCAAATTTCTTAATAATGGAAGGAGGATTTACACAAGTCGTAGAACAGAATATAGGACAAAACATGTTGGATATTTTTGTAACAAAGCCAGATGATAGCCTTGTGAGGCATCAAGTAACTGAAGGGATAAGTGATCATGGAGCACTTCTGATGATATTAGAGGATTCCATAAACCAGTAGACAAAACTGAAGGGGGAAATAGGTACAATTATAAAAAGGCACAGATTTCGAACTTGAAGAAAGATTTCAGGGAAAGCTTCAGCAAATGGAAGGAGGGCACAAGTACAGTAGAGTCAAGGTAGACAGAGTTCAAGGAGATACTAAGAAAGGGGTAAGAACTATTCCAAAAAAGAAAATAAAGAGAAGGTGAGGAGGTTAAAGAGGTTGGTAAGAAGGGAACATAATATAGTTACGAAACAGCAGGGTAATAGGTAATACTTGTAACAACTGAACAAGGAATTAATAATAGAAAAGAAGGTGGCTAGAGATGGGTTTATGATTAGTATTGTCAGTGAAGGGGGATCATTGATTAACACATCTAGAAATTTCTATGGCTATATTAGAAAACTGAGGGGAAGGGAGGGTGCTGAGACAATTATAGATAATAATGGAGAAAAAGTTACCGAGTATTTGAAAAAGGCAGGAATATTAAATAACTGGTATAGTGAGACCATTCGGGACAATGAATCAGAAACTGGAGGGTCTAAATTGGAGAATGAGCTTAACAGCCCAATTAGAAATGAGCAGACCAAACAATTTGAAGTTCATCGTGAAGATATGAAGGAACTAAGAAAGCTGAAACACCATTAAGGGACTGGTGTAGATAATATTACTACAGATATCTCAAAGATAGCAGGATGTGACTTTGTACCTTATCTTGAAATATTATTTAAATTGAGTCTGGACACTTGCTGCTTACCAGAGGACCGGAAAAGTGCGATAGTAGTGACAGTACATAAAGGAGGGGTGAGAAATAGAGTCGAAAATTATAGGCCAATCAGTTTGACATCAGTGGTAGGTAAATTAATGGAAAGATTGATATGTAAACTCGTCAGAAATAAATGTGAGGAGCATAAGTGGTTTTCAAGTTGGCAATATGGCTTCATGTGAATCTCAGCTGGTGAAATATATGCAAGATATTTTGGATGAAATGAACAAATAATATATTTATTTTATAATGGCCAAAGTAGTGAAAACCAATTTATTAAAAATTACATTATTTGTGCATCCATATTTTCAAAATTTATTTCATTTATATGTTTTATATATCATTTTTAGTGTTATATATTTCTTTAAAATACGCATTTCGTATAATTATTATTTTATTATCTATGTTTACATGTAAGAATAATAGTAAACACAATAATAACAACTCATTTTTTTTCAACTTTTCACTCCTTTTTGAAAGGTTATACACGTCTTTAGTGGGTCTAAATCTAATATAGAGATATATAATTTTACTAGACGACCCATGCGAAAATTTCGCGAATAAAATACGATGAATAGTGAGGTTGAATGCTTGTGATATAATAAAAAGTGGAACCGCACTTTTGTAGAATTTTTTTTTTTTTTCCTTCAGTGTAATCAAAATACTCACAACATATTACGAAACGGTTAGAAAAACTTAAAACACACTGTATTTATGACAAACTGTCACTGACCTTAACAGAATAATACCAACCTGAACAAAACGCACACAACATATCAACATCTCTGAAATATTTGTTGCTGTGCGAATAAAATGTTTACATTGGAATTGTATAGCAAATAGACAGTGTTTCCATAACAGGAAAGAAAAAAAAAAAAAATCCGAAAAGCTACGTATTGAATAAAAAAAAAGTTTATTGACATCTCCGTGATATCCGCTGCTGCTATCTAGGGACTTGGCTCTGAACAGTCTCATACGCGCTACCACTTTTAAGCACCAAATTCCGAAAAATTCTTTCCTAATTTATGATTTTACCTAGCTGGAGACCTTAATTTTTAAAACAATATGTCATTTATCGATTTTGGCTACGTAACGAAGAAGATAAGTGGCCTGTAATAAAAAAAATAATAGTAGTAATAATGTAACCATAGCGGATAATTTAATATTTAAATGGATACCTCATTTATTGATTTCAGTTAGGTATCAAGGGAAACATATAGCTCGTGACAGAAAAATGCGTTGTAAAAATATTAATACTTTTGCCCTCTAAAGTTAGAATTTTGTTAAATTGCTTTCTTAAAATGTGGTAACGGAACCGAAGACATTACGAAGACCTCAATCTTTTAAATGATACCTCGTTTATCAATTTTTTGTAATTGTCAAGGGAGATAAATGACTCGAGACACAAAACCACATTTTAGAAATACTGAGATTTATGCCCTTTAAGAGTTCAATTCAGAAAAATTCATTTCTTAAAATGTGATGTAAACACAGCTGAAACCTTAATTTTTAGAATGATACCACATTTATCTATTTCGGTTAAATATTAATGAAGATAAATGGCACGTGACACAAAAAAGCGTTGTAGAACCATTTATACTTTTTCCCATTAAGGGTTAAATTCCAAAAACTTATACCCTAAAATGTGATGTCACCAAAGCTGAGACATTATTCCTCACAATCTTACTTGATTTATCGATTTTTGATAGATATCCAGGGAGATAAGTGGCTCGAGACACAAAAAACGCATGTCAGTAAACTTGTTTTTTTCCCTTTAATGGTCGAATTACGAAAAATTACTTTCTTAAAATTTAATGTTACCATGGCAGATACCTTAGTCCTTAATATGATATCTCATTTATCTATATCGGTTAGATATCAACGGAGATACATAGCTCGTGGCACAAAAATGCGTTTTAGAACCATTTATACTTTTTCCCTTTAAGGGTTGAATTCCAAAACCTTATTTCCTAAAATTTGATTCCACCAAAATTCTACTTGATTTATCGATTTTGGATGATATCCAGGGAAATAAGTTGCTTGAGACACAAGAAACGCATTTTAGAAAAATTGACATTTTTGCCCTTTAAGGGTCGAATTACGAAAAATTCTTTCTTAAAATATAATGTTACCATGGCTGAGACCTTATTCTTTAATGTGATACCTCAGTTATCTATACCGGTTAGGGATATTAAGGCAGATAAATCACTCGGGACACAAAAATGTGTTATAGAAAAATTTATACTTTTCCCCCTTAAGCGTTGAATTCCATAAACATTCTTTCTTAAAATATGATGTCACCAAAGCTGAGACATTATTCCTCATAATCTTACTTGATTTGCTGATTTTCGATAGATATCCAGGGAGATAAGTTGCTCGAGACACAAAAAACGCATTTTAGAAAAATTGACATTTATGCTCTTTAAGGATCGAATTACGAAAAATTACTTTCTTAAAATTTAATGTTACCACGGCGGATACCTTATTCTTTAATATGACATCTCATTTATCTATATCGGTTAGATAAATCGCTCGTGACACAAAAACGCATTGCACAAATATTGATACTTTTGCCCTTTTAGGGTCGAGTTCCGATAAATTTCTGTCTTAATATAGGACGTCATGTAAGACCCAAGGCCGATACTGGGGCTGTAGTATAGCCTTAGTGCAGTGATGGGCAAACTTTTTAAGGGGAGGTCCACATAAAATAAAATAAAAAATTATCTAGGCGGGCCGAAATTTTTGTTTTGTTTTTGTAAATGATAAACTTTATTTTTGATATTTATATCACACACAACTTATATTATTTGCTACAATGGTAAAATAAAACTTAGAAAAAAGAAACAAAAATTGAGAGTAGGAAGGTGCATGTGACAGATGAAACTGTGACTGAGCTTCTAAAAGTTGTTGATAATCTGGTAGAAACTGGGATGAGCTGATTCGCAGTAGTGAAGCTAAATGGTGATCAGTCAATCGGTTTCTAACGCTGTTTCTGCGAAACTTCAAAGTAGAAAACACCTGTTCACAGATGTAGGAAGATGTAAACATCGCAATTATCTTCCGAGCGTGAGATTTTAGGTTTGGGAAACTCGATTTTGACAGAGCCTTGTAGAACTCAATTTTAGAAACGTTGAGAAATAGTTGCTTCAATTCAGTATTACATTGTAACTCAATCAGTTCGAGCTACAATTCTGGTTTGACTGATTCACAATCCAGATTAAATGGCATGCTAAAAATGTCCAGGTAATGTTCGATAACTTTGAAGTCTTGGAATCTTCGTTCAAATTCTTCATGAAGACATTTCAAGCTTTTCTCATAGCTCCTAAGTTTGTCTTCCCTAACTGCAATAGTTTTTAGTTTTGGGAAATGAGTAAAGTCTTTCTTGACTAGTTGTTTGGAGAATAGATTCAATTGCATTTTGAAACCCTTGATATGACTCCAACTATCATGGACTAATTGATTTCTTCCCTGGAGTTTAAGGTTCAATTTATTGATGTGACTGAGAAGATCTGTAAAAAATGCAAAGTCCGAAAGCCATAAAATATCTTTCAAATGTTCACATCGTCCATTGCTTTTTCTTCCATGAAAGAGATTATTTCGTCTTTTATAGCCCAAACTCGTTCGAAAACCCGTCCTGCACTTTAGTATAGTAAAGTATATCAGAATATTCAGATTGCAATGAGTCAAGAAACTCTCGAAATTGTCTATAATTGAGTGCTCGAGAACGAATGCTATTAACAAGCTTAGCAACAGCATCAAGCACATGTTTCATGTCTAGAGCAGATTTACACAGAGCTTCTTGATGTATGACACAATGAAAAAACACAACTTCGTTCACAGGAAATGATTCATTAAATATGCCTACAAAACCAGATTCCGTCCCTATCATATTCGGTGATCCATCAGTAGTAATGTTACAAATATTGATCAAAGGTACTTTCAAAGACGTGATAGTTTCTTGAAATTCTTGAAAAATGTCTGATCCTTTTGTCGTTCCCTTAAATGAACGCATGCAAGCTAATTCTTCAGTAACACAAAAGTTGTCATCAATACCTCTTATAAATATCAGTAACTGAGCTGTGTCAGTTATGTCCGTAATTTCATCAAACGCAAAAGAACAGAATTTAAACTCCCTTATCTTTGACTCTAGTTGTGAGACAAACTGATTATCAATTACTTCAATTCTAGAAGAAATTGTTGTTCCAGACAAACTTACTGTCTCAAAATCCTTTGTTTTGTCAGGACACAAGCTGTCACATACTTGGAGCATACAAGTTTTAACAAATTCGCCGTCAGACAATGCTTTGTTACTTTTTGCAGTATTGCATGCTACAACGTAACTAGCAGGTGTAGCTAGCTTTTGAGAACAGCTTTGTTTCTTAAAAATATTTTGCTGACCTGACAGTTTTTTACGTATAGCTCCTGCTTTTTGCTTCCGATCTTCTTCGGTCATAGTTTCATAAGTGGTGTTGTTATGTTTTGTCATAAAGTGTCGTGAGAGGTTGAATTCTTTGAATACGGCTATAGCTTCATTGCAAATGAGGCACACAGGTTTATCCTTAATAGGCGTGAAAAAGTATTTCAAGTCCACTCAGCATTAAAAACACGACATTCTGAATCAACTTTACGCTTTTTATTTGCCATTGTAACGATAAAATTTGTCAAAAAACACTACCAACAAAGAAAAACTATAGAAACACAAGCCAGACACACGGTGTGTCCGCAGCGGTGACTTGACACTGACTACAGGACTGTCGGAACTGCACTGGCCTTGAGAATAGACGAAACGACAATGGTAGCACCCGAGTCATTCCGAACTTGGCCGAGCAACACGCTCATTGTACTCCATATCGCCATGCTACCGATCTACAGACATATACTACGTCACTACGCAAACTCAGTTAATATTAGATGCGATAATACCGTACTGAAAACGCAATAAGAAGGAAACATTCTATTCTAGCCATGCAGAAAATACATTTTGTCCTATGTGTAATTGTAGGGGTTATTCGAAACCATGTTGCGGGCCGGATTGACTAGCCCGAAGGGCCGGACTTGGCCCGCAGGCAGTACTTTCCCCATCACTGCCTTAGTGCCTCAACTAACTCTTGATGTTGGCTCAAAGTTCTGTAGAAAATTTATGAAATGATTTTGACTTGACCATGTAGCCGGATAACTCAACCTAAATGCTTGAGGTCGCCACAATATTTGTTAAACCACAAATGGAGAAAAGGTTTCAAGATAACTATGAAATAATAAAAGTTCACTTTCCGAAAATTCCAAGTTTTATTTTAAAGTCACAAAATTTCAAAAATGCATTTAACAGTTGAGTTGGCAAATCGAACACACTTTACCAAAAGTTTGCAAGTTGTGGAGAGATATTTAAACCGACCGAACCCCTGATGAAAATTTAAAAGTTCATGTTACAAGTTAACCTCGCGAGCCATACTCCAAAGTCCCAAGATGGCCGACTCGGTAGCTTCACTTCAACCGACTTTCTCCTGCCCGACACGACACTTGCGCAGACTATATGCACATACTGCTCAGCTTGCAAAAGAAATAAAGATGGAGTAACATGCCAGCACCAGATTTTATAGGGTCTATGACGTCACAGCCGAAACGCAACTTTCTGCTGCTGCCTAGCCAAAATATGACCTGGCTATCTCGGTAACCAAACAGATATAAAGTAATTAAAGGCTAACAGTGTTTAGACTTTTTTAATAGAGGATCAGTGTATGAGGTGTGTTCAGAAAATAACGGGAATTTTCGTTTTTTGAAAAAAATATTTATTTATTTGTCTACATTAATGTTGTCGCCTTCAAAATAGTCCCCATTAGATATTATGCACTTCTGCCAGCGCTTCTTCCAATCATCGAAACACTTCTCAAACTCGATTTTTGGGATAGCCTTTAGCTTTTTCAGCGATGCGCTTTTAATGTCATCTATGCTTGTAAAACGACGGCCTTTAAGGTTCTCTTTATTTTTGGAAATAGGAAACAGTCACACGGAGCCATGTCTGGCGAATATGGAGGCTGGGGCATTGTTACAGTATTGTTTTTGGCCAAGAATTCACGAACAAGCAACGAAGTGTGAGCTGGTGCATTATCGTGGTGCAAAAGCCATGAATTGTTTTTCCACAAATCCGGACTTTTTTTCGGATTGCTTCACGCAAACGGCGTTGAACGTGCAGGCAGTACTCCTTATTTACTGTTTGACCTTGTGGCAAGAATTCCCTATGCACTATGCCATTAAAATCGAAGAACACCGTAAGCATAACCTTCACGTTCGACCGCACTTGTCGAGTCTTTTTCGGTCTTGGCGAGCCAGGATGCTTCCACTGAGACGATTGAGCCTTAGTTTCGACGTCATATCTGTAAACCCATGTTTCGTCACCTGTTATAACACGTTTCAGTAATTCTGTATAGTTGTTGACTTCATTTAGCGACTCCTGAGCAACTTCCATTCACCGCTGTTTTTGTTCAAAATTCAACAATTTTGGAACAAATTTTGCTGCCACGCGTTTCATACCCAAAACATTTGAAAAAATTTCATGGCATGAGCCAATCGATATGCCAACATCATCAGCAACTTCTCTGATTGTGATTCGGCGATCATTCATAACCATTGCTTTCACTTTTTCCACGTTTTCATCGGTTGTTGATGTGCTGGGGCGTCCGGGGCGTTCGTCATCTTCAACGTCTTCACGGCCATCTGGAAACGCTTATACCACTCGTAAACTCTTGTTTTACTCATAACAGACTCACCATAGGCCTTTGTTAACATTTCACACACTTTGTTACACTTTATTTCATTTTTTACGCAAAATTTGATACAAATTCTTTGATCAATTTCTTTTAACAAACGAAAATCGCCGAGCTCATAAAAACACATCTAACCTTAGCGGCTGCCACAGACAAAGTAAGCAATGAATACAGCTGAAAATTTTATCATATTTCCAGGGCATGTATACCAACATAACAAAAATTTTTTTTGACAATTGGACTCTCCAAACCCGCGAAATTTAAAAATTCCCGTTATTTTCTGAACACACCTCGTATATGCAGTGAGTAATTTTAAGTGTTTGGTTTTAAATGTCTATTTTAACCTTCGCGTAGTGACACGACCTATTTCTGGCTTGGGGAAATACCAGTTCGTTTAAACTTTTGCAATTTCGTCATTTCTGCTGAATAGCAATTTATTTAAATAGAATTTATGTCAACGTGTTCTCCAAAAACTCCTGAGTTTAATGGTGTAAGTTTTATCGAGATTGATTACCGGATAGTGAAGTTACAGCTTTGACAAGATTTACCAAAATGATATATGTGTTTTAATTTAATAACTTTATTTCTATTGCTTTTATCAAAAATGTAAAATTACCAGAATATTCTCTGAATTAAATTACGTATTTTGAAAGTTGTTTTATCTCTGTATCTAACTTCGATTGGCTATAATAAATTCCTAAACTTGGCACATGGTTTCATGATGAAATAATTTCTAAAATCTTTATAAAATCGGTTCTACTGCATGGAACGGCCTGAAATTAATATATGTGATACTAGATTTTTGGTTCTTTCAAGAAATCTACTTTTTATTCTGAAAGCTTACTAGGATTCAGTGATAAAAAATATTAAAAGTGAAGTGCATCTAACGAAGTGTTTAAAAATTGATTCAAGTTATTTACACGTCCAGAAACTACGGAATTTTAGTGAATTTATCTTTTTATTAACTTATTATTCCTTTAAAATTACTTTATTTCATTTGAAAGTGTGCAGAAATAGTGAAATATCGAATATCAAGAATCTATTGTTTGTTTAGCTGAATTATTATGGATTATCTCATTTCAGGTTAGTATGAGGTCTTTATATCATTATAGAAAGTTAGTTTAGTTGTTTTATTAAATGTTGAGCAACTTTATTGCTCTCAAATTGGTTTAAAAATGACGAAATGCTCATATAGCAGAAATTCATTGTTTCAAAATTGAATTATTATTAATTATTTTATTTTCGGTTGACATAAAGTTTATTTATGGTTATACAAAGTTTATTTAGGACTTTTAATAAATAATGACAGTCTTTACTGTGTTTAAATTGGTTTCGAAATAGTGAAATTGACCCATGACAGAGTTTATTGTTTGAAAATTGAATTACTGTGAATTAACCTATTTCCTACCAAAATAGTGTTTTCTTATTATCATGGAAAGTTTACTTAGGTCTTTTATTAACTTTTAAATACCTTTACTGCTTCTAAAAGGGTTTATTTAGTCAGATTGGTCATGGTATCTGCATGCTATATAAAGTGTCACTCTCCTAACCTATATAAGTAACGAAATTATCTGTTCCTAGAGAGTTAGTTTCCTCCCACATACCTAAAAGTGAGGAGCTAGAATTTGACAAAATTCTAAGATGCTTACAGTCACTAAAGCGGATATCTTAATCTTTAAAATGATACTTCAGTAAACGATTTCAGATAGGTATCCAGGGAGATAAAATGACTTGTAACACAGAAAACAGCATTTTAGAAATATTTAAGTTTTTGCCCTTTAAGGGTCGAATTCCGAAAACTTCATTTCTTAAAATATGATGTGACAAAAGTGGAGACCATAAGCTTTAAAATGACACCTCATTCATTGATTTCGGTTAAGTACGAAGGAAGATACAGGCTTGTGATGAAAAAATACCTTATGGAAATAATATATATTATATGCAGCCCGCGGAGTTATGGTGCATTTCCAAAGTGGCCCACAAGATCATTTGGGTTGGCCATCCCTGCTCTAAACCTTTCTAAGGCCTTTGATATAGTGAGCCATAAAGTGGTGGTAAATATGGTACAAACTATTGTAGTGTATGAGAAAGTAATTTTGCTGGGTGGAAGAATGTTTAAAAGGTAGAAAGCAAAAAGTTAGGGTAGGAAATATGGTATCAAAAGAAGGGAAAGTAAAAATGTGAGTGCCACAGGGTACCATATTATGACCACTGCTATTCATTATTCTAATGAATGATTGTGCTGATGGATTACTATCAGAAATTAGATTGTTTGCAGAAGAAATAATGTTATATAAAGGGATAAAAACTATAAAAGACTTTGAACAAATGCAGTGTGATTTGGGCAAGATATCTAGCTGGTTTGGTAATCATGGGATGAAGATAAGTGCAAACAAGGGTCAGCTTATGAGATACACAGATAAAAAACTAAAGGCAATTATAAGTTGGAGAAAGAATTTCTTGTTGATGACTTGAAAAGTAAATATCCAGGCACATTTGATAACAAGCTAAACTGGGCAGTACATATTGGACATGTGGTAGGAAAAGGTTTCAAAATTCTGCACTTGTTGGTGAGAGTGATGAGGGAATATATGAGTGAAGTAAAGGAATTGGGTTACAAAACTTTGATCAGACTATTGGTAAAATATGGTTGTGTGGTATGGGACCCATATTTTGGGTATCAAATACAGGATCTGGAGGTGTGCAAAGAAGGGCTGATAGGTTTGTCTCTGGAAATTACTGCAGAACACAATCAGTAACTGAAATGATAAAATTGCTGGAATGAGATTCAATGGAAGACAGGAGGCGGGTGAAGAGAGTCATGGGGTTTTACAAGGCGTATATTGGTGGAGAGGCGTGGAAAGATATTGGTATAAGAATTAAATGTAATGCATGGAAGAGAAGATATGACCATGACGACAAGTTGGCACTCGATTTCAGGGAAAAGGATGTGGGAAGATTTTCTTTCATAGGCAAGGGGGTCAGGGATTGGAATAAGTTACCAAGAGAATTGATGAATAATTTACCACAAACGGTGAAACAATTTAAAGTTGCAATTTGTAGAGGGCAAAATTATATGGGTACAGGAAAGGAGGGGAAAATGGGTGGGTAGGGATACTGTCACAGGAGCTTGTGCTCCATTGCAAGCGAAAGAGAGAGAGAGAAAAAAAAAAGTCAAATTTGTCCATAGTAGAAAGCACTTTCATTTTTCAGAATTTTCTAGGCAACTTTTTCAATTTTTATTTCTCTGAATACTTTCTTCGTAATATTATGGATATTAAAAAAAAAAAAAAAAGTAGCCAAATTGGTCCATAGAAAAAAGTACTTTGTTTTTCTTCAATTTTCTGGGTAACTTTTCAAGTTTTTCTTTCCCTAAAACTCTTAATCAGATCATTATGACCATTAAAAAAAGCAAAATCGGTCCAGTTATTCTCAAGTGATGCGATTACCAACAAACAGCATTTCATTTTAGTTTATATAGATATGTAAATCCTGCTGTACATAATTTTTAGTTTTTGAACTAATACAATGAGCTTTATCAGAAGTTAATTTTAATGCCTTTATCCAGTTTGGTACGTCACTAAGCACCTCATTTGCATTAATTTCTAGATTACTATTTAGCATTTCCTCCTCCCCCTCAGTAAGGTTAGTGTCATCTGCAAATAAAACTCTCTCAGCCTTGTTGGATAAATTTCTATTAAGATAATTAATTAATGTATAATAAAAGCAGAAGAGGTCCTAGAACAGAACCTTGTGGAATGCTAAGTTGTATTAGTATTGTAATTCCATAAATACCATAGTATCCCCCCTTTTTTTTTCAAAATTAATTCATGATTAATCCCGTCAAACGCTTTCGAAGTTCACAAAAAATTCCTATCAAGACTCAGCTTATTAGGTACAAAGGTAAAAAAACTAAAAGTTGTTTATGACTATAGGGTGGGGTCAAAAGTGCTTAGTGAAGACAAAAGAGTAAATATCTTGGCATACCATTTGACAATAAACTTAACTGGGCAGAGCACATTGGGCAGGTGGTAGGAAAAATTCACAAACCCTTAATTTATTTAAGAGGTTGATGAGAGGAATGTGCCAGAGAAATTAGGCAAAGGATTACAAAACTTTGGTCAGACTATTGGTTGTATATGGCGCAGAAGTCTGAGGTCCAGATTTTAGGTATCAAATACAGGATTAGGAGGTGTGCAAAGAGAAGATAGATTTGTTTGTGCATTGCAGGACCCAGCCAGTAACTGATATAATAAAGGAATTGGATTACAAGCCATTGGAAGACAGGAGGAGTGAAGAGAGTGCTGGGTGTGTACAAGATTTATGTTGGTGAAGGGGCTTGGAAGGATGTTAGTGCAAGAATTAGGAATAGTGCTTGGAAGGAAAAAGATGACCATGACAAGCTGGCACTCTATTTCATGCATAAGGGAGTGGGGAAATTTTCTATTATGGATAAGGGTGTCAGAGTCTGGAGCAAATTACCACATGAAGTGATGAATAATTTACCAGAACCGATGAAGGAATTAAAATTAAAATTTGTGAACCGGAAAAGTATATGGGTAATTTAAAATTCAAAGTATATAAGATGATTAAAAATACAAAAAAATGACGTAATTAGATGACTAAGTTAATTGCCACTGGAGATTGTGCTCTATCACGCTTAGAAATATATATATTATAGTGTATAACATGTTTTATTACTCTGTGATACATTACTTCTTCAAAAATCTTTGAGAATCCTGGAAGTAAAGAAATGGGATGGTAGTTACCTATACTAGTTATTTCTCCTTTTTTAAAAATAATGGTTTTACAACTGCATAATTGATTTGTTTTGAAATACACAAATACACCTTGCATTGAAGATTCATTACGAATGTGGGCAAGAAGGTAACTGATAAAATCTGAATATCTTTTCAATAATTCAGTTGAAGTGTTGTGATATCATAAGAAATTTAAAGTTTTAATTGCTTCTTGAGTTTATTTATTTGTGGGACCATTACTGGTGGCAACTGAATCCCCACTTATCTATTTGGGGAAGCAGTCTGAAGAAGCCTTAGGGCACTATCTGTGGATTCTTTTTATATGCCTCACTTCTCTACAACAGAAGCAAAATATTTGTTAAATATTACATTTCTTGATGTTTCATAATAAAGGTTATAGTGACGTATCAGTGTATAGTTATCTGATTATCTTCCTTTTATGTAAAGGTCATTTATCCTTTTACAAGATTAATATCCTTTTAATAATGATAGGAAAGATCATCACCATAATAAAAATATCAAAACTATCTTTGTATAGACCACAAATCATCAGTTGTAAAAAAAAGTAAGATATCGAGCAACTTGGTTTTATCTTAACTTGTGGTAAAAATTAAAACAATTAAAAAAACAATAGCCATAACTCAATAACTAATAAACTATATTACCTGCGAAAATGGTACTGTAGGGATCTTCACCAATATTTTGGAGGCCATTTTGTACTTTACTAAGAACACAAGCATATAACTCCACTGATTCAGGAATAAACAAAAAAAAACCAATATTTCATCCGCATTCACTCGCACACAATTCTATGATAAACAAGCCAGTTAATTCTTGCACTTATGTTAAGACATTTCAGCTTTTACTCTGTCTATACTTCCAACTGCAATTAATGAAACATTTATAGTAAAAAAAAAAAAGAAGAAACAAACAACAAAATAATATTTAGTTTAGAAGCAGATGCAAAGAATGCCTGCCATAATGGCTCCCATCTACACTGTACAGCCCAAGTGAGACTCATATTGATTTTCTGAGGGTAACCAGAGAGCTTTCCCCTCTTTCATTCCCCCTCCTTCCTTCTCTCTCTCTCTCTCTCTCTCTCTCTCACACACACACACACACACACACACACACACACACAGTATGAGCAAAACTATTATGTAAGGACTGGAGTAAAAAAGAAAATGAAGTCAAATATGATAGTTGTTGAAATCGAATGCCAATATATGCCTAGTTTCACTAGATCTCTTTTCAATTATCTAAAACAGTGTTCCTCAACCTGTGGTCCATGGAGTTGGGTCAGCTAGTCCACAGGCAGAATTTTAAACATTTGCTTCAAACTCAATTAAAGGTATCAAAACAAAGCAAAAGAAAACAAATTAGAAAAAAAATTGTTCACAGAAAATTGATATAGTACTCATCATGTATAAGGTTAGTAGCAAGTATAAGTTATAAGACAAACATTCTGAAAACCAAGAATGTTTCAACGACCACCAAAACAGGTATTTCAAGGATATTAGCACATTGTTACTATAACAGTCTATTCACTAAATAAGTTTCCAGTCAGCATCATATGAGCGGCGTTGTTTTGAGGATTAAGTTAATGACTGTTTTATGAGTGCCTTTTTGTAGGTATTAATAGCCTGCAATATATGCCATAACAGTGGGTAGGTTTGGTAAATAAGATACACAGAGGTATATAATTAGGCCCCATTTATGGTGGCCTGCAGAATTATTTTTGACATTTTAGTGGTCCTTGAGTTAAAAAGGTTGAGAAATGCGAAAGCATTTCCTTCAACTCTTGAGCAAATTTTCCTGTCACAAAAGCATTGTATTTTACATATAAATCTCAATTGACTTATTTAAAACACCGGTATTTTATATTTAACATTCCTATATAATTTTATATAATAAAGGTATATAGAACATTAATCAGCTCCTCCCCCTTCCCGTGATGTACATTTGTATTAATATGAGTTTCTAGAGATTGCTTTGTAGACCACAAAATGATCCATCTTCCAAAATATGTTCTAATTATTTGTGAAACCAATAGCTAGAAGCAATATAATAAATTTTTCTTCTTTGATCTTATTTTTTTCTTTAATTTCATTAAAACTGCAGTCATGAAACTATTACTGACTAATAAGGTTTATATAATCATTTTCATATGTATAATATAGTGCAATAACATTTGTATTTGATTAAAGCAGTTATATTCAGCAGTTAAACTTAATCGTATAATATTTATGTACAATTCCAACTGGCGTAAAATAAATAAGTAAATAACATTCAATAATCAGCATATCAAATTCCCTCAGTCTATAACTGAAATTAAAATATTTTGATAATAGGTAAGGACAGGGAAAGCAAACATATCCCTCTCCACAAATAAAGGCAGGAAGGCCACAGTATACATAAAACAAGAACCTAGTTTACAATATTTCGATAAACTGAGTCATGTTACAAGTGAGACATAAGTAAAACTCTAGAAGCAAAATACTTTCTGGTTTCTTGTCCTGCATTGCTAGAACAGAAAATACTTTCTTTTTGACCTTTGGTACATATCAATTATCTCCAGTGAAAGTTTCTTTCATTTTTAATTTGCAGTTGCTATGATTTCTAGTGTTCATTTCCAGTAGCTGCAACAGTGTCTCCACTAGCTTATGTAACTATGTTTTGTTTAGTTCAACTTATTTTCACTGTTTCATTTTCAATTTAGTTATATTAGAATTATATGCACAAGTAACTTAAATCACCTTATGGTTGGTGAAATGTCCATAGTACTTGGTTAGAAAATAAGTTGTTGTGACCCCAGGGTTATACAACCAGGAAATAAATACTTCAAAGATATAAAATAAGGATGGTGAGCTTGGGTTATTAGGGAACACTGGAGGGGTATTGCCCGGGCAAGTAGAATGCTGACAGACCGTTGAAATTGTGTCTTCGCCAATCCAAAGTGGATAAGATGAACACATAGGCAAGGTTCGCCTTAACTGGAATCATGGTGGGAGTTTGGGGTTTATAACACCATGCAAGATTTGCTATGGAGTTTCTGTCATTATCACCCCGCAGTCATCTCAAAGAATCGTCACAGAAGAGGAACCACAAGGCATATTGAAGTTGTCCCCGGCAGCCAACGTCGTTGAGTGTCCGGCTCTCATCGAAGGCAGTAATCGGGCAACACCAGCCAGTTACCAGATGGACTTTATTCGGGGGAAATAGTTAGTTATGCATCTAACTAAATGTGGTCCTTAGATGGGGAAGGATACATTTTTAACCCAAAAAATGTAGGCTCACTTTTCACTTGAATTAAATGGCTATAATAGGTCTGTAAATTGCTGAGTGATAAAGCACCCATTCTGGTATCCTCTCATGCTGTAATTGTTGTATTTTGAATCTTACTCATCCATTTGAGTCATTGTATATCTTCGTGAAAATATTGTAAATTAATCCATGTAAAGATGATGTAGCTTCTTCTTCTTCTTAAGTCACCTTCTCCTATTGGAGGTTGGTGGTCCACTAGCTCTGAGCGTGAAACTGCAGCATGGAAAGCCTCTTCAGACATGCAATTGAACCATCTCCGAATGTCTTTCAGCCACGAATTCCTTCTCCTCCCAACAGATCTTTTCCCTTGTATTTTCCCTTCAATCATGAGCTGCAGTAGCTGGTACCTCTCGCCTCACATAATGTGTCTTAGATATCGCGCTTTCCTTTGCTTTATAGTGAGCAGCAATTCTTTTTGTTTCCCTATCCAATGAAGTACTTCTTCGTTTGAGACTTTCAGCACCCAAGATATGCGTAAGAGACAATACAAATACATTTCAAAAGATTCAATCTTTTTCTCTAGATTTTGGTCTAAGGTCCAGCTTTCACAGCCATAAAGAAAAATGGAGAACACGTAGCAGTGAATCATTCGGATTTTCAATTGCAGAGTGAGGTCTGATCTTATGAAAAATTTGTTCATGCTAATAAATTGTCTCCTTGTCTGTTCTATTCTCGATTTGATTTCTTTCTTGTAGTCACCCTGTTCATCCACCACAGCGCCTAAATATTTGGAGGAGGATAATTGCTTGATTTACCTCGGAATAAATGTTGAACAAGAGAGGTGATAGTACACAGCCCTGGCGAACACCTTTCCTGATTGCAGTCGCTTCTGATGTTTCTTGGTCAATTTTCACATCTGCAGTCTGATTCCAATACAGCATGCTGACAATGCGTAAATCGTTTTGGTCAATACCAGTTGATTTCAAAATGTTTATCATCTTTACGTGCCTCATGCAATCGAAGGCTTTTTTATAGTCTATGAAACAGGCGTATACATCAACATTCATGTCCCTGCACCTCTACACTAATATGTTTAAGGAAAAGAGTGCTTCACGTGTGCCAAGCCCATTTCGGAAGCCAGACTGGGTCTCATCCATATGAGATTCACACTTCTTGCAAATACGGGTGTGTATGACTCGCAGAAATATTTTCAGCACATGCGACATCAGACTGATCATGCGATAGTCAACACATTGTGAGGAGTTGGTCTTCTTCAGCAGTGGTATGAAAGTTGATCTCAGCCAGTCGTAAGGTATCTTTCCTGATGCATAAATAACATTGAACAATGATGTTAGGAGCCTGAGACCATTTGAATCCTGCTCAGCTATAAATTTAATAATTTCAGAGTAAACTCCATCAGGACCTGTAGCTTTACCATTCTTCTAAAGTTTAATGGCATTTACTATTTGACCCTTTGTCATTTCTGGACTGACTTCATTGATTCTTTCGTCCGGTGGAGGAGGATCATCTCTGTCATTTGCAAAAAGAAGTTCGATATATTCCTTCCATCTTTTAAGTTTTCCTTCAACTCCCAGGATAATTTCATTGTTTGCATTCCTCAGTATTCGTCCACACCGCTTCTTTTGTATATTACTCAGCTCTTTTAGCTTTTTGTATAAGTTGAAGTGATCGTGTTTCTCCTGGAGGGTTTCAATTTCTTTACATTTGCTAGACATCCATGTTTCCCTTGCTTCTCTGCATTTTCTGCGTATGTCTTTGTGCAGGTTTTTTTTATTTTATGGGATCCTTGGTTTTATATTTCCTTCTTTCATTCATCAGTTCCAGTATTTCATCAGTCATCCAGAGCTGCCTTTTGTTGTTAGTAATGTATCCAATGTTATTTTCCTGGACTTAAGTAATGCTATCTTTTATGAAGTTCCAGGTAGAGTCTACTTCTATAGAACAAGTATCTACTATAACTTTCATCTTTTCCTCCAGAGCAGGCAGAAGTTATTTCCCTAAAATGATCTTATGATGGTAGCCTCATCCTGGTCAGCTTCAATGCAAAACCCTTACTCACGGCTGCTCTTGGTTGAATTAGTCAGTCCTGAATGATCCTGGAAGGGTCACTACACTGTTATCAGTTGTTGGGGTAAAATATAACAGAGAATGTAATGCTGTTGTTGGGGATTTACAGGGATCAATGAGTATATCCTGTGATGTAGGTCCATGTCATAACCAGTCCCAAGTTAATTACTGGTGAGGCAGCTTGGTATATTGGGCAAGAATAGGAAAAAAATAAGCAAGCAGAATTAGTCAATTTTCAACTATCTGTTAAAGCCTACAAGAAGATATGTAATAGGAGGAGAGAGTTCTGCTGCAGGAGGACAGCAGTTGGAAATTAACCAGGCAACCATCTCTTCACAAAGATAGCAATCGCCGAACGATAACAGCATAGGTCAGCAGTGTTCATGCATAAGTATTTGGCAGGTGCAGAATGTCTCTATCACAGATCGACAGAAACTGCAACACACAAATAGCTCTGTCATCAGCTCACTGTCTAAATTCGTATCACAAAACGGTAAGTTGCTAGCATTGCAAGTAAGGAAAATAACAAGATGCCTGCAATTTTAAAACAAAAGAAGTGACTATTTACAGACGCTTTAAGTTCAAGTGTTATAATCATGTGTTAAAGCATCAAGAGAGAGACACACCCACACACAGTGTCATTATACATCAGTCTTTAAGTCCAATACAAGTAATCTAATTTTTTTAAAAAAATATATTTCCGATGTGAATCATGTACCGAGTTTCATTATTTTGACAACAGCCATTTCCAGAAGTAATGTAAACGTTGATATACCCAAATAATTCTCAGAATGGGATAATTGGATGCTGTGATATGAAATGTCAGTTTATATTTTTGGTACAGGCTGAATTTAAGCCTAATCACAGCATTTGATAATAAAAACATTTACCATCTACACATTAATACACTAGCTCCGAGCCCATCAAAAATGACAGTTTGAACGCCATATTCTGGCAAGGGTTTTTTTTTTTCAGTTGGTTAATTATATGGAATTGTTATTACATAATGCCAGTGGCCTTGATTTGATAATATTCTACATATTTGATTTGCTGTTCACATAGTAATACAGTAGTAAATTCTACTGAATTAATGACGACGGAAGTATAGAACCAATAAAATTAAAAACAAATAAGATATCCTGAAAACATGCTATCCATGTAATATCAGTTTTATTCCTGGTCCAGGCATAATTCAGCACGATGTGTATGGAACTACTTTCACCTGCATTAATTAAAACCTTCACTAACATGGCGCTTATGAAAACAGTTTAATTGGTTTGTAAAACTCGTTTATGAGTGAAGTATGATGTAACAAAATGTGTCAGTGGGGATTCTGGTCAACTTAACCACAACCTCCACTAATATTGCTTTCGAAAACCATAGCTTCTGTTACCCTCATATGAATAAGGACGGGCATCACCTGTGGTGGTACTAGGAATTTATTCAGGAAAAGCTTGTAAGGAAAAATGAATAACGATCGGGTCTACTGGAGATCGCGATTCCGCCAAAATAACATTCAGTAATGACGTCATTACACTGCTGTAGTCAAGCACAAGATATTATTTTTAAGCAGTAATTCCGTTGTAATACACCCTGTAGACTACCATTATTTTCAAGCAGAAATTAGGTTGCAATACATTCTGGACTGGCATAATACAGTTAAATGTACTTAGGAAAATATTTATAGAGGATGCTTGCATTTTACAACAGCAATTCCTGGCAGAATCGCGATCACCAGTAATAGCGATTTATTTACTTTACTTTATTTAACTTTAAATGATGGAAAGTATACTATCAAAAACGGATAACTGTCATATATTTGAATGATATATTTCATGAATCGTACATTTAGTGTAAACTTTCTCAGAGTTTTTAATAAACTTCATTGTTTCTTATCTTCTGCCAAAAAATTCTTAGGTTACGTTTTAACCTAGTACTTGTAACTGATACAGGTAATATAACGTAAACATAGAATACCCTTCTCCTGACATGAATTTTTGCATCTGGTTGTCGTAGATAAATAAAAAGCAATATGTAAATTTAAACGAATGTACTAATTGTAATTTTCTGGCATATAATTGCCTCACATTAATTTTTCCCCCTGCTCTCCGTATTTCTAATATCTCTGCTCACTGCTAATTTTTGGCAATAATATCGTTGTTGAATTGTGAGTGTCATTTCGCTGAAACAGTAAATAGTCATATCCTTTATGATTTAAATCTAATAAAAAAGTTATCTTAAATCTCATTTAATAGCTAACACATGTATCAAAAACTAGGGGTATCATATATAACGGTAGTAGGAATTTATTCTGGAAGAGTTTATAAGGAGAAAACAATAAGTCATTTCTAATGATATCTTTCGTTATATGAATACGTTACTCTTGTTAGATTATCAAAGAATTTGGTTAGGATAAATGCATTTTACTTTAGATGACGGAGACTATAATTTCGAAAACGGATAACTTTTATTTGACTAATACATTTCGCATTGTGTTTCTCAGAGTTTTTAACAAACTTCATTGTTTCTTACAGTCTGCCAAAAAAATTCTTAGGTTATGGTTTAAGCTAGTCCTTATAACCGATACAGATAAAACAGCGTAAATATTGAATCCCATTCTCCTTACATGAATCTAATGCATCTAATTGTAAATAAATGAAGATGATGGTACGAATGTAATATGGTGGCTGTTGAATGGCGAGTGAAGGCTGGCACGTGACTGTTCTCTAGCCAATAGCTGTAGTAGCTATAGCGGACATAAGCAGACCACAGATTAGCATTTTATATAATAGGATACCACACACAAAAATCGGTATCTGGAATATATCTGTTTGCTCCGGCATCATTCAGAAAATACAATTTTTAATGGGTTTTCAAAATCTAAAAGCTTGGCATTGAAGTTGAGATATTAGGACACATTTATTTTATGAATATTCTGGCATAACTTCAAAATAGTTTAACTGATTTTGAGGGACTTTAAACCTATGGGTTTCTGTAAAGAACACTAGAAATTAACAGAGATGGGTGTAAAGGAGAAAAGAGGTTGGGATTTCGTAAACCATATTTAGACGGTTTTTTTCTGTTTAATTTAAAGTATACGTATGAAAAGTTCCATCGAAATTGGATAAAAACTGTAACTTTATATGAAAAACATTTGTAAAAATTAATTGGAGTAAAAAAGGTGAGAGATGGGGTTTTGTAAAAAGAATGTAGACAGTATATTTCTCTTGTTTTAAAGCTTACTTGCAGTGATTCATCGAAATTTGATATAAACTGTGGATTTCCATAAGGAACATTGGAAATTAAGAGCGGTGGGGGTAAAAGGGTTGAGCTTTTGCAAACCAAATGTAGACAGTATTTTGTTTTTTTTTGTTTTAAAGTATACTTGTGCCAAGTTCCTAAAAAAAATAGGATAGAAACTGTGGGTTTGTATATACATTATGGTGTGTAAAGTGAAAGTGTGGGTGGTTTTTTTTTTTTTAAAAAAAAAATATCAGAAACATTCTCCATATATATCACTACTTTCATGTCTGTACCTCTGTATAAAGAATACTGTCAAAAATCAAGGGGGTGGAAATGGAGAGAAGGGGTGGGTTTCTATAAACCAAATGTGGACAGTATTTTTCTGTTTGTTTTACAGTATACATGTGCAAAGTCTCATCTATATCGGATATAAACTGTGGGTGTGTATAAAGAACACTAGGAAAAATTAATGGGGATGTAAAGAGAGGAGAGTTGTTAGGTTTTTGTAAAACTTATGTGAAACTTATTTTTCTCTCCAATTAAAATATATGTGTGCAGCGTTTCATCGATATCTGATAAAAACTATATTCTATATAGAATATTGGAAATTAAATGGGGTAAGGTTTAACAGGGGGAGGGATTGGGCTTTCGCAAACCAAATACAGAGAGTATTTTCCTGTTTAAAGTTCACGGGTGCAAAATTCCTTTAAAATCTGATAAACTTGAGTTCTATATAAAGAACAATGATCAAAATTAAGGGGGTGGAAAGGGGGAGAGATGTTGAATTTCTGAAAACCAAATGTAAACGTGCATAAAGTTCCATCAAAATCAAATAAAAAATGTACATTTGTATAAAAATTAAAGGGTGTAAAGGAGGAGACAAACGTTCACTATGAAATAATACATGTATGTGCCAACCTTCATTGTGATCAGTCAAACGTTGTCTAAGTATATTTATATTGGATACATATACCAACATCTCTTTATATATATATCTTACCCGTACACTATTTTTATATTTCCAATATATTTCCAATGTGAATCATGTGTACCAAGATTCATTAATTTGGCACCAGCCATTTCCAAGAGTAAACTAAACATTAATATATCCGAACAATTTCCAGAATGGAGTGAATTGGATGCCTTGATAGAGAATGTCAGTTTACATTTTGGTCCAGGATGCATTTAAACCTTATCGCAACATCTGTTAAAGTTGTTGCTCAATAAATGAAACATGTACTATCTGTGCATTAATACATACCACATAAATAAATCTATATCTGGAATATAGAATTAAAAATGAGAGAATCGGATAACTATGCGCTGAAAGTTCACTATAAACTTTATTCTAAAATACTAAGAAATGTAATAAGGAAGGCCAAGAACAGGTACATATCGGCGAAAATAGAAAATTCAGACAATAAAATGAGAACAATATGGAATATAATAAAGACTGAAACAGGAAAAACTGTAAATCACTCTAAGGACATAAAAATAGAACAAAATGGATATGTGTATAGCGAAGTAGGGGAAGTTTGTGAAATATTTAACAAACATTTACGTCAGTAGTAGATAAATTAGGCATAGAAAAGCAATCCCCACATAGTGCTCTAAGGCTTCTTGAGACTGCTTTCCCAAATAGCTTTGTGGAGATGAAATTGCCACCAGTAACAGTCTCAGAAATAAATAAACTCATTAAACAATTAAAACCTAAAAATTCTTCCAGCTATGACAATATTTCAAGTAAATTACTGAAAAGATGTTCAGACTGTATCAGTCATGTACTTGCTCACATTTGTAATGAATCCTTAATACAAGGTGTTTTTCCCGATAGACTAAAATATGCTGTTGTAAAACCATTATTTAAAAAAGGAGAAGTAACATGCGTAGACAACTATCGTCCCATTTCATTACTTTCAACATTCTCAAAGGTTTTTGAAAAAGTCATGTATAGAAGAGTAATAAAACATGTTACACTCTATAATATCCTAACTAATTCACAATTTGGGTTCAAAAAAGGATCATCCATAGAAATGGCTATATATTCATTTTTAAATAACACATTTGAGGAACTGAATAATAAAATGAATCCTGTAGGAATATTTTGTGATCTTGCAAAAGCATTTGACTGTGTAAATCATGAATTAATTTTGAAAAAAATGGAATACTATGGTATTTTTGGGACCGCAGGTAAATGGTTTTAAATCATACACTGAAAGCCGAATGCAAAAAGTTTCAATTTTTGATTCTAAAATAAGTAAAGATGCTTCATCAGACTGGGAGAAAATAAAACATGGAATTCCACAAGGCTCTGTCTTAGGTCCCCTCCTCTTTCTGTTATACATCAATGACCTTCCTGGAAATTTATCCGACAAAGTTAAGAGTGTTTTATTTGCAGATGACACTAACCTGACTGTGCATAAAACACCAAACAGTACTATAGAATTTAATGTAAATGAAGTACTTAGAGTAGTAGCAAATTGGTTTAAGGCAAATTCATTAAAATTAAATTTTGAAAAAACACATTATATTAGGTTTAAAACAAAAAACTATGCACAGCCAGATATATGTATAAACTATAAAAACAACACAATCTTAGAAACAGAGAGTATAAAATTTCTTGGTATTAAAATAGATCCGAAACTCTGTTGGCATGATCATATCACTACACTACTGGCAAAGTTAAGTAGTGCCACCTTTGCAATACGAACACTTTCTCTAACAGCAGATCTAGAATTAATGAAACAGGTGTACTACTCATATTTTCATTCAGTAATGTCATATGGCATAATTTTTTGGGGAAACTCTTCACAAAGTAAAAAAGTTTTCATAGCACAGAAAAGAGCTATTAGGTTTCTGTGTAGGGTAAAACCAAGAACTTCTTGGAGACAACTCTTTAAGAAACTCAATATTCTTACAATGTATTCTCAGTATATATATTCTCTCATGAGCTTTGTCATAGAAAATTTTAACCTGTTTACACCTAATTCACAGGTACACAGTTTCAATACAAGAAACAGAAATAACTTGCATAAAACACAAACATCTCTGTCATTAGTACAAAGAGGAGTTAAATATTCTGGGATACATCTGTTTAATAAACTACCTAATCGTATAAAACAGCTTTCAGATAATAAAGATGTATTCAAACAAAAACTTAGAGATTATCTTATTGGCAACTCCTTCTACTCCATTCAAGAATTTTAAGAAAATAATTAATTGTACTCATTATGACGTTTGCAAAACTCAGTTGCAAAAATGTATGTTTATTATTATTTCTTGTATTTGTAAAATATGTATATATTTACTATGATATGACTCATATTATGTGTATATGTATCAACAGTGACATGTTTCACATCCCAGAGGTATTTCCTCAGCAGGGATCCATGGAACAAGATTGAGAAATAAATAAATAAATAAATACCTATTTGCACTGGCATCATGCAGAAAATACAAATTTTTATTGAGTTTTTACAATTTGAAAGCTTGGAGTACAAGTAAAAATCTGAGTACATGTTGAGATGTGAGGACACATTTGTTTAATGAATATTCCGGCATAACTCAAAAACAGCTGAATTGATTTTGATGGGATTTGAAACTGCCGGTTTCTGTAAATAATACTGGAAATTAAAAGGAGTGGGGATATAGGAGTTGGGCTTTTGTAAACCAAATGTAGACAGTATTCTTCTGTTTGATTTAATGAGACTAAGGAAAAAGGAAGTGGCTTCTAGGTAATATAACTAATAAAGGCAGGGGAAATTAGCCAATCACATTTCAAAGTTAATGGCTGTGATGGGAAAAACACATAAGGTGGACAAACAAATACAATATTTCGGTATTAACCTTCTTCGTGTAGTAGAGAAACAAGCCTTTTGGTTCCGGATGTGTGTGTACATAGAATGTTACCCAATGACAATCTAGGTAGTAGGAGAAATGGTGCCGTAAATGGTAAGGAGCAGACCATCGATATATCAGCAATGTCTGAGATAGTATATTGAAGGCGACAGTAATATGAATATATATAGCAAGGGTACCTAGTACTGTGGCGAAAAATTATTACTAGTTAAAATGTGTAAATGGAGAAAAAATTGATTAAATTAAAAAGTGATGGGTTAAGTGGTAGGATTTTATTAGTGGTCAAGTCCAGGGAGGTGTCTGGTATCCAGGATTTCCTGATATGCTAGATATCATCTCCAGAGTTCTGATGCAATGGTGCTATTGGGTATTACAGCATAGCAGTCATCGAGGTTGTTGGAATCATGGCTATGGACATGTTCTGGTATTGGAAGGTTCAAGTTGCGGTTGTGGACTGTTTGCCTGTGGCCATTCATTCTAACTGAGAGTTGCTGTGTTGGGCCTACGAAGGAACTAGCACAGTGGCGGTAAGTTATTATAAGACATTAGTTGTTGAACATGTGGCAAGTCAAATGGTAGGGAAAATTCTCCCTGTGGTAGGATTGAAATATGCAGTGGTGGGTGGACGCATGCTACAGGTTTTATAGCAACGTCTATTGCATGTAAAAGATCCAGATGGTGTTTTTGGAGAGTCTGATGGATGATAGTTATGGAGTAATATGTTCTTAAGATTGGGTGGTCTGCTAAAACATGCATGGGGACAGTGGGTAGAATTTTAGGTAGAGGATTGTACATGTATGAAAAGGAGCGAAGGAAGTCATACCCCTGTCGCAAGATATGGTTGATGGACTCAAAGCCAGGAGAGAACTGGGTGACAAAAGCAGGGCTATGGTTGGTTTTTGTAAATGACAAGTGAGAGTGGTTACACGGAGGGTGAGAGATCGCACAGGCCAGATCCGTGGGATAACAATAGGAAATAAGTGCCTGGGATAGGTTCTGGAAGTACTGGTGGAGGGAATGAGAATCTGAACAAATGCGACTTCCACGGATAGCAATGCTGTACGGGAAGGAACGTATGGTATGAAATTGATGGCAGATATCGAAGTGTAGAAATTGCTTTAAGTTAGTGGGTTTGATGTGGACAGAGGTAAGAAGGGCACCATGCCTGAGCATGATGTCAACATCGAGGAATGTGATGTGTGAGAGGGAGTAGGTCCAGGTGAAATTGATGGAATTATTGCTACTGTTAAGGGAATGGAGAAATTCAGGGAGTTGGATTTCACTATGGATCCAAATCACAAACATATCATCTATGTATCTGAACCACACAGTGGGTTTAAAGGGAGTGTGGTTATTGAAAATGTTCCTCCAGACTACCAACTAATAGGTTGGCATAGAATGGGGCCATGTGAGTGCAATCGAGGTGCCACAGATCTGTTGATATACTTTACAATTGAAGGAGAGAATTAGACAGGCCAATATTGAAAGGAAGTATGTACTAAGCTGGCTAAGTTGTGTACACTGAGGCTCTGACTGTGTGGAATGTGAAACTTGTTTATCAGTACAATCTGGGCATAAAGCAACCACTTGGTCTCAACTTAAGTAATATCTGGTTTTATTTATGTTTACCCTCTCCTTCCCCTTCTCCTCCCTTTTCCTCCATCCCAACTACCTAAATTGAACCACACACTAACCTGAGGTGATGTTTGACTTCATAGTCTTTGGTTTATTTTTTTTTTTAATTTAACATTTTTTTCTTATTTATATTTGGATTCTTTTATTTATATTTTATTTTATTACATTATTTTTCTCTTCCTATCCACCAGTGATCAGGTTTGACAATTATCCACTCTCAGAATCACCGCTTCTTTACATGTCCTAAATTTTAATTTACCGCCACAATTTTTCTGGACAATAGTTTTACTGTGAGTCAGTCTGCCACAACATCCATCCCCCATAATGTTCTCCTGTTGATAAAGGGCTAGACCAGAAAATTACATTATCATATGTTTTTTGTCTTCACACCCTGAAGCGGCGTAAGGCGTGAACGACCACCTACGGCCTCGCGGTCTGAGGGGCCTCGCACACCATAGGCACTTTTCTAATTTCCATTTCTAAAGAAAACTAAATAATGGTGAAACTCAACATTTTCGCCGGTTGGTTTATCCAAAATATCAAAATAAATTTTTCTGTTTTCCATGCACACTATTTGGCAGAACATGAACTCAGATGGCACAGGGAAGGTTCTGTGACTGGAAACATTTAAGTAGCATTTTACAAAGACAAGAGAATACCAAAGAATATATTTATGTTCCAATGGATGTAATTAGAAAAAGGAATAAAGCGTGAAAAAAATAGACTAGAAAAATGAAAGACTAATTGGTGAATATCAAAAACATTGGCATAATTTGCTAGAGGGAGTGATATTATTAATTTATTAGGCTCTCATGATCTGTCATTTTGAGGTCACAGAGAATCTTTCAAAATTGGTGACAACATTGGGAATTGTGGTAACTTCATAGACTTGTTTAAATTGATATCTAAATATTCTACATCACGGGAACACATGAAACGCATTAATGACAAACAAGTTACACACCATTTCTAAGTCACGACAATCAAAATGAACTGATCACATTGATGTCAAAAACTATTACCAATGAAGTTATTTGCAGGGTAAAAGAGGCAAAATATTATTCTATTTTTCTCAACTGCATTAGAGACTCTGGTCAAGTTGAACAATGTCAGCTATCATAAGATTTTGTAACACATCAATCTGCACAATAGAAGAAAACTTTATTGAATTTCTTGGGGTCACTGAGACGACTAGAGAATATCTAAGGCAATACTGGAAGAGTTATAAAAAATGGAATAGATATTGAAAACCATCGTGACCAAGGTTACGACAATGGTTCAAATACAGTACGCATAAATAAAACTAGAGCAATAAATATTAACTAGACGACCGATGCGAAAATTTCGCAAATAAAATGTGATGAATATTGAGGTTGAATGCTTGTAATATAATGAAAAGTAGAACCGTACTTTTGTAGTAAATATTTTGTGTGTGTGTGTGTGTGTGTGTGTGTAATAGGCACCCATAAAAATACTCGCATCATATCATGAAAACAGTTAGGAAAATTTAAAACACTCTGTATTTATGACAAACTAACAGAATAAAACCAACCTGAACAAAACACACAAAATATCAACATCTCTGAAATATTTGTTGCTGTGAATAAAATGTTTACATGGGAATTGTATAGCAAAACAACAGTGTTTCCGTAACAGAAAAAAATATCCAAAAAGCTACTTATTGAATAAAAAAAAAAAAGTTTATTGATATCACTGTGATATCCGCTGCTGCAATCTAGGGACTTGGCTCTGAATGCGCTACCACTTTAAGCACCAAATTCCGAAAAATTCTTTCTTACTTTATGATATTACTTAGCGGGAAACCTTAATTTTAAAAATAATATGCCATTTATAGATTTCGGCTAGGTATCAAAGAAGATAAATGGCTTGTAATAAAAAAAATAAAAACGTTGTATAAATAATATTGATACTTTTGCCCTTTAAAGGTCAACTTCCAAAAAATTCCATTTATAAAATATGGTGTGACCAAAGCAGTCACCTTGGTCTTTAAAATGATGCCTCATTTATCGATTTCGGTTAGTTATCAAGTGAGGTAAAAAAAAAAAAGTTTTCAGAAATGATGATATTTTTGCCCCTTAAAGGTTGAATTTGGAAAAAGTTTTTTCTTAAAATATGATGTGACCATATCGGAAAATTTGATATTTAAATCGATACCTCATTTATTGATTTCAGTTATATATCAAGGGAAATAAATAGCTGGTGACAGAAAAATGTGTTGTAAAAATATTAATACTTTTGCCCTCTAAGGTTAGAATTTTTTAAAATTTCCTTTTTAAAATGTGGTAACGGAACCGAACAGATTACGAAGACCTCAATCTTTTAAATGATACCTCGTTTATCAATTTTGTTTAATGAGGGGGGATAAATGGCTCGAGATACAAAAAACACATTTTAGAAAAATTGAAATTTTTGTCCTGTAAGGGTCGAATTACGAAAAATTCCTTTCTTAAAATATGATGTTACCACGGCGGAGACCTTAGTCTTTAATATGATATCTCATTTATCTATATCGGTTAGATATCAAGGAAGGTAAATAGCTTGTGACACAAAAATGGGTTGTAGAACCATTTATACTTTTTCGCTTTAAGGGTTGAATTTCAAAAACTTCTTTACAAAAATATGATGTCACCAACGCTGAGACAATATCCCTCATAATCTTGCTTGATTTATCGATTTTTGATAGATATCCAGGCATATAACTGGCTCGAGACACAAAAAACGCATTTTGGAAAAATTGACAGTTTTGCCCTTTAAGGGCCGAATTACGAAACATTCCTTTCTTAAAATATGATGTTACTACGGCAGAGACCTTATTCTTCAATATGATACCTCATTTATATATATATCGGTTAGATATTGAGGGAGATAAATCGCTCGTGACACAAAAATGCGTTATAGAAAAATTTATACTTTTCCCCGTTAAGGGTTGAATTCCAAAAAATTCTTTCCAAAAATATGATGTCACCAAAGCTGAGACAATATTCCTCATAATCTTGCTTGAATTATCGATTTTCGATAGATATCCAGGGTGATAAGTGGTTCGAGACACAAAAAACGCAAGTTAGAAAAATTGACATTATTGCCCTTTAAGGGACAAATTACGAAACATTCCTTTCTTAAAATATGATGTCCCCAAAGTGGAGACTAAGTGCTTTAAACTGACACCTCATTAATTGAATTTGGTTAAGTATGAAGGAAGATATAGGCTTGCGACAAAAAAATACCTTATAGAAATAATATATATGATTCCAGAGCATTTTTAACACCATGTGGATGTCATGGTTGGAATTTGTTGTTGGCAGACGCAGCTAATTCTTTTCTGGCAGGAAAAGAATATTTTGATTTTATTCAGAAAATTTACTTGCTATTTTCAATATCCAACAAACGCTGAAAGTTAATCAAAGACAAATTAAATCCTTTAACAGACACAAGGTGGGAAAGCAGAATACAGGCAGTCATGAATGAAAGACAAGAAACACTAAATACAATTTATTGCCACTTGACGGCAAAGGTCTTTTGCAGATGTTCGGAAAGTAAGTGACATATGATAGGATATGGAGGGGAACAGCGGTAACGAATGAGTGCATGTAATTGCTGCACGTGGTGAAGTGAAAATGGAAGAGTGAATAAGATGATGGTACGGCTCGAAAGTACGCTAAATTCTGCCTATTGGCCCCAAGTTTGGTTGTAGGAGAAAAACAATTTGACAGCGTCGATCGAGAAAGGGGCAATAAGAGATTTCCTGCCGACGGACATGCCGAGAGAGACATTCAGTCTTTGGTTGCCAACACCTGATGAGATCGTGACTGCTGGTCGTGGTTCTTCATGACCCCACACGGGACAACACATATAGTGCCAAGAGGCAGTGTGTCGCCTGAACTTTGCCTGACACAGCCCTTATCAGTGAAGAGGCGAGATCACACAATAGAAATTGTCATTGTATCATGCCACTCCTCACCGCTCCTATCTATGAACAGTAAAGGAACGGTTTTTTGCCACAATAGTTATTCACCAGATCTCAATTTTTAAACGTCCAGTAAAGCATACCCTCCACTGAGCAAGACCAAACATGAATTGCTATGATTTTTTGCTGTAAATAATGAGTAATCTCAATCACACATGTCATTTGTTTTGGTGGAAGAAATAAAGTTAATTTAGGTTGATTTCTGGTAGCTCAGTGGCTAAGGCACTTGCTTTCAAAACATTTGCTGCCCCGGTCCCGGATTCGAATACCGGCAGGTGCAGGAATTTAGAGAGTTGCGTTTGATCATATGAGCTACGCCAGGACGCTCCGTGGTTCGGATTCCATGTTAAACTGTAGGTCCCAGAGGAAAGGAACTGGCCATCCTACCTCTGACAACAATGGCTTAGTATGCCTCCTTCAGGAGGATCCAACCTTCGGTTTGTGGACTAAGTTAAGTTTAAGTTTTAGGTTGATTTATTAAAAAGAACATGTACATGTCAATATTTGTTTTTGAAATTCGTGGGTTTTTTTCAATCTCAAGAATGATAAAGTTAACTTTATTAAAATAATTTATGTAAATAAAAATAGAGTTAAACCCATTGACATAAATATTAGTAACAGTAAAGATGATTGCATTTATGAGTAAAAGTTTGAGAACTGGAAAAAATATTTTTTAACTACATCCACTAGTGCCACCAGAGGGCCTCGCAAAAATTATCTTGCCCACATCAAATTTAGGTCTTGCCTCGCCACTGTTCACACCCCATCCATCATCTAAAGGTAAGTGGTGGCTGATTTCCCTATCCTAATTTGTTACTCCTTTTTGATATATATATGTAAGAAAAAATATATTGTATGAAGATTGGCATTAACATTCCTCACCAGTGTTTGTAACTCAAGAGTCATGTAAGTACAAGTACCTAAATATCCCATCAATCGTCTAGTTAAATGTGTAGTATAAAATCCTCTTATTGTAATATTACATTAATCTATACTATTATAAATCTGTAAGCAAGCTGCATATGTGTCATTATTTGAATGGGAACTGTGCAAAAACTACCACAGCAATTTGGATGGTATTTTCAAATGTTTACAGTTAATGGCCCAAATTAATATCTGCGGAAATAGCTTTTGACATAAGTACCGAGGGATGGAGGAAATAATTTAATACATTTCTAGAGATGTAATTACGAGCCACGGATCAAACGGGGTTTTAATGCTGCGTATCCGTAGACGGTATCATCAGTTTCAAATACCGGTTGCTTTTTCAAAGGGAAGAATATGGGACGACCAAGGGTTAGTGAATAGTGTGTTGAGCGCGTGAGAGAGTCTTTCATGTGTAGCTCGAAGAAATCGGTTCGGAATGCTAGTCGTCAATTAGCACTTCCGGTGACGACTGGTTGGATAGTTTTACCGAAATGCTTACAACTACGTCCATATGGTTTGCAGTTGTTACAGGCTGTAAAGCCTACAGACCATGGTTGACGTGACAACTTTGCAAATGAAATGTTGCAAGATGATGAAGATTTTCTGAATCGTGTTGTTTTCGGTGATGAATCGATATTTCACCTCAGTGGACACATGAACACTCATAATGTGTGCATCTGGGGCTCAGTAAATCCTCACCAAATGGTAAAATTGCAACAAGACTCCCCTAAACTGAATGTTTTTTTGTGCCATATCTCGGTGGAAAGCTTATGGGCCTTTTTTCTTTGGAGAAACATCTGTAACTGGTACTTCCTACCTTGATGCTCTACAACTATGGCTATTTCCCCAATTGGTAGAAGACAAACCAAACAACTTCACTTGGCAGAAAGATGGTGCACCGCCTCACTGTCATAATGACGTATGCGATTGGCTAAACATCATTGTTACCGACCGCTGGATTGGCCGCAAAGGGCCCAAAGACAGAGCTCGTTTCGCATGGCCTCCACACTTTCCCAATCTGATGCCATGTGATTTCTACCTATGGAGGTTCATAAAGGATCGTGTGTATGAGCCTATACTATCAGCTGACATACATGACCTAAGAAACAGGATTGAGGCAGCTGTTGTAACAATTACACCACAAACACTAATCAATGTTTGAGAAGAAATGGGCCATCGACTTGATGTGTGCCGTGTGATGAGAGGTGCTCACACTGAACACTTGTAAG
This sequence comes from Vandiemenella viatica, assembly GCA_031002005.1. Lineage (NCBI taxonomy): Eukaryota > Metazoa > Arthropoda > Insecta > Orthoptera > Morabidae > Vandiemenella > Vandiemenella viatica. Next base: position 260,568,168 of record JARYHS010013630.1, on the reverse strand, counting down.
CTTGTAGGTGTAACTGTTTGAGTTGCTCTTTCATTTCATGTATTAATTATAATTTTACATTTTATGTAATAAATACTACAAAGTTTAAAAACACGATATTCATTTAGAAACACCCTATTTATTAGTCTTTGGTTACATTTTCCAGGTTTTATGAATTTTGATAAATTAAATGGAATTCTTTATTCAAACCACTATATAATATATTAACTATTCAATAAGAGTAACAGAATTGTAATTTACAGTAAGTAATTTTGTGCTTAGTATCGATAGTAAAAGGTTTTCACAATACAGTGTTGCCAGTTTGATAGGCAATAGTAAAGAATAAAATTGTGATATATCGTTTAATGCTAGTTCTCGATGTAGCAGAAGTAAAATACAGTTATATGTATCACCTTGCACCTATGGGGAAGTTTTTAATCTGGTCCATGCCGCATTTCAGTCTAACCATAACCATTAGGAAGAAAGCAAGATTAAACTTTTCATAGCAATACAGTTAACGTATTATTGCACGCGTTTTAGTCCTCTTGGAGTTCAAACTGAAGTTGTACTATGAAATTGTTATAATTTATGCTACATGTATTTTGAACACTGAGATATACAGTGTAGTCATTACCCAAAATGTATTTAGTGATGCATTTATGTGTATCTGCATTGTTTGATTGTGAAGTGGCAAATCAGTATAGATTGAGTTCAGGTCAAAATGCAGCCTGAACCAGAAATTTCTTGTTACGACATAAGGCATGAGGAATTATTAGTAATCTTATATATATATAAAAATAGACGTGTTTTTTCCTATATTTCACTTTTCAGCCACCACTACCTAGCACAGATCACTGATGTTTGTGGGTGGAAGTAGCATGGAGTTTCCTGTCGTGCACAACGTTGGCCGAATGCCGATAGCTGTGGGGATGTGGGAGATATAATGATTAAAGTTGGTCAGTGCAGGGCGTTTTCATATTTCAACCAAAAATTCATATCTTCGTATACTTCTCTTTCCTGCCACAACTACATAACATAGACCTTTGGTATTTGTGTGTGGTAGTAGAATCGTCTTTCCTGTCGTGCACTATGGTTGTTAGATGTCGATAGCTACGGGGGTGTGGGAGATATGGGGGTTGAAAGTGGTCGACCTGTGCCATATTCATACTTCTGCCAAAGACAAAAGTGTCATGGTGTATCACATTTCAGCGAAAACTATAGATCACAGATAACAGGTGTTTGTGTGTAGTAGTAGCACAGAGTCACCTTTCGATCACAACAGCGGCCGATTTTCAGAAACTGTGGTACTGTGGTAGATATGGTGGTTGTAAGTGGCCGACCAAGGATATTTTCGTATTTCGACTGTCTCCGCATATGTCACTTTTGTGCCACAACTACATAGCATAGAGCATTGGTGTTTGTGTTTGGTAGTAGAATCGTATCTCAAGTAGTGCACTATGGTTGTTAGATGTCGGTAGCTATGGGGGTGTGGGAGAAATGGGGGTTGAAAGTGGTCGACCTGTGGCAATTTCATACTTCTGCCAAAGACAAAAGTGTCATGGTGTATCACTTTTCAGCGAAAACTATAGATCACAGATAACTGGTGTTTGTGTGTAGTAGTAGCACAGAGTCACCTTTCTATCACAACAGCGGCCGATTTAAAGAAACAGTGGTACTGTGGTAGATATGGTGGTTGTAAGTGGCCGACCAAGGATATTTTCGTATTTCGACTGTCTCCGCATATGTCACTTTTGTGCCACAACTACATAGCATAGAGCATTGGTGTTTGTGTTTGGTAGTAGAATCGTATCTCATGTAGTGCACTATGGTTGTTAGATGTCGGTAGCTATGGGGGTGTGGGAGATATGGGGGTTGAAAGTGATCGACCTGTGGCAATTTCATACTTCCTGCCAAAGACAAAAGTGTCATGGTGTATCACTTTTCAGCGAAAACTATAGATCACAGATAACTGGCGTTTGTGTGTAGTAGTAGCACAGAGTCACCTTTCGATCACAACAGCGGCCGAATTTCAGAAACTGTGGTACTGTGGTAGATATGGTGGTTGTAAGTGGCCGACCAAGGATATTTTCGTATTTCGACTGTCTCCGCATATGTCACTTTTGTGCCACAACTACATAGCATAGAGCATTGGTGTTTGTGTTTGGTAGTAGAATCGTATCTCATGTAGTGCACTATGGTTGTTAGATGTCGGTAGCTATGGGGGTGTGGGAGAAATGGGGGATTGAAAGTGGTCGACCTGTGTCAATTTCATACTTCTGCCAAAGACAAAAGTGTCATGGTGTATCACTTTTCAGCGAAAACTATAGATCACAGATAACATGGTGTTTGTGTGTAGTAGTAGCACAGAGTCACCTTTCGATCACAACAGCGGCCGATTTTCAGAAACTGTGGTACTGTGGTAGATATGGTGGTTGTAAGTGGCCGACCAAGGATATTTTCGTATTTCGACTGTCTCCGCATATGTCACTTTTGTGCCACAACTACATAGCATAGAGCATTGGTGTTTGTGTTTGGTAGTAGAATCGTATCTCATGTAGTGCACTATGGTTGTTAGATGTCGGTAGCTATGGGGGTGTGGGAGAAAGGGGGGATGAAAGTGGTCGACCTGTGTCAATTTCATACTTCTGCCAAAGACAAAAGTGTCATGGTGTATCACTTTTCAGCGAAAACTATAGATCACAGATAACAGGTGTTTGTGTGTAGTAGTAGCACAGAGTCACCTTTCGATCACAACAGCGGCCGATTTTCAGAAACTGTGGTACTGTGGTAGATATGGTGGTTGTAAGTGGCCGACCAAGGATATTTTCGTATTTCGACTGTCTCCGCATATGTCACTTTTGTGCCACAACTACATAGCATAGAGCATTGGTGTTTGTGTTTGGTAGTAGAATCGTATCTCAAGTAGTGCACTATGGTTGTTAGATGTCGGTAGCTATGGGGGTGTGGGAGAAATGTGGGTTGAAAGTGGTCGACCTGTGGCAATTTCATACTTCTGCCAAAGACAAAAGTGTCATGGTGTATCACTTTTCAGCGAAAACTATAGATCACAGATAACTGGTGTTTGTGTGTAGTAGTAGCACAGAGTCACCTTTCGATCACAACAGCGGCCGATTTTAAGAAACAGTGGTACTGTGGTAGATATGGTGGTTGTAAGTGGCCGACCAAGGATATTTTCGTATTTCGACTGTCTCCGCATATGTCACTTTTGTGCCACAACTACATAGCATAGAGCATTGGTGTTTGTGTTTGGTAGTAGAATCGTATCTCATGTAGTGCACTATGGTTGTTAGATGTCGGTAGCTATGGGGGTGTGGGAGAAAGGGGGGATGAAAGTGGTCGACCTGTGTCAATTTCATACTTCTGCCAAAGACAAAAGTGTCATGGTGTATCACTTTTCAGCGAAAACTATAGATCACAGATAACAGGTGTTTGTGTGTAGTAGTAGCACAGAGTCACCTTTCGATCACAACAGTGGCCGAATTTCAGAAACTGTGGTACAGTGGTAGATATGGTGGTTGTAAGTGGCCGACCAAGGATATTTTCGTATTTCGACTGTCTCCGCATATGTCACTTTTGTGCCACAACTACATAGCATAGAGCATTGGTGTTTGTGTTTGGTAGTAGAATCGTATCTCATGTAGTGCACTATGGTTGTTTGATGTCGGTAGCTATGGGGGTGTGGAATAAGTGGGGGTTGAAAGTGGTCGACCTGTGGCAGTTTCATACTTCTGCCAAAGACAAAAGTGTCATGGTGTATCACTTTTCAGCGAAAACTGTAGATCACAGATAACTGGCGTTTGTGTGTAGTAGTAGCACAGTGTCACCTTCAGATCACAACAGCGGCCGAATTTCAGAAACTGTGGTACTGTGGTAGATATGGTGGTTGTAAGTGGCCAACCAAGGATATTTTCGTATTTCGACTATCTCCACATATGTCACTTTTCTGCCACAACAACATAGCATAGAGCATTGGTGTTTGTGTTTGGTAGTAGAATCGTATCTCATGTAGTGCACTATGGTTGTTAGATGTCGGTAGCTATGGGGGTGTGGGAGAAATGGGGGATAAAATGGTCGACCTGCGGCAATTTCATATTTCTGCCAAAGACGCATGTGTTACGGTGTATCACTTTTAAGTGAAAACTATCAGTCGCAGATTACCGGCGTTTGTGTGTTGTAGTAACACAGAGTCACCCATCGATCACAACGTTGGCCGAAATTCGGTAACTGTGGGAGTGTGTGAGATATAGTGTTTGAAATTGGTCGATCATGAATATTTTCGTATTTCATCCAAAGACTTGTGTGTATCCGTAAATTTTACTTTGCTGCCGGAACTACATAGCGCAGAAGACTGATATTTGTGTGTGGTAATAGTATCGAGTCTCCCATCGTGCACTATGCGGGTTAGATGTCTACAGCTGTCAAAATGAATACTTTACAATCACGAACGAAGTTGTGGGTACCAGCTATTATATTATAAATGTGGATGTAAGTTTCTGTCTTTTTGTTACGTTTTGACGACTAAATGGCTATATCAATATTGATGGAATTTAACAATGAAATAGTGTAGGAAGGACACAGGACATTTTTTCGGTATGAATAACAGTTTTAGTCACGAAATTTTAAGAACTTATCGAATGATGAAAGACAGACAGATTCGAGTGTTAGTCTGTAATGTTACGTTGGTTGCTCAGTCACGCAGTCTGTTAGTGTTTAATTTATTAATAAATTTCGATAAGAAACAAAACTTATTATTTAGTATAGAAGTCAATTTGCTCTGCACTGTACTATTCATTTGTGTCTGTATAAAAGTTTCTGGCACCAGTTTGTCTTCCTTTTTGACATGCCTTACGGACGTAAACCTGGCCTAAGGTGCAGGTCTAAAAGACAATGTGCTGCTATTTGATTATAAGATTCAGATGCTTATGTTGAATAAACAAGAAAAAACCAAGCTGAAATAAAGCTGCCATCAGTTAACCCCCCCCCCCCCCTCCACACACACACACACATCGCCGCACCTTCGCTTACTTTTCTGTTATTAAATATGTTGTAAATTGATTCTCTTCATGAGACAGATTAGACGATAGGATGATATAATGATGGCTTTCCATCATATTATGTCGACTCGGTGTTGTTTGGGACAAATCTTACGTTACTAACAGTTTTCTATATCCAATTCTGGAAATGAAACTCCAAGTCCACGCGTACGAAGTCGCGGGTAACAGCTAGTTATTAATAATTTGTTTTAATGAATGCCATTTCAGTGATTATGTATACACCCGAAAACAAAACAACTGTTGTGCACATTCAGCCTGTATTTCCCTGGTTACTTTGGAGACTTTTTTTCAGGTCCAGGCCACATTTTGACCTAACCACTTCAATTTTGAGTACAATGAAGAAAGATGGCTTGAAATTTGGGTAGACACATACAAGTTATTAAACAAGTAATGTACAGAATTGTCCATAACATAAGAATGTTTACATATGGTATTATGAAAACCCAGCAGAAATTTCAGATTTGTTGTTGTAAATGCTGTCGTTGGCGGTAAAGATATTTTTAGAAATGGTAATCAGCAGTACCGGCAACACTATCGCAAACGGTTACTTTCGTGTTGCCTTATGCCTAAGGTGCATTTCTTTTTGCTTTAATATGCACTTTTTATCATCAGGAAAGTGTGTTCCAAATTTGTTACCAAAATGACAACCGATTCTTGGTACGCCCTTATTGGACCATTAGTGATGTATTTCACATAGCTTTAATTTCTTATACTTCTAATACAATATTGTGTTAAAATATAAGTATAACAAAAAACTTTCGAACAATAGTGTGAAAGCCGAATCTAAAGTAACAAAAAGAAAGGAAGTTTTTTAAATGAAATTTACATTTTTTGCTTCTCAAAGTTAATATTTGATACTAAAATAAAAAGGGCTAGAACATCTCTATACACACCAAGCAAGACCTGTGTGTGTGAAGCAGGTAAATGTAGTTATAGCATAAAATCATCGAGAACTGTGTGCATCTTGTAGGCAAATATGAAGAACAAGGAATGGGGTAATTGATCTTATGTGGGATCGCAGTAAATGAAACATTTCAGGGAATTATTCCAATATTATTATGTGAGAATAAAAAATTAGTATGTAATTTATTCGGGGAAAGAGTGTAGAATGCAAAGTAAAATACCAATTAGAGGATGCTGAAACATCCTCCATTAAGTAGCCAATACACAGGTTCAGTTAACATTATGTTAATAAAGTGTATAATAGGAAAATAAAATCTATAGTTATTAAGGTAACTGGTAAAAGAAGTTTACACATGCTACGTGGCATCGAAGCAAACAAATTTATCAACTAAAAACGATATATAAAGGATTCTACAACAGATAAATGTCAATTTCAAAGAGATACAAAATAAAATGGAATTAAAAATGAAGTACCATTACAAAAAGCACTAGTATTAAGAACAAAAAAGTTATAATAAGAGAACACAGCACATAAGAGTGAAATGTAGAACTGAAGTGTGCAAGTATAATATGAGCCCATAAATTAATGAAAAATAGTGGGAAAGAAATCGATAATAAAGATAAGCTCTGGTAAAGGGAGGCAATAGTTGAAAAAAAAAATATATGCAGGGACTGTAATGAATTCCACCACGCAACGCGACCATGTTCACAGGGGCTGATGTCACCAAGGGAAGTGTCAGTTGAAGTAAATAAGAGGAACACAAGATTTTTCACCAAACGGTGCTCGCTGGGTTAAAAATAAACCTGCAGGATTAAAATGGAAATCAAATGGGAGGTGAGAGTTGAGGAAACAAATTAAGGGGATCAAGCTGGGTTCTGGTTGATAGTAATGATGACTAAGGTTTGCTATACTAAGGCGGTAGAAAGACTGCTGGGATAATAGACCGGGAGCTACGAAATGTGATGTTGAGGTCACTGTGCCACCTATCAGAAAGACAGTAGGAGTAATAGTGTGAAGAGTACACAAAGTGATTGGAGGTCAATGTACTGTGGGTCAGAAAGACTGGCGAGATTTTTATAAAGAAGATGGGAATGTTTGGAAGTGCAGTGAAGGGTTGCAGTTTATTATCAAGAAAAGTGGGTCTTGTTAATAAGTGAATAAATGACTGGAGGTCACAGTAATGGAGCATCAAAGGGATGTGGTGCCCAGGGAGATGTAGAATTAAGATTGGAAAAGTGTGTTGACTATTTGCTACCATGCAAGTGAGAATTTCAGTAACAGATGCGACAATATCATGAGGTAAGAAAAATTTAATAAATAAAACTGCAAGGAGGTGAGGACGTGGAAATGTACTTAAAGTACAAAGCATGAATGTCTAATAAATATGTAAAAGATTCCATGATCTGGAAGTTGGCAAGAAGAACAATAGGAAGAATGTCAAATCACATCAATATAAGAAGTAGACGAACTGGGATAAGGGCACTGAAAAGGTTGCATAATGAGAAAGCAAAGATGAGAATTTATGGGCATTAGCTAAGTAATAAGTTATAGAGGTATAGTGGGAAATGGCATTAGTAGTAAAAGCGAGAATTTAATAGAAATCTGTACTTATATTTGAGTTTAGATTTAAGATCATATCAGAACTAAAATTAAAATAAAACCAACAGAATTCAAAGATATCAAATGTAATACAGGCATTATGCCGAAAGGGAGCATAAATTATAATCAATTAGTAACCAGTATCACACATTAGCTAGTACATATCAACATTGAGTGTTAAAAGCAGTGTTCCAAGTGTAACTAAATTACTCCCACTCTCTATACAAAAAAACTAAGTAGATGAACAAAAGAAAATTATGAGTGAGCTGATCAGATGAGACAGTAGAATGTGGAAAATAAAGTATAAAGATAAACAAAACAGTTATATTTAAGAAGGTATCACCTGAATATTTAAATCGGGATGTTAAGTCTTGATCAAGGAGAGTTAGTACTAAGCAAATCACCAAAAACAGAATTTTGTGTAGAGGTATTTTGAAATAGAAAGTTAACTAATTCTAAATAATAACAGTGATATCTTGTACAAAGCCGAGCCATGGGAATGTAAATGCTAGCTGTAACGAAAAAAAAAATATTGCTGTAGAGTTAAGCAGATGGAATCATATATATATATATATAAAAATAGACGTGTGTTTTCATATATTTCACTTTTCAGCCACCACTACCAAGCACAGATCACTGGTCTTTGTGTGTGGAAGTAGAATGGAGTTTCCTGTCGTGCACAACGTTGGCTGAATGTCGATAGCTGTGGGGATGTGGAAGATATGATGATTAAAGCTGGCCAATTCAGGGCATTTTCATATTTTGACCAAAAATTTGTGTCTTCTTATACTTCTCTTTCATGCCACAACTACATCGCATAGACCAATGGTGTTTTTGTGTGGTAGTAGAGTCGTGTCTCCTGACATGCACTATGGTTGTTAGATGTCTGTAGCTATGGGGGTGTGGGAGAAATGGGGGTTGGAAGTGGTCGACCTGCGACAATTTCATATTTCTGCCAAAGACACATGTTTCGTGGTGTATCACTTTTCAGCGAAAACTATCTATCGCAGATCACTGGCGTTTGTATGTGTTAGTAACACAGAGTCACTTTTCGATCACAACGTCAGCCAAATTTCAGTAACTGTGGTAGTGTGGGAGATATGGTGGTTGAAAGTGGCCGTTCAAGGATATTTTCTATTTTGACGAAAGACATGTGTCTCCGCATATGTCAATTTTCTGCCACAACTACCTAGCATAGAGCATTGGTGTTTGTGTGTGGTAGTAGAATCGTATCTCCTGTTGTTCACTATGGTTGTTAGATGTCAGTAGCTGTCAATACAAATTCTTTACAAACACGAATGAAGTCGTGGGTACCAGGCTAGTTATAACTATATTAATAGAATTTAGAAAGGATGTTGTATTGTAAAATCGAAATGTATGAGCTTTATAGACGTCACAACCACTGTGGGACATCAGGTGCTGACTGAAAGAAACAGGTAGTCAGCAGTGTCTTCCGAGCACAGAGGGCCATTCGGGAAACAACCAGCTGGAAAGGAAGTAACTAAATACAGAGGGGACAAACAATGGGATGCTTTCAACTGTCAGAAATGCAACCTCTTAACAATCACTACCCCACAGTGAAAACGAATTGTCAAACATCCGCACACATATGAAGGAAGCATCCCAGTATTCTCCTGGAGTGAATTGGTAAAACCATGGAAAACCCAAATCTGGATGCCCGAATAAGAATCCATGTCCTTCGGAATGAGTATCGATAGAAGCATAAGTTATAAAATATGGCGTGACCTGAGGAAGTTGCACAGCTTACCAAAGTGGATCTGATGCAGGTCTTGAGATGCCGTGACCGATCACAGTTGAACCACACTATTAGGCTTGGGAGTTGCATTTAGTTCAATAGACATGGCCAGCACCTAAATAGAAGGTGGAAGGCTATATATACTTTGAGTTGTTAACTAAAGCTATAAGGTAGCCTAATTCCAGTTATGGTATGGTCAAAACTGTGCCTTTTTTTAGGTTAGAGGCTGCTGCTGAGAGGATAAAAATAGGTGATCAAACACACACAGTTAGCAGATTCACAACAGGAAAAATCATTATTGCTAAAGAAACAGATGTAACTGTTGAAACAAAAGATTGGGACACAACTGGGAAGACAAATGTTAATGCTGAAAAAGTCACAAAGCCAGTAATAAGAGATTTACTTGTGAACTGCAGAAGTATAATGGACAATGTAAAGTAGAGCATCGATCAGCCAAACTAACTGGGACCAAGGGTGGTTTAGATTTTTGAATGGTTTGGATTTTTGATTGTTTCAGATTTTCAATTTGATCAGATATAAAATATACTACACTAATGTTTTGAGAGTTTGATACAATAATGTATTAAACATTGTTTTACATTTAATATTACAGTAGCCTCTTACAATAATCTCCATATCCCCAGCAAAATCAGCCAACCACACTAAAAGTCACCCACACAGCAAAACAGAACTGATATTCAACTGTCACTTCTTTAGGCAGATTGCTATTTACTTCCTATGTAACATGCTTTAATTGTTTTGTTTTAACAACATCAATACTGAAAACATTTAAATCAATAACAAAGGTACTGGACAAACATGAGGGTTTTCATATTTCTATAAGAAACCCAAAACTGCCGGCACATTGAAAGAATGTGGCAATTAGATTTGCAAATGTTGTCATATCATGATTACAACAAACATTCAACATCAAAGTCAGTATCCAGTTGGTCACATAATACAACGCCAGGCAAGAGGATTAAAGTCATTATATCTCGTTTTTTTGTTAGTGGGATTCTGGAACATAACAAGTGCAAAGGTACACTGAATTGTATACAGCAATAAAGTTTACTTTCCTGTAAAATATAGTTTCTTAGGAAACAAAGGTGCTTTAAAGTAGATACGCTATACATTTGGACAGTAAGATAATTATATAAGATAACCATCGCTTAACAAGGATGAGGATTGCTGTGGTGTCAGAACATGTAAAAACACGCACCCATATTGAGTTTGTAACTTTCGGGCTCATGACCCTTCAACAGAAAAGTTGGAGGTTGGGCAACTAACTGGTTACAGTGATTCAAGGTCAACAGCTTGTGTTGGGGGAAATTCAACATGATAGGAATTGTGGGTGGGGGTGTTGAATGTAACTGTAAGAAAAAGGATATTGGAATGCAGACTGATAACCAATCACTATATATTAATGAAATTTCTTCGAGTTCTGCCAGTCATCCTCAGAACCCTTCTGTCAAGAGGATTGGTCTGGGATGGAATGCAGACAGATCAAACAGAGTTGAACATTACCCACAACCTTTAACAAGTCCAAAATTGGTGGAACATCTATTGAATATAGGAAACATATCAAACAGACACAATTCTATAAACCCCAAAACAATATGCAATTTTGAAACAAATTTAAAACTCAGTCAACTGGAGGAGGCTCCAAATATCAATGTGGCACTGAGGCATCTAACTCGAATAGCGCATCCAGCTGGTAAATATGTAACCTTCCCCCAGCCAGAAGCCATTGATCATATACATCTAAAATCCATAAATCTTCCTACAAAGACTTCTCAGCTTCTCTCTCTTGTGTATAAGGTCTTCAAAAGAAGGAATGAATCTCTTGATCCCGATCAAATATATAAACGTACGTATTAACTCATGGGCTTATAGTTTTCAATTCTAAACTCCTATGGGCACAGTGCAATGTTCACACTAGACATCCATATATCACAAAATGTCTTGTAGGCTACAAATTGCACAACTAAATGCCAGGAGAAGCAAGCTGGTTTGTATAAAGTGAGAAAGCTGTTAGAGGAACATAAATGGGATGTCATATGCCTTTAGGAGATACATTTATGCTTCGGGAAGATTCCTTACATGCCGATATCATCACAGATAATCTCAAAAGGCAGAAAACCTATGACAGCAATAGTAGTGCTATCCAGACAAGTTACTGTAACTAAGATATTGCAGTTCTGTGATGAGAATAGTACATGTGTGGATCTCATTGCTGACAGGGATAGTGTAATTCTCGTCAACATGTATTTTCAATATGGTGATCTCATTGAACCATACATTGGAAAAATAATAGGAGTATGCACTGCCCTAGAAAATACGTCATTAGTATTAATGACTGACACCATTGCTAAATCCGAACTCAGGCACAGCAGGGTGACAGATGCAAGAGGTGAGCTTTTAGTGGAATCTAATAGTGAACTGAATCTAGAAGTAAGGGAGTGTCCATAAGCCACGTAGCTCTCCTGTGAACCCCCTCTCCTCCCCATGTAGCCCCAAGTGGTTTTTGTCTCTCAAAGCACCAGTATTGCAGCTGAAGTAGTACAAGAATTGGTAGTCCCAGTAGTCCCCAATTTGTGTAAGCTCTATAATGAATGCCTGCATCAGGGCAGAGTGTACTAAACATCTGGAAGCAGAGTGAGAGATTAATCATCAAGAAGGGAGATGAAAAAGATCCAAAATTGCCTAAATTCTATCGACCCATCTGCTTGCATAACATGCTGGGCAAAGTACAAGAAAAGGTGCTGAGAAAGAGGTTACAAAAAACATTGGGATAAGGATGAGATGAATCCAAATCAATAAGGATTCAGAGTGGGTAGCTCTACAAAGGATTCAATCTACTGAACAATGAATCTAATATAGAGCTCAAATCAGAATTATACGATAGGAATTCTTGTTGATATATCTGGGCATTTGATAATCTATGGTGGCCCCGCACAACTTAAGGAACTAAAATGTCCAAAGAACTTGTATAACATCTTTAAAGATTACTAAAAGAACAGATACGTCAAACGTAGGTGACCTAGAGTATCCATTGAGAAAAAGCTAACAAAGGGTTGCCCACAGGGATCCATTTGTGGTAAGATATTTTGGAACATTGAGCTTGAACCAGGAATGATAAGACTTCAAAGAATGCTGGATGATGTTGTTATTTGGGTTTTAGGGCGCGTCGACGACAGGGTCATTAGTGCCCTAACAAAAACCAGGTGTGACAACATGGCAAAATTGCTGTCTCTGTGGCCGACTGTAAAGGGGTCGGCCACAGAGACAGCACAATAAAATACTAACATACTAACTAAAATACCGTCTGCGTGGCCGACTGTAAAGAGATCGGCCACACAGACGGCAACATAAGATATAAAACTGAGACTAGGCAATAAAATATAAAAATACATACATTGACTGGTTGGCTGTAAAAGCGCCAACCAGTTTAAAAAACAAGTTAGCTGTCTGGCTGTAAAAGGGTCAGCCATATAAGCAGTGACACAAGTAAAAACAGTCTTGGATTGGTGGTTGTAAATGACCACCAATCCAATCTAAAACCTAGGCCGATCTGCCCAAAATTTTTGGGACAAGACTGGCCAAGCAACAAAACTTTAAAACCTTAGCCACGTTGTCACCGTCATTGTTTAAAATAAGGGACAGATCGTTGGCTAAGCCAACGTCTGCCCTTAAATCTAAAAACAGTACACATTTGGTTAAAATGTGGCGTACCGTCAAAGGTACGCCACAAGCATCACATCCCGGTAGGTCTTCCCGGCGGAGAAGAAAGCTGTGCGTGAGAAGACAGTGCCCTATACGGAGGCGAGTAAGGAGAACCTCATTCCTCCTTGCCCGCTGGAAGGAGCTGCTCCACGGCTGAACGGTCGGCTTGACCTGCCGGAGCTTATTATGCTTGACTACCAGCCACTGCCACTGCCAAATATCAAAAATAAATCTCTTCACCGCCGAGGCAAGGTCTGACTTTGGGACCAGTGCAAAGTCGATTCGGACCTTGTCACAGGCTAACTTGGCAGCTTCATCAGCTGCCTCATTCCCCCTGATTCCCACATGGCCCGGTACCCAACAGAATAAAACCTCCTTTCCAGGTGATTGAAGGGAAAGGAGGGCATCCTGGATGTCCTGGACTAAGCGGTCTGTTGGGTACACGTTTCCTAATGCCTGAATGCAGCTGAGGGAATCACAGCATATGACATATTTCATATAACGACTTACCTTCATATGCTGGAGCGACTTTAGTATGGCGTAGCACTCGGCAGTGTACACGCTGCACCTGCTATCCAGCTTGTATTTGTAAGTCGCACGAGGGAACACTACTGAACAGCCTACACTGTTAGCCTGCTTAGATCCATCCGTATATACAGGGGTAAAATCGCGATGCGAATTTAAAACATCAGTATAGACTCATATAAAAACGTTGACAGTGGTAAACAGTATGTTGTACCGTGACAGGTCTAAAATCGTTCTGGGCCTCTTTAAAAGCCAGGGAGGAGATTTACTCCAACCCTGGTTATAAAAAGAGGGTGTTTCGAACCCATTTTCTTCTAAAATTGCCTTTGTACGGTAGCTAAACGGTCTGGTCGCTCTATGCCGATTGGTATAAAGCCGCTCGTAATTTGTGTGCATTACTACGTCGTACATGGAACTGCCAGGCGTTGAGGCAATATGCGTATAGTGCTGCACCATGAGGAGATGCCAGCGGATGGAAAGCGGCAGCTCGTCAGACTCAGCATAGATGCTGGGTATCGGGCTGGTGCGATAAGCACCCGTGGCAAGCCGAATTCCTGCATGGTGGACACTATCCAGTATCCATAGGTAACTGTCCCGTGCCGAACCGTATACTATGCAACCGTACTTCAAATGTGACCATACAAAGGCTCTATAAAATTGCAGCAGGCAGGAGCGATCAGCACCCCATGACCTGCCACATAAACATTTTAAAACATTTAAAGCTTTTAGTGCTCTGGCTTAGAAAACAAACAGATTCAGTAAAAGTTAAAACAGTGTTCCTCAAGGTGAAGTGAGGCTCAGCTAAAAGGCTTCTGCGATGGGTAAAAAGTACTCACTGGGTTTTCTCGGCTGAGAATCGAAAACCAGTGTGCACTGACCATTCATCCAGCTTGTTCAGCGCGAGTTGCAGCTGCCGCTCTGCGCTTCTCAGGCTGGACAATGCAATAAAAATTAAAAAGTCGTCCACATATAAGGAGTACCGAATGGGACTCCTTATAACAATAGAGATACTGTTAATAGCGATAGCAAATAGGGTAACACTTAAAACTGACCGTTGAGGAACACCGTTTTCCTGAATAAAAAGATCAGACACTTCACTACCGACTTGGTACCGGAAGCAACGACCAGATAAAAATGATTTTAAAAAATGGGGTAGGTTTCCCCTGAAGCCCCATTAATGTAATTGTTTTAAAATAACATGCCACCAGGTAGTATCGTAGGCCTTTTCAATATCGAAAAAGACACCCACTAGGTGTTGGCTGCGGATAAACGCATCCTGTATTGCCGCCTCCAAGAGGATCAGGTTGTCCAAGGTGGAACGGAACTTCCCGAATCCACACTGAAAGTGGCTCAGCAGATTAAGGGATTCAAGACACCAGACGAGGCAGCGGTTTACCATCCTCTCCAGTGTCTTACACACGCAGCTTGTAAGGGCGATGCTACGATAGCTACCTGGCAACAGCTTATCCTTACCAGGCTTTAAAATTAGGGATAAGCGTTGCTTCTTTCCACGAGTCGGGGAAGTGTCCTCCGGTACATATATTGTTAAAAATATCCAGAAGGTACTCCTTAGCATCTTTACTTAGATGCCTCAGCATCTGGTACTGGATCAAATCAGGCCCTGGAGCAGTGTCGTTGGCGCTATTCAACGCTGACTCCAGCTCCCAAAATGTGAATGGGCAGTTGTAGACCTCTGTATTCGACGAATCAAAGCACAGCACTCGCCTCTCGGCAGCGACTCTTCGTCACTGGAACCGAGGGTCAAAGTTGGCGGACGAAGTGATAGCGGCAAAGTTCTCTGCCATCAGCTGCGCTATGCTTCGTTCGTCGGTGACTAGGCGTCAACGATCCAGTAGTCCAGATACTGGTGGGCGGGAGTACCTTCCGGATATACGGCGGATGGACTCCCATACTTTTGACGAAGGTGTGGAACCATTTATAGTGCTCACAAAGTTCTGCCATGACCTCTTCTTTCTATCCTTAATAACACACGTGCCTTAGCTCTGGCAATACAGAATGCTGCTACGTTGTCAGATGTTGGACACAACCTAAAGTGACGCAACGCCCGTCGGCGACCCTGGATAGCGGAATGACATTCATCGTTCCACCAGGGCACGGGCGTCCTTCGCAGCATTCCGGAGCACTTCGGCATGGAAACGTCAGCTGCGCGGTGAATCACTTATGTGAAGTGATTCACCTTCTCCTGTATATTGCCACAGGGTTGCAGTAGTACAGAACAGCAGAAGAGCTGCCAATCTGCACCACTGACATTCCATTTACGCCGATTATCACCTCCTCTACGCTCACACTCAACGTGCATCCAAATAGGGAAGTGGTCGCTACCATGTAGGTCGCGATCCACCTCCCACTTCACGGAGTCCACAATTGAGGGGGAACACAAAGAAAGGTCAACGGCAGAGGACAATCCGGAAGCAGTGGTGAAGTGGGTCATTGCACCAGTATTGAGGATGCATATTTCCTCTTGCTCCATTAATCTACCAAGCACTCAGCCTCTGGGGCAATCGGCGTTCGAACCCCACAACGCACTATGTGCGTTTAAGTCTCCTAGTAGGAGGAATGGCCGTGTGAGCTGCCGCAAAATGTCGAGTAAGTCGTCATACTCAACAGCAGCATTAGGTGGCTGATAAATGGAGCATTTGGTCAGTTTAATGGGGCCATGTATCCTCACTGCCACTGCTTGTAGATGTGAGGTGAGAGCAACAGGTTCGGAGTGGACGGTGTTTCGGACAAACACTGCCACTCCACCCTTTGCTCCATCACCCTCGGTATTGTCCTTACGGTACACGTCATATCCTCTTAGCACAGGTTGGTGTGATGGTCAGAAATGTGTCTCTTGTAGATAAGAGACACAAAGGATCAGACCGTGCTAAGAGGTGTAACTCCTATTTGTGAGCTGTAAAACCGTTGATGTTCCACTGGACTATGGGAGCCATCATTACCTATTTAACCTCACCCGCCCCGGATCGGGTGGGTCTTCAGTCACTTCCTGCTGAGGAACGGGACCAGACTCGTCCACCAGCATCTCCGTTTCTTCCTGCCCGGAAGCGGAGACAGACATCTCCAACCCAGAGGACTCCTCAAATTCATCTTCATTCTTTTTCTTCCTCTTCACCTTACTCTCCCTACTGCTGGACAGTCTGGGAGGGGACGAAGAAGGGGACTTGACAAACTGAGTCGGATCAGTCTGTCTAAACTTGGGACCTCTGATCTTCTGGTTACTTCTATTTCCACCGGTAGCTAATGGTATCACTACCATTTCAATAGCACGCGGAGGAATAGGAGGTGCTGTTAACTTCATTGCTGGTGGAGTCTTTGTTACTGCTGCTGGATTGGTCGAGGTTGCAGATGTGTTGTTAGCGACATCTGTGGACTTAGGTGTGACGACCTTGGTGGATTTTGCACCACACTTGCACTGACATGAGCACATAGTGCTTGTGCCCATGTCTGCAAAGGATGTATGCGTAGCAACACTTTCTTTCCTGAGGGGAGTTGAGACCATCTTGGCAAAGCTTGTTCCAAATATTGGAGCGGCGAGCGCTTTCGCCTTCTTCTTTGCCTCTACATAAGGTATCCGCTCTTTGGTCTTCAACTCCTGTATCTTGCACTCTTCAAGATACACTAGACACACTCTATTCCAGGCAGGGTGCGACCCGGAGCAGTTGACGCACTCATGTGGGAGTGTGCAGCTGACACCCGGCTCATGTGCCCCCTTGCCACATCTACCACAGGTGGGGTTGCCCTTGCATGACGCCGTTGTTAGTGTCCGACCGAAGGTCATTTTTTGGCCGAAGCCGAATGTTCGGCTCTTGGGATAACCTTCGGCCGAAGCTGAAGCCGAAGGTTCAAAAATAATTATATATCTTAGAACACTAACATGAAGTATATAAGACATGCAAAAAATGAACTGTCATTTTGTTTTAAATGTGGTATTTTTTATGTAAATTGCACCTTTACAATAATTATAAACAAAGGTTTTAATATTTATTTATTAGAATAAAATAAAACAGTCAAATAGTACCAAACCAGGTTCTGAGCAATGTAATTTAGCAAAAATAAATGCAGTTATTTTTATATAGCAATAATAAAAAGAAACTATAAAATTTAACAGTAACAGTCCGAATCAAATCAGAATAATTTGTCCCGTGGATTAAATTAATAAGTTTTTGATTTTTAGCTTTGGTAAATCAAATACATGTTAGCTTATGTATAGTAATATCATCGTTTTTTTTAACAACAATAAAAATAAATTTCAACCTTCTTACCTAGCATAAATTGTTCTAGCTTTTAAAATACGATATTCTGCTGTCTAAATTAGTATCACATATTAAATTTTCAGTTAAAACAGAATCAATACCAATATTTTTAAAGTAGTTTCTCGTATACGGATTAATTAAAAATGTACTAAATATAACCAAAACAAAAAGTACATCGATACTAATAAAATAAGATTTAACTGCTCCAAATGACCCATTTTATTTTTTATTGTCAGTGCATAGTTTTGACATAGAAATGATAAAATATCAGTCTTCGTATTTACAATTTCGTCGCTAGTCAAATACTTAATTTTAAACCGTGGATCGATTAGAGCGGCAATCAACAACTGTAAGGTTTTTCTTGCGAAAGCAGATCTCCTGCTGAAAGGCCCACACAAGCGGCTATTGAGCAGTATTATATGATCAGCCTTCATCCTGTCAGGTGTTTAAGATGTCAATGATTGATAAAATTAAAGATACTGTTGATAAATCGCTAGAAATATTAGTTGTTGCTTCCTAAATACACTTCAGCACAGTTATAAAATTGTTCATTTGTATCCATTCTTCTGCAGTTGTAATTTCTATTCCATCACGTTCTAACTTATACAGATTTACTGCATTTTTCTGTTCTATTAATTAAAATATCGAGTGGCTTCTTCACTTTTCTTACGTTTTACAACACTTTTTCACTATTTCTATTATAGCAATAACTTTAAAAATTACATTGTGAATCATGAGCTGTAGGGTGTGAGCAACACAACCAATAATAACGAAGTTTCCATAGAGGATGGTTGCAGTCATATTTTAAGTATTATTACATATACCCGTATGGATATTTTCTTTTGGATTGTATTTGGTGTGATTTTTTGTGCAATATATTGCCTTGTATGAGCTTCCAACACACTAACTGCCAATTTTTTTTATATTTTTTATTTTGGAACCTTTGGAAATGCCATGTGCCGTGACACTCAAAAACATGTTTGCTTGATCACTTCATATCTTTGTGGTCAAACTGATCCATTCAGCCTTTTTCTAAAATCAATGCAACTGTTTACTTTTTTGTACATAGCTGGCATTAAAGACTTTCTAAAATATTTCTCTCGCTCTTGTCTGTACTAGGATTGAGTTTGAGGATCAGTAAAATTAAGTCTGCGAAGTCCTTCTCCTTCAACGAGGTTGTGCGGAAACTTGTTTACAATGACCAGGTCCATACGTAATACATTAATCCGCAAAGAAATCTGATGATTATCGGCCCATGGTGGCGCTACTTTTTTTCTACGATACCGCGTAAAGTAGACTGTTAAACTTCTTTTGTAAAATCTTTGGGCGCATACAAGTTCTCTGCTTTTTTTTTTAAAAAAAAAAAATTAATCAAGCTTTGGTATTTAATACTGGGTTTACAATATACTTCCCACTGATTTTTATGATGTTTTCCAAATGGTTCTTTATTTTTGCTATCCTCTGTTGGCGCGCTACGTTTACGGTATTCGTAAAAGTTGGTTGATTTTCAGGGGCTGGATGTAAAACTTCGGCTTCGGCCGAACATTTGGCTGAATTTGGCCGAAGCCGAATGTGCAGCCGAAGGTGCTTTTTTTGGCCGAAGGTGGCCGAAGCCGAACCTTCGGTCAGACCCTAGCCGTCGTATGTCCGAACCTCTGGCACTGGAAGCAGCGCATTGGATCCGGAACATTGGGACGGACGTTCAGGTTGATGTAGCCAGCTTTTATACACTTGGGCAACACTGGAGTGTCAAAAGTCAGGACGAAGGTGGCAGTCTTTTCAAGACAGCCATTTACCCTCCGTGTAATCTGACGCACCTTGACCACTTGCTGATCTTCCCACTCCTTAACGAGTTCCTCGGTTGCTAAATCCATAATTTCCCGGCAGGTCACTATGCCTTTTGAACGATTCAAGGATTTGTGGAGTTCCCTTTTAACGGCGAACTCCCCAAGCTTCTCCCAGTTAAGGAGCTGGGAAGCCTGCCTACTGGTGGATGTTTCTAGCAGCAGCGTCTGGTTCCTCAGCTTTTTAATTGATTTCAGGATACCAACTAACCCTTCTAAACCCTTAATATAAAACGGGGACACCTTTTCAAATGTCCCCTCCACCCTCTGCATGACAACGAAAGCGTTCGAAATCGAACATTCTTTCCCGTTACGTTGGCCTTCCGAAGCAGGAGGGCTATCAACCCTGGCCCGCTTCTTCATATTGGGTGCATTTTTGTTTTCCTGCGGCACACTCGGACCGCAGGGGTTTTGTTTTTGCTTGTGAGAAGGAATTTTGGTCCCACGAGTAAAAACATGTTATGAGGAAATGCTGATACAACAGGGGTGCGCAGGTGCCCCTAAGATTGCACGTTAGCGAGTGATTTCCCTCATCACCCATTCACCTCCTCGGCACGTGGCTGACCTTGAGGTTAAGGGGTTTTTTATAAAGGTTTCTACCATCCTCACGATCCGTGCGATGAAGCCAAGATCCCCGTTCTCCTAGGCACACAACGTTCCACCGCCACGCCCTACGGTGGTCGTTGAAGCATGGTAGGAGTTTACGGTGTGGAAAACTTGCGGCGCTCACAAGTTTCCAGCTCGGGCACCGCGGGTTCGCCAAATCCGTACCTGGCACTTGCGTACCAGGCCCCTGCGGGGAAAGAATGCTGGAACTTCCGGGACTTGTTGCCTTTGCTAATTATCTATTCTTAAGTAGCAGTTACCCACGACTTCATCTGCTTGAATGTGTGTTATAGTATGAGAGTTTTTGTTTCTGTTCAGAGTACTATTAACAGAAAAATTTCTCCTTTGTGATTTAAAATATCCTTTTCCTTGTCTTTTTAAAAAAAAAAAAAAAAAAAAAT
Organism: Vandiemenella viatica; assembly: GCA_031002005.1. Classification (NCBI taxonomy): domain Eukaryota; kingdom Metazoa; phylum Arthropoda; class Insecta; order Orthoptera; family Morabidae; genus Vandiemenella; species Vandiemenella viatica. Next base: position 260,547,482 of record JARYHS010013630.1, on the reverse strand, counting down.
ACCTTCCTCAAAGCCAGGAAATAGACAACAATGGTATAAAGCACACAAAAAGATTTGATTATACACATTACTCACTTAGCGACATTATTGCAGTCAGAATTTGACATGGCAGCCACATTCTTCACTCCAAATCCACTATGTACCATGGAATATCAGTAATCACTTTGGTCTACGCCTAACCACAAACTTAGTACAGCTCCTTGACAATCAGCATTTCTTTGTAATTGATTTTTTACATATATTATGACACAAATTATGAACACAATTATGATGTGATACATGAGGTGTCATAATATTTCATTCCCGAAACTGACGATATCTCCTTGTGAACTTACTGACAGTATGAATTTAAAAAATGTATGGCCACGTACGATTTATATTTCCTTCTCCATAATTATTATTATAGACTAACCCCTAAGCCCATCAAAAATGATGGGTTTAATGGAGTGTTATGGTAATTTATTTATCTACAGTTGCTTAAATAAATAGAATGGCTAAAAAATAAAGCTCATTGTAATTTATTGTCCCTTGTGCTGCAACTAAAAGCTTCAGTTGTCAACTTGGTCCAGGTTGCATTTCAGCCTAACCCCAATCTCTGCAAATATTGCTGCTAGAAAAGCATAGCTTAAATCGCACACGAATTAATACATTCCCAGAATCGCATGTCAGTGTCATCATGTATCGCGACATAAACTTGATCACACCTTTCTTACTTATTACCTGTGAAGAAGATCGATATTTTAACAGCTGAGGCAGCTTACATCAGAAGAAAAATGACCCCAGTGAAAAGAAAGGCTGCTATAAATAAATCTAAACAACTTATGCTAAGCCATGTAATACGTAATTGTGGTTTACGCCACATATATTACAATTAATTTGGAACTGTTTTCATTCAAACCATGTAATTTCAGTAAAAAAAACCTGTTAATTAATATGCCAATTTAAATGAAATACATACTTTTCTAATTCATGTCTTAGCAATTGTTTAACTAAATAGAATTGTTATAAAATAAAATTTAATGTAATTCCTCGTGCCTTGCGCTGCAGCAACAGGTTTCCATTTCAACTTAACATTCTGTGCTAAACTTGGCACCAGAAGAACAATACTTCAATCTCACGCATATTAATACAAGTACTGTATCGCATTTTAGTGGCAATAATGCACTGCGATATAAATTTGATCAAAAATCTTCAAGGGTTTTTACACCTTTCTTTTTTGTTATCCATGAATCACACAAATATTACGTTTGAGTTGCTGACACAGTTACATCAACAAAGGAAATTAAAATAAATCTTATAAACTCACATTATGCCACATAATATTTGTTTTAAATGTAGTCTAGGCTGCACAGATCGCAATCAGTGTGCAACTATTTTCGTTCAAACGATTTAATAATTTCAATAATAAGACAAAGTTTAAATTATTTTTTTAAAAACTAAATTATTCATGCCCTCTGCTGTAACGTCACAAGCCAGTTGTAATTCTGACTCACGCTGAGTAACAATCTAATCAAACCTTTCACTAACATTGATGCTTGAGACTTGGAACTTTTATTTTACATATCTATGGACAAAGAATTCAAGGAATACTTCATAACTATAAAGGGTATATCTGTGCCTGGAGCATCACGTGATATGGTTCGGGAGTCGGAAGCAAGACTCAGGGGTTGCAGTCGCGATTGCTGGGAGGTGAGTCGTGTGTTATACGTGGTTTTGACAAAATGCGAAGTATGAATTGACTAGTGCGGGATATAGTGAAGTAATGTTCGGTGTGGTTCTGGGCCAATTAAATAGTTCAGGACAGTGAAATGGGAAAATACTGCCACTTCATTATGAGGAACAGTGTGTGTGATCTCGCTTACTTAATAACTGTTAGTGGTCGAGCTCATTATCAAACTGGTGTAAGTGTTAACAAATGCAAGAACCTGCATCACGGAAAGACGGAGTTCCGAAATAAAAATTCACATTCATATTGTAAAGTGGTGGTCACAGTAAACATTGAAGACAATTTTTTTTGCAGCAGCTACTAACTTCTTATTTGAAAAAATTTCAGAATCCTTTCCAAAATTCTGTTGGTGGCAACCAGGTCCGAACTTGCACTCTTCAAACGCGTGTGTGTGCATAATAAATAATTAATGAATGGGTCAAGAAATACTCATTTTTATATTTTACAAGCCAATTTTATAACTTACAACTTCTATACTGGTATATCAAAAGATTACATAAATATAAGCATCTAATGATTGATATGTCATTTTAAACACAATACATACTTTTATTTCAGTAGTGTCAGTTAATTTGTTCACTGATGCTTATAAATGTTATTCAATAATGTGCATAACCAAGAACAATGGTGTAAAGCGTGACAACATTGCATGACGTCACGGCGTGAATGACCAGCTGCTTATTATAATATAAGATCTTTTAGTATAATGTGATATATGACTACACTAAATTGGTGCTCATGAAAGCAGTTATCATTCTGGTCCAGACTGCATTTCAATCAAGCCACAAACTCCACCAATACTGTCAGTAAGAAGCTTAAGCTTCTATCTCTCACGCATTAATACCTTCGGATAATGGAAACAAAGAAACTGCCGCGAGGCACTGAAAATAAGATAGGATAGGGAAAAATAGATACCCATCACTTACCACAGATAAAGGCAGGAGAGCGAGACGAACACTTAAAAACACAAAAACATAAACAAATTGCACAATATTTCAACATGAGTCTTAATCATGTGAGAGGCGAGACATGTGGTAGGGGGAAAGATGTGGTCACATCCCAACCCGCCACATGAATGAATCATAGGCGGAAAATGTGCGGTGGTGGTAGAATTACCGGGTGGGGGGGGGGGGGGAGAGATAAGCTTGACCAGCAATAAAAGTGAAACAAAATAATCTTTGTGTAGCATAATTGAAAAAGTTATCATTTTATTTAGATTGGTTATAGATGAAAATAAAGGGAGATAGAAATATATATATACACATATGAAAATATATAAAATGAATAAATGAAATGTACATATATAAGTAACTGACTGTAAAATGAAATGAGAGATAGCAAGTGACAGGTTTAACGTAGGTTTAGGCTATTGTATTGCACATTAGTGACCTCATGAATGGTGATATAAGCCAACCCACAATTTCAGATTGTGATATCAAAGCAACCACTAAAACCCTGAATAATGATGCTGGCAATATGGCTCTGATAAAAGTGAAGTAAAGTAAATACTGAATACATGTCGAACTACATTTACTATGGTGTCAACATCAAGACAATTATTAAAGCAACAAATTAAAAATGTATAATAAAATTCTGGTAACTTGCACTGTACAACAGAAAATCCAGTATTCATTACAACTCTTAACATAACTTACACTAATATTGCGGGCCAAGTTTACATTGCAATACAGTGACTGTAATCGTGTGTGATTTAGTTTTTTTGTTTTGTTTTTTTACTGCTTTACGCCTCATCAACGGCTAAGGTCTTTAGAGGCAGGATGGGACTGGGGACAAGGAGTGGGAAGGAATTCGGCCATGGCATTCCGGCATTCGCCTGGAGTGATTTGGGGAAACCATGGAAAACCCAAATCTGGATGCCCGGACCCGGATTCGAACCGGCGTCCTCCTGAATGCGAGGCCAGAGTGTTAACCACTCACCCACCACGTTCGGTAGTGTGAGATTTAGTCCAGTTGCGGTTCATACTAAAAGCGTATAATGAAATTAATTGTGGCAATTTATGCTGAGCTAATTAGGAATCCTGATATAGAAAATGTTGCTACTACTTGAAATGTAATTGCGAGGAATTTAATGTTTTAAGTAGTGTCCGTATCATTTGATTTTGTAGTAACAGTATTAGTGAAGATAGTGGTTAGGTTAAAATGCTACCTGGTCCAGAATGTTCTTGTTACAGTGAAAGGCAGGAGGAACATTGCTGTATTAGTAATAAATAAGCTGCTTTCATAGTGCCATGTTAGTGATAACGTGTGTTACGATGTAAACTACTCCCAATATTGTTTCTTCAAACAAAAAGTTTCTATGTTAGGCCACTGAATATATTCATTATAAGTAAAGAATCTAATAGGCATTTGCAGAATATTGAACAGCAAGTAAAAAGTGTTGTTTTGTTAGTCATAGGCTACTGGTTGTATCGATTCCTGCAAAAATTTTGAATAAAAAAGAGGATAGTTATCTTTGGTTAGGTTTTAAATTTTGCTAAACATAATTTGTAATGTTAGAGAGTGTATGGTAGCGAAAAAGAATAAGAAATAAACTGAACCTAGGTGGAATCAAAACCATTACAAATTTGTCGTAAACATACAAATATACTAAAATGACATTTTGCCACTTTTAGTGAACCAGTATGGTACTGGTAAGCTCTTAGTATCTTACAATTTTTTCCAAGCTTTGATTTTTTGCATATATTATAACATATGTTATGAACAGAACTACGATGTATTACCTTAAATGTCATACTATTTCATGTACGCAACTGAAAACATCTTTTTGTGAATTTACAATTTTAAAAAAAATTTAAGGTTAAGTACAGATTTACATTTCTTGCTCCCCAATTATTATTTATCAAGTGCATCAGTTTTAGCACTTTTAAACTAAACACGCACATGCATATATCAGAAGATTCTTCCTTTTATTTGGAACTCTTACACAAAAAGCAAAGAGTAAACGTGGCATTGCTGTGTACAAAGTAGGAAAGTCTTTGAATTTTGCGAACTTACAATGGCAATTCATTTATGCGAAATTTCATTTAAATCTGTTAAGCTATTAAGGTGTGATTGAGGCCAACAGTTGTAAGGAACTAACCTGATTACCGGGGTTGGAATATCAGTAGTCACCTTAACCCACAACTTGCATTTTGAGTAAGGTTTCATAAAAAGACCAAACTGTTAAACCATGAAAAGTACCTTTGATAAATCAACTGTAATTTAATTGGCAAAGGAAAGTTGTAGTTATAAACTATGAAAATAAAATCACTGTTGAAATTTTAACCATCACTGTATTCTTGAATAAAAAAAAGTTCACCATTACAGTCGACAAGCAATCAGACATTCATCTCCAAAAGGTTGCGAGTTATGAAACGAAGAAGACAGACAGACAAAACCCCTAAAATTTTTTAGAGTTACATGTTCAGTAAGTTAGACTGGGTTGCACAATATGAAAAATTCATGATGGCCGCTAACCACATGTGTCATGAAGTACTTTCACTGCCCGAGTAAGCTTGACACAGAGCAACACGTCTGCACACTTTGACTATTTCCAAGCAACTGAGGTGTCCTGCGCTTCTCACTTCCTATATAGTCTGTGCCCAAAGACCACTGTAGCTTACTGCTTCATGACATAGTTTGGCAAAAAGGTGAAACGTAGTGCTCTAAGAATTTTATATTATTTAGAGAAACAAATAATAAACAACTTACTCCGTTACAAGTTTTATTGTAAACTCAACCGTTTGTTCGTAATAAAATGAAATATGTTCACCGCGCAAAAGAGCCCATCTTTGGGTTGGAGACTCTGTGTTTGTGTATGCTATAGTGTCCTTCCGCAAGCGGTAATATTCCGTTTTAGCTTTCAAAATTATTGCCATTGTATTCTACAGTTCTCCAGCTTTCCAAAAAGGTGCCCTTTCTTGTCTCTGGCTGCTCTTCAAGTGTTGTAATCGAATTTCTAAAATTCTGCATTTCCTCAAGCTCGGTTCCATAACTCAAAAAACCCATTACCTTGATTAGCCTATTTTGCAAAAACGCTTGTGGGAGTAGCCTCTGTGGTGGTCAGCCCGTGTTCTGAACATGTTTTCTTTTATTGAATTTAGTTACTTTGTCCACAATTTTAAACTGTATACAGAAGCATGTCTTTTTGAAACATAATTACTTTATGATTTGAAACATAGTGCTCTCAGCAACAGTAAATAGTTGATAGATGTAAAATACATCCAACCAATTATATCAGTCAGGCTATTAGTCTTGCCCGGTTTCGACCTTCTTAAGATGGTCATCCTCCAAAGTACATGTTAATATGCTAGTGGGTGGAGATGACCATGTGCTTTTACCAAGCACGCTTCATCAACTCACTTTTTACTTTAGAACCAATATTATGCCTAGCTGACTGTATGGAATGATTCAAAATGTTATGCAGTGTTTTCTTATGTTGTATACACACTATTTGCCGACTTCTAAAACTGCTTTAAATGTACGATTTTATGGTGTTGAAAATGCAAGATTATTATGACGAGTTATAAAGCCGGTCTTTCCTTATTTTAAATTGCTTTAAACTGTTGATTTATAACAAGATCTTATGGGTTTACGGCTGATTACTATTTTGAAGAACTTATAAAACATCAAAAAGTGTTATTTGAAGGTGATACTATGTCGTAACAAAGTTTTGTGCTTCTATGAATGATCTCATTCCATTGACTGCCTCTCTGATCTAGGTTAAAAAAAAAAATGGACCCACTTAGGTCTACGATCACAATGTTTTCCAGAAACTCCTATCTCTCCAAATGAAAATGATGCAAATGTTCGGGAGCTATTGTTTTCCTCATTTCTTTGTTCTAATTGATTAACATTCTTGGTATCTACTGTGGAAAAACTTTTGAGTATCCCAGTATTTAAATAATCATCATCATGATGTCTTTACTGAAGGAGAGAATGTGACAATTCATTTGCAGTCACCCAGTGGCAGGGGCGGATCCAGGATTTTGCTTTTTTTTGGGGGGGGGGGGCCTTGAGCGGACTTTGGTTTGGGGGGGGCTTGGCTTGAGTGAATTTTGGTTCAGAGGGCTTGCGTTCAGTGGATTTTGGTTTTGGGGGGGGGGGGGGGGGGCTTGAGTCGGGAAAAAGGTAGTATTTATAGCCTCCACGGGCCTCAAATCAGTAGAGCTAAAAAAAAAAGGTCTCAAAACTACAATGTCAGGGGTGGACCTAGATACATTTGGGGGGGGGGGGCTTGAGGCCCCTAGCCCCCCCCCCCTGGATCTGCCCCTGCCCAGTGGTCACCACAAAAGATGCCATCGACTCTCTGAATGTTGCATGCAATCACTGGTTTGCCGCTCCGCTTTTTGTCAACCAACAGTTTGCCCTACAGCTTGACTACAGTGTGACAAACACATTATCTAACAGTGCTGGCATCCACTTTTGCATCACTGTACATATTTTTTGTCCTTTCATGAATCCAAATAGGCATTTTACCTTCCAGATTGAATAATTTGGATAACAGAATTATGTCTAATATGAACATCGATGCCAGCCATTTTGCAAGTGGATGCAGTGCTGCCACCTCTTAACACAGGAAGTTACTACTGCCATGAAATTGAGAAGAAGGTATGAGGAATTACACCAAATTCAAAATTTTCAATTAACTAACTTGTTTAAAGAGAGGGGAAAAATAGGAGGCATTAGTTTTCAACTGACCTTCATATATATTATTTTTATTTATCTTATACATAACGTTTCACCACTTATTTACATCTTTTTTTTTATTTTCTTATAATTAATTTCTTTCTTGGGAGGAAGATACATTTTTTTCAATCCCATCATCTCCACCCTGACCATAATGGCCAAAACCACATTCATGTGGTCGTGCTGACTGCAGGTACCTGTGCAAGCACAACCACAAGTTTCTATTTACATGAGTAAGAAGATAGCTATAAATAATGAGTGTGTGTTTTCCCCCCTTGTGAGGCATATTTTTTTATGATTGCTGCTTTCGTCCCTTATATCTTGGTAAGCGATAGGTCTGCTTTATTCTGCTTTCACTATCACCTCATGGTATGTCTTCTTGTTCCATTTTTTCTAAGTCACTGTTAGGTTCAATACCTGCTAAAATAATGTAATTAATACACTTTATCATTCTACAGCTCAATAAAACAGGAAATATAAACCATAGATGTTCTTCATGCCACTTTTTAAATTACTTCCACAATACATGTTAGCTGTCTAATATAAGGAATCAACAGTTTAAATTATTCTACTCTTACCATAGCAGAAAGCAGAACAGAGAAATACAGAAAAACATTGCATGAAAAAACTTTCAGATGCATCCCCTTTCAGTTACATCACTTCAGAGTACAATGCACTTACCTTCATTTCACAAGCACCATGAAGCACATCTACCTCTTCACTATCAAAAGATATGGGTCCTTCATAAACATCATAATCCAACTTCTTTCCCCTGCTCCATCTGGGAAATTGTGATGTCAAAGGTGGCAATGTCGTTCCACTGTGGGAAGTTGTCTTAGCATTATCTGCCACTGTTTGTGCAGGGGGTATGTCTGATGCACTCATAATTAATCAAAGTGCACAATTATAACTGTAACATTTTTCTCAAAACTTTTTACTGTACCGCCACTAACGGAAGAGCACATTTTTCCAATCATATCTTAAAAAATTCAATAGAATCTGAAACAAAAATGAAAATGACTTGCTGATCACAATTTTTACGTAAAAGAATAAAAATATATTAAAAAAAGCGAGCAAGACTAACTACACATTTCTGAAATGGAAGTAAATGTATTAAAAACTAATATGTACTGAAAATAAAGAAGCTGATGGCAGGGGTAGTATAATGTCAAAATTGAGAGAGTTAAAACCTTTCATTAGTTATAGAAGGATAACGTTGATGGAAACTTAGATAAACAGTCAAGAATACAGAAACATAAGAGCTTTGGAAAGATGGGAAGGCAAGCAAGTAAACCAATAAAAGGGGGCAAAACATGTCAAAATCAGGTAATTTTATGTAGTTGTTATGAATCACATCAGAAGACAATTAAGGGACTGAAGATTTGAGAGAAAACTTTAGTGGAAAGCTCTTACTTGAAGCGAACCACCTTAGAATGAATTGTTCTTTTGGAATGAAAATTTGCGTAAATATTGCTTGGGCAATACTATTTAATGATATCTGCACATTACAGCCATAAAATATATGCTAATCGGGTACAGTTGTTTGAAATATGGGCAATTATGTACAAGTTTTTAAGAATGAATTAAATTTTATTACCTGATGATGTTTCTTGTTGCTACTGCTAAGGCTACATTCTTAAAGAAAAAACTGCATTACACATCCATTTGACATGTAGGGGAAAAGTATCAGCAAACAAATGTATTGTAATGCACAGTGTTGAGCGGCATAAAGCAGACATGTTTAGTGGATTGAAACAGTATCCTGACTTATTTCACATGACAGCCAACCTCTTGCAATGAAGATTAATATTAGCAGAGGTAGTCTTTAGGTTGAAATGAATCCTGGAACAGAATGAAGGGTCACTATCAGCAGAGTTTGTTGTTAGGTTGAAATGGAATTTGCACAAGAATGTCAAATGATGCTAATTGTTATTCCATAGTGCCTATTCCTGCAGATGACTTCATCATAAGAGATTAGCTGTAATATGGTGAACCTTAAAATATTAATATCTCAGCCTGTGTAACACATCTGCAATGTACCACTCAGTGTTGTACATTATAGAACATTTGTGTGCCGATACTTATTCCCTGTATGTCATGTAGATGCAGAATGCAATCCCCTCCCCTCCCCCCCAAAAAAGGAAAAATAATGAAGTCTGAGAAACTGCTGCAATAAACAACAGCAACAATACATCCTTCTTGCAATATAACTTGTACAGAATTGCTCATATTTTTAATGACTTTAATCAATTAAAGTCTTTTTTGTGCTAAACATTACAGCAGAAAGCTGTCCTAGATGATGATGATTACAGCATACATTACACTATATTTATACTATTTTTATTGAGGTATTTTTTTCTCCATTACAACAACTTTTGTGTTTATATATATGTTTGCTACCATACCACCAGCCACTAAGCATTATAGAGATCACAAACGGCAGACACAACAGACTCATCATGGCAGTTGAGAAAACTACCACAAGGCATGACACACTAGTGGGAGGAAGATTATCGCCATCCTCCAGATGGGAGCAGTTAACTGTCACTGACTGTGTTGTATGGGGAGCTATGATAATAAATCTAGTGTATCTGGAGTTGGTCTTCTTCGTTTTTCACAGCCAAAAGGAATGTCTCATTCCCTGACATCAGAAGTGGGGTCACCTAGGACCAATACAGCAGCATTTCACCGGGTTCACAAGACGTAAGTCGACACCTGCATCATGCCAGTATATCTGTGGCACTTAAGTTATTAGGTCAGTGATTATGCATCACGTTTACCGTGCCATTGGAAGGGAGCCTTCTTGCATTAAGCATCTACAAAGAAGAATGTTGTTGTTATTAGGCGTTTAGGCCACATTGACAGAGAGGTCATTATTGTCCTGGCAATGCGGTTTTTAAAAGTTTACAACATTACCATCTGTATGGCCGACTATAAAGAGGTCAGCGACACAGACGGCAAAATAAAATAAAATACTAAGATGCTGGCTGTAAAGTGTCCACTAAAATAACAAACTTCATAGCATATGGTAGCTGTAAATAGGCCAAACAGATTAAAGCACACGAGTAATAACATGCTTCCAGGTAGTATTGAGTCTTGTATTGCCACTTCTAGTAGGATCAGGTTGTCCAAGGTGGAACGGAACTTCCTGAATCCACGCTGAAAGCAGCTTAGCAGATTTTGGAACTCAAGACACCATACCAGCCAGCTGTTTATCATCTGCTCTAGTGTCTTCCCTATGACAGCTACCTTGTGATATCTTGCCCCTCTCAGATTGTTAAATAGATATTAACATTACTTCTGTCCACGAGTCAGGGAAGTATCCCTAGGTTCATATACAATTAAAAGTATCCAGAAGGTACTCTTTAGCATCTTTACTTAGGTGCCTCAGCATGGATTAGGTCAGGCCCAGGGACTGTTTAATGCAGACTCCAGATCCCAAAATGAAAAGGGCTGTTGTACACCTGTGAAACCGAGGAGTTACAGTTTAAAACTTGCCTTTAAGTAGCAGTTCTCCATTGCTGAAACATTGGGTCCAATGATGGTAGAGAAGGTTCTAGGCTGTCGGACACAACCTAAAATGATGTAACACCCTGAATAGTGGAATAAGATTTGTTGTTTCACCAAGGGATGGGCATCCTTTTCAGTGTTCCTGAGCTTTTCTCAGTGGAAACGTCAGCTGCCTGCTGAATCGCTTCTGTGAAGTGATTCACCTTCTGTTGTATGCTGTCACACGATTGCAGAGCAACAGTACCACGGGATGAGCTGCCAATCTCCATTACTCACAATCCATTTGTGTCAGAGGTTCCCTTCTCCACACTCAACATCTACGTGTATCCACATATGGAAGTGGTTGCTTCCATTATGTTCGCGATCTATTTCCCACTGAACGTAGTTTGCAATTGGAGAGCATAATGAGATGTCAATGGCAGAGAACGATCCAGAAGCAGTGGTGAAACTCATCCTCTGACCAGTATTCAAGATGCAAATTTCCTCTTGCGCCATTAATCTACCAACTACTTCCTACTAGGAGGAATGGTCGAATAAGCTGCTGCTGCAAGAAGCTACTGCTGGTGGAACCTGCTGTCAAATTGGTCAAGGTTCCAGACGTGTCACTACTTACGTGCATCGTCTCAGGTGTTATAACCTTAATAGATTTAGCACCACATTTGCATTGACATGAGCATGTTTCACTTGTGTCCAAGTCAGCAACGGATGTGTGGGTAGCAACATTTTCTTTCCTGATGGGAGTTAACTAGGTTTTGGCAAGCACCTTAAACTGCTTCTTCCCTTCACCATAAGATAGGAGTTCCTTGATTTTCAATTCCTGCATCTTCTTTTCTTCAAAACGCACCTGGCACTTCCTGCTCCAGGCTTGATGCGACCCGGAGAAATTGACATACGCCCATGGGAGAGTGCAACCACTACCCTGCTTATGACCCATGATTCCACATTTCCCACAGGTGAGATTGCCTTTGCAGGTCACTGCCTTATTACCAAATCATTAATACCTGAAACAGCACATTGGGTCTGGTACATATGGACAAACATTGAGATACTTATACCGTGCTTTGATGGTTTTCAGCAGCGTTAGAGTGTTGAACATCAGGACAAAGGTGGCAGTCTTTACAACACTGCCACTAACCCTGGGTGTGATCTGACGAACCTCAACTATATTCTCTGACCCTCACTTCTTAAGCAGTTCCTCGGCGGGTGACTATGCCTTTGCTAGTATTTAGAGTTTTCTGGAGTTCACTCTTTTCTGTGAATTACCCGAGCTTCTCAGACTTGATGGGTAGGACAGCCTGGTTGCTCACAGTTTCCGGCAGCAGTGTCCCATTCCTCAGCTTTTTGATACTTTTTAACAATGTTAATCTAACAACTACTCAGGTCTTGACAATCGATGTTTGAACCCCACAATACACTGCTTGTGTTGAAATCTCCAACAAAAAGAAATGGCCAAGTAAGCTGCCAATTCCATTTAGTGCTTTTTGTATATAGAAAGAAGAGACCATTTCAAATGATTCCTCCTTTATTTCCAATATTATGAAGGTGATATCAATGATATAACCCTTCCTGTTACTAGATTCATTATCAGGAGGGCTTTCAACTCCCACCCGCTTGCCAGTTCTTTGGTCATTTGAAATATTCTGAAACCTACCCACACTGCTGGTAGTAGAAGTTTTGGACATTTTATTTTTGATTTTGTTCCAGGAGTTTGGCAGAGCTAAAAGTCGATTGACAGAGCCTCCACATCATTTTGATGAAACGCTTCACAAAATAAAAATGCTGGGTCTACTTGAGATTGTGGTACCAATAAAAAAACTTTCTGCCATGTGAGCTCATGACATTACAATATTGCAAAGTCAATCACCAGGCACATTGCTTTCAAACATTAATTAGGTTTGAATGCACCCTGGATCAGCATAACACTGCTAGAAATATGCTCTGAAGCTGTTCTAGTGATGTTTGGCTACTTTTGAAATCAGTCAAAAGGTGTCTTCCTGGGTCAAAGTATATTACAACATAATTACTTCTTAAAAATAACATGTTTTGCAACCAACTACCACAGTATTATGATGTAATTACCTCACATGGTGGAATGTTGTTCTAGCTGTATCCCAAAATATTTACATAGCCCAGAAAAGAGCTCTCAAGACACCAAGAATTTCTTAAGAGCAATTCCTTAAAAACTCATATTATTACAATAAACTGCTCAGTATGTATATTCGCTCATGCACTTTGTTATAGATTATCAAATTCACAAGAAAATGATTGCAATACAATTGGGGGGGGGGGGACATATACAAAATATAAACATCAATGTCACTAGTACAAAGAGGAGAAAAATTAATTAACTCTAATTGTGATGGAGTGCACACACTTATTTTCCCCCTTTCCTGCACCCACCTACTTTTGCCTTATACAAATTTAAAATCTTTCAAAATTTTTGGCAAATTAAATTCGCCATTTCTCTTGATTATTTATTCCAAACCCTGACCTCATTACCTGTGAAAGAAAATCTTCCAACACCCTACAGCCTGGAACTGAGTTCCAGCTAGTGATCATGGTCATCTTTTACTTTCCATCCACCTCTCCTAATTATTCCAACAATATCTTTCCACACCTCATCACCAATATATGTTTAGTATAGTGTACACTGTCCTAAGTTTTTTCACCCTCATCCTGTCTTCCGATTTGTACCATTCCAGCTCCTTTATCTATTATTTACCGACTGTGTTCTGTGGTAATTTTCAGAGACAAATCTAACAGCACCCCTTCCAACTACTACAATTCATTTGCAAAATATGGGATCCATACTACACCAACATACTCAAGAAATGGTATAACCAAAGTTTTGTAACCCAATTCCCTTACTGCTCTGGTACATTCCCTCATCATTCTTTCGAACAAGTGAAGGATTCTAAAACCTTTTTTCCTACTAACCTGTCAAATTTGTCCACCCCAGTTGAGTTTGTTATCAAATGTTATGTCAAGGTATTTACATTTCAAGTCTTTAACAAGCAATTCATTCCCTATCTTATAATTATAATCAATCTAACTGTGGGCTTAAAAAGATGATTCCTCTTTGCAACCACGTTGACCTACTCAACTACATATCCTGACCAGATCACCGTGTGGCTGGTCTTCTCCCATCTTGATCGTATTATTTAACATTATGTCATCCGCAAATAACCTGATGTGTGATAGAAAACAATCAACATAATTATTCATTAGAATAACGTATATATATATAGTTCCAATATGCTATCCTGTGGCAATCCCATTTTCAATACAACTTCTTTTGATACTGCATTCGCTAACCTAACTTTTTATTTTTACATTTTAAGAATTCTTCTACCCAGCAAATCACTTTTTCATCTACTCCAATAGAGTTTACTTCATTTACCACCATTTTATGGCTCACTCTGACAAAAGGCTTTAAAATATCAAGTCTACTGGAGATTGCGATTCCGCTACAACAACACTCACTAATGTTATAATACTGCTGTAGTCAATCCCAAGAGCCATTATTTTCAAGCAGTAATTCCATTGTAATACAGCCTGGACCATCATTTTCAAGCATAAATTAAGTTGTAAAACACCTTGGACCAGCATAACATCATTAAATGTATACTAATCTTAATGCTGACATACATAGCAATAATACTAGGAATAAATATAATATTAACAAGAATTACAAATCACTGTCAATTGTACAAAAACGGGTAACATTTACTGGAGCTTCCTTATTCAATGTCTTACCAACAGAAATTAAATGTTATCTACAAAAACCCAACTACTTTAAGTCCAAACTGAAAGAGTTTCTGCTTCAGAACCCATTTTACTCTGTGAAAGAATTTTCTTCTTGGTATTTGGTAACTAAGAATGACTGATAAAATAGTATATATATGGTGTATGGAAGGGGAAGGTGACAAAGTTGTCCACAATTACTAAAATGATATATGGTTTTTCTTTCTGTCGAAACTTTTGACAAATGAAGTAATTACACTGTTTACAAAATTTCAGTCATGTATAGTAACTAACACGGGATAGCATGCACTCAAAAACTGCTGTGAAAAATTATGATACTAACAGGTTTTTAAGTAATTGACTGCTTATGATTTGTGGTAACTGGTTGTTAGATACTGGTAACAAGTGTATACACTGTTCCACATAATAAGTATTAACTAACTCGGGATTGTATTTGTAGATTACAGGAAATATTGGTTATACTAATGGGTTTTAACTAACTTGTTGTCAATATATAATAATATTATCAATTATATAGTAATATTGACATTACTAATAAGTGTATGTACTTTTTCACATCCCCGAGATTATTCTCACATGGGATCAAAGTGAACATATCTATCTATCTAGAGGTGTTTGGTTTTTATAAACCAATTGTAGACAGTATTTTTCTGTTTCTTTTGAAGTATAAAAGAACATTGACAGTAATTAAAGGGGTAGAAAGGGGGATAGGGTTTGCATTTTTGTGTAATTAATGTGGCCAGTATTTTTATTTTTCTATTTATTTTAAATTACTAAAATGATATATGTTTTTTTTTTTCTCTTTCTGTTGAAACTTTTGACAAATGAAGTAATTACACTGTTTACAAAATTTCACTCATATATAGTAACTAACATGGGATAGCATGCACTCAAAAACCTCCCCAAGATTATTCTCACATGGGATCAAAGTGAACATATCTATCTATCTATCAGAAAGTATTTCCAGCTTTGTCTTGCATTTTTCTACTGCAGTATTATGATGCCAATTCCTTGCAGAATCCGGAACTCTAATAATCATGAAAGATCTCGTGCTGCACCATTGATTTGGCCTTCCTTGTCCATTTCATCTGAAATATGTTGCATATAGCCTATTAACTGAGATTTTCATGAATATCCTTGCCAAAATCCATTTTGTTTGCTTTAAAACCACTTACATTCCTCACACATATTTGTAATGTGGTTGCATATCAATCTATCCATTTATTTATCGATGACAAATGTCAAACTGATCAGCCCTGGAAACATCTGTTTAATAAACTTCCTGAATGTATCAAACAGTTAATGATGTATTTAAAGAAAATCTGGGGATTACCTTATTGATAACTTCTTCTCCATTCAAGAATTTGTACAAAAAATTAATTATAGCTAGTATAACTTTTGAGAAATTTAGCTGTTAAAATACTTTATTATGTCTTTGTAAAATATGATAATTTTTTCACCATAATTATTACTCATCTTGCATGTATATATACTAACCATGACATGTTTTAAATCCCAGCAGCGATCTATGGAACAAGAGTAGTAAACAGGGGGAAAAAAATGTGAAATTAGCTATCACTTTTTGGATGAACCCAAGATCGCGATTCCACTGCAAATTTCTTCCACACAGACCAATGACGTCACAGCATGGGCCATATGACATATGGAGTGCATTTGGCTACAAATGTCATCAGCAGGACAGACACACAAGATTACAGCTCATCTTTGTGTGTGTGTGTGTGTGTCTAGATGTTAGCTTGAAATGTGACAGGAAGTGGAGATCCATAGTTTTATTAGAGCTGTATGATTACAGCTAGCCAGTTTTTTAGCAGTTGTCGTTAGCAGCATGTACCACAAAAGCTAATATTTACAGTTTGATTATCATTTAGAATCAGAGTGGTTTTGTACTCATGAGGTGTCCACAGTATAAGCAAGTAATGCATTGCAGAAGTAGTTCTATTGTAGATGATGATATCATTATGTCTGATATAATGCACTTTGAGATTTTAATGTTCAATATTTTTTCTTTAATATTTCTCAATTTTTTTCTGTTGAGTTATTTAATGTGTTTTGATTTTTTCAGTATCGGTGTTACAGTATGAAATTTATAAGAATTAATTACACTGATTCAAGAAATTTGTGTAGATGGTTTGTACCAACCCAAAGAAATGTCCCCTCCTCCTCCAAGCACAAATCACACTAGTGACATATGTAGCTCCACATGTAGTGTATTAGTCAATTGTGGTATCATGTGACATCAAGGTTAGTGTGGCAGAAAGTAGTTGTAGCAGTATTGTCATCTCCAGTAGTTGAGTAGTTTCATTTAAAAGGTTGTCAAACTTCCCAAATTTGCAGTTTGGGCCTCTGCATTGTACAGAAATAGGAGCCCAAAGGGGAAGTCATAGTGATATAATGGAAGGTCTTGAAGTTATTAGTTGATTGTGGGCTAAATTGGGCAGAAGAGCACAATGGGGAGGTTATAGGGGTACATCTTTAAGTACTGCATTTAATGGGAAGGACAATGACATATTGTGCCACTACAAAACCTGTCAGGAGCTTCTTGCAGTTTTGTGGGGTAGAATGGAGCTCACATTCATCTTCATCCTCTACAGTTTCCAACCCGACTTTGCACTTATGCTGCTCCATTTTTCTCTTTTCCACAACTACCCTGTCAACAATTTAGCCCTGCCCTCCTACCCTTACAGCCCACTCCTCAACTTTTCTCAGCCACCTATTAATTGGTCTTCCCTTGGGCCAATCATCTTCATTTAATAAATTCTGCTCAGTATTCTATGCTCCATTAATATTTGAACATATCTACATTGTTTGTAACTGACCTTTTCTATTGTTTCCACAGCATCCCCAACCTTCTTATTCCATTTACTACCTATATCTTATTGATATCTAATTATTCACTGTCCAGATTTTAGCAACACAAAAGGTTACCTTACTCCACTGGGTATCAAGTTTCACACACTTCTTAAAAATGAATTACAAATATGAAATGATGGGATTGAAAAAGGGGGGGGGGGGGCAAAGGAGAGCAGTTAGATTTGTTGGTGAAAAGTATAAATGGTTGCATTAAATAAACAGAATGATAAATAAACTGTGTTTGGAGCCTTAGGAGGACTAAAGGCTTATGTGCAAAATGGAAGTCATGTGTAAGAAAAACTGGAAATGAGACATGAATCAATACTAGAAGATTTAAGATTAGTATGTGAAAGGGCTAGAGCCATAAATTAGCATTTAATTGCGGGCTTAACAAAATTCTAATATCATTCTGAGGCAGGGGATTTGGGTACTAGAATAAACTTCATTAGTCATTCTGGTCCAGGTTGCATTTCAACCTAGCAAAATGGAAAATCCACTAATATTGCTGCTATAAAATCAAAGTTTCAGGATTACTGGAGATCAAGAATCTGCAACGAATTGGTATCACAACATGTAGTAGTCAAATCCACGACACCACTATAAATACTTACCGAAGTACATTTAATGGTATCATGCTGGTCCAGAGTGTATTACAACAATTTCTGTTTGAAAATACTGGTCCCGGTTATAGTATAATGGAATTACTGCTCAAAAATGAATGACTACAGCAGTATTATGACGTCATTAATCAATGTTGTTGTAGTGGAATTGCAATCACCAGTAGACCCCAAGCTTCAAAAAAACCGTGCACACATAACTGACACGTTTTTGTGATACCAAATGAAAATATCACAATGCAATTAAATCCAATGTAATACAGCATTACAACCCAACAACCACACCAGTAGGCCTACACCGAAAATGAAAAATCACCTGAGCTCATCTGTCAATTAAAACTAAATTCCTTGTGTCGTAACAAAATTGACGCTTTTCAGTCTACATTACAACCTAATAACCACAAGAGGTTATTGCAGCCTAAAATTCAAGCGAACTTGATTTATCCATGAAACTATATTCCTTGTGTCTTATGCAGCAACAGCTGTGGACATTCGGTAAAACACCTTGTACAACCACCATTCAGGCTTATTACATAAGGCTGGGCTATATTACTTCATTAGTATATATTTACTGGCTTTAATAAGCAAATTTTACTAAATAATTCCATCTAAGCAACCTATGTATTACAAAAACATGCCAGTGACTTGGCACTATCGTTGCCATCGAACATGAGATGGTGGCCACTGTAGTGTTAGGGATGTGTGGTATTTGTATAGTATCACATGTAAAGTATATTCCCTTTTCCTTTCACATACACTCTTTCTCGAAACGTTCATCCTCAGGAAAGTGTATGACAAATTTCAAACCAAAGGAATCGTTCATTTTATATACGTCCGTATTGAACCGCTGCCAAAAATGACCCAAACATTTAACATTATAATCTGCATAACTATTAGAGGAGGTGTGTATGGTAACTGCCAATAGTTGCCACTTCACTTAATAAAAGCATACACAGTTAAACAGATGTTATTTTGAATTATTTAATATCCTATTGTTCTGCATTCTCATGTTATTTTTTAATTAGCTTTAAGAACTAATGACTGCAATAGGATCACTGCTAATGAAGATCAACAAAAAAATTACGGGTCTACTGGAGATCGCGATTCCGCTACAACATTCAGTAATATCGTTGGAAAACTTCTGTAGTCAGTCGCAAGACGTATTGTTTTCAAGCAGTAATTACGATATAATACAGCCTGGACCATTATTTTGAAGCATAAATTAGGTTGTAATACAGCCTGGACCAGCATGAAACCGTTAAATGTACTTGGGAAAGAATTTCTAGCGGAGTCTTGCGTTTGACCACTGCAGTATTTTGATGTAAACCATTGGCGGAATTGCGATCTCCGGTAATCCCAAAATAATCAACATTTGAAAGTGTTAAAAAGACATAACTAAACTTAGGTTTCACACAGAATAAACAAAGGATCCAGGATGTTACAACTATTTGAGTGAATGGATGCTTTCCCGGTGTATTAACTGTAGAAAATGTTCTGAGCAATAAAATAATTATTTTCATTCATTCATTTTATTTGGTCCTATACACCATTTACATACAACTTGTATAATGAATTAGGAAAGTCAAGGTACAGTATATTCAATATTATTCTTATCTTAATTAACAATTTTATGCCTTAAGTTAACTATAAATCGTTTAATACATTTTTTTTTTACATGTTATTGACAAATATGTGCTGTAATATCCTATATAAGTACAAACTACTACTACAAACAATTTTTTATTCTGCCTTTCCTTCCCTCATTCATCAGTTAAATACTCTTTGATTGAGTAGAAGGCTTTATCACATAAATAATCTTTAAGCTTATGTTTGAACTGTTCTCCCTTGTTACTAATTAATCTTATATCTGTCGGAAGCTTATTGAACAGTTGGGCTCCCGAATAGGAAGGAAATTTTTCAAATTTTTTTGTGTTGTGTGCGTGTAAATTGAAATTAATTTTATTACGTGTTTTCATATTCGTGCACTTGCTCATTCTTTTTAACAACCTTCTTTGTGAGTGAGAGCAGTATAGTCTTATATGTATATACAGGGAAATATTAGAATCTTCAAATCTACAAAATATTTTCTACATGAAACCATTCTTTTTTCTTTTAGTATTGTTCTAATCATATGTTTTTGTATTTTTAATATTCTCATTATGTTATTTTCTGTGGGCCTTCCCCACGCTGATATACCATATCTCAGTTGGCTTTCAAAAAGGGAGTAATAGATAGTCATCAGAATATCCCTGCTACAGAATTTTCGGAGGTAGCTGACCGTAAATACAATAGGGGTTAGTTTCTTACAGCATTGATCCACCTGTTATTCCAAATTCATGAATTTGTCTATTTGAATCGCTAGCAAGTTAGCTGATTCTGTCTCCTTTATTTGCTCACTGCTTATGTTTAAATTTACAGAGTACCTTGTTCTTTTCGACTGAAATGATATCATTTGGGTTTTGTTTAAGTTGATTACAAGATAATTATCTTCTAACCATTTTGCTAGTCTCTGGAAGTAAAGATTAAGGATTGTTTCTAGATTACATGGTTTGATGTTTGACATCTTCACAGTTGCATCATCTACATAAAGAACCATTGAATCATTCTCCCCTATTGGTCTTGGGTCATTTATGTATAGGATGAACAACAGAGGCCCAAGCACCGAGCCCTGTGGTACTCCTGCTTTTATAGTGAGGGTGTTTGATGTTACATTTTTAAAGTCTGTGTTGCTTTTTATGATCGTAAATTGTTTTCTATTTGACAGATATGATCCTATCCATTTATAGGCCTTACCCCTTATTCCCCATTTTTCTAGTTTGTTAAGTAACCTCTGATGATTGACTGTGTCAAAGGCTTTTGATAGATCTATTAGTACTGCTGTTGTATACTCTCCATCATCCAGGGATTTCTTTACCGAATCTACAAACATTGTGACTGCTGTTTCTGTAGACCTGTATTTCCTATAACCATGTTGAGAATCAGTAATTATGTTGTGCTTGTTTAGGAAGTCAATAAGCCTCTGTTCTATTGCTTTCTCAAAAAATTTTGATATACTAGATATTAGTGACAACGGTCTATAATTGTTTACATCTGACCTTCCCCCTTTCTTGAAAACAGGTATAACTTTAGAAATCTTTAAGGAATCTGGAAATGTTCCACTTGCAAATGAATGATTTATTATGTGTAATAATGGTTTTAAGAGATATCTAATATGCTTATAAAAGAATGCAATAGCTATCTCATCAGTTCCCATGGACGTTTTAGTCTTTAAGGACTATATAATTTTACTTATTTCTTTTTCTGTTGTTGGTCTAAGGAATACTGAATCTGTGTTCACCTTAATGCCTGCTAAATCATTGTCTTTTGACTTGCTACTGTGACTGTTAGTTAGTTTTTCTGCTATATTTATCTTAGGTGGGATGGGGAGGGGCTATGGAATTTTAGTGCTAGGGTACAGAAGTTATATTTTGTTAAGTAAAACAATTTTTGTCGTTGATAAGCTTGCTGTTTGTATATTTATGCCACTTTTATCATTTCTAAACAAAGGTATTTTGATGCTTCACCGTCAGCTGATATCAAAATACAACTGACTGACATAAGAATCAGTGTCTTGTTTACAAATTAGTCTGATTTCTGAACCTACAATATTTGACGCGACCAGCCAAAACATTCGTAACTGTAAAACTACTCACCTAACAGCATTTGTAGCTGCAAAGATCGAATAAGCAAATACGTTATTTAACCTCACTTTGCCATCATCTACTCATCTCATCGCCGTGCAAGATGGACTCACCAGAGACAAAGTAACAAAGACGCAAAGTAACCATGAAAGTAACTCACCGTCGAAGCAAAGACTATAGATGCTTAATCTTTTTTATTATTATTTTACAGGTGTAAGCCTCTGACCGGTTGTTTTCTCTTTTTTTGCGCATCGGCACGGGTCTAGAATTGTTCCAGTTTTTAGGTTGAAAGATTATGACAGGTTGACCCGATTTGACAAAATATATACATGACCAGTGTTTCAGGGTGAATAAAATCTCTTCAGCTTGAAGAACTCAAAAGCATTAATAGAGGTAGTTATTAAAAACGAACAGGAACAATAGCGCAATCGTCTGAATGCTTAAATACAAACTGCGCTTGTATTTTTTACCCTTAAAGTTCACTCTGCAAAATTTTAAAAATTTCTGTTTGCTTCCACAGCATCACGTTGTTCTTTAAGGCGGCTACAAACCAGCCGATTTCGGTCCCAATCGACAGAGACAATCCGTCAGGGGCCCAACAGATTGCCACGTTAGCAGGCGGATTGGGTATGTTGCTCCCGATATCGGGAGATCGGCAGAGCCTGACAAACAATTTACAGATTGTATCTGCAGTCAGGGAGCAAATTGAGACGTGAGTAGCGCAATTGCAATGATTGAGACAATTTCAGTTCAGTCGGCTTTGAGCAGTGAGTACGTTTCGTGCGTTGTGTATTTCGTTGAAATGTCTAATAAAGAAAAAGAGGTGTGGACTAATGTTTTGGAACTTTTGAGCAGTGAGTACGTTTCGTGCGTTGTGTATTTCGTTGAAATGTCTAATAAAGAAAAAGAGGTGTGGACTAATATTTTGGAACTTTATAAAGATATGCCCCAGTTATGGGACAAATACAATAAAAATTACATTAATCGCAACATGCGGGAAGAAGGATTTCGAGTTTTGCTAGAAATTTATAAAGAATTGGACCAGGAAGCAACAGTTGCAGTTCTGAAAAAGAAAATAGAAAATATGCGAACAACTTACTCGCGTGAATTAATAAATGTAAGTAAGGGCTCAAATTCCTAAGTAATTATTTTTTATGATATGTAAATGCATTATTATATCTATAACAGCTAAAAATTATTTTAGGAACATAAGGGTTATAGATAAAAGAAAAGAAACAAATAAGTTTTACTATAAATGTATTTATTGAATATTGTTCAATTTAAATCTTATATATATATATATATAAAACTAGCTGCCCCGACAGACTTCTTTCTGTCAAAAGTTATTGTCCTATCGTAGTCCAATAGAAAAAATAAATAAATAAAACGTATTACAGAGTGTTCACTTGATTTAATGTCTCAATAATATTATTATTATTTAATTGCAATGGAGCACAGGCTCCGGTGGCAATTTCCCTACACACCCATCTTCCCCCTATCCTGCACCCACCTATATTTGCCTCTACAAATTTTATCTTTAAATTCTTTCAAAGTTTTCGGTAAATTATTCATCATTTCTATTGGTAACTCATTCCAATCCCTGACACCCTTACATAAAAAAGAGAATCTTCCCACATCCCTTGCCTGAAATCAAGTGCCATGGTCATCTTTTCCCTTCCATGCACTGCTTTTAATACCTATTGCAATATCTTTCCATGCCTCATCGCCAGTATATGCCCTGTACACTCCCATGACCCTCCTCATCCTCCTCCTGTCTTGCAATGAATCCCATTCAAGCTCCTTTATCATATCCGCCACTGTTTGCATTCTGCGATAATTTCCAGAAACAAATCAAGCAGCCGTTTTTTGCACCCTCTCCAACTCCTGTATTTGATACGTAAAATGAGGGTCCCATGCTACACTACCATATTCGAGCAATGGTCTGACCAAAGTTTTGTAACCCAATTCCTTTACTTCTCTCGTATATCCCCTCATCACTCTCTCCAACAAGTGCAGAACTTTGAAACCTTTTCCTACCACCTGTCCAATGTGTCCTGCCCAGTTAAGCTTGTTATCAAAAGTAATGCCAAGATATTTACTTTTCAAGTCTTCAGCAAGCAATTCTTTCCCCACCTTATATTCATAATTAACCTTTTTTTATTTATGTATCTAATAAGCTGACTCTTCTTTTCATATTCTTCATTCCATGTTTACCAACCCAACTAGATATCCTGTCCAGATCACCCTGCAACTGTGTACAGTCCTCTATCGTTTTGATTATTTTATACAGCATTATGTCATCTGCAAACAATCTAATTTCAGATAGTAAACAATCAAAACAATAATTATTAGAATAATGAATAGCAATGGTCCCAATACGCTACCCTGTGGCACACCCATTGTCATTTCCACCTCTTCTGATACTACATTTCCTACCCTAACTTTCTGTTTTCTACCTTTTAAAAATTCTTCTACCCAGCAAATCACTTTCTCATCCACTCCAATGGTTTTTACCTTATTTACCACCATTTTAATTCTTACTCTGTCAAACACCTTTGACAGATCTAGTACTACACTATCAATTTGGCCTCCCTTGTCCATTTCATCTGAAATATCTTGCATATATCCCACCAACTGAGATTCCCATGAATATCCTTGCCTGAACCCATGTTGCCTGCTTGAAAACCACTTATGTTCCTCACATATATTTCTGATGTGGTTGCATATCAATCTTTCCATTAATTTACCTACCACTGATGTCAAACTGATTGGCCTGTAATTCTCAACTCTATTTCTCACCCCTCCTTTATGTACCGGTACTACTATTGCACTTTTCCAGTCCTGTGGCAAGCAGCAAGTATCCAGACTCAATTTAAATAATATTTCAAGATACAATGTCACATCCGGCTATCTTTAAGATATCTGTAGTAATATTATCTTCACCAGCCCCTTTATGTTTTTTCAGCTTTCTTATTTCCTTCATGATTTCCTCAGGATGAATATCAAATTTTTTACTATCGTCAATTCTAATTAAGCTCGTTCTCCGAATTAGACCCTCATGTTTCTAATTCATTGTCCCTAATGCTTTCACTGAACCAGTTACTTAAAATCTCTGCCTTTTTCAAATCGATAGTAACTTCTTTTCCATCCTTTAAGTGTCTCTACACCCTCCCTTCCCCTCAGTTTCCTGATATAGTCATAGAAATTTCTAGATGCATCAGTCAATGGTCCTCCTGCACTAACAATACTCTTCATAAACTCATCTTTAGCCATTTTCTTTGCTGTTATTAAGTCCTTGTTTAGTTGTTTTAAATATTCCCTACTACCCTGCTGTCTCTTAACTCTGTTATGTTCTTTTCTTACCAACCTCTTTAACCTCCTTACTTCCCTATTATAGTACATAGGTTCTCTACTTCTCATTATTTTCTGCCTTCGAATAAATTTTCCTCTCCCCTTTCTTATTATCTCCTTGAACTCTTCCCACCTTGACTCTACTGTACTTGAAACTTCCTACCATTTGCTGAAATGTTTTCTGAAATATCTCTTCAAATTTGAAACCTGTGCCTTTTTATAATTGTACCTATTTCCCCCTTCAATTTTGGATGCTGGTTTACTGAATCCTCAAATATCCATCAGAACTGCTTCATGATCACTTATTCCTTCAGTTACTTGATACCTCAAAAGGTTTTCATTGGGCTTAATTCGAAATATATCCAAAATATTTTGTCCCCTTGTGTTTTGCTCAACCACTTGTGTAAATCCTCCTTCCCTTATTAAGATATTTGCAAATCTTTGTTTCCTTGTGTTATTAATCTTATTCCCTTCCCAGTTTACACCTGGTAAATTTAAATCCCCGCCGATGATGATCATTCTATTCTCACCTCTGAAATCTGAGTATGAATTTAATTTCCCCCCAAGAGCCTCATCCTCTTCTGTCATTCTTCCACTGCGGTAAACAGCCAACACTCTGATTTTTTTCTTTTTTATTACCCCAGAAATCTACCCCAAGTAACTCATGGTCTTGATCTATGAGCGCCAGTGAACTGTGGTAGTTTTTGTTAACTAGTATGAAAACTCGGGGTGTAAGGGTTTGGGAGAGTCTATACTAGCCTTTACCAATCAAATGTCAATCTCTCCTTAACGTGGTGCACCCTGTTTGCACAGACGAGGCTCTGACGACTGAAAGATTCCCGGTATATAAGGAATCACCTACTGCTTGCTAACGGCCTCCGAAAGGAGGGCGGAAGAGCGGTGAGCGGTTCAGGGAACCCTCTTGCCCTTGGGGTTGGAAACGGCCCATAAGGCGGATGAATTAGAAATGATCAACGGCGTGGGGATGCAGAAGTCAACGGGTAACCACTGCATTAAAGACCCAAAGGGTATCCCGAGGACATGTAATCCTCTCAAATTACATATATCATGATGGCTTCTTCTTGGGGAAAATATTCCAGAGGTAAATAGTCCCCCAATCGGATCTCCGGGTGGGGAATGCTCAGGGAGGAGTCATCAAAATGGATAGAAGCATTCAACGAGTCGGAGCGTGGAATGTTAGAAGTCTGAATAGGACAGGTGGGTTAGAAAACTTAAAAAGGGAGATGGAACAACTTAAGTTAGATGTTGTTGGGATAAGTGAGATTAAATGGAAGGATGCACAGGATTTCTGGTCTGGGGAAAACAGGATAATTAGCACACAAGCTGTCAATGGAGTCACTTGTGTAGGATTTGTAATTAACAAGAAAGTAGGGAAACGGGTGAGTTATTATGAACAGTTTAGTGACAGGATCATTTTGATGAGGTTAGAAACTAAGCCCGTCCCAACCACATTAGTAAAAGTGTATATGCCAACATCACAGGAACATGACGAAGAAATATATACCGAAATTGAAGAATTAATCCAATATGTGAAGGGGGAGGAAAATCTAATAATCATGAGTGACTGGAATGCGATAGTGGGAGAAGGAAAAGAGGGGAATACCGTAGGAAGTTTTGGTCTAGGAGAAAGAAATGAGCGAGGAAGGAGACTGCTAGAATTTTGTGAAAGATATAAGCTAGTAGTGGCAAATACGCTGTTTAAAAACCATGCAAGAAGAATATACACCTTGAAACGTCCTGGGGATACAGGAAGATTTCAGCTAGATTATATCATGGTCAAACAGAGATTCAGGAATCAAGTTCTAGACTGTAAAGCGTACAGAGGAGCAGACATAGACTCTGACCATAATTTGATAATAATGGAGTGCAGGCTGAAATTTAAGCGAATAAGGAAGCAATGTAAGCAGAACAGACTGGAAGTGAATAAACTGAAACAATCTAGAACGAGAGAAAAATGTGCAGAAATGGTAGACTTGGGTCTAAGATGTAACTATGAAAGGAGCTCAACCGAGGACGAATGGAATACGTTAAAGACCGAAATATTGAAAGCTGGTAAAGCAACATTACTCTTTAGGGAACAAGTTGCCCGAAAACCTTGGATAACAGAAGAAATTTTGGAGCTGATGGATCAGAGGAGAAGGTACAAAAATTCTCAGGATGATGCAGGAAGAGAGCAGTACAGGCAATTTAGAAATCAAGTAAATAGGAAATACAAAATAGCAAAAGAAAAATGGTTACAAGCAAAGTGTGATGAAGTAGAAAAGGATATGGTCGTAGGTAAAGTAGATGTTGCCTACAGAAAGATCAAACAGAATTTTGGAGAAATGAAGGAAAGAGGTATGAACATTAAAGCTGCCGATTGGAAACCTCTTTTATGCTCAGAAGATAGAGCTAACCAATGGAAAGAATACATTGAGAAACTGTATGATGGGGACGACTTGAACAATAGTGTATTGGAAATGGAAGGTGATGTCGAAATTGTTGATTTAGGAGATCCTGTTTTGAGGACAGAATTTAATAAAGCTCTGAATGACTTGAAAGTAAATAAGGCAGTTGGAATTGATGAGATCCCTGCAGAACTTCTTAAATCTCTAGGAGAGGAAGGAATCGAAAGATTATTCAAGCTGATATCAAAAAGTTATGAAACAGGAGAAATTCCAACTAATTTTAATATTTATATCATCTTCACACTTCCAAAGAAAGCACAAGCCGACAAATGTGAGAATTATCGCACCATTAGTCTAACATCAGATGCTTCAAAATTACTGACCAGAATAATATACAGAAGGATGGAATGGGTAGTAGAAGAGATAGTAGGTGAAGATCAGTTTGGATTTAGGAAAAATCGCTGTACAAGGGAAGCAATTCTGTCTTTAAGATTAATTCTTGAAGGGCGAAGCAAGAAAAACAAAGATACTTTTATGGCATTTGTTGATTTAGAAAAAGCGTTTGATAATGTTAGGTGGGACAAGATGTTCAAAATTTTAAAGAAGTCAGGTCTAAAATATCGAGATAGAAGAATACTCTATAAACTATATAAGAATCAAGAGGCTATAATAGAAGTAGAGAATAACGAGAGACATGCATCAGTTAAAAAGAGTGTGAGACATGGTTGTAGTCTCTCCCCGTTAATATTCAACTTGTATGTAGAAGAAGCAATAAAAAAAGTCAAAGAAAAATTTCCATGTGGTATAAGTTTTCAAGGAGAAAGAATCAGTATGCTACGATTTGCTGATGACATTGTCTTGTTAGCATAGAGGGCAGAGGATATTGAGAATTTACTGAATGGCATGAAGTAAATACTGAAGGAAGATTTTGGATTGAATATAAATCAAAGCAAGACAAAAGTGATGAAATGTAGAAGAAATGATACCAATACTAGTAGATTAAATATAAAAATAGGATCAGATGCAATAGGAGAAGTAAGTGAATTGACTTACTTGGGAAGCAAAATTACAACTGATGGCCGAAGCAGGAATTATGTTAAAAGCAGAATAGCACTAGCAAAAAGAGCCTTCATGAAAAAGAGAAACCTTTCAGTTTCAAATATTTATCTAGGAATTAGAAAGAACTTTTTGAAACTCTTTGTATGGAACACAGCACTTAATGGTAGCGAAACATGGACTTTAGGAATACCGGTAAGAAAGAAAATTGAAGCATTTGAAATGTGGTGCTGTAGAAGAATGCTGAAAATTAAGTGGACAGACAAAGTAAGAAATGAACGAATTTTGGAAATGATGGATGAGAAAAGAAGTTTATGGAAGAAGCTTACAGGAAGAAGAGACAGGCTGGTAGGTCATATTTTGAGACATGCTGGATTGGTTAATTTGTTAGTGGAGGGAACAGTTGAAGGTAAGAACTGTAGAGGAAGACAGAGATTAGAATATATGAAGCAGATAATTGAGGACGTGGGCTGTAAGGGGTATGTAGATATGAAGAGGTTAGCACAGGATAGGAAAGGATGGAGGATTGCATCAAACCAGTCAAAAGACAGCAAAAATAAAATAATTTTTTTTTTTTTAAAATAAATGAAAACTCCTCCACCAATTGCTCCTCTATCTCTGCGGTACACGCTGTAACCATCAGGAAAAACCTCACTGTCTGGTACTTCTACTTTTAACCAACTCTCTGCTTCAATTATTACTTGTGGTTCGTGTATCTCTATTAAGTTTGCAAATTCGATTACTTTGTTCATTATACTTCTACAGTTTACCATTAACGCCCTTACTACTGGCTTTACATTTTCAGAATTTGTCTCCTCTTTCCCACTTTTACCGCAGTCAGTTATTGTTTCAGCCACTTCATCTATTTCGTTAACATCTGTGACTTTCCCCATCGTGAATCTGCACTCAGTATCACTTTGATAATCTATTTTTGTCCCTTCATCAGCAGCCCCTAACCTAAAAAAGGCACAGTCCTGACCATGGAGGAAGGAAATATATGGAGACGACGCAAGAGACCTTCACCACGCATTGAAGTGAAGCCGGGCGGAGGAGGAGTGGGGGGGAGGGCATGGCCAGTTCCATACAGACACGAGGAATATGTATAAAAACCTCTAGGGGACTCTGGGATAAACGTGACGCCGCAATCTGGTGATGGATTATTATATAACTCAATGAGAAAAATAAAAAATAAAGAATAAAATTTTTTGATATCCTGCTTAGTTTTCGAGATATTCTGTCTCAAACGTGAAATGTTTTTGGTTGAAATTCACAAGAAAAAATTGGCCAAAGTCAAATTTGATGACGGATTCTTATTTAGAAAGACGAGACATAAAAAATAAAGAAAAAACATTTTCAGAAGCAAAATTTCGCAAAAGTCAAATTTAATGATCAATTCTTATATAACACGACGAGACAAATCGAAAATAAAGAATAAAATTTTTCGATATCTTGCTTAGTTTTCGGGATATACTGGAATCGGGTTGATATGCGGCCTGGATTAAAAATTAATTCTGCCAAAGCCACAATGAGTTACATGGTGGACATGCAGAATAGATATTTCAGTTGTTTTTACTACCACTTGTGGTTAGGTCGAAATGAGGCCTAGACCAGAATAAAAATAGTTATTTTGTTACCATACATCGTAAGCTTAATTGGGAAAAGCTGGAAGTGGAAGTAGTTTCCATTGCGATATACGTTTTGTCACTAACTTGGTTCTCATGAAATTACTAACAGTAATAGATAAATTCTTTGTCCCTTATGGAACAACATAACGATTCTGGTACAGACTGCATTTAGACCTAACTACAATCTCCATTAAATTGCCGCTAGAGAATCAAACAATGTAGACATGCGGCATGTCACTTGCCCACACACGCGTATTTGAATCGCAAACTGTATTTGCGGTAACAACATCGTTTGCTTCATCAAGATTCCTAGATTGCATAGCACAATTTAACACATTTAATTTCATCATACATTGTCAGTATAAACTGCAACGTGACGAAAGAAAGCGCAATACTAAATTAACTGAACCGCGATGTAAAACACACCCTTTTAAATCTCATTTTCAACACTCGTTAAAAAATAAGGCTAGTCTATTATGTGCAAAATAGCAAGGTATGCTGATTTTCTACACTACACCAACAAAAATTTGAGAACAAAGTCATCCAATTGAGAGTTATGACTAAATATTTATAGACAGGCAGCGAAGTTTGCAATTCTTACCGCCCACTTCAACAACGATAATTAGAATTCAACTTACTTATGAAATGATATTCCAGGTCCTATCCTCTCTTGCCAATTTGTTACACCGTATGCAACACAAGATGGCATTATAAAACTCTTATACACATTACAAAATGAAATAACCACAGCATCTAACAGCATGTGAACATCGCATTTATTTGGAAGCGCAATATCGCCGCTGCCGCCACTGCGCATGCGCGAGAGTTTAGTGCCTGCTTCACAGATTTAACGTCACTTCTCCTCCATAAATTTCCTTCCTTCATGGTCCTGACCCCATAATCACTGGAAATGGGCTCCCTCACTCCTTTAACTAACAACTCAGAAAGTACTCCCTTCCCCCTTCTATTTAGGTGTAAGCCACTAACAAAAATATGTTTTCTGTTTCATACGCTGCAAGACGTTAGTAATAATGTGATGATATTTTTTTTGTAATCATTTGTGGAACACAATATTTTTTGTTTGGTTATCTGGCGCGTAAACAAATAAAGCTGACGGCTTTGCAAGGCGGGAGAGGGCAACATACAACTGTCCATGAGAGATGCATGGGTTTTCAAGATTAACGCCGCAAACACTCAAAGACTGACCCTGGGATTTATTTATGGTCATAGCGAAAGCAAGCCGCACTGGAAATAGCAGTCATTTAAATTCAAATGGTACGTAAGTTGGTAGCATTGGAATGCGAGGTATCAACACATCTTCTCCCTTATATTTTTCCTTTGGAATGGTTGCTTCGATCATGGAGGAAGGAATATATGGAGACGAGATAACGCGAAATCCGTGAAACCTCGTGAAAAAACTGTGCCTG
Source organism: Vandiemenella viatica (assembly GCA_031002005.1). Classification (NCBI taxonomy): domain Eukaryota; kingdom Metazoa; phylum Arthropoda; class Insecta; order Orthoptera; family Morabidae; genus Vandiemenella; species Vandiemenella viatica. Next base: position 260,515,758 of record JARYHS010013630.1, on the reverse strand, counting down.
CGTGGCGGACATCGTAGGAGTACCAAAACATTGGACTGCTTGCACTGTGTCAGCTGCTGAGAATATTTCATTTTCTAATATTCTAAAGTTTTTTATAGTGCCAAGTTGTGATGCATATGGTTGCACAAACAGACGAGATAGGAAAAAACCTGGAATAGCGATTCATAAGTAAGTCACATTGTAATTATCGTTCTTGAAGTATTTGGCAGGCAACCGCAACATTAGTTCCATTCGCTATAAATTTATTCATTGCTCTCAATAGGATCATATTATTCTCAAATTTTTGTTGGTGTAGTGTAGACAATTAGCATATGTTACTATTTTGCACCTGAAAAGCTAGCCTTATTGTAGACAAATGTTGGAAATTTATTTTAAACGGGTCATGTTTACATCGCGACACAGTGAATAAGGTATTCTGCATGCATTACTCACGTTTAAGTTTACGCTGAAATTGCACGATGAAATTAATCGTGATGATTTGTGCTATGTGAACTACTAAACGTGATGAAATAAACTTTGTTGGCGGAAATGTAGTTCGCGATGCATTTCTTGTGTTTAGATGTGTCTACATAGTTTGGTTTTGTAGCGGCAACATTAATGGAAATGTAGGCAGGTTGAAATGCGGTGTATACGAGAAGAGAACAAACAATTTATTTATTATTAGCTGTTAGCTTCTGATTTTTGAATGTACTGATTTTTCTAGCAAAATTATATAGGCCACTACCAGTACAATATCTTCTAAGTAAGCTCAGAAACTATGAGGTTTTATGAAGTATTAATTTTTTTTAAAGCTCTAAACATTGACTTATGCTTTTTTTTAAATTTCAGATATGACTTGTTTCTGTTTGTAAATATGTCTACAAGTATATTTCTAGATTTTGAAATCTTCCTTGTCAATTACTGAAACAGAATGTGAAAATATAACTATCTGAACATCAACTAAAATTTAAGGACTGTAAAAATAAACAGTTTGTTATTCAAATTAAATAGAATTACCTGCTCATTAAGTTACGTCCGAATTCATCATCAAATATGGCGACGGCGTTAGTTTTTTTCTGGTCCAGGCCGCATTTCAACCTAACCACGTAAATTTTAAGGTACAATATCTCGAGAACTAAGCGAGATATCAAAAAATTTTATTCTTTACTTTCAGTTTCCCTCATCGAGTTACATAAGAATTCGTCATCAAATTGCGGCTCCACGGTTATCGTTGAATCCCCTCATAACCTAACAACCTCACTTTTGAGACAGTATATCTCGCGAACTAAGCGAGATATCGAAAAATTTTATTCTTTATTTTCGATTTGTATCGTCGTGTTACATAAGAATCTATCACCAAATTTGACTTTGGGGACACGTTTCTTCTGAATTTCAACCAGAAACTCCACTCTTTTGAGACAGTATATCTCGAGAACTAAGCACGATATCAAAAAATTTTATTCTTCATTTTTGATGTGTCTCGTCGAGTTACATAATAATCCATCATCAAATTGAGGTGCCACGGTTGTCTTATGATTCCCTTGAGGTTTTTGTGCATATTTCCGTGTTTCTCTGGTCAAGCAAGATGGCGGCCTCCCCTCCCCACTTGTCTCCACCCGGTTTCACTCCAGTATGTGGCGAAGGTCCCTTGCGTCGTCTCCATATATTCCTTCCTCCATGGCTTCGATCACATTGTTCAGTAATTTTTTCACTGTGAGCCGCGTGCCATTAAAAAAAAAAAAAAAAAAAAAATGGTTTTCGAGAAAAGCGAAAACTTAAAAGTAATCAAGAAAATGCCACGCACGGAGGAAATAATGATAACACGTACGTCAGTGATATTATTTTCGCTGATCACACGCAGCCATAGATCAATATCCATAGAGCCTAATCAAATTGAAGTTATACCAAAGATAATCCTAACGCGCCTTTGTTTTGTTTTGATTGAGGCAAAAGAAAAGTGTTGTTTTTACTATTTTCCTCCCAATTTTTGCGTTTTTTCTCTCCATAAGAACCTTCCTTGAGCCTTAACGAAAATATAATAAAAAGAATTAGCCGAATTGGTCGAGCCGCTCTCGAGTTTTCCGGTTAGCAACTCATTTGGCGATTCATTTTTATTATATAGATTAAAATAGACGTGTGTTTTCATATATTTCACTTTCCAGCCACCAGTACCAAACACAGATCACTGGTCTTTTTGTGTGTGGAAGTATTATGGAGTTTCCCGTCGTCCACAACGTTAGCCGAATGCCGATAGCTGTGGGGATGTGAGAGATATGATGATTAAAGTTGGCCAATGCTGGGCGTTTTCATATTTCGAACAAAAATTTGTGTCTTCTTATATTTCTCTTTCCTGCCACAACTACGTAGCATAGACCATTGGTGTTTGTGTGTGGCAGGAGAATCGTGTCTCTTGTCATGCACTATGGTTGTTAGATGTCGGTAGCTATGGGGTTGTGGGAGATAGGGGGGTTGAAAGTGGTCGACCGGCTGCAATTACATATTTCTGCCAAAGACGCATGTGTCATGGTTTATCACTTTTCAGCGAAAACTATCTATCGCAGATCACTGGCGTTTGTGTGTGGTAGTAACACAGAGCCACCTTCCGATTACAACATCGGCCGAATTTCAGTAACTGTGGTAGTGTGGGAGATATGGTGGTTGAAAGTGGCCGATCAAGGATATTTTCGTATTTCGACAAAAGACATGTGTCTCCGCATATATCACTTTTCTGCCAAAACTACACAGCATAGACCATTGGTGTTTATGTGTGGTAGTAGAATCGTGTCTCCTGTCGTGCACTATGGTTGTTAGATGTCTGTAGCTATGGGGCTGTGGGAGATATGGAGGTTGAAAGTGGTCGACCTGCGGCAATTTCATATTTCTACCAAAGACGCATGTGTCATGGTGTATCACTTTTCAGCGAAAACTATCTATCGCAGATCACTGGCGTTTGTGTGTGGTAGTAACACAGAGTCACCCATCGATCACAACGTTGGTCGAATTTTGGTAACTGTGGTAGTGTGGGAGATATGTTGGTTGAAAGTGGTAGATCAAGAATATTTGTCTATTTCATCCAAAGACATGTGTGTCCGTAAATTTTACTTTGCTGCCTGAACTACATAGCGCAGATGACTGGCATTTGTGTGTGGTAATAGCATAGCGTCTCCCATCGTGCACTATGGTTGTTAGATGTCGGTAGCTGTCAATACAAATTCTTTAAAAACATGAACGAAGTCGTGGGGACTAGCTAGTTTTAAAGAAAAAATAAGATTTGTTTTTGAAATTGATTTAATTATTAATGTTTTTTATACAACAAAGTTTCGAAGACAGATAATATAGAACTAAATTGGGTCTTAACTGCAATATGAATAAAAAATATGGTTTCATTATTACCGTGCTTGGTATTTACAGGTGAAATCTTGTATGAAAACGGAAAGTGGCACAGAAGACATGTATGTATCGTCCCTTTGGTACTACGATCTTCTCCATGTTTTTAGGAGAAAATAGTGAGCTTTCGCGAGTTGGTATTGATACTGACACAACTGATGGTGATGAGGTAACTATGAAGCTTATTCACTGATGTTGATACATAATGTATGTACTTACAAGGGTATAATATTTATCATTCATTCCTGAAAAGCTATCCTACCTTCTTGGTTAAAATATTGTGTGAAAGTATGTCGGGTTTTATTTCCTAACTCATTTTGCCTTTTTTCTGTGGTTTGCGCTTATGCCACTAACCCTTCCGTTATTCGACGCCAGTTTCCTTGACAGAGTGTCGTAGCTTCAGTATTTTCATGATCTACAGATTTGCATTTTATGTACTGAGTAGATTTCTTTCGTAAGTAATTGTGCAATGCACAACACGCCAAGACAATGGGGTCGACATTATGAATGTTTAAGCCAATAGGCTGACGAAATATCCTGAATCTTGCAGCTAGTATGCCAAAAGTATTCTCTGCGAATTTTCTAGCGCGGGACAGTCTGTAATTGAAAATTCTTTTTTCATGGGAAATATTTTTAAAGGGAGATGGTTTCATCATTTTCTTATTAATAGCAAATACACTGTCACCCACAAATACAAATGGCGCAGGCGTGTTTGTACCTGGCAAATTTGAAGGTAGGGGTAAATGTAATTCATTAGACATCATTTTCTTGTAAAAACTTGTAAATTTAAGTATACTCCTCCATCTGAGACCACTACCATTGGTGCATGTATTTACGTATATAAATTCATAATTAGCGTTAACCACAGCTAGAAACACAACATTAAAAAAAAATGTTGTGATTGTAAAACTGTGAACCACTTCCAGGAGGCTTTTCAATAGCAATGTGTTTGCCGTCTATAAGGTATCAGCCCCTACGCAGTGGCTGAAGTCCCACTTTGCTTCAAACTGTTTTGAAATATTTGTCCACTCAACTTCACTCGTAGGCAACTGAAAAAGTATAGATACTTATATTAACTATGCTTAATTTTGCAGGCTCTTGAAAATCAAGAACAAGCAGCTCAAGTACAAGAAGGAATTACATTTAAAAAGAAGAAACCAAGAATAAATATTGCCATGAAACAAGAACAGCTCCAGGGCCGTAACTATAAACTTGGAGGCCCCGGGGCAAAACTTCATAGTGAGGCCCCTCAATATTTCTTTCTTTTTACAGGCTTGGGGGTTTATTCCATGCTACAAAAATTTGTTTTTATCTATTGGACCATGCAATGGTAACAAAACCAGCTACAAAAGGTTCATTAAGTCAAATATTCAAGTATTTATCTAGCTTATACAATTACCAAATTATTAAATAGATTATTTTTATGATACAAGTTTTGGAAATTAAATATTCAGTGCGTATGGTTGTAAAAAGAATAAGGTGAATAATACAAAAGCAATGTACTTACAAAAGTTAAATTTCTAAAAAAAAAGAGTATGATTATCAAAAATTTATAAAATCATACATTAATATACATGTTAAAATATTTGCTACACTGGTGTTTCTTTCTTTTTTTATTTATTACTAGCCTTAAAGCCCGTCAAAAATGACGTATTTAACGGAGTGTTCTGGCAATTAATTACTTTGCAGTTTTTTAACTAAATAGAATTGTTATAAACTTAAGCTCAATATAATTTCTCGTTCCTTATGCTGAAACAAAAAGCTTCAGTTGTCAACTTCATTCAGATTGTATTTCAGCCTAGCAACAATCTCCACTAATATTGCGGCTAGAAAATCAAAGCTTCAATCACACGCGAATTAATACATTCCCTGTATCGCATGGCAATGTCACCATGCATCGCGATTAGAACTTGATCCAAAATTTTCACGGCTTCTTGCATCTTTCTTTCTTATTATCTGTAATGAAGATCGATGCTTTATCGGCTGATACACACCTTACATGCGGCTGAAATAATGACCCCAGTGGAAACGAAGGTTGCTAAAAACAAATATTAACAACTTACGTTATGCCACGTGATATTAGTTTTAATTATGGTTTAGGCCACATATTTCGTGATCAATTTGGAACTTCTTTCATTCAAACCAAGTAATGATTTCAGTAAATAAAAGAAGCTGTTAATTAATATGCCAATTTAAACGAAATACATACTTTTCTTTCAGTGTTCCGACAGTTCATTTCTTAGCAATTGCTTTACTAAATAGAATTGTTGTAAAATAAAGCTCAATGTAATTCCTAGTGCCTTGCGCTGTAACAAAAGTTTTCATTGCCACCCTAGTCCACTTTGCATTTCAACCTAATCCCTTACTATGCTAAACTTGCTACCAGAAAAAAAAGTATTTCAATCACATGCATATTAATACATGTATTCTTTTGCATTTTAGTGGAAATAATGCATCGGTATATAAACTTCAAAAATCTTCTCGAGTTCTGACATCTTCCTTTTTGTTATCCTTAATTCAGAATGACATTATAACGTTTTTACGGCTAATGCAAGTACATATGTCTGAAATATGTCATCAGTGAAAGCAAAGGAATTTTTTTTTTAAATCTTACATCATGCCAGCTAATATTAGATATAATTGTTGTCTAGGCTATATAGATTGCAATCTGTATGGGACTACTTTCATTCAAACGAAGTAACGATTTAAGTAACAGGACAATTTAAATTATTTTTCCCTCTGCTGTAACGTCAAGGGCCGGTTATAATAACAATCTAATCAAAACTGCCGCTGACATTGCTAATCGAAAATTAAAGGTTTTATCTTACACTAGCTGGTACCCACGACTTCGTTCGTGATTGTAAAGAATTCATATTGACAGCTATAGACATCTAACCACCCTAGTGCACGATGGGAGACTCGATACTATTACCACACACAAGTACCAGTCTTCTGCGCTATGTAGTTCCGGCAGCAAGGTAAAATTTACGGATACACACAAGTCTTTGGATGAAACGAAAATATTCATGATCGACCAATTTCAAACACCATATCTCACACACTCCCACAGTTACCGAATTTCGGCCAACGTTGTGATCGATGGGAGACTCTGTGTTACTACCACACACAAACGCCAGTGATCTGCGATTGATAGTTTTCACTTAAAAGTGATACACCGTGACACATGCGTCTTTGGCAGAAATATGAAATTGCCGCAGGTCGACCATTTTCATCCCCCATATCTTCCACACCCCCATAGCTACAGACATCTAACAACCATAGTGCACGACAACAGAACGATTCTACTACCACACAAACACCAATGCTCTATGCTATGTAGTCGTGGCAGAAAAGTGAAATCTGCGGAGACAGTCGAAATACGAAAATATCCTTGGTCGGCCACTTACAACCACCATATCTACCACAGTACCACAGTTTCTGAAATTCGGCCGCTGTTGTGATCGAAAGGTGACTCTGTGCTACTACACACAAACGCCAGTTATCTGTGATCTATAGTTTTCGCTGAAAAGTGATACACCATGACACTTTTGTCTTTGGCAGAAGTATGAAATTGCCACAGGTCGACCACTTTCAACCCCCATTTCTCCCACACCCCCATAGCTACCGACATCTAACAACCATAGTGCACTACATGAGATACGATTCTACTACCAAACACAAACACCAATGCTCTATGCTATGTAGTTGTGGCAGAAAAGTGACATATGCGGAGACAGTCGAAATACGAAAATATCCTTGGTCGGCCACTTACAACCACCATATCTACCACAGTACCACAGTTTCTGAAATTCGGCCGCTGTTGTGATCGAAAGGTGACTCTGTGCTACTACTACACACAAACGCCAGTTATCTGTGATCTATAGTTTTCGCTGAAAAGTGATACACCATGACACTTTTGTCTTTGGCAGAAGTATGAAATTGCCACAGGTCGACCACTTTCAACCCCCATTTCTCCCACACCCCCATAGCTACCGACATCTAACAACCATAGTGCACTACATGAGATACGATTCTACTACCAAACACAAACACCAATGCTCTATGCTATGTAGTTGTGGCAGAAAAGTGACATATGCGGAGACAGTCGAAATACGAAAATATCCTTGGTCGGCCACTTACAACCACCATATCTACCACAGTACCACAGTTTCTGAAATTCGGCCGCTGTTGTGATCGAAAGGTGACTCTGTGCTACTACTACACACAAACGCCAGTTATCTGTGATCTATAGTTTTCGCTGAAAAGTGATACACCATGACACTTTTGTCTTTGGCAGAAGTATGAAATTGCCACAGGTCGACCACTTTCAACCCCCATATCTCCCACCCCATAGCTACCGACATCTAACAACCATAGTGCACGACAGGAAAGACGATTCTACTACCACACACAAACACCAAAAGTCTATGTTATGTAGTGGCAGGAAAGAGAAGTATACGGAGATACGAATTTTTGGTCGAAATATGAAAACGCCCTGCACTGACCAACTTTAATCATTATATCTCCCACATCCCCACAGCTATCGGCATTCGGCCAACGTTGTGCACGACAGGAAACTCCATGCTACTTCCACCCACAAACATCAGTGATCTGTGCTAGGTAGTGGTGGCTGAAAAGTGAAATATAGGAAAAAACACGTCTATTTTTATATATATATATAAGATTTATTTATTTATTTGGCTGTTGTGAGTCTTTCGACTGGTTTGATACAATCCCCCAAGTCCTCAATTATCTGCTTCATATATTCTAATCTCTGTCTTCCTACAGTTCTTACCTTCAACTGTTCCCTCCACCCGCAAATTCACCAATCCAGCATGTCTCAAAATATGACCTACCAGCCTGTCTCTTCTTTCTGTAATACTTCCACAAACTTCTTTTCTCACCCATCATTTCCAAAACTCGTTCTTTTCGTACTTTATCCGTCCACTTTCCTTTTATCAGCCTTCTATAGCACCACATTTCAAATTCTTTAATTTTCCTTCTTTCCGATATTCCTAAAGTCCATGTTTCGCTGTCAAAAAGTGCTGTGCTCCACACATAGAGTTTTAAAACGTTCTTTCTAATTCTTAGATCATTATTTGATACCACAAGATTTCTCTTTTTCATGAAGGCTCTTTTTGCTAGTGCTATTCTGCTTTTAACATCATTGTTAACATAAAAAACGGTAACTTTTAATAAGATGAAACTAGCGGAAAACTTTTAATTGATAATTTAAAATACGACTTTTATAAATTAAAGTTTCAGGTAGATTAAAGATATAATTACAATAGATGTAAATTAAGTTAGTTAAATTGCATACTTTCCTTAAAAGACAAGGAATCAGTAACTGACGCATGGAAAGTAGTGTAGTTTGAAAATATTAAAGATTAGACACATTTGATTATTTCTTAAACATTTGATTCGTTACTTTCAAAGAAGCGAATTCATTTTTAATCTCAAGTAATTTTTGATCAATTTAAGTTTAGAAAAGGACCGTTCAGCCTTAGATACTGTCACAGGAACAGTCAAATACACGATGCACGCTGTGCAAACATCTGGATGCTTGATGAAAGCGAACTGTGGTCGACTATTATATAATTAGCATATTCCTTAACACTTTTCATATTTTCCAGTTTGTTTTGAAACGAATTTTTCACTGACATAATTGTGAAGGAAAGGCTTGACCCACATCATTTGGAACTTATTAACGAAATCAACTGATTTTTTGTCAACATCACTTTCACTCGCATTGACTAAAAAATCAGTTGTATTACTTGATAAGTGTCAAGAACAGCTTTCATCCCTTCAAAACGGCGATCAAGTTGAGTACAAAGTGTGTCTACCATTGAATAGAACACAGTGACTCGGAAACAAGATTTTGGGTCTATTAATCTCTCGTTTACTCAACTCATCAAAGGTTTTTTTGTTTTTTTACTTTCCTTAGTCTGTTCTGCAAATTCTTTGTTATTCTCCATCGAATACAAACATCTGATGCTTCAGAAACAAGTTCTTCAAACTTTCCACGTATTTCGGTTATATTTAAAAGTAAATTACCAAATAACTAATATCCATACAACATATCCATGGTTTCAGATTGTAAGGATTTTGATACGAGGTTGAGAGATTCTAAAACTTCACACTGCACAACCAAAAGCAAGAAAAATCAAAACTTTCGAGTTTGTTCTTTAGCTGTTGTGCTTCATTTCTTTCCTTGCTTTTCCTGGAAGTCAAAGTTATGCGGGTAAGGCTTTTCAACACATCAAAAATCTGTGTTTCAGTGCATACACTGCCTCATGCCTACCAGCCCAGCGAGTTGGATTAAGAGTTTTCAGTGTTACTTTCAAATTCAGTGAACCAGTCTGAGCCTCGATGTCGTACACTGACTTCAAGTCTTGTCAGCGCCAAATACTATGACCAAAAAAGCAGTACGCACTTTGAATGGTTTCAAAAAAAAACTGACAGACCACTTGTTTTCCTTCCACAGCATCCTTAAATACTAAATTAAGGTTATGTGCAGCGCATTACACTAAGTATGCGTGTGGGGCTTTTTCTTTAATACGCTGCTGCACTCCACTGTATGCCCCACTCATGACTGCAGCCCCGTCGTAGTCTTGTCCATGACATTTGGTCAAATCAAGTTTTTCTCTTCCAATGAAGCAACTATTTCTTCTGCAAGATCTTGGGCAGACTGATCTTTTACCTCTCTAAGGGATACAAAAGTTTCCCATATTTTGATATCAATAGGTGTCCCTTCTTCATCATTAACTATTTTGACATACCTGTAAAGTTCATTTAACTGATCGACGTTTAGTAATGTCTTGAGTGGTATCTAAATCAATGGAAAAAACTAGCAGTTTTGAAGCCGAACAGGTAAATTCATTTTTGATTTCTAAGGCTAATAGGTTTATAAGTTCATTCTGAATTTTAGGACTGAGGTATTTCACAGTCCTTTGCGGACGCTGAATCAATTTTTCCAGTACTAGCTCACTATCGAGAAAAAGTTTCCTTTGTTGCTACATTCTAAACTTTTCACTAGATCCACGAAATGCGAGATTAAATGTTGCAAGTATTAAGGTCACATTTAGGATTCTTTCAAGAACTTTTCGCCGGAAGCTTCTTTCATTCTCCAATTTTCAGCACTAGCTCACTGCACGCCCCAACCTGCACTTGACTCATCACTCGGCAGGCACCTGGCGCGACATGATTTGCATGCGAAGCGTAAGGAGTACATGAGCGGACACGCAAAAAACATTTACTATAGTGCTTTGATTAATTTTTATTATTAACTTTTAGCTAGGTGCTGGGTATTTTATAGGAAGTTAGATTAGATATTAAAATACAATAATTTTTAACCATCGGTTTGGGGCCCCTCGGGCTTGGGGCCCGGGGCAGTGCCCCGGCTGCCCCGGCGGTAGTTTACGGGCCTGAACAGCTCATAGATTCTGCCCAACGGCTATTAAATTCAAAGGAAGAAGAATGGGATATCATGGGAAAATCAGTCGGCATTCAATTTAAAGACCTAAATAAGGACCAGATGGCAATTGCCAATAGACTTAGATGTTATTTTTTATGCTAATGCTGGAAGGTTAACTATGGAATCTGGTATCTATTTAGAACCCCCTGATAGATGATCAGCCATTTATAGAGCGATTTCAGTATCCTCCTGAATCATCACATTCACCGTCTGATTCGCCGCCCTTGCAATACTTAGTTCAAAACTATCATCCAACATCACTAGTACGTGTGTCACAAACGCCACCCTCCCAATTCTCTTCCCAGTCTTCATTTCTAGTTGAAAGCAATGATACATCTTCATTAAGTTCTAGTGATATTAATAATAAAACACCTGTTATTGCACAAGACAACAGTTTTCAGATGAAAATTTTTTAATTATCAGACATAGAAAATAAATATTATTTTCAGAAATTTCATTACCATATAATTTTGAATTTGTTGTACTTCCATGATTAGATTCCTACTTTTTGTTTTAATGAATATTATTAGTTTCTGTATTAAATGACGCTGTAAATAGTAATTGTTAAATAAAAGTTTTACCTACACATATTACTTTTTTTTCTTATCTTAATGTAGTTTTCCAGACATTTGTATATAGCCCAACATGTTTCGGGAATAACGTCCAAAAGCATTTGGGGTGAAATAACCGAACTAAATTTCAAATCTTCATTGCTTTGACTACTAGCCAAAAAACCGCAGAGTAACGATTAATTGTTCTCTGGCACTTATGCTTTCACGCATTAAGGTAGTTTTCTTTTTTATATCATGGGTCACTAGTCCAGTACCTCGGAAAAACTTTCAGAATTCACTCTGAGAAAATTCGTAAAATATTCAGGTTGTAGGCTACTCAAAATGTTAATATGAGATAGTTTTCTTCTTAATAAAAGCCACCTTTTCACCCAATATCTACTTTTTCTTTTATTGAAAACTGGAGTGCTGGCTATTGTTAAAGCAATGCCAACTCTTTGTTGTTTTGAAAGAGAAGGAGCCATTGTTAGCGCTTACGTCTAATTCCGCATTTACACATATATTGTCTCTGATTTACACTCTCGTCTCGCCTCGCGCCTCGTGCACGAGCGCTGTCACGAACTGCCGTTTACACTCTCGCAAGAATTCATTCATGGATGACTGATGGGCGTGCCAGCTTTCGTGGTGGGCTTTGGGGGTTTGGTCCAATAGTTTAAACGCTTTCGTTATTTTTTTAAAATTAATTGACTTGTTAAGGTTTTTTTAAATAGATTTATTTATAAATGTTTTCTCGTGAACAAACCGAGTAATATTATTATTGATGCACAATATTACTCGGTTTGTTTCCCGAGAAACGTTTATAAATAAACAACGCCGAGAAAAATTGCATTCATTTATAGATTTAATTATGTTGATTTGCACCTTAAAGGAGCTAATAAAACGCTTATAGGTTACCAAAATGTTCTGTGTGTCATTATTTATTGAAAACTTTTAACTACTGCGTTACAATCTATTAAGAAGAAAATTTCAATAGTTTCCTGAATTATTATCTATAAACGATAATAACTCCAGAGGATGTTGACAGATTCAGTACCCACCTCAACTAACTTTAGACATGTAAAAACGATTTGTAGATATTTTTAAAATCAATGTGTATGACTGAATGAAAAATCCTTCTACCGCAAATATTGAAGAAGCTGTTAGAATTTGGACAGGAAGAAGGTTTAGAAATCGTATATGACGCAGAAAGTAAACATAAATTCCATAGTGATGAATATGAAAACCCGTGGCAAAATAATTAAAAAAAAAACACCTGTCATATCAAAATGTATGACAACTGATATTCAGTTTAATGAAACCTTTTCCTTCATATCTCATGTAATCAGGCATTTGTGCTGTTAATCATATTATAGCCAAATAAAGAAACCGAAAGAGGAGACCTTTGTTTGTTCCTTGCAAATTGAACAAGATATCCAGTTTTTATTTTAAAATAATCTGCCTTAGGAATATCATTAATAAACCAAATAATAAATCTAATTTCACCAAACTTCGTCCTTTTATATACGCAAAGTATAAATAAAAAGACAGATTCAACTACAGTGAGTAGTTTTATAAAGACTTATTGTGTCAAACGTAGCGAAAGTCAGACAAAGTATTTGGCAAATTATTATTATGGGCTTTAACTCGCTGTACGTCTATTTCATAAGGTATACATTGATACAAAAGTGGGCGGTAGGTAAATAGGTTGACTACCTCTGCTGTAAACAATGTGCTCGCGCCTTTGACTCGCGTCAAGAAACCGCCACTGAGGCGAGCGGCACTCGCGAGCTTAGACGAGGCGAGGCAAGACTATGCGAGTGCACCGTTTACACTCTCGCGTTCGCCGGTGTCTCGCCTCACCTCGTTTAAGCTCGCGCGAGAGTGTAAAGGCGGCATAACAGTCACGCAATCACTGTGTAAACTGAAATCGGGAGCGAAATTGTTACATTAGGAGGAAAGCCCCGCATGATTGCAAGACAGATTGAACGTATCGATTGGGACCGAAATCTGCTCGTGTGTAGCCGCCTTTATTGCTACTGAGCAAACACTCAAATGTAATCATTAGTCATAGTATCTGTAACGGCCAAACAACTTAATACATATTTCATATTATTAAACAGTTGAGTAACTCCGAATAAATTAATTGCATGGAGGAAGGAATATATGGAGACTACGCATGGGACCTTCACCCATGGAGGAAATATATGGAGACGAAATAATGTTAAATCCGTGAAACCTCATGAAAAAATTGCTCTCCTACTGCGCATGCGCGGCGGCCATAGGGAACCCCCAAAACATTGGGTTGTTTGCACTGTGTCAGCTGGTGAGAATATTTCATTTCTATATTTCTTAAGTTTTCTATAATGCCAAGTTGTGTTACATATGGTTGCACAAACAGACAAGATAGGAAACAACCTGGAATACAGTTTCATAAGTAAGTCACATTGTAATTATCGTTCTTGAAGTAACTTATAGGTAACTGCAACATTAGGACCTATCGCTATAAATTTATTTATTGCGCTCAATAGGATCTTATCGTCTCAATTTTTGTTGGTGTTGTGAAGACATTAACATATATTACTACTTTGCACCTGAAAAGCTAGCCTATATCGCATTTTTTGCCATACTCTTGGGCCATCTCCCGCTCCTTTTTTTCCAGCTCAATTTGGTATAAACGTCCTTTGAGTAACTTTAATGCCTCGTGCTTAAGTGTTGAAAATTTAATTTAAGCGGGTCAAGTTACATCGCGACATAGTGATATGGCATTATGCAGGCTTTACGCAAGTTTCAGTTTACACTGCAAGTGTACTATGAAATTAATTGTGATAATTTGTGCTGTGCAAACTACTAACGTTATAAATAAACATTGTTGACCGAAATGTAGTTCGCGATGCTCTTCATGTGTTTAAGTGTGTCTACATAGTTTGATTTTTCTAGCGGCAATATTAATGGAAATGTTGGTAGGATGAAATGCGGTGTGTATCAGAAGAGAACAAACAATTTATTTATTATTAGTTGTTAGCTTCTGATTTATGAATGCACCAATTTTGCTAGTAAAATTATATAGGCCAATAACAGCACAATATCTTCTAAATAAGCTCAGAAACTATGAGGTCTTTTGAAGTGATAATCTAATCTTATATATATATAAAAATAGACGTGTTTTTTCCTATATTTCACTTTTCAGCCACCACTACCTAGCACAGATCTCTGATGTTGTGGGTGGAAGTAGCATGGAGTTTCCTGTCGTGCACAACGTTGGCCGAATGCCAATAGCTGTGGGGATGTGGGAGATATAATGATTAAAGTTGGTCAGTGCAGGGCGTTTTCCTATTTCGACCTAAAATTCGTATCTACGTATACTTCTCTTTCCTGCCACAACTACATAACATAGACTTTTGGTGTTTGTGTGTGGTAGTAGAATCGACTTTCCTGTAGTGCACTATGGTTGTTAGATGTCGGTTGCTGTGGGGATGTGGGAGATATGGGGGTTGAAAGTGGTCGACCTGTGGCAATTTCATACTTCTGCCGAAAGACAAAAGTGTCAGGGTGTATCACTTTTCAGCGAAAACTGCATACCACAGATAACTGGCGTTTGTGTATAGTAGTAGCACAGAGTCACCTTTCGCTCACAACAGCGGCCGAATTTCAGAAACTGTGGTACTGTGGTAGATATGGTGGTTGTAAGTGGCCGACCAAGTAATATTTTCGTATTTTCGACTGTGTCCGCATATGTCACTTTTCTGCCACAACTGCATAGCATAGAGCATTGGTGTTTGTGTTTGGTAGTAGAATCGTATCTCATGTAGTGCACTATGGTTGTTAGATGTCGGTAACTATGGGGGTGTGGGAGAAATGGGGGTTGAAAGTGTCGACTGATGGCAGTTTCATACTTCTGCCAAAGACAAAAGTGTCATGGTGTATCACTTTTCAGCGAAAACTGCATATCACAGATAACTGGCGTTTGTGTATAGTAGTAGCACAGAGTCACCTTTCGATCACAACAGCGACCGAATTTCAGAAACTGTGGTACTGTGGTAGATATGGTGGTTGTAAGTGGGCCGACCAAGTATATTTTCGTATTTCGAACTATCTCCGCATATGTCACTTTTCTGCCACAACTACATAGCATAGAGCATTGGTATTTGTGTTTGGTAGTAAAATCGTATCTCATGTAGTGCACTATGGTTGTTAGATGTCGGTAACTATTGGGGTGTGGGAGAAATGGGGGTTGAAAGTGGTCGACCTGTGGCAGTTTTCATACTTCTGCCAAAGACAAAAGTGTCAATGGTGTATCACTTTTCAGCGAAAACTGCATAGATCACAGATAACTGGCGTTTGTGTGTAGTAGTAGCACAGAGTCACCTTCGATCACAACAGCTGGCCGAATTTCAGAAAACTGTGGTACTGTGGTAGATATGCTGGTTGTAAGTGGCCGACCAAGTATATTTCGTATTTCGACTGTCTCCGCATAAGTCACTTTTCTGCCACAACTGGCATAGCATAGAGCATTGGTGTTTGTGTTTGGTAGTAGAATCGTATCTCATGTAGTGCATTATGGTTGTTAGATGTCGGTAGCTATGGGGGTTGTGGGAGATATGGGGGTTCAAAGTGATCGACCTGTGGCAATTTCATACTTCTGCCAAAGACAAAGTGTCATGGTGTATCACTTTCAGCGAAAGCTATAGATCACAGATAACTGGCGTTTGTGTGTAGTAGTAGCACAGAGTCACCTTTCGATCACAACAGTGGCAGAATTTCAGAAACTGTGGTACTGTGGTAGATATGGTGGTTGTAAGTGGCCGACCAAGGCTATTTTCGTATTTCGACTGTCTCGCATATGTCACTTTTCTGCCACAACTACATAGCATAGAGCATTGGTGTTGTGTTTTGGTAGTAGAATCGTATCTCATGTAGTGCACTATGGTTGTTAGATGTTGGTAGCTATGGGATGTGGGAGATAGGGGGGTTGAAAGTGATCGACCTGTGGCAATTTCATACTTCTGCCAAAGACAAAAGTGTCATGGTGTATCACTTTTCAGCGAAAGCTATAGATCACAGATAACTGGCGTTTGTGTGTAGTAGTAGCACAGAGTCACCTTTCGATCACAAACAGTGGCCAGAATTTCAGAAACTGTGGTACTGTGGTAGATATGGTGGTTTGTAAGTGGCCGACTAAGGATATTTCGTATTTCGACTATTCCGACATATGTCAGTTTTTCTGCCACAACTACATGGCATAGAGCATTGGTGTTTGTGTTTGGTAGTTGAATCGTAATCTCTTGTAGTGCATTATGGTTGTTAGATTTCGGTAGCTATGGGGGTGTGTCAGATATGGGGGTTGAAATGGTCGGTCCTGTGGCAATTTCATATTTCTGCCAAACATAAAAGTGTCATGGTTTATCACTTTTCAGCGAAAACTATCGATCACCGATCTCTGGCGTTTGTGTGTGGTAGTAACACAGAGTCACCTTTCGATCACAACAGCGGCTGAATTTCAGAAACTGTGGTTGTGTGGGTGATATGGTGGTTGTAAGTGGCCGACCAAGGATATTTTAGTATTTTGACGAAAGGCAGTGTCTCCACAGATTTCACTTTTCTGCCACGACTACATAGCATAGAGCATTGGTGTTTGTGTGTGGTGGTAGAATGGTGTCTGTTGTCGTGCACTATGGTTGTTAGATGTCGGTAGCTATGGGGGTGTGGAAGATATGGGGGATGAAAATGGTTGACCTGCGGCAATTTCATATTTCTGCTGAAGACGCATGTGTCACGGTGTAGCACTTTTAAGTGAAAACTATCAATCGCAGATCACTGGTGTTTGTGTGTGGTAGTAACAGAGAGTCTCCCATCGATCACAACGTTGGCCGAAATTCGGTAACTGTGGGAGTGTGTGAGATATGGTGTTTGAAATTGGTCGATCATTAATATTTTCGTATTTCATCCAAAGACTTGTGTTTATCCGTAAATTTTACTTTGCTGCCGGAACTACATAGCAGAGAAGACTGGTATTTGTGTGTGGGAATAGCATCGAGTCTCCCATCGTGCACTATGGTGGTTACATGTCTATAGCTGTCAATATGAATTCTTTACAATCACGAACGAAGTCGTGGGTACCAGCTATTTTTTAAAAAATAATTCTAAACATTGACTGAGGTTAATTTTAATATTTCAAGTTTTGATGACGTTTTTATTCTGGTCCAGGTTGCGTTTCAACCTAACCACAAGGATAAGTAAAAAAAAAAAAAAACACCCAATCTGCATGTGCAACAAAATTTTCTTTTGCTCCAGTATGCATCATAACCGGCAGTTCTATCACAATGCATCTCGATGAGACAAACTAAAATTAGAGAATAAAACTTTCTTGATATCTCGCTTAGTTCTCGAAATATTGTACCTTAAAATTGACGTGGTTAGGTTAAATGCGGCCTGGACCAGAAGAAAACTTTCGCCCAATCCAAATTTGATGGTGAATTCGTACGCAACTTAATGAGACAAATCGAAAATAAAGAATAAATTAGTTCGATATTTCGCTTACTCGGATTTTGTACCTCAAATGTGAGGGGTTTAGGGTGAGATCTAGTCTGAACCAGTAAAAAAAATCACCGAAACCACCATATCTGCGCTGTGGAAATGCAATATAGGTGTTTTATTTTCTTCCTAGTGATTGTTGTTAGGTTGAAATGTGGCCTGATAAAAAAGGCCAACAAAATTACAAGGAATTGCACCTATAACTGATTTTTAACATGTTATATCTCCAAAACCAAGCGAGATATCAAAAATTTTATTCTTTATTTTCCATTTTTTTCGTTGAGTTTCTATAAGAATTCATCATCAGAATGTGGCACCACGGTAATGATAGAACTGCCGGTTATGGTGCATACTGGACCAAAATATAATTTTGCTGTACATGCAGATTTGGTGTTTTATTTTTTTACTAATCCTTGTGGTTAGGTTGAAACCCAACCTGTACCAGAATGAAAACATCACCAAAATCTGTAATTTTAAAATTAGCCTCAGTCAATGTTTAGAATTATTAAAAAAATGATCACTTCAAAAGACCTCATAGTTTCTGAGCTTACTTAGAAGAATTGTGCTGTTAGTGGCCTTTATAATTTCGCTAGCAAAATCGGTGCATTCATAAGTCAGAAGCTAACAACTAATAATAAACAAATTGTTTGTTCTCTTCTGATACACACCGCATTTCAACCTACCAACATTTCCATTAATATTGCCGCTATAAAATCAAACTATGTAGACACACCTAAACACATGAAATGCATAGCGAACTACATTTTATTTAATCACATTTAGTAGTTTGCACAGCACAAATTATCACAATTAATTTCATAGTACACTTGCAGTGTAAACTGAAACTTGCGTAAAGCCTGCATAATGCCATATTCACTATGTCGCGATGTAAACTTGACCCGCTTAAATTAAATTTTCAACACTTAAGCACGAGGCATTAAAGTTACTCAAAGGACGTTTATACCAAATTGAGCTGGAAAAAAAGGAGCGGGAGATGGCCCAAGAGTATGGCAAAAAATGCGATATAGGCTAGCTTTTCAGGTGCAAAGTAGTAATATATGTTAATTGTCTTCACAACACCAACAAAAATTTGAGAACGATAAGATCCTATTGAGCGCAATAAATAAATTTATAGCGATAGGTCCTAATGTTGCAGTTACCTATAAGTTACTTCAAGAACGATAATTACAATGTGACTTACTTATGAAACTGTATTCCAGGTTGTTTCCTATCTTGTCTGTTTGTGCAACCATATGTAACACAACTTGGCATTATAGAAAACTTAAGAAATATAGAAAATGAAATATTCTCACCAGCTGACACAGTGCAAACAACCCAATGTTTTGGGGGTTCCCTATGGCCGCCGCGCATGCGCAGTAGGAGAGAAATTTTTTCATGAGGTTTCACGGATTTATCGTTATTTCGTCTCCATATATTCCTTCCTCCATGATTAATTGACAGATTATTTGATTCGGTAACATATTTGGTCTGATTTCCACTTCGTGAACAACGACCATTAACTAAAGTGGTCAGTTAAATACGTATAAAGCAAGCAAATCGTAATGCATAAACTTTGGTCAAGCAACGACATTAACGATAGTTTTAGTTAAATTTATCCTAAACCGTAATGACAATTGCCGGTCGTGGATAGCAGAGACATGAGTATTTTTTTTTTTTTAAGTTTTTTCAAAGTGCTTTCATTTGCATCATGTTACTGAAAAGCACTACTACGTTTTTTTCAGCTGTTCAATTTGTCAATATTTTTTTAACAATGAAACGCTACGAAAAGCAAACATAATTAATGTATATGGCAATTAATTTGGTACCAGTTGCTTCGCTATTAAATTGTGGAAATAAACACTAATATCTTCTAATGGTACCTCTGGTCGCTGTTTTGCGAGAGAAGGCTGACACATACCACCATTCTGCAGCCAATAGCTATTGAGGCGAGTGAGCTTAGGAAATTATATAGTAGGTTGGCATTCCCCGTGGTGGAAGGAAGATACTACATCCATGGCCATCCACAACAGAGACCATACAGCCATCTATACTAATATTATAAATGCGAAAATATGTCGCGGGTGCTAATTCTAGTATAGATTTTTTAGTATAGATTTTAGCAGCAAGGCCGCTGGTCTTGAAGCCCTTACTGTGAGAAAGTCAACCAGCATGCGTGGTTCACGCCTGTACGGCATGACATACAGCCAATGAGAAGAGAGCTTTCCCCACTTTCAGGGCCGGGGACGCTTCTCGGTGGGTACGATACTGAGCAGTCCGTGATGTGAAATTTTGTAGGGCAGACCTGTTACCATCCAAATTGATCATTTTAGGCATTTTTCTCGCTCCGCTGCCTCGGAATGCATCTGCATTAATTTTTGGATCCTATGATCCACTGTTCCAATATCGGAATACTCCGATTTATGTATCAATTCCATGTAACTTTAACATTCAACAATTTTCAGCAATAAATCAAGTAAACAAAACACTTGAAATCATTTCAAGGAGCAACTACGTCCTGCTTTTAAGTGCATTAAGTCTCTCTGTGTGTGTGTTTTTATCCTTGCCAGAAGGTTACAAATGCCGACTGGAAACCAAGAAAACTTCAGCCGACAGTAAGTGGTTGCTAGGACAGACCCACTCACTCGGTCCACACGCGACATACCCAGATGGAAATTTGGTGTTCATATTTGCGGTATCAATAGGTTATTTGACTACTTCTTGAAAATGGTTTTAAATCGTTTATTGGTATACCTTATTCACCGAGTGAAGCGATTATTTGACAAATGTGCATTATTTTGCGAAAAATTCAAAGTTAAAATTTAAAGAATTTAAAAGCCCGCCAAACTGCTCATTAGCTGCCTGGCGCGTGCAACGGCAGTCGTGACGTCACCCGTCTGTAAACGCTGCCACTGGGAATGGAGCGTTTCCTATTACCCAAGTTTTCAACTATTTTGTATTGTTTGTTGCTGGTTATTTCTTGTTATTAATGAAGGTTCGTTTTGAATATAAAATCGAAAACAATTTGAAAAAGCCTACAGCGGAAAAATATTGAAAGTAGACGCCTTATTTGTGGGCCTAGCTATAGAAACAACCACTGAGTTTTATTCTATGGAGCTTAAAAATGTAACAACTTCAATTTGATATTGCAACAAAGTTACTTACGATTTTCTGTGAATCTCATTTACACCGCAATTTCGTAGAGTAAATGTAATACGTTGTTTAAGACGAGAATTATTAGGGTTGGTCCTTAGGTTCGATCCTCGCTTCGGTATATTTTCAGTTGGTTTTCTTTTGTCATTTTCTTTGGATACTAGTTGCTGTTGGTTGCATTGCATAATAATTTTTTCCCGAAAATCCACCAGAAAATCAATTTAATTTTTCTTTTCTTTTTTCTGAAGGCATCACAACTTTTGGATAACAAGCGAATTACAACCATTTGAAACAACCAAAGAAGATTTCAAAAAGGAAATTGGACATTACTTGCACACCGAAAAAAGTTTTTTTTTAATGAAAATGACTTGCACATTAAAGTAAATATTGCGTAATAGACGCAGTTATATCAGGAAGGTAACCTACAGTTGTATCGTCATGTAAAAATTCCAACGAAAAGGACACAAAGCGTTCCGGAACTGTTGCAAGATTAGCATGAAATTTCTACATGTGATGTCTTCTAAAATAAATTCCATTCTTCACGGCCGTGCACCTGTATTTTTTGCATGATATTCTCTCTCTGGTAAGTTTAAAAATAAAAACTTTTCATGTATGGTAGCAATTTGTTGCAAACACTTGCATGACGCTTAGCAACTATTATGAATTCTTCGAATAAAAACATGGTAGTGCAAAAAACAGCAAACAAATACCGAAAAAAATTCACACAAAAAATATTATCCCAACCAAGGTTCTTCGAACGTAGGATGTTCTGAATTCCAATACCACTCTTCAATCACGCAGCTATCCTGACACTACTTCTTAATTGCTTCTCTTTATGTTAATAGTGAACACTTCACAGTGTCTTCATGTGAGATGAAGTGAAACGAGGTAGGTAAATGAATAAACAAACAAATTCAGTTTTATTGACAAAAAATATTATTTATCCATAATCTTTAATCTGCAATTAAGAAAAATGGCCCACAACATCCAGTTGTTCCGAGCGTGGTGAGTGAGCGGTTAACGCCCTGGCCTCGCATTCGGGAGGACGCCGCACAGTGTGATATTTTCTAAATCTAGAGGGACAAAAGTCAGTTTTGATAATTGTCTACGCAGGCAAAATAGTTATTTATATTCAAAGTAGATGAACCATACTACTCGTAACAGAGGTTTATTTTCAACGAATTCACGCCTAACAATAGAAAAAATAGTTTGAACAACGGGGCCTCCTGTGATCCACCGAACAAGCGTTTCAGTCGGCCGCGCTAATCCATTGAGTTTGGTCGATGATTACGCTGTATTTCTGGGTGTTAGTAGTGATTTGTGTGTTGCTATTGCTTTTGGCGAGCTTCAATGTAAGTTTACGCATGATTTTTCCGTGATACAATAGCATCATTTAAACAGAATGAAATTATTTTTAATAATACCAATCTCTTAATATATTTATTTGAAAGAGCTGCTTATTAGCTACAAGAAATACCTTAATTTGTTTGCGCATATTTGAGACACCCATACAACTTTTTCTTTATCTTCAGCATTACTGCACAAATTTCGCGTACAGAATTTTTCGACGTATGGTTTGCTAACGCAAAACAATCAATCTCTAACTTTCAATTTAAATATAAATGAGTCTCAAATAGAAGCTGTTACATTTTTAAGCTCAGTAGAATAAAAGTCGGTTTTTTTTTCTATAGCCAGCCCCACAAATAAGGCGTCTATTTTCGTTATTTTTCCGCTGTAGGCTTTTACATAATGTTCTCGATTTTGCATTCAAAATGAAATTTCATTAATGACAACAAATGACCAGCAACAAACAATAAAAATAGTTGAAAACTTGGAAAATAGGAAACGCTCAATTCCTAGCCGCAGCGTTTACAGACGTGTGACGTCACTCAAGCGACCACCAATCCTAGAGCGTTTTCTGTCACGTGACCAGAGGTAAGAAAACTATAATTTTCATTTCGCTTTTTTATTAAAAATAATCCACTTTTCTCTTCAAAATTGATAAAATTAGCTTCCTGAAGCATTAATCTATGAGAATGAGTTCAATTTATAATATTTTTTTAATACTGTCAAATAGCGTATTACCGTATACTCATCTGGAACAAAGTTCCATTTAGCATAGCAGAGGAAGCAATTATTTCTCTCGCTATAGATAAACACAGAGGCTGTGATAGGTTGGAGTATAATGAGCACGAAAGAAGAAGACGGTACGGAATCATTTGTAGAGCGGTGCAGCAGGCGGCAGAGGCGACCCGGACGCAGTAATAACATCGCGACTCGAGAAGGGACAGCAGTGTTAACCAGAGGCGCCACCACACAGGCCGAAGCCAAACGCAAAGCAGTTGCGTTGGTGACAACAGAACAGTGAGTAAAGAGAAAGCAGTGTTTAACAAGTGTTCAAAATGCCTACCGACAAGCCACCAAGTGTGCGGAATGTGTACGTGAGAAAAGTAGTGTAAAAATTTCAGTCACAGATGCACTAAAATTAATTCCCAATAATTTCAGTGGAGATAAGTCAAAATTTAGACCTTTTATAGATGATGTGTCGACAGCTTTTTCGTTGGTAGCTGTAGAGGAGCATGATGTATTATTACAGTTTGTTAAGAGCAAAATAGTTTCGAGTGCAAGGTCGAAAATTCTTGTCAGAGATCAGACAAAAGATTGGGCTTCAATCAAAGATATTATGATACAAAATTATGGGGAGCAGAGATCTTTGGATTATTATGCATATCAGTTAATCTTGACTAGGCTGAAAAGTATCGAGTCAATAGCAGAATGGGCTTCTCGTATAGATGCATTGGAACATGATTTCTCGCAAGCCACTATAAATGAAATGAAAGCCGCGGGCGTTGAGGGAAGTCTAGCATTAATCGAGAAGCTGGCTATGGCGACCTTTGTCCAGGGGTTGAAAGATGAGCGAATACAGACAATTGTCAGGGCATATGGTAAAAATGCAACACTCCCAAAACCCGTTGATTTAGCGCTTGTCGAGGAGTCAGCCATTTTGTCGCAAAGCGAAAATTATTCACATAATAGAACAGACACTTAAACAACATAGTTCAGACACAATAGGGGTACATTTGTGACTTGTAATTCTTGTGGAAGGGTGAGACACTTAAGTAGGGAATGTCACAACACCATAACTTGCCAAAATTGCGGTCGTATGGGCCACAGTGCTAAAGATTGTAGGAGTAACACATCATTCAAAAGAGTCTAGTACATTATATGCTGTTACTGCCGAAATTCCGGCCACAAAGTAGCTGATTGTCGAACCAAGAGAAACAAATGCCAAGATGCAATGAGATCGGACATTTTCCATCTAAATGTAAAGCAAATCTTGGGGGGAAAACACAATCAAACAAACAGGGAAACGGAGCTCGAGTGCGGGAGTAGACAACCATCTTAGCACTCGAAATTACGGATCGGTGTATGCCGGGGGTTGTCAGTATGCTAGTGATTATATAAACATGCCTTCCTCTAGCATACTAAATCAAAATATTCCATACTTACATGACAGTGGGGCACAACTGAACCTTATAAACCAATCAGCATTGAAACCAAATACACCCATAAACAAACAACAAACAATTCAAAACAAAGGGATCTCACCTCAACTAGTTAGGAATCTTGGAACAGTTATACTGAAATTGTATTTGTCTCCTAACCATTATCTAACTCATAAATTTCATATTCTATCCGGAAAGGTTGATATTAGTGAGCAAGGATTACTAAGGAGAGATTTTATACTCCAGCATGGAATCGTAATTAATTATGAGGATAAAACAGTTTACGTCAGATGTCATAGCATTCCAATGTTGTCTAGAAAGGAAAAGCGTTTCACAGACCAGAGGGCCAGGGTAATAAATGCAGATGTTTTCCCAAAACACAAGTTTAAGGAGAAGAATTTTCATGTAGATATTTCATTCCACAGACAACCAAACACTCGGCATTCACACAAGGCAATTCACAACAGCAGAAAGCAAAACACAATCATGTTTCTGCAGAAAACAATTCAGTGCCTAATCTGAGAGTCACTGACAGCCGGAGCAAAAATCAAAACAAACGGCATTTCCATCGAAGGCTATCTAAGAATTCCAAACAAACCACAGCAGATGCACAGGAATAGTTAATCAAAGTAGGTCCTAGAGAAGAGAGGATATTGCGAATAAAAGTACAAAGTAAAAGAAACTCAGATGCTATAATCGGTAAACAAGAGCTATTTTCCGGTGTCCACATACCGGATTCAATTGTTGTAGTAAGAAATGGTGAGTGTATTATTCCTATTTTGAATACTAGAGAGGAGAAAGTAGAATTTTACTATACAGCTTTGAAACAAAACCGTACGCTGAGTTGTCAGCTGATGTTAACACGACAATCCTACCGCGCATACGCCATGTTGATAAGCAGCCGGATCGTATGACGCAACGCCCACCAAAACAAAGCTACGTGCTAGCTTGCTTAAAGAGAATCTGAGGCTCGAACATCTTAACCCAGAGAAGAAACAGTCCGTTACAGAGTTATGCCTATTATACGATGATTTATTTTTCCTTCCAGCTGATAAACTTACACATACAGATACTGTGAGACATGAAACAAAACTTAAACCTGAAGCAGTAGGAACTGTTATTAACTGTAGATCATACAGAACACCTGAAGCTTTAAAGCCCGTATTAGATGAACAGATTGATCACATCATAGAACAGGGAATCATTGCAGAATCAACCATTACTTGGAATTGTCCTATACTTTTAATCCCCAATAAAGCTGACGCCAGTGGAAAGCAAAAATATCGGGTAGTCGTAGATTTTAGGAAACTCAATGCAATTACCGTAAGATCAACCTTCCCTATACCTCTCATCTCGGAGATTCTAGACTCCTTAGGTAAAGCTAAATCCTTTTCCACTCTCGATTTGGCGAGAGGTTATCACTAGATACTAATTGATGAGAAAGATAGAGAGATGACCGCCTTTAGTATTAGCAAAAGAAAATTCCAGTTCTCAAAAATGCAGATGAGTTTTTCCACCTCAGCAACAACGTGCCAGAAACTGATGAACCAGGTTCTTTCTGGCATTCAAGGAGAAAAAGCATTAGTTTATCTCGACGATCTTTTAATTTATGGCAGTAGTTTGGCAGAACATCAGGAGAGGTTAGCGGAAGTCTTTTCTAGACTCCGAAAACACAACTTAAAACTGGAACCAGCTAAATGCGAGTCCTTCGTATAGAAATTATCCTTCTAGGCCATAAGATAACAAGAGCAGGAGTGACTCCTGATTTTTCAAAAACTGAAAAGGTTAAAAATTACCCTCAGCCTGAAACTACAAAACAACTCAAAACATTTCTGGGTCTCATTAGTTATTGAAATTTACAGTAAAATTGCAAGGCCTTTATATGAACTTCTAAAGAAAGACGTCAAATTCGAATGGAGCCCTAAAGCTGAGCAGGCATTCCAAAGAAGTTAATTACTCCAGTTTATTACAATACCCAAATTTTGGGGACGAGTTTTGAATTGCTGTCGATGCTAGTGGGGAAAGCCTCGGTGCCATCTGATTGCAAAGGAAAATTAGTCGAAGGCCTAACAATAGCTTACGCTTGGAGAACATTGAACAATGCAGAAAGAAATTACCCTTAGAATGAGTGAGAGTGACTTTCTTTTTTGTGGGCATGCAAATTGTTTCGTCTCTACATATTTGGGACTCATTTTAAAATTTATTTATTTATCGTATGATTATTTATGAGGTACACAATAGGAGATATACATATCACAAGCTTGTACAATTTCATATCTCGAGATCTAATGTTTTAATCCAGTCAACTGCACTGATCGACGCATCATGGATTTCCGCCATTGTTCCCTTGTAGGCCCGAAGAGGACAGTCAGAAACGATGTGATTGATTGTCTGTAAGGTGGCTCCACAGTCACAATTTGCAGAATCTACCCAGCCCCATTTGTATAATAAGTAGGCGCATCTGCCTTGCCCTGTTCGAATTCGGTTGATGATTCTCCACTGCCGCCTAGGGAGTTCGAAACCTTGTAACCTTACTGAGGGGTCCTCAACTAGATTTTTATTGGCTACTGATGACTGCTCCCACTGAGTTTTCCACAGCTTATTGGTGTTGAAAGAGGACTCTGTGAGGTTGATTGCTGTGCGCCATGGTGGTTTTCTTGATTTCAAGCGTTGGTGTTTCGCTTGAATCATGTCTTGATGTATAGGCAGCTGAGGGTTCTTCAGGATATTTTTCCAGATTTTTAAATGAGCTTCTGATCTTCTTAGTGCTGGGGGTGAGATGTTGCATAGCACTGGAAGCCATATGGTGTTCGTACTATGAATACATCCCGTAATTATCCTCATTGCCTGATTGAGTTGCACATCTACCTTCTTTGTATGGACACTATTGATCCAGGATGGGCAGCAGTATTCAGCAACAGAGTATGACAGAGCTAAGGCTGTGGATCTTAGAATGTGAGCATCAGCCATTGATATGGATTTTTAACGTCAAAGATTGCTGAAATTTCTATTAAAACTCTCTGAGTACAATTTCCAGTTGATTTATAAACGTGGGAAGGCGAACTCAAATGCTGACACCCTTAGTCGAATCAGAGAAATACACCCAGTCCCAGATACTTCCACCAATGAGGATGATAATACTGGTGAAGACATGGACACCTCAGAGAATACTAATACCACACCCACTCAAACACAAAAGGCCGAAGCACAAACACGGACTACAGAGGACGAATTTCCTGAACTAGATAAAGCAGAAAAACAAGCAATCCTGCGGGAATGTCATGATTCAGCAATAGCTGGACACTAGGGAATAAACAAAACGATAGAGAAAGTGAAAAGATACGTACAATGGAAGGGCATGGAACAGGATATCAGAGATTTTTTTTATTTGCTTAACATCTCTCTAACAGCGAGGTCTTTTTAGAGACGGGAAAGAATGGGGACGAAGGAATTCGGCAATGGCCTTTTGAAGGAAGCTTCCCGGCATTTGCCTGGAGTGATTTGGGAAACCATGGAAAACCCAAATCTGGATGCCCGGACGGGATTCGAACCGCCGTCCTCCCGGATGCAAGCCCAGATATTAGAGAATATATTTGGAAATATCATATCTGGCAACAGAATAAATAAACAAAACGTAACACGCAGATGCCACTTGTATAAACCCATACACCATAACAAGTCTTTGCACGTTGATCTCCAGCAACGGTCGAGTCAAGCGCCGCCATTTCTCTGTTTTTTATTTAAAGTGTTATAGTTAGATTTTATTTTTTGATAACTTCTGTCTTCGCAGAGTAGCTTCTAGTTGATCTCCAGCAACCGTAGAGACAAGTGCCGCCATTTCTGTGTAGTTTATTTAAAGTGTTGTAGTTAGATTTTATCTTTGAATATCTTCTGTCGTCGCAGAGCAGTAGCTAGTTGGTCTCCAGCAACTAGCCATCTGTTTACTTAATTTAAAGTGGTGTTTTCTTTATTTGCGTAAGTTGAATTGCAGCAGCGTGCTGTAATCGCATTTAATTATTTTCTTTTTCTATAGGAAAGTATTTAAAGCTTATTCGTCTTTTATTTAGCACAGGGCTTGGCTAACACTTTTTCAGTACGTCCTATTAACTACTTAGTGCAGTATACGTCTTCTGGTCTAAATTTATCCCCTCAGTTGGTTTTATTAAGGTCGTGCCTAGCGGTTGTTAGTAAGTTGTGACCAGATTGTTTGGATCACTGGGTTTGTTCATCTTTCATACTCTTCGTAGTTTTTGTTTTCAAAGTAATATGTGCAGAGACTGTGAGTGCTGTGACTGATATTCGCTCTCAGCTTGCAGCTTTGCTAATGAATGTTACAACGCTGGAAGCTGCCGTAGGTGACGGCAGCAGATGTGGAAGGGGTGACCCTGACGGAGCTAGTGTTCTCACAGGTTCTCCCCTACCAAACTTCGTACCTGCAGTCCAGGCTGAGACTTCGGAGCCTGTGCGGCAGTCACCTGACGGTGTCTGGCGCGTGGTTTCCGTACGTCGACGCCACATGGGGGGGGGGGGCAGTTGTACAGGTCTGAATCCCAGGAGGACAAGCCTGTACCACTTTCCAATAGGTTTGATGTGTTGTCTGGATTTGATTCAGTTCCACAATCGCCAATCTGCGAGTTACCAGCCCCCTCGCCCACTAGGACTGAGCGATCACAGAAGGGGATTCTGGTGATAGGTAGCTCAAATGTTAGGCGTTTCAATGAGCCCCTTAGGGACATGGCGAATAGGTCGGGGATGAAGTCCAATGTCCATTCATTGTGCATTCCGGGAGGTCTGATCCAAGTTGTGGAACAGGCTATCCCGGATGGCATTGAGCGGACGAGGTGTAGCCAGCTTCGGATTGTAGCTCATGTCGGTACCAATGATGCTTGCCACCTTGGGGTGAGAGTATCCTCTCTTCCTTCCGGCGGCTTGCTCATAGGGTGAGCTCTGTAGTTGATGACCGCAAGATTTCGGCTAAGTTAACCATCTGCAGCATTGTTCATATAACCGACTGTGGACCTCTGGTTCAGAGCCGAGTCGAGGGTCTGAACCAGAGACTGCTTCATTTCTGCGTTAATCATGACTGCAGATTCCTAGATCTTTGCCCTGGGGTCGAGTCGTGTAGGGTTCCCTTAAATAGATCAGGTGTGCACTACACACCTGAATCTTCTACACGGGTCGAAGGGCCGTGTGGAGTGCATTGGAGGATATTTTAGGCTGAGGAAGGAAGACCCGAAACTGGGATTACAGTTACGGGCAGCCCAATTAAATTCGGCACCATATGTTAGGAGTAGCGTAAATCAATCTCGACCGTTAAAAGTACTCGTTATTAACTGTAGAAGTGTTTGTAATAAGCAGCCTGAGCTTGAAAGATTATCAGTAGCACAGAAGCTGATATTGTATTAGGTATTGAAAGCTAGTTTAAACCAGATACAAGCTCAGCAGAAATTTTTAACAATAGCATGAATGTTGTCCGTTACGATAGGTTACATTCAAATGGAGGTGGTGTATTTATAGCTGTTAGTAAACACCTGTCGTGTAAATAAATAAATATTGATACGGTCTGTGAAATCCTATCAATTAGACTAAGAGTAGCTAGTACAAAACTTGTAATAGGGCCTTTCTATCTTATACCAGATGCAGATGTAGATGTTGCTGAGGCCTTAAGAAATAAGGTAAGCAATATAGTTCGTCAATTTCTAGATTATGGAATAACACTAGGAGGTGACTTCAACTTTCCGTATATCGACTGCACTAATTACTCCCGCGTTACTGGTGGCAGGGATAAAATATCCTGTGAGATTATTCTTGACCTTTTCTCAGATCTTAATTTTGAGCAACGCGGTGCCACAGCGATAACGAAACCATTCCAGATATTCTCGTTACAAATAGGCCTGAATTATTCACAGACATTTCTACCACCGTGGGAATAAGTGATCATAAAGCTGTAATTGCTACAATAAAATTAACAGCCGTGCGCAAAAAGAAAAAAGAAAGGGTCGTTTACAGATTCGAAAAGGGCAAAGGAGAGTTTAAGAACGTTTTTGAGGGATAATTACATTACCTTTATAGAAGGAATAGGCTCGGTTGAAGAGATGTGGCTTCGATTCATAGATATAGTCAGGGAAGGTATGGACTTACATATACCGAAAGGGACAATCAGGGATGGGAACGATCCCTCTTGGTATACACGTGAAGTTAAAAGCCAAAGGAAGATACAAGCACGCCCAAGAAGGACAATGTATAGGAGTGATTCAGAAAAGTTAGCTGAGACAAAAGGGCAGGTCAAGAATGCGATGCGCGATGCCTTTCATTACTTTCGTTGCAACTCACTTTCCACGAGCTTCATTGAAAATCCAAAGAAATTTTGGTCGTATGTAAAAAAAAATAAAAAATAAGGGGTTGTTACAACAATATGCCATTTCTACTACAAGATGGTCCGGAAGTTGATAACAGCGGCGACAAGGCTACCGTATTTAACACCGAATTTAAAAATTCCATCAGTGACGAAAACATGGGAAACATTCCCGTTTTTCAACGGCGTGTAGAATTTGAGATGGATCCAGTACAAATTGATAGTGTAGGTATCATAAAGCAATTAAAGCTCCTGAAGCGGGGGAAAGCACCGGGTCCAGATGGTATACCACTAAGAGTATTTTCGGAATACGCGGAAGAAACAGAACCATTTCTGTCAGATATATTTCGTAAAGTACCTTCTGATTGGAAAATAGCTTAGGTGATTCCCGTTTTCAAGAAAGGAGATCGGAGAGATCCTAGGAGTTATCGACCCATACCTTTAACATCTGTTTGCAGTAGAATTCTGGAGCATGTCATATGCTTTAACGTTATGAAGGTTCTAGATGAAAACGAGTTACTTACAGCAAACCAACACGGATTTCGGTAGAACCGATCGTTTGAAACGCAACTGGCTTTTTTTTCGCATGATGTAATGTAAGTTATAGATGCAGGATCACAAGTTGATGCTATCTTCTTGTACCACACAACCGCCTTATAGCGAAGATTCGAGCGTACGGTATATCTGATCAGATTTGCGAATGGATACGCGATTTTCTAATTGTTATGTCACAGTATTTCATTCTTGAAGGGGAAGCCTCTTCTAAGCTAAATGTTACTTCGGGCGTTCCTCAAGGAAGTGCAATAGGACCACTTCTTTTCTTAATTTTTATAAACGATCTCGGTGACAACGTTAATTGCAGGATGCGATTTTTTGCTGATCATCTACTTATTTATAGGGAAGTGAGGTGCTCCGACGATTGCTTAGAAATTCAGCGTGATCTGGATGTTGTTTCGGAATGGTGCCGTGAATGGCAGCTTACACTTAACTGCAAAAAGTGCAAGGCAATGCACATAAGTAATAAAAAGATCCCGTTTGTTCACGAGTACAAAGTTAACAGTTCAGTTGCTGACCTGTGGATTCCCTGAAGTATCTGGGCGTAACTGTAGAAAGCAACATGAAATGGGACTTGCACAAAACTTCCGTTGTAGACAAAGCTAATTCTAAACTACGTTTAATAGGTCGTATTTTGAGAAGTTGTAATGCTCATACAAAGGAAATAGCGTACAAAACACTAATGCGTCCGCATTTGGAATACTGTTGTGGAATCTGGGATCCGTATCACAAGGGATTGACTGACACTTTAGAGAAAGTACAGAGGAGAGCCGATCGGTTCGTGTCTGTTAGTTACAGTCCTTATGTAAGTGTCACAGAGCTGATACGTGGGTTGGGCTGGGATTATTTGTCGGACAGACTACGTCGTTTTCGTTTGAATTTGTTTGAGAATATGCGAAAATCTTTCATTTACAAGTGCAAAGAAATACTTCTTCCACCAACCAACCTATTTAGGTCGCAATGACAGGAAGGATAAAATTCGTAAAATAAGTTGTGGTACTGATACATTTATGTATTCCTTCTCTCCTCGTTCTGTTCGGGATTGGAATGCACAGAATTAGGATTGGTGCTTAGCACCCTCTGCCACCCACAGTATTTGTGATTTGCAGAGTATAGATGTAGATGTGCCATTAACATAGTCGGCCCCTTTCCTGTTTCTCATCAGGGCAATAAGTACTTACTCACATTCCAAGACAGTTTATTGAAATTTATGCCGGCGGTTGCTATCCCCTCACACTACTCGCGCACTGTTGCCAAAGCTCTTGTCGAGGAGATCATACTGCGTTATGGAATACCTTCCCACTTTTTGTGGGACAGAGGGGGATTCTTCCTTAGTGACACCCTAAAACAAGTGTGCCAACTACTAAAAATAGAAACGATTCATAGTACGGCATTCTCACCTTCCACTATCGGCAGCTTGGAACGACAGTATCACACAATCACAGAATACCTTAGACACTTCATAGATAAGGATCAGCTGGACTGGGATTCCTGGGTCAAATTCGCTATTTGCGTAATAAATACTAATATTCACTCAGCTACAGGTTTCTTATCACCTTTTGAACTATTCTTTGGACGCGAACCTAACATCCCAGGCGTTTTGCAAAGAGACCCTACCGAAATTGTTTACCCATATTAAGAATATGCTACAGAGCTGGAAGCTATTCTACAAAGCTTACATAAGTCAGCCAGAGAAATTAACAAAGATTCTAAGAAAAAAATAAGGATAATTGCGATAGGACTCAACACGCCGTTAAATTTAAGGTCGGGGATCGAGTTCTTCTCAAAGACAAATCTATCCGCAGAGAACGAGGCCAAAAACTAGGAACTCTTTTTGTTGGCCCATATTAAATATTGTAGCTTGACTTACCAAACGTAATTATACAGAGAGTTCGCTATAAACGAGAGATTGTGCATCCCAATCGCTTGAAAACCTATAAATAATTATTTACAGTCTTTGACCTCATAAGTAGCAGAGTTCAAGCCATGCAAATAACAGAAAACGGGAAACCGATGCGATTAATAGGACAGGAGTTATTGGTAAACACAGCCACGCAGTCGGTATGTCAACAAACGTGCGTGCTCAGGAACTTGGCCACACATCACAGATAAGAGCAGCAGCCCAAGATGGCTGCCGGCTGAGATAGCGTCCCGCGAGTTATAAGGCAAGGCTATCAAGGCTACGCGATGTGCCAGCTGGCTTTAGCAGTGATAAAGCGCTACGCGCAGTCGGCCAGGTCGACAGCGATATTTCGAAACCTTCCGCCTCTCAAAACAATACACAGTACATGCACTACCAGCATCTCACGCACTATGCTAGTATAGTATATTCTGCAGGGAATTTACACAAACGAACCTCTAAGGAACGTTGCTCTATATTTGCAGATGATTCGGTTACGCTACCTCCTGTTATTCCTTCCTCTGGCCACTGAATTTCAAGATTTTCAATTGGAGAATTACGCCCATTCGCCTGGCCTCTACTACGATTACCGCCAGCGTATACGACTATCAACGGTCACTATTTCAACTTGGGAGAATGCCAGGAGAAACTGAATGAGGTAGAACATTATTCAACGTGATCTATAGCGTTTTGTAAAAACAAATTAGCGGAACTAGACCTGCCAGTAGACGAGTGTAATGAAATGGCTCTAGAGTTACTATGGCACATAAACCACATCAAACATTCCCAGAAACTAATTGGGCAATTGACAAATCATCAGCCAATTCGCAGAAAAAGAGGGGCACTAAATTTCATCGGTGAGATATCCTAAGTACTATTTGGTGTCGTAAGCGATAGTGATTTTGAGTACTATAAAACTTATATAAACACTGTAAAGACTGAGCAACTGAAACTGCTAAAACTTAACAAAGAGCAACTCACAATAGTAAAAACATTTTTGTCGATCTTCAATCACTCAAGTGCAAGTGGCAAGTGTCAGCCGAAATCAAGAGGTTCTAAAGGATGGCATGAGAAAAATGCAGCGTTATGTTCAAAATTTTGCTAATCATACAGATACCGCCGTTCGACAGTTGTCAATAATTGTCTCAAGTAAAGAACACTTAATTCGTGCAGTAGCCATTCTCCAGGGCATTCAAACTCTTAGTTAATGCTGTAGTTAATTCCCAAAGGGGATTATTTCAACCGCACCTTATTGATCCAGAGCAAGTTGTTCAGTATTTAAATTTAATAGGAGCGACAATGGGGACAAGAAGTTTCCGATTACGTTGACTGAGGAAAATGGTTACTTGCTCCTAAAAATAATTAATATCGATGAATTCCTGTACAAGAATATCTTGACTTATGTGTTAAATGTACCTTTAGCTGAAAATAATGAATTCAATCTATATGGAATACTTCCATTACCGATAGAAGTAAGTGAACAAGGTCACTATTTGTTACTACAAGCTGAGAAAGAGTTGCTACTATTTGATCAATCTAAAAGACTTTATTCCAAACATGACCATGAACAATTAGAATTAATCTCCGGTAGGATGGAAGATGATGAATTTTGCCATGTTCGTTTATTTGCCGCTTATTGATCTTTGGAATGTCCTCTTTAATTTGGTGTATAATACATGCATATTTCTAATCTAGAAATGCTTTAAAAAAGACATACTGTAGAAACAACAGTGTCAAAGAAATGAAAGGATCTGTTTGAGCTGTCTTATTTCATGTTGCTTCAACTGATTCTACTCCCAACCACGGAGTCTGCCCCATAGTGCAAGTACAATAAATGCACAAGCAGCAGTCCAAACATCTGTTCAAAAGGATGGTTTACTATATGCTGTCACTGGGGAACTTAAGCCTATATTTAGGGATCTATATGATGAACAACTACTGAAGAAGTATTTACATTATAGGACCCAAAATCCAAATGAGTGCATTAACAGTGTTATTTGGTCAAGAATCCCAAAAACTGTTTTTGTATCAATTAAGGCTCTTCATTTTAGTGTTTATGATGCTGTAATGACTTTTAACAATGGCAATTTGTCAAGGTGTGAGGCATTGAAGAAACTGAGTATTAGTATTGGGTATCACACCATACGAGCTATGTACAGGCTTGACCAGGAAAGGGTTAGGGTGTCAGAGAAAGCATTGAGGGAAGTGGAAGAAAAGGCACGAGAGAAAAGAAGAAGACTAAAGAAAAGGCTGGAAGAAAGGTATTAGGACAATCCAGATCACCCTAGTTATGGTTTGGAATGCACTGAAACGTTGACAGCATTTTCCCGTAAGTTTACTTTTTGATCGTTTTAGTATACCTTTCCTTGGAAACTATGTGCATGAACTTCCTGAAACTTTTACAGCCTTGAAAGTATGTTTCTGTGAGTATTTTAACACAGGGATATTGTATTATACCTTATGGTTTGTAAATTATTGACTGGACAGCACCCCCAAAATTAAAAATAATCTGAATATTTAAAAAAAAAAAAATACTGCCAAACCAATCGGAACTTTGGGAAATGCCTGTGTTAAAGTATTGGAAAACCATCATAGATTAACCGTATTTTGTTTCAGATATGTATCACAATTATTTGTTGAGAAAAGGTACAATGAAGTTCTCAAGAAATATATGGGAAATATACACCCTACCGGAGCCCCTAAAGTATTTGCAAACAAAATTTCATATTGCAAGTCACCCAAGATGGTTCGCCTTGTGAGGTGCAACTCTTACAACAGATTTGGGCGATTCCTACTGATAGTATAAGAAATGTTGTCGCTATGAGTCACAGCATCTGGACCACCCTTGGGCATAATGAATGGATTTTCGTTGCCCCAAGAGATGAGGGCTTAACTATTTTGTGTAAAAACGGACATCCCACAGACGTCATATTTAAAGGGACCGGAAAGCTAAAATTTTTAAACAAATGTCGAGGTTATGGGGCCCATATGTTAATTCAATTGGAGTCAACCCTCAGAACCAATGTAACCAGTCAAGACATCATTCCTAATTTTAAGTTAGAGTTAGATTGTTGTGTAGTAAATAGTGAAAAACTTAATATCACTGGGACCGAGCGTGGTGGTGTAACGGATAGCGTTCTGGCCTCGCATTCGGGAGGACGGCGGTTCGAATCCCCGTCCGGGCATCCAGATTTGGGTTTTCCATGGTTTCCCCAAATCACTCCAGGTGAATGCCGGGATGCTTCCTTCAAAAGGCCATGGCCGAATTCCTTCCCATTCCTTGCCCCATCCTTTCCCGTCTCTAAAGACCACGTTGTTAAAAAGGGACGTTAAACTGTTACAAAAAAAAAAAAATTAATATCACTGAGCTTCCGTTGAATTGAAACATAGAACCTATCGGTAAACATCTCAGTGATTTGACAGTAGCCGGTTACAAAAATGAGGAGCTACAGGAGGAAATATCTAAACAAGAACAATTTAAAACTAGTTCATTCCATAAGTCAACATACTCCATTCTTTCTTATATTAGTATAATTCGTATAGCTGTAATTGTCGTCTTCTGCATCTGTAGACATTGTAAGACATGCAGCGAGTGTTTCAAATATATCTGGCGCAGTACAGATCAATGCTGTAGCATGATTTGTATCAACAATACAGTCATGATCCCACCTAACGTAACAGAAGTAAGATATGTTCGGCATGTGAGGTCCAGACGACCTCTACATAGGGATGTAGATACAAACAGATATAGAAGATTACATTGTAGTTTTTGAGCATAATGATACAGTTTAT
Organism: Vandiemenella viatica; assembly: GCA_031002005.1. Classification (NCBI taxonomy): domain Eukaryota; kingdom Metazoa; phylum Arthropoda; class Insecta; order Orthoptera; family Morabidae; genus Vandiemenella; species Vandiemenella viatica. The sequence goes on along the minus strand of JARYHS010013630.1, from coordinate 260,478,581 downwards.
CAGCGTAGTCTGGAAGTCCCTGATCCTGAACCGCGGACCTCCAGATCACGCAGACGTTGAACATAAATAGGGAATTCTCATTATGAGTTTAGTAAGAATTTAGCAGCATATCTGGTGCATTGTCAAGTAATATAATAAGTATTGTAGATTATAGTTCTTATAAATTTTGTATGGACACTCGCACGAGATTTTTCGTATGTGAGAACGCCGAAAAATCTTTTGCTGGCGCTAATTCTAGAATAGATTTTGTAGTATAGATTTTAGCAGTAAGAAAGGCAGCTTGCTTCCGAGCCAGCCAACGCTGTGAGAATGCATTGCTTTTATATGACACCGGCAGCAAGGCCGCTGGTCTTGCAGTCCTTACTGTGAGAAAGTCAACCAGCACGGGTGGTTCATGAGGAACACATCCTATAAACACGTGAAGTACACGCCTTTACAGCATGACATACAGCCAATGAGAAGAGAGATTTCCCCACTTTCAGGGCCGGGGACGCTTCTAGGTAGTTACGATACTCAGCAGTTCGTGATGTGAAATTTTGTAGGGCATACCTGTTACCATCCAAATTGATCATTTTAGACATTTTTCTATCATTCCCCCTCCGCTGGCTAGGAATGAATCTGCATTAATTTTTTGATTCTATGATCCAGCATTCCAATATCAGAAAACTCCGATTTATATATCAATTCCATATAACTTTAATATGCAATACTTTTCAGCAATAAATCAAGTAAACAAAACACTTGATATCATTTCAAGGAGCACCTACGTCCTGCTTTTAAGTGAATTAAGTCTGTGTGTGTGTGTGCCAGAACCTTACAGACACCGACTGGAAACCAAGAAAACCTCAGCCGACAGAAGTGGTTGCGGACGGACCCACAGTGGGTAAGTGTCGCCACCCGCTCGGGCTCTCTGTTGTTCCGTTTGTTCCGTTTCTTGGGCTAAACGGCTAATCCGACCGTGATGAAATTTGACTAGGAGATGCTAATTGGCATTAGGATGGACAAAGGAAACTTTTTCTGTATAAATAATACATACTGACTCGTAATTTTAAAAAGTTACTGAACGGCGACAGACAGACGTATATGATGTGTATGTCTCGGTAGTATCGTCGGGTAGAGCGGGCTGGTAGCGCAATGGTTAATGCGCTTGCTTACTACTGGTGGGAGCGTAGCCACAGGTTCAAATCCCGTTAGAAGCAACGATTTGTAGGAATTGTTTTTGATCCTATGAGCCACGCCTGCACAATCTGTTGTTCGGATTACATATTAAACTACAAATTTAGGGGTGCAATGCGTGACGGTCTAACAATGCTGTAGGTGTACACTTTTCTCACACTATATTAATCCCTCAGGCTTTGTTTATCTCACAGACATTTTGTGTGTGATCTGCAATAATAATATTAATAATGCGGAAGTAAGTCTCTGTCTTTTGGTATATTTTGACAACTAAATAGCTATACCAATATTTTTATTATTATTATTTACTAGCTGGTTCCCACGACATTGCTCGTGTTTGTAAAGAATTTGGATTGACAGTTAACGACATCTAATCACCATAGTGCACCATGGGAGACTCGATGCTATTACCACACACAAACAACAGTCATCTGTGCTATGCGGTCAGGCAGCAAAGTAACATATACGGGCACACGTGTCTTTGGTTGAAATACGAAAATATCCTTGATCGACCAATTTCAACCACCATATCTCCCACACTACCTCCGTTACCGAAATTCGGCCAACGTTGTTATCGACGTTGACTCTGTGCTACGACCAGACACAAACACCAGTGATCTGCGCTAGATAGTTTTGGCTGAAAAGTGATACACCATGACACATACATTTTTGGTAGAAATATGAAAGTGCCGCAGGTCAAACACTTTCAACCACCATATTTCCCACACCCCTATAGCTACCGACATCTAACCACCATAGTACACGATACGATACATGATACCACAACCACACATAAACACCAATGCTCTATGTTATGTAGTTGTGGCAGCAGAGTTACATATACGGGGACACATGTATTTGGTCGAAATACGAAAATTCCCTGCATCAACCACTTTTAACCATCATATCTCCCACATCTTCACAGCTACCAACATTTGGCCAACGTTGTGCACGACAGGAAACTCCATGCTACTTCCACACACATAGACCAGTGATCTGTACTAGGTAGTGGTGGCTGAAAAATGAAGTATAGGAAAAGACACCTCCATTTATGTATATATATGAGATTATTTACAGTTGGCCAATAAGCCATACAGCTATACCACTAATTGCAGTTACACATTTATACAGCCATAACACAGCTTATGAGTATTACAGCACAAAAAAGCCCAAAACACTAATAATAGGTATTCTATCACGAATATGTGATCTCTATCACAATACTTCCTATCTATTATTAAGAACATGATAACAATTTTTCATTTATTTGATATATCCACCTAGGGTTGCCAACACTAATGTATGTATGCATCTGTAGGTTTATATGTCCATCTCACAGTTTTTAGAAATTTGCATAGCAGTATAAAGATCATGGCGTCGTCAGTTGCAAGGAGATGTGACACCTTTGCTCTATTACGTTTGTGGTACTATTGTATCTGTTCTTGCAACTGCGGAGGATGTGGTCAATGTCTCTTATGCTCGTCTCGTCGCATACGCATAAGGGGCTTTGAACTATGTTTATTATTATTATTACTCTGCGAGTTACTAAAAGTGTGCGGCCGTGGGTGCATTGCACCTATCCGAATGGGTAATAGTTTGGAAGGGATATACGGGATATGGCAAGAGGCATCCATGGGCTAATGTAAGGAACCATTCCACCATTCGCCTGGAATGATCCTGGAAAACCATGGAAAACCCAGATCAGGATGACCAGAGTGCTTTATCGAAAGCTGCTCCTGTCGGATTTTAAGTTTACGCGCCCGGTTGATCCTTTCTGTTCCATTTCCTACTCCCTCGTGGGAAAAATGAGTACACAAATGAATAGGCTCTGGTCCTGTTTTCTCTTATCTTATTTTTGCGGTCCTTCCGAGAAATGAATGTTGCTGGTAGCAATATTTGTTCGATATCATTCCGAAATACGTCAGTTGTGAATTTTTCAATTACCTTCTGACGAGATCAACGCCTCCTGACGTCAACCAAACTCCTTCAACATCGCACTTACGCTTTCCCTCCAACTATATATACCTGTCACGAATCGGGCGACTCTTCTTAGAACCTTCTCTAATGCCTCCATTAACCCACTTTTGATGGGGACCCCATACAGAACAGCAATATTCTAAGTGAGGACGCACTAGTGAATTGTATGCAATCGATTTAACTTCCGGAGTGTATTGTTTTAAATTGCGACCTAAAATTCGGAGCATACAATTTGCCTTCCCAATCACATTCTCGATATGTTCATTCCACGACAAATTATTGCGAGTTGTTACCCTTAGGTATTTAATAGAATCTACCGTTCTAAGGACAGTATCATTAATTCTATATTCAGAGCTAAATGGTGTCTCCTTTTTACTTACACACATGACTTGGCACTTTTTAGCGTTTAACTCCAACTGCCAGTCTTTACACCACGCAATTATTTTCATAATATCGTCTTGTAACAAATCGCAGTCTTCCTGAGTTTTGATTTCACGACAAATCTCTTCCAAACTATTACCCATTCGGATAGGTGCAATGCAAATAATCTTTTCATCCCCCTTTTTATGTCACAAAAATCATAAATGTATATGAGAAACAAGAGAGGCCCTATCACACTGCCTTGGGGTACCCCGGACTTCACGTCGGTAACTGATGAATGCTCACCGTCGAGAACTACACACTGTGTTCTGCCCTTCAGAAAGTATGCAACCCAATTGTATATTTGTCTAGATATGCCGTGACCAAGAAGTTTCCTAAATAATCTAGTGTAAGGCACAGTGTCTAAAGGTTTTTTAAAATATAATAGAACTAAATCCACCTGGGATTGCTCATCTATAATAAGGCACAAGTCGTGAATTAGAAGTGCAAGTTGTGTTTCGCAGCATCGGCCTTTTCTGAAGCCTTGTTGATTTGGGTTCAAAAGCTCACCTTCATCCAAAAAATGCATGGCATATATAAAATCCTGCAATATATTCAGCTTAACGAGATCGGCCTATAATTTTGAGGATCATTAACATTCCCATTTTTAGACACTGGACTTACGATAGCTGACTTCCATTCGGCTGGTATTTTGCCTTGATCCAAGATGATATATAATTTCATCAAATACGGCGAAATTTCCTTTCCATACTTAGAGGAAAATCTTGTAGGAACACCGTCTGGTCCGGGAGCCTTATTGGTATTTACATTCATAAGCTGTTTAGTTATTCCCTCGACATCAAGAACGAGATCTTCCATAATTTTGTTGGTACGCTTATTAAACAGCGGAATCTCCTTTGAATTTTCTATCGTGGAATCATTTTTAAATATATTATTCAACTTTTCTGTTTTCTCTCCGCTTGTTTCTGATAATTCCCCATTTTCCTTAATCAGTGACGCCATAACCTTATGAGAGCCTCTTATTCCTTTGATATACGACCGGGACGTTTTTTATATTAGTAATCAGATCTTCGGATAAATTCCTGGCTTTGAATTTTTAAACGCATTGCTTTACGCACTTCCGCTCGCAAGTGGACTAATGCAGCGCTATTAGATGAGTCCCCCGATTTCTTCAGCGTGGCATGTAAACGCCTTTGCTTCCTGAGCAAACGTTTTACTTCCCTATTGAACCAAGGGAAGTTCTTACTAACCTTAATAAACTTCCTTGGATCACTTTGATTCAAACCGGTCCATATTATTTCTTTTAAATTACGCCAAAGTACCCCAACATTTGTATTTAGCGTGAATGTTTCAAAATTTTTAACCAAGTGATCAACCATACTAGCATCGTTTGCCATACAGTTTAGCAGTCGCTGAGGATAGTAGCGTATTTTCGTTCTGTATTTGATCTTTAGTGGTGTGTTGATTTAGTTAGTGTAATCTTTGAGTGTTTACTTTTGTAGAAAGTAGAGGTTAGTTACAGTTTAGCAGTCGCAGAGGATAGTAGCGTATTTTCGTTTTTTATTTGATCTTTAGTGGTGTGTAGATTTAGTTAGTGTATTCTTTGAGTATTTACTGTTAGTAGTAAGTAGAGGTTACTTACAGTTTAGCAGTCGCTGAGGACAGTAGCGTATTTTCGTTTTGTACGAGGCATGTTTTTTAAGTAAGTACCATTTTGAAGTTTAAAAAAAGACGTGCAAATATATCTCAATAATTTTATTTTTACATGAAAGCCTGTACCTAACGCTGCTTTTCTACATAATTCCCTTCAATATTGAGGAACTTGTTATAACGAAGTACCAGTTTTTGAAAACCCTCCTCATAGAAGGACTTGTTAACCACTGCATCACAACTGTTTTGACTTCTTTATCGTCTTCAAGACGCTGACCGCCCAGGTGTTTCTTCAAGTGCAGGAACAGATAGTAGTAACTGGGCGCCAGATCAGGGCTGTACGGAGGATGATCTAGAGTTTCCCATCGAAAAGATGTGATGAGATCTTTGGTCTGATTAGCCACATGTGGACGGGCATTGTCATGCAGCAAAACGATGCCCTTGCTCAACATGCCACGTCTTTTGTTCTGGATTGAACGGCGCAGATTGTTCAATGTCTCACAATAAGCTGCTGCATTGATTGTCTCATTACGAGACAGAAATTCCACAAGCAATACTCTTTTTCTGTCCCAAAAATCTGTGCACATGATTTTCAGGGCAGAAATAGTTTGCTTGAACTTAACTTTTTTGGGTGAATCTGAATGCCGCAATTCCATGGACTGTTGCTTTCATTCAGGTGTGACGTAGGCCACCCATGTCTCATCGCCCGTAACAATTTGGCTTAAGAAATCATCACCATCGTTGTGGTACCGTTCAAGGAAAGTCAATTCACTGCCTAAAACGTTTAGTTTTGTGCACATCCGTTAAAATTTTCGGTACCCACGTGAGCACAATTTTCGGTAATTCAAGTGCTCGGTCACAATGCCATACAAACCACTACGAGAAACATTAGGAAAGTCATCACACAAGGAGGAAATCATAAAGCTTCTGTTTTCTCTCACCTTATTGTCCAATTTCTGCACCAAACTTTCATTAACGACCGAAGGACGCCCACTCCGTTGTTCATCATGCACATTTGTGCGGCCATCTTTAAATCCTCTCACCCAATTTCTCACCATTCCATCACTCATAATGTTTTGTCCGTAAACTGCACAGATCTCATGATGAATATCGATTGGTTTTAGGACTTTAGCACAAAGAAGTCTTATAACAGCTCCTACTTCACAGTCGGCGGGACTCACGATTATCGGAGGCACCTTAAACACTCAGTGAACAACGTAAACAAGGAAGAATTAGACTGTAATGGCATCAGTGCGTAGGCAAGAGATGCAGGTACCCAGTGCGCATGTGCGGAACGCCGACCGTAGCGCTGCAGCAACAATGTGACAAAACGGTACTTACTTAAAAAATAACGCCTCGTATTTGATCTTTAGTGGTGTGTAGATTCAGTTAGTGTAATATTTTAGTGTTTACTGTTTGTAGAAATTATAGGTTAGTTACAGTTTAGCAGTTGCTGAGGACAGTAGCGTATTTTATTTTTGTATTTGATCTTTAGTTGTGTGTAGATTTAGTGTAATCTTTGAGTGTTTACTTTTGTAGAAAGTAGAGGTAAGTTACAGTTTAGCACTCGTTGAGGACAGTAGCGTATTTTCGTTTTGTATTTGATCTTTAGTGGTGTGTAGATTTAGTTAGTGCAATCTCTGAGTGTTTATATTTTTTTTACGAAGTAAAGGTTATTTCGATTTTCTGTTCTTTTTTTTCTTTTTCGCGTTTTTAAAAAGCTGAATGGCTAGGGACTGTAAGCAGACACGAGCTGAGGTGGCTGATTTCCGCGCACAGCTTGCAGCTATGTTACCGAAAGTTATACAGCTGGAAGCTGCCGTAAATGTTTGTAATATTGGGGAAACTGATGTAGCTATGCCTATAACAGATTCTCCGATTTCGACCGTCGTACCTGCAACCCAGGCTGAAGGATTGGAGGCTGTGCCGCGGTCGCCGGTCGGTGACTGGCGTATGGCCTCTAGACTTCGAAGCCGCATACGGGGGCAGTCGAGCAGGCTTAAAGGCCAAGACGCTGATTTTGTTCGACTGTCCAACCGGAATGATGTATAGTCGCAGGCTGACAAAATCGCACAATTGTCATCCTGCGTGTTGACGGCCCCCCCAGCCCGCTAGGTCTGAGCAAACTCAGAAGGGGATTTTGGTAGTTAGAACTCTAATGTTAGGCAGTTATTAGAGCCCCTTGGGAAATTGCGGATTACTCAGGGAAGAAATCCAACGTCCATTCAGTGTGTATTCCGGGTGGCCTGATCCGAGATGTGGAACAGGCTATCCCGGATGCTATAGAAAGGACGGGGTGTAGCCAATTACAGATTGTTCTCATGTCGGCACCAATGATTCTTGTCACCTTGGGTCGGAGGTTATCCTCTCTTCCTTCCGGCGGCTGGCTGAAAGGGTGAACTCTGTGGCCAGTGGCTACAAGTTATCGGCAGAGCTAACCATCTGTAGTATCGTATACAGAGTTGATTGTGGACCTCTGGTTCAGAGCCGTATTGAGGGGCTGAACCAGAGACTACGACGTATCTGTGATGATATTGGCTGCAGATTCCTCATTCTTCGCCATAGGGTCGTGTCATGTAGGGTTCCTCTTAATAGGTCAGGTGTGCACTACACACGTGAATCGGCTACACGGGTGGCAGGGGCCATGTGGAATGCACTGGGTAGTTTTTTAGGCTGAGGGAGGAAGACCTGAAACACGAAATACAGTAACGGGCAACCCAATAAGATGCAACACCGGAATGTAGGAGGAACCTAAAAGAATCTCGACAGTTAAAAGTTCTCGTAATTAACTGTAGAAGCGTTTGTAACAAACAACCGGAACTCGAAAGCGTTATTTGTAGCACAGAAGCGGATATAGTTATCGGTACAGAAAGTAGGCTAAAACCGGAAATTAGTTCCGCCGAAACTTTTAAAGATAGCATGAACGTTTTTCGTAAAGACAGATTACATTCTCATGGAGGCGGGGTATTTATAGATGTGAGTAAATTTCCCCCACGTAAGGAAATAGAAGTCGATCCGATCTATGAAATCATATGGATTAAACTCAATATTGCTGGGTCAAAACTCATCATAGGCGTCTTCTACCGTCTAACCGATTCCGACATAGCTATCGCCGAGGAGTTAAGAAATAATGTAAACAGTATAGCTAGCAGTTTTCAGGATCATGCCATGATTCTAGTAGGCGACTTCAATCTGCCCTGTACTGACTGGCGCAAGTACGTTCACATTACAGGTAGCAGGGATAAGGCAGCTTCTGAAGTAATTCTCGATTTGTTCTCAGATAATCATCTCGAGTTGCTAGTTAATGAACCTACGCGGTGTCATAACAGTAGCGAAAATATTTTAGATCTGCTGGTTACCAACAGGCCAGAATTATTCACCGACATTTCAACGACCACAGGTATAAGCGATCACAAAGCAGTAATTGCAACTATCAGACTATTGACCAAGCGAAAAAGGAGAAAAGGGCGTATTGTATACAGATTTACTAAGGCCTCTAAGGAGTGTTTTAGAACCTACCTGAGGAATAATTACCATAGCTTCAAGTCAACAAAGGACACAGTTGAAGAGATGTGGCATCGATTTATATGAATAGTCCGGGAAGGTATGGATATACATATACGGAAGCGGACAATAAATAGGGAGTGTGATCCACCGTGGTACACATGCGAAGTCAAAAGATTACTCAAAAAACAAAGGAGGATACACGCACGACAAAGAAGGAAAGGGTGTCACAGCGATTTAGAAACCTTAGCTGAGTTAAGAGGACGTATTAAGAATGTAATGCGCAAAGCATTCAACGATTTTCATTCCAACTCTCTCTCTAAGAGTCTCACAAAAAACCCAAAGAAATTTTGGACGTATGTACGAAAAGTCAATTACACCAATAGCAATATTCCAGCACTAATTCGTGAAGGTTCCGAGATTAATGAATGCCTCGATAAAGCTAACGTACTAAATATTGTATTAAAAAATTCATTTACTGATGAAAATAAGGATAGTATTCCCATTTTCCCACGCCGTGTCGAGAGGGTGATGGAATCATTACGAATAGATACTGCAGCTATCATAAGGCAATTAGAGCTCCTGAAGTGGGGAAAATCACCGGGCCCGGATGGAATTCCAGTAATTGTATTTTCAGAGTATGCGGCGGAAATCGGGCCATTTCTGTCTGATATATTCAGTAAATCATTAGAAGAGCGAAAAGTGCCTTCAGACTGGAAAATCGCACAAGTAACTTCGATTTTCAGGAAAGGTAATCGAAGTGATCCTGGAAACTATCGTCCCAAATCTATAACATCTGTTTGTAGTAGAGTTATGGAGCATATTATATGCTCGAACATTAAGAAATTTATAGACGATAATAATTTGCTTACAACAAATCAACACGGATTTCGGAAGAAAAGAACATGTGAAACAAAGCTGGCCCTATTTACACACGACGTAATGAAAGTTATTGATGCAGGTTCACAAGTAGATGCAATTTTTTTAGATTTTCAGAAAGCCTTTGACTCTGTGCCTCACAACCGCCTTTAAGCGAAGCTTCGAGCGTACGGTATATCGGGTCAGCTTTGTGATTGGATTTTCTAACTGGTCGGTCGCAGTATGTCGTCGTTGAAGGAGAAAGTTCTTCTAATCTAGATGTTACATCGGGGGTACCTCAAGGAAGTGTAATAGGACCACTTCTGTTCTTAATTTTTATAAACGATCTCGAAGGCAAAGTGAAAAGCCTTTTTAGATTGTTTGCTGATGATGCGGTTATTTATAGGGAAGTAAGGAATTTGGCCGATTGCTTAGAAATTCAGTGTGATCTAGATATTATTTTGGCATGGTGCGCTGAGTGGCAACTTACGCTAAATTGGAAAAAGTGCAAGACAATGAGCATAACTAACAAAAAGAATCCAATTGTTCAGAAATACGAGTTAATCAATTCAGTTATTGATATGGTTGATTCTACGAAATATTTTGGAGTAACAGTACAAAGGAACATGGGACTCACACATTAATTCGTTAGTAGGTAGAGCTAATTCTAGGCTGCGATTCATAGGTCGAATCTTGAAAAATTGTAATGAACAAACAAAGGAGATAGCGTACAAATCTCCTGTGCGTCCACATTTGGACTATTGTTGTGCCATTTGGGATCCGTTTCGTATGGGGTTGATCGGCAGTATAGAGAAAGTACAAAGAGCCGCTCGATTCGTGACCGCTTGCTACAGTCCATATGATAGCGTCACGGATCTGATTAGTAGACTAGGCTGGGAGTCTCTGGTAGATAGACGGCGCACGTTTCGTTTAAACTTATTGGTAAACATGTGTACTCCCACTTTCACTCACGAGTGTAGTGAAATACTTCGTCCACCAACTGTAGCGAATCGAGCGGCAAATCAGCTACATACAGTGGGTTCTATCAACGAGACTGCTGCCGGTTCGGTTTCAACCAACATTTGCATCCTTATGTTGATAGACAACTAGCGGTTTAATTTACTTCTACAGTTAGCTAGACTGATCGAAGCAGGTAAAGCACCTGTTACTCGCTGCTTGAGAGAAGAAACAAGGTTGCAGCTAAGCAACTGTCCGTCTGCTAGTGCGGCTTAACTAGACAAGTTACTTACTGCAGGAAACGACTCACTATTGAATGCTAATACTTTAATTCTTAACTAATGACAAGGTATTCTTGAAGGAAAACACACCTATCCAGTAAACTCTATAATTTATTCTATCACTTAATAAAAACATACGACATTACATAGATCACACATTAAGACTGAAATCATGACGGCACAAAACATTTAACTTGTACTTCGTTGTAGGCACATATACTCTTTTACGATGATCTAACTGTTACACGAGACCTATCCTTTGAAATGAGTGACTTGAATGATTGACTATAAATCTTTAAGCAACAAGCGTAGGAATATCAGATGGTTCGGTGTTACCTTAATTCTTGTATATGTTTCTTGAGTCGGAGATGTTGGTAGACTCCCCGTTCAACTAGCTACAGAGTGTCGTCTGCTAGCATTAGCGGTAGAGGCGGCATCTCGCCCTATAATTGGCTAAATCCTTCACGTGGTTACTTTTAGAGTTCATAACTGGTGTTCAGCGGTTCAACACGTACCACAGGGTGGGGACGGTAAATCTCACACACTCAGTGCTTACGAAAGGGAAACTCGCCACCCACGCATTTCCCAGGCTACGCGAGTGAAACTTTCAGCTCTCAACCTTGAAGCTCGTGTGGTATTACTCTGATAACAAGGTGCGCTTCCTGTCCGGCCGACTGGGAACCTGGCTCGCTTGCCGAGATCCACAGCTCAATAAAGATGAATGAAAGCTAATAAATATTCCTTTCCTCTCTGATTGATAATCCAAAATTAGCGCCATCGCTACAAAACCTATTTGACCCGGAATGACAGGAAAGATAAGATTAGAGAAATAAGGTGCCGCAATGATTCTTATATGAATTCTTTTTTCCCTCGTACCATTAGGGATTGGAATGCACAACAAAGAGATTAGCTTTGCACCCTCTGCCACCCGCAATTTTGTGAATGTAGATGTAGATCGAAGCAATATACGAGTTTCTCTTTGTCATGCTTCAAATTCAGACTAGTTTTAAAGTAATCACAAAGGCCTTGTGATCACTTATACCGTCTTCTATTCAATATACAATACCAGAATTGCTAATAAGAAAAAGATCTAGAATGAACGAGGAATCTTTGTCACTCCGCGTTGGCTCTTCGACCATCTGTTCAAGAGATCTTTCTACAAATGAATCTGTGAAAGTTTCGGTTACTAACCTATCCCTTCCGCCCAACCTGAACGTGTATGTGTCCCATTTAAACGACGGTAGGGTATAGTCACCTCCCACGATCAATATATGTCCCTGAAATATGGCCTTTTGAAGGAAGCATCCCGGAATTTGCCTGGAGTGATTTTGGAAACCATGGAAAACCCAAATCTGGATGCTCGGATGGGGATTCGAACCACCGTCCTCCCGAATGCGAGGCCGGAACGCTAACCGTTACACCACCACGCTCGGTCCGTCACTACCAGAACTAACGTCTAGGTTATCGGCACATCCTCTTCGATGAACTGAAAGATCCTCGGGCCTCACAGTGTTCCTGAAATATAATTAATATCAAGACGATTCCATATTTTAGGAGCCACCTTGGTCGCCATTCTCGGTGTGTAGTGGACGCCCGATCTGTCAAATGCGTCCCAGCTGGCAGCTATCATCGGTCGAAGGTCGACAAAGCCCTAATTGTTTCTGCGACACAACTCCTGCAAATTACAATTCTAATTAAAAATCTTCCACCATACGGCCTCCACACAATCGACACTACAAATGGAGAACTGCAATGATAACGAATTTTCCCGCTCGGCTTTATACGCCTTCTGGCCCAACTTGTCCATGGATTAATTGTATCTGCAACAGAAACACGACACGAGTCGTTAGTACCGACGTGCGCAGCTACTTTTAACTGGCGGCAGTTCGATTTTCTAATCGCTTTTGGAATGGCCCCCATGACACGTGGTAGGGTTGCTCCTGGAAGACAATCAGAAGGAACGTTAGTATGAGGGTCTGCACCGTTCTTCGTAGCTGTTTCTCCAGACGTAGGACGTTGGAGCTGCCAATGACCAGTAAACATTTTTCTGGCATCGTTCGGAGTCTGCGACCTTCCCTGCTGCGCTTCTGGGCCATTCGCACTTGAATCTTCAGCCTCCTTCAACACGGAAACGGCATTGCTTAGTAGCAAGATATCATTTTCCTGTCGGCTAACTGGGAATTTTGACGCCTTTCTCCAATCTGTTTAGGTGTGCAGGGAAACAGGCATAGTTAAACTTTGGCCTGGAGATAGTTACGATAGCTTTTCTTGTGATCTTGAGTTGATGGTGCCAATGCCGTTTAGGGATGATGGCGTGGATCTGTCCGTAGTGTTTTCCTTTTACCAGTTATGACTCCTCCTACTCTCTGCTCCATGATTCTCTTGCTTGTTTTTTAGCGGTAGTCATTAGATCCCTCACAGTTATGTATGGGTAAGCACTGCCTTCTTCGCAAGCTAGTTTCGCCTGCTGATCTGACTGTTTATTTCCTTCTAGGCTGATGTGGGCTTTCAGCCACACGAACACCACCGTTTTGCCTTTCTGTTTCAGCTGGTATGCTGCTTCCACGATGTTGCATAAGATACTTTCTTTGTTGGCAGCTTGCGTGTGTCCTTGCAGGCTGGCCAACGACGAGCGGGAGTCTCATATTATGACCCATGTTGTGTCCACCAAACCCTCAGCATACTCAATTGCCCTCTAAATTGCCACGATTTCTTCTGTGAATTCTGATGCCTCCCCTAGTAGTTTAAGCACACCATACAGCTTCCTCTTTAAACCCAAATATGCACAGCCAACTGGTGAATTTGATTTCGACCCATCTGTATAGATGTGGGACGCGATTGGACATTGCGCAAGGAATTCTGTCAACTTAGTGGTATTGCCATGTCCAGGGCATTCCAGATTAATGTCGGTTTTCACGTTTAGTAGTGTAACAGTTACTTCGTATGGCATACAAAAATCTTGAAGGAGGTGTGTCGACATTATGTTGTTGAGGTTGTACCTGTTAATTTCGCCTAGTGAGATTATTAGCACTGGGATCTTTTTACGTGTCCAGTCTCTTCTGCAGGTCAATTGATTTCCAAGGGCCTCAGGTTTCTGGATGAGGGGGTTATTATTAATCTTCTTTTGTTTAAGCAGAAGCTGCTTACAGAGTTGCATAAGTTCGTATATGGAGAGGTGGCTCTGGTGCTCTGTACCAATAGCGCATTAGTTGGCATTGACGTCATAGCCCCTGTGGATGTTTCTTATTGCTTTATACTGCAATCCGTTGAGGATATGAAGGGTATCATCCGCTTCTGATACATAGAACATGTTTGCGTAATCAAAATGTGGTTCGATGAGCGATCGGTAGATTCAGAGCAATTTTCGGGTCTGTACCCTACCAGGGTTTTGTGGTTGCTTTCATGACATTAAGTGCCGCTTCACATTTGCTTTAAATGTCTTTGATTTGATGTTTCCAGTTAAGCTTGCTGTCTATTGTGACGCCCAGGTATTTTACAACTCGTCGATACGGGAAGTGGTAAGATCTGAGCTGTATCTCATCCATATCACGGTTTCTACGTCTGCTATAAATTTATACCACTGACTTGTTTTGGAATATGTGCAAGCCGTTGTTCCTGAGCCACTGCACAAGTGGACCGATCAAGTCACCTATGGCGTTCTTGCAATAAACTAGCTCGTTCATCATTACATAGAAACACGAGTCATCTACACACTGGAGCATCATCACCTTTCCTATTACCAGTCTTCCATGGTCGCTAGTATATATGTTGAACAACAGCGGCGAGAGCGTGGAGCCTTGAGGAAGGCCGCGAGTTGTTATTCGAGGGCCAACTAATGAACCATTTATGTGAATCTGTAGAGACTTCCCTTCTTGCAATGAGACGAGATTATCTAAAAATTCGCTAGATATGCCCATGTCTAATAGCTTCCTAGAGAGAACTGATGACACCACATTGTCATAAGCATGTGTTAAATCATCATACAAGGCCATGAGATACGCGTTAGAGCAGTAACACTCGTAAATATCTGTCATAAGCTGTGCAACTACCTCTATGGTACCTTTGACTTTCCTGAAACCCATTTGGTGCCTTGGTAGCTGGTTATTGTTTTCTAGATGCCACTCCAGCCGGTGTTTGACCATCCGTTCTAGAGTTTTGAGACCACAGGAGAAAAGTAATTTTGGCCTGTGAAGGACGAGGCGAATGTAGGGACTGTGCCATGGTTTAGAATTCTTACGCGCTTCATCTCCGGTAGATTCACGCATTTGTTCTAAACAGCATTCATCAGTCTTAAAAATATGTTCTTAGCTCGGCTTGGGAGTAATGATATCGTTCTATAATGGATGTTTTCTGGGCCAGGAGCACAGTTATTGTTACGTTTAAGTGCCGCTTCAAGTTCCTCTCCCGTATAGAGTGCTAAAAGAGTGTCATATTGCCTCCAATCTTCTGTGATCTCTACCTTCTCCGAAGCTGTGACTGGGGTAAGGTTGCCCAAAATGTCCTACACACCTGGGGCAGTATTACCATCCCATCCCATCGCATTCTGGAAGCCTTCTATTTTTCTCCAAATCTCTTTTACTGAAGCAGTTCTGTTGAGAGACTTACAGAACTTGGTCCAGCCGTGGCGTTTTTTCTCTTTCAGGAGTTTTTTAGTCATCCTTTCTATTTTCCTGAGATCCATATAGTTCTCTTCTGTCGCCGAGTCTTTTTATTTCCTGAGAGCTATCTCTCTTTCTTTTACCGCTAGTTGACAGTCTTTATCCCACCAAGGAGGTGATTTCCTATGGCAGATACTCGGTTTAATCTTGGGGATAGTTTCATTGCCGCCTTTTCAATGGCTGTGATAGGGCATTGGTAGTCGAATACTACGTCATACGAGAATTCGATACCCTCAAGGTTTCTTGTTATTTCCTTGTCATACTTCAGCCAATCCGCGTTAGTTATCTTCCAGCGTGATGGCGATCGAATCGGTGTTGTAGCTTGTCCAGCCGCAAGGAAGGTGATCATTATTGGTAAATGATCCGATCCGGAAGGATCAGGGATGACTTGCCATCTGGCTGCCAGATACATAGATGTCGATGTTAACGTTATGTCCACTGCTGATTTTTGGCATGCAGGCCCACTATCCTTGTTTCGGTACCATCATTTAGAAGTATGAGATTTGTGTTATTCACAGCATCTAGGAACAGCCTCCTAGCCCGTTCTGTTCTTCCACATGCTACGGTGTGCGTTTAGGTCAGCCATGTTAAGAGTAGGCTGCGGGATAAACGTCACAAGATTTTAAAAATCCTGTTTATTGAAAGGAGTGTTCGGAGGCATGTACAGAGCCATGACTGTTGTTTCTGTCCCTATAACTTTCAGCCTTATCACACAAGCCTCAATAGTGGGAGGTGTATTCCGACTCTTTATTTCAGAAAAGTGTAAGCTTTTCTTCATTAGTAAAGCAACTCCCACATAGCCTCCTAGACGATCGGCACACACTATTCTGTATCCCCTAAACATAAATTTCTCCTCAGGTTTCAACCAGATTTCTAATATGGCTGCTATGCTGATATTATGTTATTTCAGAAAGTGCTCAAAGGATTCTTTGTTTGAGTGGATAGTCCTGGAATTTCACTGTTTGGACCGTGATTACTCATCGTTGCAGTTGTAAGGAAGTGTGTCATTATCGTTGTTAGCTCCAATTGGCCGTGTATTCCACACACAATCTACTCCTGTTTCTCGTGCGGTTGCCTCTAATTCTTCTTGTGTACAGTCAATGTTTATGAATGTGGCTATGTGGTCCCTCAAGTTATGTGGAAGACTTTCTGTGATTTGCCATGCTAAAAAGTGAGGTAACAAGTCTACATATTGTGTCGATTATTTCCTCATTAGCTACCTTATTGCTCGCACCGTATGGGTTCTTCAGTATGGAAGGTCCACTGGCATGCATATATGCATCATAATGTAGCTCCGAGGAGGGAAAGCTGGTACTTCTCTGCGGCTGGTTGTTTTCTATATCATATGTTGCCTATTTCCTAGGTATTCTGCCTTGCTGCCGAGGGTCACGAGAAGCGGCAGGTTGTTCTATAACACTGTATGCAGACTGCGGCTATAGTGGTCTAAGGGGGTAATGATTTCTTGCAACCCTAACTTGTGGTTTGTGTGAAACAATCCCGGGTGTTTGGCTAACTAGTAAGGGTGTAGGGTGTTCCACATTATTAAACACCGGCAAACGGGGTATTCCTTGTCGCTCTTAGGTGAGGGTGGTGGCGCTGTGCATTTCGCCTCGTATTTTCTAAGGCAAAAGTCTGTTCGAGAGTCATGTTATTGAGGATCATGTTCTCCTTTATCATCTTTTGTTTCCAGAATTCAGGACAGTTTATATTAGTGGCAAAATGGTTGCCTTCACAATAGACACAGATAAATGGGCCTTGAAAATCACAGCTACATGTTATGTGTTTGCCCATGCACTTGGTGCAGCGGGATGCACTGCGGCATTGCTTGCTCAGGAGACCGAAACGTAAACAGTTGAAACATTTATTTACTTTGGGTACATATGGCTCTACACTACATCTCGTGCTAAAAATACTGATATATTCTGGCAGTCGCTGCACATCAAACGTAAGGCGAACTGATTGGGTAGGAACGTATTCAAAACCTACGTCTTTTACAATTTTCCTCGTTATGCCTCGCACTTCCTTAACTTATATAACAGATTCGATTTCCTGTAGAATTTCTGCATCAATAATCATTTCGTCTACATTCCTAGCAGCGCCCTCATTAACAGTGAAAAAACGAAGGAAGTAACACTGTATGTGCTTAGGGTGATTACTGAAAGTTGCCAAAAGGTTTGCCCACTTTGGAGATTTAACCTCTATTTGTACTTTGTTTCCTATATTTGAGATAAAGTTTGTAATGCCCGGCACAGCGTCACTTATAATCTTCCTTGCCGCCATTGGGTGAAGACGACATAGATTTGTTTTGTGCTTATCCGCATAGCTTGGTTCATATTCCACATACACAACAAATGGCGAACAATCTGTTTCTATATTGAAATGAGACTGTCGTGACAGTGCGTTAGCATGACCTGCTTGCGACGCGTCTTCACTGACCAAACTATCTGGGTGTGAGGGAACGTTGTCTAGTTGCTGCAGGATGCAGCTGGCAGCGGCGTGTTTGATGGAGTCGGCAGCGGTATGTTTATCTTCTCTCCCAGTGCTGTTACGTTGTCGTCTTCTCGGCATGGTCTTTTGTTGCATTGTTCCTGGGGCAGTGGGGAACCGTCATCTTAGTCCATTAGTAGTGTTTTAAGTGCAACGCCCACTGCAGAACTAGTACACATGTTATCTGGCGAAGTATTGTCAGCCTGTGGGTATGTGCCACCTTCACCATACTCACCATCCTCCATGGTGGCGAGATACACACACTCTACTAAACAAACTTTTAGATTGCTTAGTACCCGCTATTTACAGTATAACAGTAAACACAATTCATAATCACACAGCTCTAGCGCATAGAAATAGTCATAAGAAAGACTCGGTGTCTGGCTCACTAAGCGACGATGTTGACTCCTTGGCTATCCGGAACTGACGCGCAACTAGCTTAAATCACATTTAATTGCCAATGTGGCGTATCTATCTATACCTATACTATTATAAATCTGTAAGTAAGCTGCGTGTGTCTCTTTATATGAACGGGAGCCCAGCAAAAACTACCGCAGCAATACATGTGCTTTCATGTTTTGAGAGCTAAATGGTCCGAATTGAAATCTGCGAAAATAGCTTATATGTACCGACGGATGGAGGAAATAATTAAATACATTTCTAGAATAATTAAGAAATAGGGATCAAAGTGTAATTGAGATGTTCACTCCTTGCACAAAAACATTAAAGAAATATCACACTACTTAACTTAGAATTCTGTTTAATATTTTGACTTCGAATATTTAGTTTTCAGTTTTCTTGAATGCATTAAATAAACGGAATACCTGAATCAGATGTAATAATCATTACTAATATTTCATTTACTGTAAAAATAATGGATATGAAGCATTTGACCAAAGATTAATGCATTAAATAAACGGATACCTGAATCAGATGTAATAATCATTACTAATATTTCATTTACTATAAAAATTATGGATATGAAGTATTTGACCAAAAATGAATATACTAATCTCCAGATTGTTTATATTTTATTTGTCTTTGATCATATTTTCCCGATTTCATGAACAGTGATAAGTATAACTAAATGGAATCGTCTCTCAAACCACTCTTCAATAAGAGGAACAGAATTTTAATATTTATGGTAAGTAATTTTGTGCTTAATATCGGTAGTACAGGGTTTTCACTATACCGTATCGCCGCAATTGGATAGTGATAAACAATTACATCGCTCACCGGTAGTTCTCGAGATATCGCAAGTCAAAATCAGTTATATTTACAATTCCTTGTGCTTTTGGTGAAGTTTTTAATTTGCTCCAAGTCGCATTTCACCTAACCACAAGAACAAACTATACATCGCGATAGAGTAATGTATTATTGCGCGTGTTTTAGTACTCTTGCAGTTCAAACGGAAGTTTTATAATGAAATTAATTGTTATTATTTACGCTATCCGTACTCTGAATCCTGAAATAGACAATGTTGTCATTTCCAAAAATATATTTAGCGATGCATTTCATGAGTATAGGTGTATCTGCATCGTTTGATTTTGAAGTGGCAATATCAGTATAGATTGAGGTTAGGTTGATATGCAATCTAAACCAGAACGTTCTTGGAACAAGAAAATGAATGAGGCATTCAATTATTGTTTATAATTAATAAGCTACTTTAATGAGTGCCATATTAGTGATGACGAATAGTACCCAAAACAAACCAACCGTTGTGCATGTCCAGCCTACATTTCCATGTGACAATGGCGACATATTCTTTCTGGTCCATGGGCCGGGTCTAACCTTTTCAATTCTGGGATACGATGAAAAAAGATGGCTCGAAATTTGGGTGGATGCATAGAATTTATAAGCAAGAAATACATGTTATTACCCACGGCATGAGAATGTACACATATGGTATATGAAAACCTGCCGGCAATTTTAAGGTTTTTTTTTTTTTTTAATGCTATCGTTGGCGGCAAAGATATTTTTATAAATGCCTGTTGAATGTAATGTGAAAACTATCGCAGACGGTAACTTTCGTGTTGCCTTATGTCTAAGGTAGATTTGTTACTGCATTTACAGGCAGTTTCTATCCTCCAGTAAATGTGTCCCAACTAGGGATTGCAATCCAGCAAAGCGGGATCCCGCAATCCCGCGGGATCCCGCATCATTAGACAGCCTGACGGATCCCGCACAAAATTAAGCGGATCCGCAATCCGCAAAATCCGGCGGAAACGCGTGTCAGTCTGCGTGACTCGCTGCCCCACTCGGTCTCTGTCGGATATTTTGCACTGTTTGCCTGTACTCTTCCAGTTGGCATTTGACTCATGTGAACAAGCGTTTGTTTTTGTCAAACTTCGTCATACGTAAGTAAATAAATACACTTTTACATATTCATCAAAACTTACGTTTGTTTCGAGTACAAATTTCTGTAATTTGAGTTATGGTGCTTATTTAGTACGATTTTCTAACTATATAATTATTTTTTAAGTGTCGCACACGTTATCTGAACTACACGATTACAGCTTTTTATTCACGGTTTCATTATTCCCATTTTCTGTATTTGCAGATAAAGTAATTGTGACAATTTCCTAATTTGCGGCTGAAAATTTGATTATTCGTTTATTTGAAACTAATGTTATCGTAATTTTAACGATCGCGTACCTATTTATTTAACAGCTATCAAAAGGAAATTTTATATCCTTTGACTTATTGTTGTTTTGGCCGCTTCCTCAATGCGTTTCTTTGACGAAAGCCACCTGCTTACGTGTGCCGCCAGGCTTTCGATTAATCCATCTTCTCCTTATTATTTCGACTAAAGGTAAAAAAAAAAGGTTATAATGAAATTTTCACGGGTGTATGGACGAATTGTGTTGTAGGAACACCATACATCGACGGCTGCCTCCACCGTCTTCCTCACGTGTGTAATTTCATGTGTTTCAATGAAATCCGGAGATACAACCTATGAGGACTTCACTGCAATCATTCGCCGAGAAAGTCTCCTTTCTTACCAAAAATTAATAATTGCCACTCTAAAAACGTCGTTACGCCACATAAGTAAATCTGAAATACTTGACGTTTACGTGTTGGTGAGTAGTTTCTTTTAATAACATTGAATCAACTGTAATATCAATCAAGGAATCAGGAGATATAATAATGAATCACGCAAAAAAAAGGCCAAGTCTCGTGCTCGTACAGTGACAAAAAGTTATGGTATCATGTTCTGAGCCAAGTCTACACTTTACAGAGTATATTCACTTCACTTTGTGAAATGGACTGCTTTTCTAGGTGTTATGGAACGTTTATTTAGATAAAAAAAAAAAAACTCTGTTAACTTGGCCATTAAGCAAACCATATTTTTAAACTTATGTGATATATTGTAAGGCACCTAAGACTCAATATTTTCCTTTTTTATTATTTATTTTAAAATTGGTTTAGATTAAAAAACAAAAATGTAAAACCTCGAAATACACTTCAGACACGCTAAAAAGTTTTAATGTCATTTTGCCAATTAAAATATTGTTAACTGTTAATTTTTATCATTTAACATGAAAAATTATCTATTAATGTAATTATTATTTAATTTATTAACGTTTTAAGTAACCATGTTTTAAATATATGCGTTAAAAATCGGCTTGTACCAATCCCGCACGGATCCCGCGGGATTGGCGCAAATCCCGCGCGGATCCCGCGGGATTGAAAACGCTGCGGGATTGCAATCCTTAGTCCCAACTGATTCTCGGTACGCCCTTATTGGACCGTTAGCGATAATGTTTCACATAGCTTTAATATCTTATTTTTCATATATTACAATGTATTAAAGTACAAGTATAACAAAAAAAACTTTAGCCCTATAGTATTAAAACGGAATCTAAGGTAGTAACTAAAAGAAAGGAAAATGTTTAAATTAAATCCATATTCTTTGCTTTCAAAATTAATATTTAATGCTAAATAAAAAAGATCATATTAATTCTATACATGCCAAGACCCGTGCGTGCGAAGCAGCGGGTAAATGCTAGTGAACCAATATAATAATATTTTTATATAGAGTTCAAAAAGGAATTTGATGCTACAATAAACAATCTGAGTTAATGTATACCTATATTGATGGAATTTGACAAGGAAAAATGTAGTATCTGTAGAAAGGGTGAAGGACTTTTTTTTTGGTATGAATATTGGTTTTAGTCACGAAATTCTGATAACATATGGAATTATGACGGACAGACGGATGCGTGTGTTAGTCCGTAATGGTACGTCGGTTGCTCAAGCTGTGATTCTCGCCCAGTCTGTTAGTGAATGATTTTTTAAATAAATTTTGTTAGAGACAAAACTTATTATTTAGTGTAGATGTCGATTTGCTCTGCACTGTACTATTAATTTCTGTCTGCCTAAAAGTTTCTGTTACCATTTTATTTTGTCTCCTTTTTGACATGCCATGCAGGCGTAAACGTGACCTAAGGTGTAGCTCTAGAAGAGCACGAGAAGATAGAGTTATTAGACCCCAAGAATTTGATGCTAATGCTGAAGAAAGAAAAAAAGACCAAGCTAAAATAAAGATGCTCTCGGTTAAACACCTTCCTTCCCCCCTTTCCTGCATCCCGGCACCTTTGTTTGTTTGTCTGTTTTTAAATATGTTGGAAATTGTTTCATTTCATGAGACAGGTTCAACCAGAGAATGATACAGTGATGGCTTTTCTATCATATTATTCGCTGTTTTTTGGGATAAATCTTACGTTACTAACAGCTTTCTATCTCCAACTTGCGCCAAAGCCTGTCAAAAATGTCCAGTTTTATGGAGTGTTTTCGTAATTTATTTCTCTGCAGTTGTTTAACTAAATAGAATTGTTATAAAATAAAGCTCATTGTAATTTTTCATCCCTTGTGTTGTAGCAAAAAGCTTCATTGTCAACTTGGTCCAGATTGCATTTCAGCCTTACCACAATCTCCGCTAATATTGACTCTAGAAGAGCAAAAGCTTCAATCACACGTAAATTAATA
This sequence comes from Vandiemenella viatica, assembly GCA_031002005.1. Taxonomy (NCBI): domain Eukaryota; kingdom Metazoa; phylum Arthropoda; class Insecta; order Orthoptera; family Morabidae; genus Vandiemenella; species Vandiemenella viatica. The sequence continues at coordinate 260,455,663 of JARYHS010013630.1, read as the reverse complement.
CATTCCCTGTATCGCATGTCAGTGTCACCAAGCATCGCGATATAAACTTGATCCCAAATCTTCACAGGTTCTTACACCTTTCTTTCTTATTACCTGTGATGAAGATCGATGTTTTAACCGCTGACCCCGGTGAAAACGAGGGATGCTAAAAACTCAATCATAACAACTTAAGATATGCCACATAATATTTAACTGTAATTTAGGCCACATATATCTTAATCAATCTGGAACTTGTTTCATTTAAACCATGTAATGATTTATAGATTTCAGTAAAAAAAAACCTGATAATTAACATGACAATTTAAACGAAACACATACTTTTATTTCAGTGTTCTGACAATTCATGTCTTAGCAATTGATTAACTAAATAGAATTGTTATAAAATAAAATTCAATGTAACTCCTCGTGCCTTTCGCTGTAGCAAAAGGTATCCGTTTCCATCCGGGTCTAGGTTGCATTTCAACTAAACCACGATAAACTTTTCGCCAGAAGAACAATACTTCAGTCTCACGCATATTAATGAATAGCGATATAAATTCAAACAAAAATCTTCAAGGATTTTTGCACATTTCTTTTTTGTTATCCATGATTCAGCACGATATTAAAACATTTGAATGGTTGACACATTTGCTGAAATAATAGTGTCAGTAAATTACACATTGAAAGCAAAGGAAATCAAAATAAATCTTACAAACTTACATTATGCCACGCTTAAGTTTGTTTTAAGTGTAATATAAGATGCACAGATCGCAATCGGTGTGATACTATTTCCGTTCAAACGAATTAATAATTTCAATAACAGGACACAGTTTATATTATTTTTTTAAAAACTAAATTATTCATGCCCTCTGGCGTAACGTCAAATGTCAGTTGTAATTTTGATCCATACTTAGTTACAATCTAATCAAAACTATCGCTACATTGTTGCTCGAAATACAAAGCTTTTATCTTACATATCTATGGACAAAGAATTTGAGGAATACTTCTATATATCAAAAGAATAGTACCTGAGTGACGGATCTTCACTCGGCATCTTTCGATTTCTGTTAAATATACAAGATTTCGAGTAAAGATTGATTAAAGCAAAACGCTTGAAGGCTTCCTAGGCCTTTTGAGGTGCACAGTTAACCAAATAGAAGCTTAACTAACATCAGTAGGCTTACTGGTAACCTGATCTTCAATAGAGCTGTTTTCGAGAAACCAAATACAAAATATGCTCCTTTTTTTAAAAATCGTGTTAAATCTTGAAAAGCAAAACGTTATCTACATATGAAATTTCATCCAAATCGGTAGATCCATTTGCGAGACCGTCTCATAAATTGCTTTCAAAGAAAAATGCTATTATTATGTTAAATAGAAATCTTAATGCCGGTCAGAGATTAATTAATAGTGCGAGATTTGTGGTAATTCAGGGGATTCTATGATAACCCTTGATGATGGATTCTTATGTAACTCAACGAAAAAAAAATTGAAAGTAATTTTTTATATATATATATATATATCTCTTAGTTCTCGAGATATCGTATCTCAAAATTGATGTGGTTGGTTGAAATGTGAAATGGATCAAAAGATAAATTTCGCGCCATAGCCATATTTGATGATGAATTTGTATGAAACTCGCCGAGAAAAATCGAAAGTATAGAATTTATTTTTCTGATATCTCGCATTAGTTCTCGAGATATTATATCTCAAATGTAAAGAGGTTAGGATTAGATCCGGCCTGAACCAGATTTTTTTTTTTAGCAAATCCACTATGTCTATACGGTGGAAATGTATTTTCAATGTTTTATTTTGTTACTATTGGTTGTTGTTAGGTTGAAATATGGCCTGGACCAGAAGAAACGTCGCCAAAAGCACAAGGAACTATACCTATAACTGATTTTTGACACGCTATATCTATAAGAATTCATCAACAGATTGTGACGTCACGGTAATGACAGAACATCATCAGTGCTACATTCAATCAGTCCGATAAAACTATGCTCATACTTCACAGTAACCTCACATCTTCTGATCAACCGTTGCTTTCAAAATGATAATAAAGCAATTCCCATAAGAAGTAACCTTCGTTATAAATATTAATAAAGCACAAGGTCAGGACGCTTCAAAAGGCAAGATTCTATTTATCAAAACCTGTTTTTTTCGTATGTGCATTCGTTTTTTCAGGAATTTGTAGGTAAATTAATATTTAATTATGCACTTTGTTGTCAAACTTTACTTGAAATCTTGTATACTGAACAGAAATTGAAAGATGCCGAGCGAAGATCGGTCACCCAGGTACATTTAAAATGTTTTATAATTAAGGTGGTAGTATATAATGACAAACGAACAACCACTTTTTACGGTCAAAAAGTAAACAATCATTACTTTATAAATGGTACCGATAAAATTGTTTTCAAAGAAGTTTCTGTAAAGTGTCACCTCCGACAAAACCAATGATAAATTTTTAATTATCTTCCTTTTTAAAAGTTTTACAATTAAACTTGCAGTGCTAATATTTCCACGGGTGATGAAGTATACCAAGAACTGTTCGATTAAATTTTCTTTGAAATTAGAGAAACTATTTGTAGGCTTTCTGGTACCTGATTGTCTACGAGATGGCGGTAGTGCCGTTTTCGAGATAACGAATGAAAAAATTGTTCGTATTTTTTAAACTCGCTTTTTTGTAGGGAAGACAACTATTTCGGTATTCTTAAATGTCAAAACGTTATTTAAATATCAAATTTCATCCAAATCGTCATAGCCGTTTCCAAGATCCGATATATATATATATATATAAGAATTGCTTGTTTAAAGATATTAGATTATGTAAGTATAAGCATCTGATTGATATATCGATTTTAACGCAATACATGCTTTCAATTCAGGATTCTGTCAGTTAATTTATTCGCGGATGCTTGGAAATGTTATTAAATAACGCGTATTACCTACAATAATGGCGTATAACGTGACGTCATTGTGCGACGTCTTAAAGTTACGTCATGCCGTGACAGACCATGTCATAGCTGACACAGTTGCTTATTATATAATTGGGCTATACTCGAACCCCTCAAAAATGATGGTTTGAACGTAATATTCTGGCAGTTAATTGTTGCAGTTGGTTAATTATACGGAATTGTTATTACATAATGCGAATGGCCTTGATTTTGTAATGTTCTACGTGTTTCATTTGCAGTTCACATAGCAATACAGTAGTAACTTCTATCGAATTAATAACGACAGAAGTATAGAACCAATGAAATTAAGACAAATTAAAAATCCCAAAAACTTTTCCTATGTGCTATCAGTTTCATTCTTGGTCCAGGCACAATTCAGCACGGTAAATATGCTACTACTTCCACCCGCATTAATTAATACATGGGGCTTATGAAAGCAGTTTAAATGGTTTGTGAAACTGATTTCAGAGTGGCAAAATGTGTCAGTTGCGATTATGGTCAACTTAACCACTACCTCCACTAATAATGCATTCGAAAATCATAGCTTGTATTACCCTCATATGAATAACGATGGGCATCACCTATGGTGGTAATAGGAATTTATTCTGGAAAAGTTTCTAAGGAAAAACGAATAGCGATAATTTTTAATAATATTTTCGTGATATATGTACCATACTGTGGTTAGATTATCAGAGTATTAAACTATGATTTATTTAAATAAATACATTTTACTTTAAATAACAGAAAGTATAATATCAGAAACAGATGACTGTCATTTATTTGACTGATACATTTCGCGATTCATATATTTCGTGTAAACTTTTTCTGAGTTTTTAATAAACTTCATTGTTTTTTATCTTCTAACCTAGGCTTATAACTGACAATGTATTACTTCATTATTTCTTTAAAAATATGTTTTCTGTGTTCTTTATGTTTCATTCTGCAGGGTTATGTAGTTCAATAAAGGCATACTGAGTTAATTTGTGCTAATTTTTTAATTTAATTTTTAATTGTAATGGAACACAAGCTCAGGTGGTAATTTTCCTTCACCCCCATCTTCCCCCTATCCTGCTCCCACCTACATATGCCATCTACAAATTTTATCTTTAAATTCTTTCAACGTTTTCGGTTAATTATTCATCATTTCTCCCGGTAACTCATTCCAATCCCTGACACCCTTACCTAAAAAAGAGAATCTTCCCACACCCTTGTGCCTGAAATCGAGTGCCAGCTTGTGGTCATGGTCATCTTTTCCCTTCCATGCACAACTTTTCATACCTACTCCAATATCTTTCCATACCTCATCGCCAGTGTACGCCCTGTACACTCCCATGACCCTACTCATCCTCCTCCTGTCTTGCAATGAATCCCATTCCAGCTCCTTTATCATATCCGTCACTGATTACATTCTGCGATAATTTCCAGAAACAAATCTAGCAGCCCTTTTTTGTACCCTCTCCAACTCCTGTATTTGATACGCAAAATGAGGGTCCCATACTACACTACCATATTCGAGCAATGGTCTGATCAAATTTTTGTAACCCAATTAATTTACTTCTCTCGTACGTCCCCTGGATCGTAAAAGTATCACTTACATAGATACATGGTCGGATGAAATAATAACACACACGCACAGAGTAAATGAAATGACAGGTGCTACGCAGCTGAAAGGAATTAAAAATTAGAATAGGGAATCACCAATTACCTTCAAATGATGAATGTGGGGCATGAACCCACGAAGACCACATGATATAGTAGTTTTCAGGTCCAACCCTTTATAAACAAGAGAACATTGTGGGGGTGGGTATTTTAATTTAATTAAAATTGCAATGGAGTACACGCTCGGGATGTAATTTCCCTACACACCAATCTTCCCCTTTCCTGCATACACCTACATTTGCCCTCTAAAAATTACAAATTTAAGTTTTTTCAGTGTTCTTGGTAAATTGTTCATCATTTCTCTCAGTAACATTTTCCAATCCCTGACAAACTTACCTAAAAAAGAGAATCTTCCTATACGCTTGTGCCTGGAATTGAGTGACAGCTTGTGGTCATGGTCATCCTTTCCCTTCCATGCATTACTTTTAATTCCTACACCAATATCATTCCAAGCCTCATCACCAATAATACACCTTGTGCACTCCAATTACCTTCTTCACTCTCCTGCTGTCTTCCAATGAATCCCATTCCAGTTCTTTCATCATATCCACTACTGATTGCATTCTGCCATAATTTCCAGAAACAAATCTAGCAGCCATTTTTGCACCCTCTCCAACTTCTGTATTTGACACTCAAAATGTGGGTGCCATATTACACTACCATATTCAGCCAATGGTCCGACAAAAGTTTTGTAACCCAATTCCTTTACTTCTCTCGTACATCCCCTCATCACTTTATCCAACAAGTACAGAATTTTGAAACCTTTTCCTACCACCTTATTAAGGTTCTTCGGTGGTTTAATTACTGATTAATTAAAATGTCCACCAAACAGGTTATGTTTGAAGAGTAGTTTTATTTTGATCAAAACAAGTCAGCGATATTCACAAGCATAGATACAATACAGATCATGGAGGAAGGAATATATGGAGACGAGATAACACGAAATCCGTGAAACCTCGTGAAAAAACTGTGCCTGCGCGGCGGACATCGTAGGAGTACCAAAACATTGGGCTGTTTGCACTGTGTCAGTTGCTGAGAATATTTCATTGTCTAATATTCTAAAGTTTCTATAATGCCAAGTTGTGATGCATATGGTTGCACAAACAGACGAGATAGGAAAAAACCTGGAATAGCGTTTCATAAGTAAGTCCACGTTGTAATTATCGTTCTTGAAGTATCTGACAGGCAACCGCAACATTAGTGCCATTCGCTATAAATTTATACATTGCTCTCAATAGGATCATATTATTCTCAAATTTTTTGTTGGTGTAGTGTAGACAATTAGCATATGTTACTATTTTGCACCTGAAAAGCTAGCCTTATTGTAGACAAATGTTGGAAATGTAATTTAAACGGGTCATGTTTACATCGCGACACAGTGAATATGGTATTCTGTATGCATTACTCACGTTTAAGTTTACGCTGAAATTGCACGATGAAATTAATCGTGATAATTTGTGCTGTGCGAACTACTAAATGTGATGAAATATCTTTGTTGACGGAAATGTAGTTGGCGATGCATTTCTTGTGTTTAGATGTGTCTACATAGTTTGGTTTTGTAGCGGCAATATTAATGGAAATGTTGGCAGGTTGAAATGCGGTGTATACCAGAAGAGAACAAACAATTTATATATTATTAGCTGTTAGCTTCTGATTTTTGAATGTACTGATTTTTCTAGCAAAATTATATAGGCCACTACCAGTACAATATCTTCTAAGTAAGCTCAGAAACTATGAGGTTTTATGAAGTATTAATTTTTTTTAAAGCTCTAAACATTGACTTATGCTTTTTTTATAAAAAATTCAGATATTACTCGTTTCTGTTTGTAAGTATGTCTACAAGTATAGTTCTAGATTTAGAAATCTTTCTTGTCAATTACTGAAATAGAATGTGCAAATATAACCTATTTGAACATCAACTAAAATGTAAGAACTGTAGAAATAAACAGTTTGTTATTCAAGTTAAAAAGAATTACCTGCTCATTAAGTTACGTCCGAATTCATCATCAAATATGGATATGGCGATAGTTTTTTTCTGGTCCAGGCAGCATTTCAACCTAACCACGTCAATTTTAAGGTACAATATCTCGAGAACTAATTGAGATATCAAAAAATTTTATTCTTTACTTTCAGTTTCCCTCATCGAGTTACATAAGAATTCGTCATCAAATTGCGGCTCCCCGGTTATCGTTGAATCCCGTCATAACCTAACAACCTCACTTTTGAAGCAGTATATCTCGCGAACTAAGCGAGATATCGAAAAATTTTATTCTTTATTTTCGATTTGTATCGTCGTGTTACATAAGAATCTATCACCAAATTTGACTTTGGGGGGACACTTTTCTTCTGAATTTCAACCAGAAAACTCCACTCTTTTGAGACAGTATATCTCTAAAACTAAGCACGAATATCAAAAATTTTATTCTTAATTTTTGATGTGTCTCGTCGAGTTACATAATAATCCATCATCAAATTGCGGTGCCACGGTTGGTCTTATGATTCCATTGAGGTTTTTGTGCATATTTCCGTGTTTCTCTGGTCAAGCAATATGGCGGCCTCCCTCCCCATTTCTCTCCACCCGGTTTCATTCCAGTATGTGGCGAAGGTACCTTGCGTCGTCTCCATATAGTCCTTCCTCCATGATACAGATATGCACTTCTGAATAGTCGCAAAGATAATCTCTGTGAACTCAACTGAATGAAACTCTCTGTAACACTGAATACTGTCAACTAAACTGACTAACTTCCTTACTTACTTACTTACTTACTTACTGAATGAATCTCTCTGTCCAGGCGATCTGTTTATATAGTCTCTATCGAAATTACGAGAATTCTTCAAAGTCATCCGCCCGATATTTCCCGATCATTAAAATCACTCAAACAATCAAACATATTAAAAACAATCGAAATTAATACAAAATTACTTAACAACATTACAAAATGATCAGAAAATGGTAATTAGAGATACTTAAATACAAAATTATTTACAGAATTCCTTTCAAACGGTAGAAAATTGTCCTGTAGACATCGTAACTACATTAATACATGTAATTACACACATTTAAGAAATTCTCTTGCACCATTCGGTTCTTAAACATATTAAATGGACTTTAAATAATTTTCTTACATAAAACAAAGTCTATACACACTGATTTACAAGAATTTACAAAATAAACATATCAAATCACTTTCAAGCAAACTTTAGCTCACTACAAATACTTCATACAGTACAATGCTATTCAAAATTCAGGTATGAGGGCTGTTACAACCTGTCCAATGTGTCCTACCCAGTTAAGCTTGTTATCAAATGTAGTGCCAAGATATTTACAGCAAGCAATTCTTTCACCACCTTATATAAAAATAACTTTTTGTTTTTATTTGAGTATATAATAAGCTGACTCTTCTTTGCATTTATCTTCATCCAATGTTTACCAACCCAAATAGATATCCTGTCCAGATCACCCTGCAACTGTTTACAGTCCTCTATCGTTTTGATTCTTTTATACAGCATTATGTGATCTGCAAACAATCTAATTTCAGATAGTAAACAATCAACACAATTACTCATTAGAATAATGAATAGCAATGGTCCCAATACCCTACCCTGTGGCACTCCCATTTTTACTTCCACTTCTTTTGATACTACATTTCCTACTATAACTTTCTGTTATGTACCTTTTAAAAATTCATCTACCCAGCAAATCACTTTCTCATCCAATCCAATAGTTTTTACCCTATTTACTACCATTTTATGGCTCACTCTGTCAAATGCCTTTGACAGATCTTGTGCTTTGCTATCAATTTGACCTCCCTTGTCCATTTCATCTGAAATATCTTGCATATATCGCACAAACTGAGATTCGCATGAATATCCTTGCCTGAATCCATGTTGCCTGCTTGAAAACCATTTATGTTCCTCACATATATTTCTGATGTGGTTGCATATCGATCTTTCCATTAATTTATCTAGCACTGATGTCAAACTGATTGGCCTCTAATTCTCAACTCGATTTCTCACCCCTTCTTTATGTACCACTACTACTATTGCACTCATCCAGTCCTGTGGTAAGCAGCAAGTATCCAGACTCAATTTAAATAATATTTCAAGATAAGGTACAATGTCACATCCGGCTATCTTTAAGATATCTGTAGTTATATTATCTGCACCAGTCCCGTTATGTTTTTTTCAGGTTTCTTATTTCCATCATGATTTCCTCAGGATGAAGACAAATTTTTTTTTACTATCGTCATTTCTAATTGTGTTGTTAAGCTCGTTCTCCGAATTAGACCCTCCTGTTTCTAATTCATTGTCCCTAATGCTTTCACTGAACCAGTTACTTAAAATCTCTGCCTATTTCAAATCGTCAATAACTTCTTTTCATCCTTTAAGTGTCTCTACATCCTCCCTTCATCTCAGTTTCCTGACATAGCCATAGAATTTTCTAGATGCATCAGTCAATGATCCTCCTGCACTGACAATACTCTTCATAAACCCATCTTTAGTCATCTTCTTAGCTATTATAAGGTCCTTGTTTAGTTGTTTTAAATATTCCCTACTACCCTGATGTCTCATAACTCTGTTATGTTCTCTTCTTACCAACCTTTTTAAGGGGACTGGTCTGTGAACAGCAGGGAAAATCTTGAAAATTGTGTCAGTGTTGCTAAATAGTGTAGCTCACCATAAGCTCATCATAATCCCATGAAATGTTAACCATATTTTAAAACAACTTTTGGGAGAATTTTGATGTATGAACTACAGCATTTGGTTTGAAACTTTTTTATTAATTATATTTTGTGTTGCATGTGAAATAAAGCAATTAAATTATTTATACACATCATAGGTACACATATTTCAATACACAAACAGAGTAGAAGTTTGATTTTTTCCCTGGAATTTATTTACACTATTATCTTTAAAATAGACCATTATAAAGATTGTACTGTCATAAGTTATTAATTAATAAATTTTTTAAATTTGGACCATCAAAAATGTTAGATTTGAACTCATACCCTTTTCATTATAAAATATTTAATTTTCTAACCCAGTAATGAGAGTGGTACTACTTTTTAGATAATTATGATTTAAAACAGTATACAAAATTCCAGCTACCTATCTTTAATAGTTTTCTGCTTATGTGTACCAGAACATTAAAAAATATAACTTACGGGAAATTCAAGTTAAAGTAAAAACTTGTTTTTCTATTAAACTTGCACAGCACTAATGCATCCCAGGTCCATATTCATCTTGTTTCCTGTGTTGTTCTTCCTCTCTTCTCTTTTCAGACTTCTTCTTCTTATTCTTGCTTCTTTAGTGGCTCCCAATACTGATTTCTCTGCTTCAATGAGCCTCCTGTGATCAATGGCAATTAGAGCTCTATGCATATTTAGTCCACCAGGCACTCCTATCAATTCCATAACCTTACACCTTGACACTGCCACCATCATTGAAACATAGGACAGCATCCAGGACACCTATTTTTAAAGTATTCAGTCCTACCAGAACAGTTTTTGGTACCCGTTCCCATATACAGTTGTTAAAACTTTCATTTGGGTTTTGAGTCCTACCATGTAAACATTTCTCTAATAATCTTGTGTCACTAAGATCCCTATATATTGGTTTTACAGCTTCCATTATAGCAAATGGCAAAGAGTGTTTATGTTTGTAGACCTCACCTTGAGTGAGAGCCCTCTGGTAGCCACACCATGACTCATCACCGGGTGGGCACAATGCATGACACGGGTTGTCATCTGTGGATCCTTTATGAAAAAAGGTAGCCCCAAACTGCCTTTCTCATTCCATCAAGATTGTTTTTATTTTGTCTTATGGCTTGTCCATAATAAGACTGCAACCTGTCTATTTCTTCATCTGTAAGCCGACCACGTCCACTAATACTTTTACCATCAGATAATTTTTTTCCCTTCAAATTCTTCTTCAAATTTCTCAGTCTTGTACCTAAACGTTTCTGAACATGTCCAACACATTCCATTTTTTCAATTTTTTGGTCACCATATGGTTTGGATTCACATACTTTTTGGTACCCTTTTGAATCTCCATCTCCTAGGTAAGATGTATACATCACACCATATTTCTCCAATGACCTGTGAAATATCTTCACAACACCTTCAGGACTCCATCCCTCCACTAATAGCCACTAAAGTTAACCAAACATTTATGATTTACAGTTCCACTAGTACAGCCATGACAGTACTTGGTGATACATTCTACATCAATGACTTTACCATTGTCCAAGGAGGTAGCTGTCACTACACCATTTAGAGTACTATGGCCTCTTCGTTGCCAGGATGCATCTAGGGCTGCAGCCATGCATGTATTGCCATCAGTCATATCCACACTTTCCTGAACAGCATTTCTCATACTGTCATTTGCTACATCTTACTAAGTCTGTAGAATAATTTCATTGTACCTGTCAAACCTTGAAGGTGGAGGTAAGTCCATAAGAGCACAGAAAACGTGAGCACTTTTGTACCCTCTGCCAATACACCTCATAGCATAAGCAAAATTTAATGTTTGTGTTATACACTCTCTGTTTAGTTAAACCACAGGTATACCCACATTCACTCAAATTACAGAAATTACAAACAATTCTTAATTTCGATGCACAGCCTCTCCTACCACATATGTCCTCAACAACCTTCAGTCCACTATTGCCACATCCCTTACACTGCAAAGCTTTGATTATTAGTTTAGGCAGAGCAGAGAGCTCAACAATTACACAACCTGAATCAATAGTTGTCATCTCTATTTTACTAGCATTAATATTGTCACAATCATTGTCCATATATTTCAATTTATGCTTTGAAGCACTTGAAGGAGTTGAAGGTGATTCAAGTGTTTTATCACGTGCTATTTCAGAATTAGCAAAGCTAATACGTTTGGTGAACTGATTTCCATAGAATTTCCGTTGTTTAACACCGAAATTTTCTTCCCATTGTTTTAAAGTAGAAGTAAAAATGCAGGATCACAATTACTATTACTTAACTGTAATCACAAATATTCGTGGCAAAACAGTAGCAGAACAATGACTAAACACTCTGTATAAACAGCAGCACAATAATGACTAAACTTTTTGTATAAACAAAATCAAAGCAACAATCATGCTTTCACAGACTAGCCAACTATTAACAATTAAATAACAAAAAAAAAATTATACCAAAATTCTCTTTTTAACAGAGCAGTCTGCATGGCACCGGGACGTAGTCATTTGTGCAGCTACTTTTAAATTCTGTAATTTTGGGGCTTCCTTTGGTCCAATTTCCTTAAAGAAAACTTTTTCTTGTTCATAAAACTACAGAGAATTTTTTAAAACAAAAATTGAAAAATCGATTTTTTGATAGTTATTCACGTACAAGTCCCCTTAACCTCCTTACTTCGCTATTGTAGTACATAGGTTCTCTACTTCTCCTTATTTTCTGCCTTCAAATAAATTTTTCTTCCCCCTTTCTTATTATCTCCTTGAACTCTTCCCACCTTGACTCTACTGTGCTTGTGCCTTACTTCCATTTGCTGAATTGTTCTCTGAAATATCTCTTCAAATTCGAAACCTGTGCCTTTTTATAATTGTACCTATTTCCCCCTTCAATTTTGGCTGCTGGTTTACTGAATCCTCTAATAACCATCAGAACTGCGTCATGATCACTTATTCCTACAGTTACTTGACACCCCACAAGGTTTCCATCGGGCTTAATTAGAAATATATCCAAAACATTTGTCGTCTAGTGTTTTGCTCAACCACTTGTGAAAAATCCTCCTTCCCCTATTAAGATATTTGCAAATCTTTGTTCCCTTATTTCCTTCCCAGCTTACACCTGGTAAATTTAAATCCCCACCGATGATGATCATTCTATTCTCACCTCTGAAATCTGACTATGATTTAAATTTCTCCCCAGAGCTTCATCTTCATCTGGCATTCTTCCACTGCGGTGAACAGCCATCACTCTGATTTTTTTCTTTTTTACTACCCCAGAAATCTACCCCAGGTAATTCATGATTTATGAACGTCAGTGAACTGTGGTAGTTTTTGCTAACTAGTATGAAAACTCCTCCACCAATTGCTACTCTATACCTGCGGTACACTCTGTAACCATCAGAAAATACCTTACTGTCTAGTAGTTCTTCTTTTAATCAACTCTCTACCCCAATTATTACTTGTGGTTCGTGTACCTCTATTAAGTTTGCAAATTCGATTACTTTGTTCATTATACATCTACAGTTTACCATTAACACTCTTACTACTGGCTTTACATTGTCAGCATTTATCTCCTCTTTCTCAGTTTTACCCTAGTCAGTTATTGTTTCAGCCACTTCATGTATTTATTTAACATTTGTGACTTTTCCCATCGTGAATCTACAATCAGTATCATTTTGATAATCTATTTTTGTCCCTTTACCAGTATCCCCTAGCCTAAAAAAGGCACATTCCTTACCCCATCATCTCTGGAAATGGGCTCCCTTACTGCTTTAGCTAACAACTCAGAAAATACTTCCTTCTATTTAGGTGTAGGCCATGCCTAGTGAAACCCAACCTACCAATGTGGTTCACAGGCACAACTCCCAACACTGAACTAATGCCTTTCCCATGTAGCACTTCCGTTTCCACATTAACACGCCTCACAGCATAGTTCAATTGTGGCCGGTCATGGTGACTTAGGACCTGCATGAACTCCACCCTGGTATGCTGTGCATCCTTCACCACCATCCTCAGGTCATTCTCCATTCTATAATTCGCGTTTCTATAAATACTATTTCCCGCACATCCCACTATCACTGCTCTATCGTCCTTAGTGAAACTCCTACAAAGTGAACCTATATCCTCTATTACCTGACCTAATGTTGCACTAGGTTTAAAAAAACTTGTGACCTGGTATCCGGTACATAACTTATCCTGCAGAAGAGGGTCTACACCTCTCCCATGGCTACTACCCAGCAGCAGAATCATTTTTCCTATTCTTGCTCTGCACGCCCTTATTCCTAAAGATCTGCTGCATCTTACCTACTCCATCTATATGAGGCTCTTCTCCTCCTGACTCTGACAACAGGTCAAACCTATTTTTTCCCACAATTACTGAAGTGTCTGGCATGTTAATCCTGTTAACCATGTTTCTCCTACAACCTGTTACCAGCTCCCACCCATTCTTCTCAACTTCCTCCAACCCACTGTCTCTACTTCTGCCTCTACAGTATGAGCCTCGACAAGCTCAGCCCCCACAGTTGTGCCTGTGCAGTCTGAGCCTCCACAGGCTGGACCTCCACAGGTTGAGCTTCCACAGGCTGAGCCCTCACAGGCTGAACCTCCACAGGCGAGGCCACCACAGGCCACGCCTGCAGAGGCTGAGCCTCCACAAGACGAGCCTCAAGAACCCTGATCCTTTCACGCAACTCCCTAATGGTTTCGCCCATCTCCCACATACTATCATCCCTAAGACAAAATGAGCAAAAACATGGGAGAGCCTCATTTATTTCCCCAGTTTCCTCTTCCCCACACGCCCAGTGAAACCACTTCTTAAACCAACAACAAACCATCCTACAACAGGCGCCACAGCTTCCAGTCATGATTTTCCCAAGTACTTCAACCATCTTCTAAACAAACCTTAAATTGATTTGATAAAGTAGTCTTACAAATTTTATACTATATTTTGAAACATTTTTTACTAAATATGAAACGCGCTATACTCGACTAACTGTTGATTTTGTATATGTAAATATAATTTGATTGAAGTTTTATGATTAATGACTAGGTAACTAAACAACTTAAGAACCAATGAATAAAATTTATGCTAATGAATTTCGAAACAATGGAAGGTCGATACTATCTTATCTTATATCTTTAAACGAGCAATTCTTGTATATATATATATATATTTCCGATCTTGGAAACGGCTGTGACGATTGGGATGAAATTTGATATTTAGATAACGTTTTGACTTTTAAGATTACCTAAATAGTTGTCTTCCCTACAAAAAAGCGAGTTTACAAAATACGAACAATTTTGTCACTCCTTATATCGAAAACGGCACTAGCGCCATCTCGTAGACAATTCAGGTACCAGAAAGCCTACAAATAGAATTTCTTTGATTTCAAAGAATAATTAAACAAAAAGTTCTTGTATACTGGCTGACCCGTGGAAATATTAGCACTGCAAGTTTGATTGTAAAACATTTAAAAAGAAGATAATTAAAAATTTATTAATGGTTTTATCAGAGGTGATAACTTTACAGAAACTTCTTTGAAAATAATTTTACCGGTACCAATTATAAAGTAATCATCGTTTACTTTTTGACCGAAAAAAGTGGTTGTTATTTAGTCATTAAATACTGCCACCTTAAACATCTTTCGATTTCTGTTAAATATACAAGATTTCGAGTAAAGTACCTTGAACTTTATTAATGTTTATAACGAAGGTTACTTCTTATGGGAATTGTTTTATTATCATTTTGAAATGCTGATCAGATTACTGCGAGGTATGAACATAGTTTTATCGGAGTGAATAAATTTAGCACAGATGATGTTCTATTGACGTCACAACCTGATGATGAATTCTTATAGAACTCGACGAAACATATCGAAAATAAAGAATAGGCCTAAATGCTCTTGGTTTTCGAGTTTGACTTCTGATCCAGGCAGTATTTCAACCTAACAACAGTAGGAACAAAATAAAACATTGAAAGTACATTTCCACCATACAGACATAGTGGTTTTGGTGCATTTTTTCTGGTCCAGGCCAGATCTAATCCTAACCTCTTCACTTTTGAGATATAATATCTCTAGAACTAAGCGAGATATAAAAAAAATATTTTTTACTTTCAATTTTTCTCGTCGAGTTGCATAAAACATTTACAAACTAAGTATTTTAAAATAGATACTGATTTTTTGATCAGAAGATGTGAGATTACTGCGAGGTATGAACATAGTTTTATCGGAGTGAATAAATTTAGCACAGATGATGTTCTATTGACGTCACAACCTGATGATGAATTCTTATATAACTCGACGAAACATATCGAAAATAAAGAATAGGCCTAAATGCTCTTGGTTTTCGAGTTTGACTTCTGATCCAGGCCGTATTTCAACCTAACAACAGTAGGAACAAAATAAAACATTGAAAGTACATTTCCACCATACAGACATAGTGGTTTTGGTGCATTTTTTTCTGGTCCAGGCCAGATCTAATCCTAACCTCTTCACTTTTACATACGAATTCATCGTCAAATTTGGCAGTAGGTAATGATTTGTTTTCAAAGATGTATAGTGCCATGTGGCGCTACAGGCCAAAATAAAATAAAAATCAATCGTGCGTTTACTAAGTGAGATATTAAAAAACTTTATTCTTTACTTTCAATTTGTCTCGTCGACTTTTATAAAAATCAATAATCAGATTATGGCGCCACAGTAATGATAGAATCCCCGCAATTCTTATGTATAGGTAAAATTAGTTTCTTACAAATATTTTCAAGCATTTTTATGAAATACTGCGTGGTAAACAGAGATCGAAAGATGCCGAGCGAAGATCGGTCACCCAGGTACTTGAGTGCTAATGTGGATAACAACTAATTAGTTACTTATGAAAGTTTTTTTTTTTTTTTTTTTTTTTTTTTTTTTTTTTTTTTTTTTTTTTTTTTTTAAAAAAAAAAGGAAAGGTAGGAACTTTTTTATTTTTATGCATTAAATGTCAATTACACACAAATAAATTTCAGGCAAAACAGGTTAATTAATAGAACGTACGTTTTTGTTTTCGTAAACTTGATTTCGGTATCGATAGTCGAACTTAAAATAACTATATTTTATTAACCTAATGTTAGCAACGAAATGCTATATATGAAAACTTATATTTATTGTTTCCAGTTGATTTTATTACTATTCCGGAAGTAATTAATTAAGAATCTGTGTTGTTTTGGGCCTAATAAAGCCTTAATAGAGGACAGTACAAAAACTTTAACAATCGAAATTCTAACTAGTAATTTGAACTTGTTTGCGGTTTATAAGAAACTAGCTGGTACCCAAAACTTCGTTCGTGTTTGTAAAGAATTTGTAATGACAACTACCGACATCTAACAACCATAGTGCACGATGGGAGACGCGATGATATTACCACACACAAAAGCCAGTCATTTGCGCTATGTAGTTCAGGCAGCAAAGTAAAATTTACGGACACAGTCTTTGGATGAAATACGAAAATATCCTTGATCTACCAGTTTCAACCACCATATATCCCACACTCCCACAGTTACCGAAATTCGGCCAACGTTGTGATCGATGGGTGACTCTGTGTTACTACCACACACAAACGCCAGTGATCTGCGATAGATAGTTTTCGCTGAAAAGTGATACACCATGACACATGCGTCTTTGGAAGAAATATGAAATTGCCGCAGGTCGACCACTTTCAACCCCAATATCTCCCACACCCCATAGCTACCGACATCTAACAACCATAATGCACGACAGGATATACGATTATACTACCACACACAAACACCAATGCTCTATGCTATGTAGTTGTGGCAGCAACACGGAGATATTCGTAGACACATGTTTTTCGTCGAAATGCGAAAATATCTTTGATCGGCCACTTTCAACCACCGTTTCTCCAACACTACCACAGTTACTGAAATTCTACCGATGTTGTGATCGAAAGGTGACTTTGTGTTCCTACCGCACACAAACGCCAGTGATCTGCGATAGATAGTTTTCACTGAAAAGTGATACACCTTGAGATATGCGTCTTTGGCAGAAATATGAATTTGCCGCAGGTCGACCACTTTCAACCCCCATATCACCCACACCTCCATAGCTACCGACATCTAACAACCATAGTGCACGACAGGAGACACGATTCTACTACCACACACAAACCATAATTTTCTATGCTATGTAGGTTTGGCAGAAAAGTGACATATGCGGAGACACATGTCTTTCGTCGAAACACGAAAGTATCCTTGTTGGGCTACTTTCAACCACCATATCTGCCACACTATCACAGTTACTGAAATTCGGCCGATGTTGTGATCGAAAGGTGACTCTGTGTTACTACCACACACAAACGCCAGTGATCTACGGTAGATAGTTTTCGCCGGAAAGTGATACACCATGACACATGCGTCTCTGGAAGAAATATGAAATTGCTGCAGGTCGACCTCTTCCAACCCCCATTTCTCCAACACTCCCATAGCTACAGACATCTAACAACCATAGTGCACTTCAGGAGACACGATTGTACTACCACACAATAACACCAATGGTCTATGCTTTGTAGTAGTGGCAGGAAAGAGAAGTAAATGAAGACAAAAATTTTTGGTCAAAATATGAAAACGCCCTGCATTGGCCAACTTGGATCATCATATATCCCACATCTCCACAGCTATAGACTTTCGGCCAACGTTGTGCATGACAGGAAACTCCATGCTACTTCCACACACAAAGGTCAATGATCTGTGCTTGGTAGTGGTGGCTGAAAAGTGAAATATATGAAAACACACGTGTATATATATATATATATATATATATATATATAAGATTAAACACTACAAAATAACTTAAACCACTGTTTTTACCTATGATATAGTATTATAATTAAACTAACTATCAAGCTTATACTAAATTTAATTCAGTGAAACGTGCAATAACTAGCAATAACGTTAACATTAATGACGATAAATTTAAAACCTATTTATGGAGTAATCTTAAATAATTCTTATCGTTAGTAGTAATCCGTAGAATTTAGGTGATAATTAAAGATTTTAAAATAATTTAGTCTACAAAAACTTAGCTGATGAATGCAAAATCGCAGTTTGATTATCAGCTCTCCACACACACTGCAATTTGATCGCACAACCAGAGATCATAAAGTAAAATCGAATACCCTTATCCTTACATGAATTTCTGCATCTGGTTGTCATAAATAAACAAAAAGTAACATGTAAATGTAAACGAACGGACCATTTGTAATTTTGTAACGTGTGATTGCCTTCGTATGCTAGTGTAGTTACTTCCACAACAGACTATTATGTTTTATCTGGCAACGCTTTTATGTATTAGCAGAGACCATGAGAAACTAAAGTTTCTTAAATGTTACTTTCATTAGCGAGATGTTACCCGATAAGTAGTCGTAGTTCCACGTTTATTCAACCGAAAAAATTTTACACATTTTTTAATAATAAAATGCTACGATAAACAAGCTTAATGCCTGTATTATGGCAATTAGTTTCATAGCATCTGATATGTATCAAACTGTGTAAATAATTTTTAATATCTCTGCTCACTGCTATTTTGTGGCAATAATGTCGTTATTGAATTGCGTGTTTCACATCGCTTATACAGTAAATAGTCATACCCTTGATGATTTCAATCTAATAAAAAGGTTATCTTAAATCTCGTTTAGTAGCTAACACATGTATCAAAAACTGAGTGTATCATATGTAATGGTAGGAGGAATTTATTTTGGAAAAGCTTATAAGGAAAAACGAATAATTCATTTTTAATGATATCGTTATATGAATACGTTACTCTGGTTAGATTATCAGAGAATTTGGTTAGGATTTTACATAAATAAATGCTTTTTACTTTAGATGACGGAGACTATAATTTCGAAAACGAATAACTGTTATTTATTTGACTGGTACATTTCGCGATTACGTACGTTTCTCGTAGTTTTTAATAAACTTCATTGTTTCTTATCGTCTGCCAAAAAAAATCTTAGGCTATGGTTTAATCCAGACTTATAACTGATACAGATAAAATAGCGTAAATATTGAATATCCTTCTCCTTACATGAATTTCTGCATCTAGGTGTCGTAAATAAACAAAAAGCAACATGAAGGAACGAATGTAATATGATGGCTGTTGATTGGCGATTGAAGGCTGGCACGTGACCATTCTCTAGCCAATAGCTATAGTCGACGCTCGCAGTCTCCAGATTAGCATTTAAGAGTATATTCTGGCAATGAAATTCTAATAGAGTTCACGCGTACGTAGTCGCGGGTAACAGCTAGCAATCTTGTTGGTGTACATGAGTTTCAATATACAGTAAAAAGTTACATAAGGCTACTTACATGAATAATTTTCGTCTGCTGCACTTCCACATTTTCATTTTTCATTTTTACCAGTTCTTGAGATACCTTAAAAAATTAATAAAGCCTTACTTAATATTTGAACTTGTCATACAATGCGTCCACAATAATTGTAAAAGTTATTGATATTTATGAATATAAATGTTATGAAATTGTATTTATGAATCGTTAACATTTATAATTGTAGAGCTTCCTTTGAACTTCATCTCCGGGATGAGAAAAAAGGAAAATTTCTCTCGTTTCGTTCATAATTTCTGGCTTCTTTTTTTTTTTTTTTTTTTTTTTTTTTTTTTTTTTAAATCTCGCACTGATCGGCACATTCCACATCAATTCACTGCCTTCAAAGATCTTAATTAATTTCTTTATTCCTTCTGATGACAAATTTTTACTTATCCTATTATTAAATCCCGCCGAGCTCTCAGCTTCTGCTCTCAGTCTTTCTAACACTGTTCGTATTCTACTAGCTACTGTCAGACAGCGGAAGAATGACGTGTTGACTTCCAAGCAAGTCGATTATTGTCAGCTCTCAGGCAATAGTTTGACATTCACCGCTAGCTGCTTTCAGAGGCGTGTCCAATGGCGAGTTACGCTGTCGAGAGCTTCTTGCCGTTAATTACTCTCAAGTGGAAAGGCACATTTACACCGTTCCCTACAAAAGAAAATTTTCCCACATCCTTATGGCTGAAATCAAATACCAGTTTGTGGTCAAGCTTATTTTTAACGTTCCACACATATCTCTTAGCTTTCACACCATTGTCTAGAAGTAAGATTAAATTTTTATGTTGGGGAACTCCCATTCTGGCTAATTCACTTACTAGTTTATCCATATGAGGTTTAAATTTTATATATGAGAATATTATATAACTTACGTCTCCAATAGCCTGGTCTCGACAGTTACAAACACAAAGAGTGGATTCTCGAATCCCTAACCTATGTAGGTGGCTTGGGAAGTTCCCGTGTTGGAAACGAGCTCTGGAAATAGTGGTAATAACGCTGATGTTCCGCTTGTAAAACATGGTTTGTCGCTATATAAGGCTGGACGCTTCCGTAGTGTGAGCCTTTAATGGTTTTTGATTTATTTCACTCTTCTTGTCACGTTTCCATTGCCGTTTCTTTCATGTTTGAAATAATGTCTGTGATCAGAAGTTTCACGTTATCTTTTTAACCAATATTTATATCTTCTTTAGCCAACATGTCCATCTGTTCATTGTGCTTTATTACAAGGTGGGATGGAATCCATAGCAAATATGTCGTAACACCAAGCTCCCTATTGTAATTAATATGTCTCGTGATTTCTATTATTAATACAAATAAGTAAATAAAAATTATACCCGGGTTTTCTGCCGGATAAGTTCTTCTGCCATACACGACCTTGTGATGGATGAGATTGAAACTAGAGGAGCAATTTTATCTGCAAATTCTTCTAGAACTGAGGAGCTAATCTTGTTGAATTTGTTGTCCTTTAGGATTCTGATGTTCCACAAATGTCTGATATATTTGAATCCTTTCCTAAGGATTCACAATACCGGATCCAGTTTAAACACTATTGATTTTCTCACCACTCTCTTAGTACGAGCGTTGATTTGCAGATGTGCCATAAAATGCTACAGTTCGGGATTCTGGCGGTAGGAGGAAAGTGAAACTCGTCTTTAAGCCACTGCTCTAGAACATACGATCTCGGTGACCACGTCAGATGCTGGTTGCGATTGTTTGTCGATGATGCAGTTATCTATAGGGAAATTTGGTGCTCCGCCGTTTACTTAGAAGTTCAGCGCGATTTGGATGCTATTTCCGATTGGTGCCGTAAATGGCAGGTTACACTTAATTGCAAAAAGTGCAAGGCAATGCGAATAAGTAACAACAAGAATCAGGGTGCTCACGAGTAAAAAATAAACAATTCAGCTGTTGACACGGTTGATTCCCTGAAGTATCTGGGGTGATAGTATAAAGCAACATGAAATGGGACTTGCACATAACTGCCGTCGTAGAAAAGCTAATTCTAAATTGCGATTCATAGGTCGTATTTTGAGGAACTCTAATGCTCTTACAAAGGAAATAGCATATGAAACACTAGTGTGTCCGCATCTGGATTACTGTTGTGGAGTTTGGGATCCGTATTGCAAGGACCTGATTGATTCTGTGGAGAGGGTACAGAGGAGAGCCGCTCGATTCGTGACTGGTTGCTACAGCCCTTATGAAAGCGTCACAGAATTGATACATAGATTGTGCTGGGATCGTTTGGAAGACAGACGACGTCATTTGCGTTTAAATGTATTGGAGAATATACGAAATTCTATGACCTACGAGTGCAGTGAGATATTTCTTCCGCCAACCTATTTACGTCGCAATTACCGGAAGGATAAGATTCGAGAAATGAAATGTCATACTGATGATTTTATGTATTCCTTCTTTCCTCGTGCTATTCGGGATTGGAATGCGTGGGCTTAGGATGGGTGCGTAGCACCTTCTGCCATCCACAATGTTTGTGATTTGCAGGGTATGAATGTAGACGTAGAACATGTTGGATTGGACCACACCGGAAGTCGAGTTTTCCTGGTTTTGCTGCAATTTTTCTTTTTTTCTTTTCTTTTTTTATCTGTCACTGTGGATATTGCGTTTGTAAGTTCTCTATATGTATCGTACCCCTTTGTTAGTATCATGATCTTTCTAGCTTCTTCTTCGATGAGTCTCTTATATTGATCACAGTCAGCATTGTCTGTATTCCAAGTTATTGTTGGATAGCAGGGGATTATTTACTGTAGAGGTATCCAATTTTTAAAGGAACAGGACAGTAATCATATCCCATTGTGTCTTTTAGTAACAATAAGGTGGATATGAATGCTATTTTGAGAGAACAGAGCGTTAAGTCAACTGCCGATGAGTATCTTCCTGGTATTTGCACAAGGGTTGGATTCCCGTCGTTCATTATAACCAACTTATGATCTTCTACAATGTCAATAACAACTGATCCTCGAGGGTGATTGTGGAGTAAATTGAGAAAAGCGTAGAGCGGTTACAACGATTGAGACAATTTCGGCTCTATCTGCTTGGAGCAGGGAGCGGGTGTGTTTCGTGCCATTAATCGAGTGTGTCGTTAAAAATGTCTAAAGAGAAAGAAGTGTGAATGAATACTTTGGAAAGTATATGCCCCAATTGTGGGACATACACAACAAAAACTGTATAAACCGTATATGCAGAAGAGGGATTTGGAGTTTTGCTCGAAATTTACGAGGAATTGGACCAGGATGTAACAGTTGCAGTGTTTTTTCTTCATTAATGTATTGTTTTAGACATTTGCAGATAGGCCAACATGTTTCAGAAATGATGTCTGAAAGCATTTGTGGGTAAATCGGATAATTAAATTTCATATTTTCATAGCTTTGTATACTTGCCAAAAATTGTAAAGTGATCTATAAATGAGAAAATGAGAAAGTTTGGATGTGTGTTTGGATGTACTTCTGGAATCAATCACGCCTTAATAACTCAACATATTTAAATGAAATTTGGCATGAAGTCAGTTAATTGTGTGCGAAGTGACATAGGATAGATTTTATCCCGTAAAAGCGCATAGTTTTTTTTTAGAAATTGCCATTAATATCAATTTGTAAACAACAAAGAGTTTCCTGCTTCGTAGACAGCCGTGCCACGTTTACTCTTTGCTTTTTATGTAAATCGCAAATACTAATTTTCAGAAATAAAAGCAAAAACCTTCTTATATATGCAAGTTTGTGTTAATTTAAAAGCCATAAAACCGATACACTTGACAAATAATAGTTTGGCAGCAGGAAATATAAATCTTTACTTAAGCTTAAATTAAGAAAAGCTAGGTACTGTTGTTAAGTTCGCAAAGAGATGTTTTCATTTGCTTGCATAAAATAGTATGAAATATCAAATATTCCACCATAATTTCCTTCGTGATATATGCGTCATAATAAATATGAAAAATCAAAGCTTGAAAATAAAACAACCTAAATTGATATGAGTATACCAGCACGAAAGTCGGTTCACTAAAAGTGCAAAATGGTCGTGCCCCTAATCATATAAATTTTTTCTATAAGGTATTTTTTTGTCACAAGCCTGTATCTTCCTTCATATTTAACCGGAATCAATGAATGAGGTGTCATTTTAAAACTTATGGTCTTCACTTTGGTCACATCATATTTTAAGAAATGAGATTTAAGGGCGAAAATGTCAATATTTCTAAAATGCTATTTTCTGTTTTACGAGTAATTTATTTCCCTGGATACTTATCTGAAATCGTTTAATGAAGTATCATTTTAAAGATTAATATCTCCGCTTTAGTGACGTCATATATTAAGACAGAAATTTTTCGCATTTCGACCCTTAAAGGGCAAAAGTATCAATATTTTTGCAATTCGTTTTTGTGTCACGAGTGATTTATCTCCCTTAATATCTGACCGATATAGATAAATGAGGTATCATATTAAAGAAAAAGGTCTCCGCCGTGGTAACATTATATATTAAGAAAGGAATTTTTCGTAGTTCGACCCTTAAAGGGCAAAAATGTTAATTTTTCTAAAATGCGTTTTTTGTATCTCGAGCCATTTATCTCCCTGAATATGTAACAAAAATCGATAAATGAAGTAGGAATATAAGGAGTAATGTATCAGCTTTGTGAAATCATATTTTAAGAAAGAATGTTTTTGGAATTCAACTCTTAAAGAGAAAAATTATAAATTTTTCTATAATGCATTCTTGTGTCACGAGCGATTTATCCTCCCTTGATATCTAACCGATATAGATAAATGAGGTATCATATTAAAGAATAAGGTCTCCGCCGTGGTAACATCATATTTTAAGAAAGGAAAATTTCGTAATTGGACCCTTAAAGGGCAAAAGTGTCAATTTTTCTAAAATGCGTTTTTTGTATCTCGAGCCACTTATCTCCCGGGATATCTATCCAAAATCGATAAATCAAGTAAGATTATGAGGAATAATGTTTCAGCCTTTGGTGACATCATATTTAAGAAAGAAGTTTTTGGAATTCAACCCTTAAAGGGAAAAAGTATAAATGGTTCTACAACGCATTTTTGTGTCACGAGCTATTTATCTCCCTTGATATCTAACCGATATAGATAAATGACATATCATATTAATGATTAAGGTCTCCGCCGTGGTAACATTATATTCCAAGAAAGGAATTTTTCGTAATTCGACCCTTAAATGGCAAAAATGTCAATATTTCTAAAATACGTTTTTTGTGTTTCGAGCCAGTTATATCCCTGGATCTCTAACGAAAATTGATAAAGGAGTATTAAGAGTAATGACTAAGCTTTGGTGACTTCATATTCAACCTCACTATTCATCGCATTTTATTCGCGAAATTTTCGCACGGGTTGCCTAGTGTATTTATAAAAATGTCATGGATTCCATTCTATCTCGGTTTAATTTATTTCTTGTGTATCTTCTTTTTTGTTATTATACAGTCTCCGTAATATTACAAATTATTTTTGCCAAAATTTAAAACTTAACTAGTCCTTTTTTATTTTATTTTTTCAAATTTTTAGTACAAACAGTAGTATATGATTCACGAAACTGTGCTTTTTACTTGCTGTTCAATATTCTGCAAATATCTATTTAATCCTTCACTTAAAACGAATGTATTCAATAGGCTGATGTAGAAACTTATTGTTTCATGAAGCAACACTGGAAGTCGTTTACATGGAGCAGGATTACTGGAGTTCGCGATTCCGCCTGGAGTTGGCATCATAATAATGCAGAGGTCAAACGAATGTCTCCGCTAGAAATACTTTCCGAAGTACATTTAACGGTTTCATGTTGATCTAGGCTGTAGTGTAACATAATTTATGGTTGAAAATAATGGTCCAGGCTATATTACAACGGAATTACTTCTTGAAAATAATAGGTCTTGCGACTGACTGCATGAGTATTCCAACGATATTATTTAATGTTGTTGTAGCGGAATCGCGATCTCCAATAGACCCAACGGAGCTTATAAAAGCTGCTTATTGGTTACTAAAAATAACTAAATTCCTTCTGCCTTATGCTGTAACAAAAACATTCTGGTCCAGGCAGCATTTCAACCAAACCACTATATCTGTTAATATTGCCGCTACAATGTCAAACTATACGAACTCACCTCAACATATTAAATACAATTATATACCTTACTAAATCACGAGCAGTAACAGTCACTTTATCGAGATGTTAACTTGACCAGCAATATTAAAGAAAGTTGCCTTAGAGTTGTAGAGAACTATGGACTTTTCGTTGTACACTGTAAGTTACAAGCATTTTAGTATAAATTTTTTAATTGCATTACTCCAATAACTGTCATGATGCTGATGACATAGTACATGCGGATGAATGTACTTTCAGATGAATTCAGTATTTAATTTACTGCGTTTTTACGAGCGCCACATTGCCAACGTCTTTATTCAGGTTCATTTAGTATAGTATGAGTCAAGTTTATTTCGCCATTCATAATGTCACTAACATGCAATAGGCCTTATAGTGAATTTATTAATGCGCAACTGAAAGAAGCTTTGATTTTCTAGCGGTAATATTAGCTTAGTTTGTGACTTGGTTGAAATGCAGCCTGGACCAGAATGAAACTTTATTAGTTATTTCAAAAGCACCATTTTAGTGATGTCATGTGTTGCTTTGTTCCGATATTGTATCAAAAGATTTATAATAAACTTGGATGACATGGCGTTAACTGAAGTAAATTTTTCAAATTTATAATTGTTTTATTCAGATAGTGGAGTGGCAGACAAGCGGAGTGGTAATTTGCTGGTAGACATTCAATTCTGTTGGCATATTGAGAAACCGATTATGAAGAAAGAATTAAATTCTTTAACATTAAAATTTATATTTTAGCGCAGATTGAATGGATCAAAACGAATGAATTATAGTAAACTGGTCCACAGGCAATTCAGCTGTTTCCACAGACAGAGAAACAATTACCACAATACCACTGATCATTATGGATAAAAGAATCAATTACTACTATACTTACTACTATAATATCTAAATTTCTGTTGATGGAACCAATATATCCTCAAAACAAAATCAATATTCAAATAGCTAATTAAGTTCTCTTTTTTAAAGATTTTTACAGATATTCAATGCAAATCAAAATATTCATTTTTAGTATCGCAATTTTTTAACGGAAATGAACGTCCTTGGGCCACTTAGGTCAAAGTATTTATTGGCTGTTTGGATGTTAGTATTTTTTGTTGTTGATATTTAGTAGATTCCATCAATGTATTGCTAATATCTTAAAGTTTTGAGTTTCCTTTAATTAAAACTACATTCATTTCTATTCGCGAGATGAAATTAGTAATTTTAAGAGATGCTGAGTAAACGAAATTCAAATCTTTCAAAGAAAACTAGGGCTATGAAAATAGCCAAAACCTAGGAGACAAATCCTCAATATTGTATATACGAATATATTAAACCGAAAATACTCCTAACAAACAGAATATTTTTATTGTTTTAAAAATTCAATGAAGTAGTTGTGGAATATAAATAAATTTTTGTTCTTTTATTGCAACATTTATTACTACTATAACTAATAAAAATAGCTTTAAAATAAATTGTATGGTCGTATTGACCTGGTGACAAGGCTTCTTTACGTCTCCGCAATCAGCCCCTTTCGTAGCCTCGTAACGTAACCCAGTAATCCCACCGGAAATAGAGCACCCACAGTTCAACACAGAATCAGAACCAAGTGAGCATTCTGGCTTAATTCACATCACACAACAACCTATTCCAGAGGTGAAGGTCGAGCTAAGGACCTTTGAAAATCCTCGTGGCGACTGGGATTCATGCTGGGGACCAATTGGACGCCCTAACCACTGAGCAACCAGACCTCTCAAGAAAATCTTATATTACAACACTCTTCAAGGCGGATGAAGTCGCGGGTAACTGCTTGTGACTAATAGTTCCCTGGCGCATATACTTTCACGTGTTAGGGTATTTATATATATAAGGGGTCACCAAGCGGAGTGTCTCTGTAAGAAATCAGAATCTACTCTCAGAAAAATGAGGTGGCTATTCTTTCATTCTATTAAAAACCCGCAAACCTTACTATTCATTGTATTCGCAAGATTTTAGCTAGGGTCTTCTAGTCACAAGCCATCATTGACATCTAACCAAAACCGATAAAACAAAAAATACAAATCAAAAATCATTATGTATATTATTTCTTTAAGGTGTTTTCTCACAACTGCATATTTAACCGAAATCTATAAACGAGGTATCATTTTAAAGCTTTGATCACATCATATTTAAAGCAAGGAATTTTTCGAAATTAGGCTCTTAAAGGGCACAGGTGTTAATATTTCTATAACTCGTTTTTCTGCCCTTGATATCTAATTTAAATTGATGAATAAGGTATCATTTTAAAGGTTAAAGTCTACGATTTGGTAAAAATTATATTTTAAGAAAGGAATCTCTCGGAATTCGACCCTTAAAAGGCAGAAGTATCAATGTTTCCATAACATGTTTTTTTTTCCCTTGATACCTAACCGAAATCGATGAATGAGGCATCATTTTAAAGATTAAAGTCTCCATCATATCTCCATAAAATCTCAGATCATATTTTAACAAAGAAATTTAATTCTAACCTTAAAGGGCAAAATATCATCATCTATAAAACTTTTTTTAACTTCCCTTGGTATGTAACCGAAATCGACAATTGAGATATAATTTTAAAGATCAAGGTGTCCGCTTTAGACACAATTTTATGAAAGGAATTTTTGGGAATTCGACACTTAAAGGGCAAAATATCCAATATTATTTTTACAGCGTTTTTTTTTTTTTTTTTTAAAAAAAAAAAAAGAGCAAGAGCAATAACTTTGAGTCACATGCATGATGTGAGGTCCCACTTCATCAGACATTGAAATAATAATAATAATAATTTTACGACTAATGCAATATATGAATTTATTTATTTTTACAAGGCCTTACAGTGTAGTAGAATGTGTAAAAAGGGGTAAATTTTTAGTTTTCATAATATGTTTTGTTATGTTGAAGTTGGCAGGCTGTAATTGTATTGTTTAGTTTTAGCCAAAGAGATGCATATTGATATATGAAGAATGGGGGTGAGATTGATGAATGTATCAACGAGAAGTGTAATTATTTGAGTTGTTTAAGATGTTTTAATAAATAGTAGTTATTATAAAACAACAATTACTTTCATTTTATAGAGGAGAGTATATAATGGGGGCCACGCATTTATCTTCCAGAACGTGCTATCAATTATAGAAGACATTGCAAAAGAACCTGGAAGGATTGGTAAGGCCAACCAGGATTTCTTTAATTATCGACTTAAAAAGGATACCTCTCAATTAAACAGTTCATATCCAACTCCCTAGATAGCAGCAGCACATTTAACAGAGATGTCACTATTCTGATTTTTATACAACAAGTAGCTTTTCGGATATTTTTTCTGTTACAGAAATATTTCTGTTTTGGTATACAATTCCTATGTAAACCTCTTATTCGCGAAATTTTCTCACAGGCAATGATCGCAGCAACACATACACAGAGATATGGATATCCTATGTGTATTTTGTTCAGGTTGGTTGCATTTTGTTAAGATCAGTGACAGTTTGTCATACATACATTATGTTTTACATTTTCTTAATTGTTTCTTAATATATTATAGGTATTTTGATGATACCTATTACACCAAATAAATAAACAGTTCATACAAACAATGTGGTTCTACTTTTCATTCTATTACAAGCCACAAACCTCACAATTCATCGTGTTTTATTCTAGAAACTAGCTGGTACCCACGACTTCGTTCGTGATTGTAAAGAATTCATATTGACAGCTAAGCTATAGACATCTAACCACCATAGTGCACTATGGGAGACTCGATACTATTACCACACACAAATACCAGACAAGTCTTCTGCGCTATGTAGTTCCGGCAGCAAAGTAAAATTTACGGATACACACAAGTCTTTGGAAGAAATACGAAAATATTCATGATCGACCAATTACAAACACCATATCTCACACACTCCCACAGTTACCGAATTTCGGCCAACGTTGTGATCGAAGGGAGACTCTGTGTTACTACCACACACAAACGCCAGTGATCTGCGATTTATAGTTTTCACTTAAAAGTGACACAACGTGACACATGCGTCTTTGGCAGAAATATGAAATTGCCGCAGGTGGACCATTTTCATCCCCCATATCTTCCACACCCCCATAGCTACAGACATCTAACAACCATAGTGCACTACATGAGATACGATTCTACTACCAAACACAAACACCAAAGCTCTATGCTATGTAGTTGTGGCAGAAAAGTGACATATGCGGAGATAGTCGAAATACGAAAATATCCTTGGTCGGCCACTTACAACCACCATATCTACCACAGTACCACAGTTTCTGAAATTCGGCCGCTGTTGTGATCGAAAGGTGACTCTGTGCTACTACTACACACAAACGCCAGTTATCTGTGATCTATAGTTTTCGCTGAAACGTGATACACCATGACACTTTTGTCTTTGGAAGAAGTATGAAATTGCCACAGGTCGACCACTTTCAACCCCCATATCTCCCACACCCCCATAGCTACTGACATCTAACAACCATAGTGCACTACATGAGATACGATTCTACTACCAAACACAAACACCAATGCTCCATGCTATGTAGTTGTGGCAGAAAAGTGACATATGCGGAGACAGTCGAAATACGAAAATATCCTTTATCGGCCACTTACAACCACCATATCTACCACAGTACCACATTTTCTGAAATTCAGCCGCTGTTGTGATCGAAAGGTGACTCTGTGCTACTACTACACACAAACGCCAGTTATCTGTGATCTATAGTTTTCGCTGAAACGTGATACACCATGACACTTTTGTCTTTGGCAGAAGTATCAAATTGCCACAGGTCGACCACTTTCAACCCCCATATCTCCCACACCTCCATAGCTACCGACATCTAACAACCATAGTGCACTACATGAGATACGATTCTACTACCAAACACAAACACCAATGCTCTATGCTATGTAGTTGTGGCAGAAAAGTGACATATGCGGAGACAGTCGAAATACGAAAATATCCTTGATCGGCCACTTACAACCACCATATCTACCACAGTACCACAGTTTCTGAAATTCGGCCGCTGTTGTGATCGAAAGGTGACTCTGTGCTACTACTACACACAAACGCCAGTTATCTGTGATCTATAGTTTTCGCTGAAACGTGATACACCATGACACTTTTGTCTTTGACAGAAGTATGAAATTGCCACAGGTCGACCACTTTCAACCCCCATATCTCCCACACCCCCATAGTTACCAACATCTAACAACCATAGTGCACTACATGAGATACGATTCTACTACCAAACACAAACACCAATGCTCTATGCTATGTAGTTGTGGCAGAAAAGTGACATATGCGGGGACAGTCGAAATACGAAAATATCCTTGGTCGGCCACTTACAACCACCATATCTACCACAATACCACAGTTTCTGAAATTCGGCCGCTGTTGTGATCGAAAGGTGACTCTGTGCTACTACTACACACAAACGCCAGTTATCTGTGATCTATAGTTTTCGCTGAAAAGTGATACACCATGACACTTTTGTCTTTCGCAGAAGTATGAAATTGCCACAGGTCGACCACTTTCAACCCCCATATCTCCCACACCCCCATAGCTACCGACATCTAACAACCATAGTGCACTACATGAGATACGATTCTACTACCAAACACAAACACCAATGCTCTATGCTATGTAGTTGTGGCAGAAAAGTGACATATGCGGAGACAGTCGAAATACGGAAATATCCTTGATCGGCCACTTACAACCACCATATCTACCACAGTACCACATTTTCTGAAATTCGGCCGCTGTTGTGATCGAAAGGTGACTCTGTGCTACTACTACACACAAACGCCAGTTATCTGTGATCTATAGTTTTCGCTGAAACGTGATACACCATGACACTTTTGTCTTTGGAAGAAGTATGAAATTGCCACAGGTCGACCACTTTCAACCCCCATATCTCCCACACCCCCATAGCTACTGACATCTAACAACCATAGTGCACTACATGAGATACGATTCTACTACCAAACACAAACACCAATGCTCTATGCTATGTAGTTGTGGCAGAAAAGTGACATATGCGGAGACAGTCGAAATACGAAAATATCCTTGATCGGCCACTTACAACCACCATATCTACCACAGTACCACAGTTTCTGAAATTCGGCCGCTGTTGTGATCGAAAGGTGACTCTGTGCTACTACTACACACAAACGCCAGTTATCTGTGATCTGTAGTTTTCGCTGAAACGTGATACACCATGACACTTTTGTCTTTGACAGAAGTATGAAATTGCCACAGGTCGACCACTTTCAACCCCCATATCTCCCACACCCCCATAGCTACCAACATCTAACAACCATAGTGCACTACATGAGATACGATTCTACTACCAAACACAAACACCAATGCTCTATGCTATGTAGTTGTGGCAGAAAAGTGACATATGCGGAGACAGTCGAAATACGAAAATATCCTTGGTCGGCCACTTACAACCACCATATCTACCACAATACCACAGTTTCTGAAATTCGGCCGCTGTTGTGATCGAAAGGTGACTCTGTGCTACTACTACACACAAACGCCAGTTATCTGTGATCTATAGTTTTCGCTGAAAAGTGATACACCATGACACTTTTGTCTTTGGCAGAAGTACGAAATTGCCACAGGTCGACCACTTTCAACCCCCATATCTCCCACACCCCCATAGCTACCGACATCTAACAACCATAGTGCACGACAGGAAAGACAATTCTACTACCACACACAAACACCAAAGGTCTATGTTATGTAGTTGTGGCAGGAAAGAGAAGTATACGGAGATACGAATTTTTGGTCGAAATATGAAAACGCCCTGCACTGACCAACTTTAATCATTATATCTCCCACATCCCTACAGCTATCGGCATTCGGCCAACGTTGTGCACGACAG
Source organism: Vandiemenella viatica (assembly GCA_031002005.1). Lineage (NCBI taxonomy): Eukaryota > Metazoa > Arthropoda > Insecta > Orthoptera > Morabidae > Vandiemenella > Vandiemenella viatica. The sequence goes on along the minus strand of JARYHS010013630.1, from coordinate 260,422,971 downwards.
GAAACTCCATGCTGCTTCCACCCAAAAACATCAGTTATCTGTGCTAGGTAGTGGTGGCTGAAAAGTGAAATATAGGAAAAAACACGTCTATTTTTATATATATATAAGATTTTCGCACGGGTCATGTAGTATATAATTAAATAAAGGAAAAAGGAAATGGCTTTAGGTAATATAAATTACAAGGAAAGGGAAAATGACTCATCACTCACCAAAGTTGAAGGCAGTGACGGGAGAGGAACATTTATCACAAACACAAGAATACACAATATTTCGGTTTTAAACCTTATTCTTGCTAAAGAGAATGAATCATATGGCTAGGCCGAAGTTCCCTACATGAAGCACAACTCCCGATTCACATGACTCATTATCTTTAGCATGAATAAGGTTTAAAACCGAAATATTGTGTATTCTTTCTGTTAAAGATCGATTGTTGAATCGATTTGAATCGAAATTTGATAAATCGATTCACAAAAAAATCGAGCTCTAATCGAGGTCGATTTGGTTTTCGTGTTCGTATTTTCAATAATTACAATCATGGAAAACAGAAAGGACACCATAATAATCGATCATTTATCAATTTTAAACTAATTAAAGTTATTTTAATAACTAAATCAAAGTATCACGTATGCAATAGAACATTTATTTCACAAATTTGTTGGTTACATACAACAGTTTTGAAATTGATATAGTTTACAGTTTCTATTGCTTAATGTCCAAGCTTTTCAGGAACAACAGCCTGTCCTGTCTACTAGGATCCAGGCGGTTCCACTAATCACGTGAGATGTTGCCGGCAATAAAAAAAGGCGCTCGCAAGGTACTGATGATCCCACTATACAGATATACTTCTTGGCTGTTGAGTAAACGTGATGATAAATTGATTTTTATTGTTCTTTCCAGTAACGTATAGGATCATACTTCAGGTGCACAACTGCTTGCAATAAATAGTGTTTAAATTCTTCGTTTAAATCCTGACTTTCATGTGCAAGCGCATTACATGTAGAAAGTGCTTTTTCACATTCGATATTCACGGGTCAAATATCGATTCACTGTATCGATTCAGTAGTATAAAGGGATTTGAAAAATCGATTTTTGGTTCAAAAGATCGATTCTTCGATTAATCGATCTCAGATCGCCATACCTACAATTGGGTCAACATTATCAATGTTTAAGCCAATAGGCTGATAAAAAATCCTGAATCTTGGAGCTAGTATGCCAAAAGTATTCTCTACGACTCTTCTGTCGCGGGACAGTCTATAACTGAACATTCTTTTTTCATGGGAAATATTTTTAAAGGGAAATTCTTTCATCATGTGCTTATTAATAGCAAATGCACTGTCACCCACAAATACAAATGACGCAGGCGTGTTTGTACCTGGAAATTTTGAAGGTAGGGGTAAATGTAATTCATTAGACATCATTTTCTTGTAAATACTTGTAAATTTAAGTACTCCTCCATCTGAGGCACTACCATTGGTGCCTGTATCTACGTTTATTTATAAATTCATAATTAGCGTTCACCACAGCTAGAAGCACAACACTAAAAAACATTGTAATTATAAAACTGTGAACCTCTTCGAGGAGGATTTTCAGTAGCAATGTGTTTGCCGTCTATAGCTCCTATGCAGTGGCTGAAGTACCACTTTTCTTCAAAGTGTTTTGTAATATTTGTCCACTCAACTTCACTCGTAGGCAACTGAATAAGAATAGATAATTATATTAATTATGTTAAATTTTGCAGGCACTTGAAAATCAAGAACAAGCAGCTCAAGCACAAGAAGAAATTCCATTTAAAAAGAAGAAACCAGGTATAAATATTGCCATGAAACAAGAACAGCTCATAGATTCTGCCCAACGGCTATTAAATTCAAAGGAAGAAGAATGGGATGTCATGGGAAAATCAGTCGGCATTCAATTTAAAGACCTAAATAAGGACCAGATGGCAACTGCCAATAGACTTAGATGTTATTTTTTATGCTAAAGCCGAAAGGTTAACTAAGGAATCTGGTATCTATTTAGAACCCCCTGATAGATGATCAGCCATCTACAGAGCGATTTCAGTATCCTCCTGAATCATCACATTGGCCGTCTGATTCGCCGCCCCTTGCAATACTTAGTTCAAAACTATCATCCAACATCACTAGTACGTGTGTCACAAACGCCACCCTCTCAGTTTCCAGTTGAAAGCAATGGTCTATATTCATTATGTTCTAGTAATTTTAATAATGAAACACCTGTTATTACTCAAGACAACAGTTTCCAGATGAAATTATTTTTCCCATCAGACATAGAAAATTAATATTAACTTAAGATATTTCATTACCATATAATTTTAAATTTGTTGTACTTCCATTATTAAATTCCTACTTTTTGTTTTAATGAATATTGTTAGTTTCTGTGTTAAATGACGCTGTAAATAGTAACTGTTAAATAAAAGTTTTACTTATACATATTATTTTTTTTCTTACCTTGATGTAGTGTATCAGTCTTTTTTATATAACCCAACATGTTGAGGAAATAATGTCCGAAAGCAGCGAACTAAATTTGAAACCTTCACATCTTTGACCACTTGCCAAAAAACACAGAGTAACGATTAATGGTTCTCTGGCACTTATGCTTTCACGTATTAAGGTATTTTGGTTTTTTTATATAAGGGGTCACTATTGTGAGTATCTCGGCGAAACTTTCAGAATTCACTCTCAGAAAATTCGTAAAGTCTTCTGGTTCTAGGCTACACAAAATGTTAATATGGGATAGTTTTCACCAAATATCTTCTTTTTCTTTTATTGCAAACTGTAGTACAGGGTATTGTTAAAGCCATGCCAACCCTTTGTTGTTTTGAAAGAAAAGGAGCCATTGATATGCGCTTACGTCTATCAGCCACGCGATCACAATGTGAACTAAAATCGGGAGCGAAATTGTTACATGAGGAGGAAAGCCCCGTATGATTGCCAGACAAATTGCCCCTGCCGATTGGGATCGAAATCGGCTCGTTTGTATCCGCCTTTAGCCGTCGACGAGGCGTAAAGCAATAATTAAAAAAAAAAAGACCGCTCAGAGCCTACCGGTGGCTAGATAGCAGCAGCAAATATCTCGGAATTATTAATAAACTGCATCACAGGTGTCGACTTTTGTTACGTACCTAGAACACTAACAAATAACAATGGATACAAATAATGCGGTTCTTCTTCCATTCTATTACAAACCACCAACCTTACTAACCAGAATATCAGTAAATTAAAATTTTAAAGAGAAGATAAGAAATATAGAATAAGTGAAATTTGTTTGCCATGTAGTTCTGAAACAGCATGTTTTTCTGAGCCATTATTAATTGGTTATTAATGATTATCTTTTTTTTTTTTTTATCTAGGCTTCTCAAAATGTTCGTATGAGATAACTTTTTTCTTAATGAAATCCATTTCTTCACCCAATATTTCCTATCTCTATCAGTGCAAACTGTAGTACTGTACATGTTATTGTTAAACCGATGTTGACTTTTTGTTGCTTTGTCTGAAAAGGAGCCATTGTTAAACGCTTGCAACTAAAATTGGGGGCGAAATTGTGATGTCAGGAGGGTGGGCCCTTATGATTGCCCCTGTGGGTTGGAACAGAAATTGGCTCATCTGTAGCCGCCCTAAACAGATATGATCCTAAAAGCCTCGTATTCGTACTGTAATCGCTCGGAAGGTCAGATCATTCATATCAACTGGCTCGTGCCAGTTGTTTAAGCTGCTTCTAACCATGGAACCGTACATCTAACATACTCTTTCTGTAAGACACCCTGCTTTGTAAATATAAATATATATTATCTCTGATATAAACCGAGCTCACAGAAGCAAAAAAATCGTTTTTTTTTTAACTTTATTTGGCCTGAAGCACCAAATGGCACTATACAGCCATCAGCTATTTATACAGATAATTGGCTTGGTACAAATGAGAAAGCATTGTACAGATAAACAAATTTACATAAACCAAGAATTTTAAATCAGCTGGAATATTTCTCAAATAAATACATACATGTTTACAAAATCAAGGATTAGGAAAACAAGTAAATAGAGTACTCTGTACCAACAGTGGGGGGTACAAGGCTCTTCGTGCACAAACAATAATTACCGCATAATTAAAATATATAGTAGATTGTTATCTACAAATTAAATGATTATTTGTATATGTATACAGAAATTAAAACTTTATAAAATGGAGTTATTTGCCTAAATCTTAATGTTTGTTGTTTTTATAAAACTGGCTAACAATCTATATATTAATACGCTAAACGAAAACTTCTGTTAAATTTTTAAGAATATTGCACGCACGGAGAAGTGTGAGATTAGGCATAGTTAAAGATTATATGGAGAAGTGAAAGAAGCTAAAATGTATATATAATATGCGTTACAAATACATTAAATTAAGTAAAATAAAACGCTCGCTCGCCTACGTAGTTCGCTCAGATGGCTGGTAGATGACGCAGCTAGTGGCCTTACAGTGTCTTCTTTGGTGGAACAAAACAGTCGAAATTAATCTCTGAACTTATATAGAAGCAAGAAGCAACATTTCGAGGGCTGGCAGATGGCGCAGCTAGCGGGCAGAATATTGGGCGAACGGAGGAACTTAAAGAAGTATAGAAAGCTAAAATTATTTATAATATATTTTACAAACCTTGGAATCGATATAAGCAGTCAGAGATAATCGATTGCTTCAATTGTAAACAAATGCGCAGTTTGTCTCTGGTTTGCGACATGGGCTGCGCAGAACGAATTTCCCGTAAACTTTTTACGATTGGTTCAGGTCGAATTTCAACATAACCATGATCACTATGACAAAACAAACCTATTCAGGTTGATATGATCCCTGTACCGATATTTTTTGTGTTATTTTTACAGTGCGTCTAACATTTCGCGGTTGCGGAGCATCCCATATTTCGGCATTTTTAATTTAAAAGGAGAGAGCTAAACGTGAAGAGGACACTATAAGGAAACAGTTAATCCAAATTTCAACAGTTCAGTAACAGTTTTTCACTGGTGGAGAATGTCCCACCCCACCCAAAAATATAATAAGCATAGTTAATATATGTTACAAATAGATTATTAAAATAAAAAATTAATTGGCGAACGTGTGTGTGCGCGTGAAATAGGATCGGAGCCAAGGTTCTTATTTGAATTCCCCGCATTGAGACACTCTGTGGTCTTTGGTAAAACGAAAGACTCGCATAAAGTAGAGATTAATGTTTGAAGTTATGAAAGGAACACTTTGAAAATGAATGTAGCGATTCTGCCATATACTATATGGTCATTTGATTATTTAAAATGTTAAACATTGGTTAAGTGTCTTTTGATTTTTTAATTTCGGTAATTTCATTAGAGAAAGAGAGAGACAAAAAATAAGGAATAATTATTCGCGTAAAATTCAAAATGATAATAGACCAAATTTAAATAGCGAATACACAAAATGACGAAATTATTTTGATAGATACATTTAAATGCGCATGTTTCATCAAGCTAAAGCAGTTTTCGGGCCTAAATGAACCATCGATAAATATATTCCATCATTTGCTATGGTTAGATTAGAAGCTAAAATTTAGCATACAGTCACGCTTGGAGTTTATCATTTTAACTTTATTGTTAATGCAGAGAATTACTAGATTATTACTCTTTCATGAAAGAAACTAAACAACTTAATGAATTAGGTCGAATTTCGATCGCTGGTCGATCACTAGTTTATTTATAATCATATTGTTGCCATGCAACAGACAAGAGATACTTGGAAAGGGTATACCAAAGTTGTTTAGATCTTTCAAGAATTTAGGTCTGTGGTCTTTGTAGCTTGGACAAGCGAAAAATATATGGTTTGTATCACCTACTTCAGAATTGCAATATTGACAGATATTTGAAATTATGATGGTTAGACAATGTAGGTGCTGTGCGAATGTACCGTGATTAAAACGTATTCCAATCATCGTGTTGATAACCTTTCTAGGTTTAAGGACCTGGAAAACCAGGGACGAGTAGGAATTCAGGGCTTGATTTTGCCATAGCATTGTCCCCTTGTTTTTTACTGATGTCCCATTCACTCTGCCATTTGATCATTACCTTGATTTTTATTTGTGGTAGATAGTCCGTATACGGTAACCGTGTTTCGAGGGCGACGCCTATTCTCGCTGCTTTCTTTGCCAACTCATCTACCTTAAAGACCACTCCTGCATGCGCCTTCACCCAGAGGAAATTGGTTGCTCTGTTTGTTCTTGAGCACTCTACTACCTGTTGAACTATATTTACTATAATCTGATTAGTTCTCTTGTCCCAATATTTGGTTTGAATTAAGTTCAACACGCTCTTAGTATCTGAGATGATGAGAAACTTCGTCTCTGTTAGTGTTGATCAATACTTGGCTGCCTCTAAAATAGCTAATGCTTCTGCGGTGTATATAGATGTAGTTGATGGAAGCTTATATATTCCTTGATACTTAGTGCAGGGGCAGAAAAAGGCAAATCCTACGTCGCCTCCTGGGGCAGTTTTAGATTCATCCATGTAGATATGCACGGTGTTACTCCAGTTTTCTGGAAGATACCTCTTTACTAACAGACTGAGGTTTGGGTATTGCTTATCTTCAAGAGTAATATAAAATACCGGAAGTTGAATCATACTGAACATGGAACAGTATTCGTATGGTGGAAATAGCTTTATTGGAATTATTCTATCCGGTTGTTCTTTCCACTCCGTGTAGCTGTAATAGATCTCTGAGAATCGCGATCTTCCTCTATTATTCCACAAGCTACTCAGCTCTTTACATTTAAAAGTAGTTGGGTGATTCCGGTATGCTAGCCTCTCAACAATGATTTTGCCCGACAGCCACTGTCTTCTAATGTGCAGAGGCATCTCCCGGGATGTCATGGCCCCAAGACAGGTGCGAGCACAACTATATTGTAGCTTGTCTAACCTGGACAGGATACCGTAGCTTGCACAGCTGTACAGAATGCATCCATAGTCAATTTTTGATCCAATTAGCGCTCTGTAGATCATAAAAGTATTCTGGGATTTGCACCCGACCAAACGCGTGTCAAAGATCGAATAATATTCTGCGGTTGATTACAAGAGTTAATTATTAGATTAATGTGCGGTTTCCAACTGAGTTTGGCATCCATCAATAATCGCAGGAATCTTACTTTAGATTTCACTGAAAAGGAGTAGTTCTCTAGCCTAACTATTTTGACCACACTGAGTTCTATCCGTTTTCTGGTGAATATAACGACGGAATATTTCTGTGTTGAAATTTGAAGTCCATTTGATTTCAGCCATTTGTCTATTTCTATCATGGTTGCGGATAGGTTATTTAAAGCCATCTCCAATGAGACCGCCAAAGAGTATATACACATGTCGTCTGCATACTGAAGGATTTGGGCGTTAGGACCTATTACTCTTTCCAGATCCCATGTATAGAGGATACATAGTAGCAGGCTGAGTATGGCATCTTGGGGGTAATCCAGAAGTAAGTATTCTTGGTCCTATAATTTGATCCACATATCACACAAAGAACGTTATTTCCAATAGGAATTTGCTTATGCCATATATAAAAACCTCTGGCAATCCTACTCTACTTAATTTTTTTAAATAGAATAGGGATTTGTTCGTTGTCGTAAGCTGAGTGGATATCTAAAAACAAGGAGACCGTAAAGTATCTCCTTTTGAAAGAGGTGAAAATGTCCGTTATTAGAGTACTTGGATTGTCCATTGCTCCTCTCCCTTTACGAAAATCAAATTGAGTCTGAGGCATCAGGTAATTAGCTTCCAGCCACCATTCGAGACGATTCTTAACAAGTTTCTCCAGGGTCTTCCCCACATACGACGATATGAAGAATGGTGTAAAGGATTTTTACCACATTTTAAAAAAGGGAGTATTAACTGGGTTGTCCATTCTTCCATTAAGCAATTCCTTGTCCATATTTCGTTAAAGGTGCTAAGAAGTAAATCCAGTGCTTTTGAAGGGAGATTTTTTAGCATTGCATAATGGATGTTGTCTATTCCTGGGGACGTATTCTTGGTTGTAGCGAGTGCGTTTTTTAATTCCAGGATGGGGAAGGGTGTCATGATAGGGTGTGAGTAATCTTCAGCTTCAGGACTTCTCCAAGGGGCGTTCAAACAAGAGGATGGTGCTGTTATGTCAACGAAGTCTTTCAGTCGGACTGGATTAGTGTCGAAGGGTTCAGCTACACTTATTTTTTTAAAAAAGATCGGAATTTCTTCCAAACTTAGGAAAGACAGGAGTCTTTATTCAGGCTGTAGCAGTATTTTAACCATTCCTCATTTTTTCGATGCTTTAAAAACTTTTTTGTCCGAGTATCCTCACGTTTAAACTCCAGGAATCGTTCAAGAGTCTGCTCTTTCTGATATCCATTCAGGGCTAGTCTGCATTTCACCACCACTTTCGAACACTCTGTATTCCACCAAAAGACTTTAGGTTTTCTACAGAAACCAGCTGTTTTACGGCGAGGGATTGACTTGATAGCAGCTTTATTGATTGCTGAGATCAGAGCACCAAATCTTTCCCTTACAGTAAAATTAGGGTCCAACTTTTCTAGTTCCTCTGAAATAACAGAACCGTAAGTTGACCACGAGGCTTCCTGGATTTTCCATTGACTATTGGAATAATATCTTTTTGCCAATCTTGTTTCAATACCAATGCTTATGTGTATTGGGAAGTGGTCTGAACCCAGTGAATACCTTTTAATCTCCCAATTATCTATTTTGTGGAAATTGGGCGACGCTATCGATACGTCCACTGCAGATGGACGTCTCAGAGGAGATGGGATCATCGTAGGGGAGCCATCATTTAGTATTATAATAGAGAGATCTTCTATAGAATTCAATGAATGACCGTCAGCATAAGAAATCTCTTTGCCCCACGCAGAATGATGCGAGTTAAAATCTCCACAAATCAGAAAGGGGGAACTAAAAGAAGACTACAAATGATTCCATTCAGTTTTACTGATTTTAATTCTTGGAGGTACGTATAATGACATTATACAAAATGTACCCATAGGGGTTTTAATCTCAGCTGCTACTGCTTGGAATTCTTTTACCTCAGAGTTTAACTGAATTTTCTGAAAACAGATTTACTCTAATCAATAAAGCCACGTCTCCTTTGCCGTCATCTCTGTCGTTCCTTAATACATTGTAACCCCTGAAATGAATGGGAATATGAGGCTTGAACCATGTTTCACTAATAGCGGCTACAGATATGTCCCAATCATACAGTTCTTTTAAAAGGCATTCTGTATTAGCTATTGCAGAACGAGCATTCCACTGTAAAATTTTAAACGATATTTGGTGAGGAAAGAATTTTAAATAACATTTTTCTTATTTCGTCAGGCTCTAGGCTTTCATTGGACCGTGAGCTATCCATAACAATCAGAATGAAGCTAATAATCTTATCTATGATGGAGTCGCCAATTTGATTTTTATCTTTGTCCTCACTATGTGACCGTGGAGGGTAAGATTTGTTGGGAATAGGTTTCCCCGGCAAACCACGAGGATCAATTTCATATCGGTAGCCTGTGTATCTGTTAGATGAAGAGAGTTGACTAATATTTGACGATTGTCTCCGACCATTAGCTCCTCTCTCCATACTTATCCAGCGTTGGGGTGTTGTTTGATAAGTCCGCGAAACATTAACAAGAGGTTCTAAGGGTTTTGTAGTTCTGATATTTGGAAAACGTCTGTGCTGATGTTCTATACTTCCGTCTACAGGCATATTTCCTTCAGACAGTGGAGGGAATTCCATTATATTTTTTACCGCAGGTGGGAAAGATGATTGAGGAGGATGACTGGAAAAAGTTTTAGATACAGAATTTGCATAATACCTTTTCTTCAATAGATCTTCAGCATCTTTAAAGGAAATGGTATGTATAGTAGCCTATTCGTGGATCATTAGTCTGAACAAATACTCTGGACAACACCGATCCGTAGCCACATGCTGAACTGTACAGTTTACACAAATTGTTTGATTGGATTGACACTGTTGAGGATAGTGAGAATCTCCACATCTACCGCATTGCTGGCTGCTTCTACATTGTGTACCAATATGATCGAATCGAAGGCATTTATAACATTGTTTGACAGATGGAATATATGGGCTAACCTCACATCTCATGCCGTATACATAAACAAATTGAGGGACCTGTTGACTGGTTAGTATACAAGTCTGTAATTTCACAGTTGATGCTGAGTTATCTGGTACCACACGATTTGATAGTCTTTTAACATTAGTTACGTTAATTGAAGACTCAATATCGGCCATAACCTCTGCTTCCTTTAAGCTCACGTCTACTCCTCGGATGACATCCTGCTTTGTAACAATAAACATAGGAATGTAAGCTTCCAAATTTCTGCTTTTAAATACAGCATACTGAACTAACTTATTAGCTACTGAAGGGCTGTCTACTACAATTTTAATTCTATTCTTCCCTGAAGAAGTGATGTTTACAACATGGCCTTTTATTTCAGGGATATTGATGTGAACAAACCTACCAATACTCATTGGGTGTAAATTACCTAGGTTACGATCTCTGCTCTCAACATACACATAATAAGGACCCGGAACAAATAGCTTGTAATGATTTGCTGGTCTTGGAAAGACTGGTTGCTTACTCTTAGGTGGTGTTGACTCCGTCTGTTTGGTTCACACACGACGTAATGAAAGTTATCGATGCAGGTTCACAAGTAGATGCAATTTTTCTATATTTCCAGAAAGCTTTTGACTCTGTGCCACACAACCGCCTTTTAGCGAAGCTTCGAGCGTACGGTATATCGGATCAGCTTTGTAAATGGATAAAGAATTTTCTAACTGGTCAGTCGCAGTATGTTGTCGTTGAAGGAGAAAGTTCTTCTAATCTAGATAATACATCGGGTGTACCTCAAGGAAGTGTAATAGGACCACTTCTTTTCTTAATTTTTATAAACGATCTCGGAGACAAATTGAAAAGCCTTTTAGATTGTTTGCTGATGATGCGGTTTATTTATAGGGAACTAAGAAATTTGGCCGATTGCTTAGAAATTCAGCGCGATCTGGATGTTATTTTGGCTTGGTGCGCTAAGTGGCAACTTACTCTAAATTATAAAAAGTGCAAGACAATGAGCATAACTAACAAAAAAATCCAATTGTTCAGAAATACGAGTTAAACAATACAGTTATTGATATGGTCGATTCTATGAAATATTTGGGAGTAACAGTACAAAGGAATATGAAATGGGACATACACATTAATTCGTTAGTAGGTAGAGCAAATTCTAGGCTGCGATTCATAGGTCGAATCTTGAAAAATTGTAATGAACAAACAAAGGAGATAGCTTACAAATCTCTTGTGCGTCCACATTTGGACTATTGTTGTGCCATTTGGGATCCGTTTCGTAAGGGGTTGGTCGAAAGTATAGAGAAAGTACAGAGAAGAACCGCTCGATTCGTGACCGCTTGCTACAGTCCTTATGAAAGCGTCACAGAACTGATTAGTAGACTAGGTTGGGAGTCTCTGGTAGATAGATCACACACGTTTCGTTTAAACTTATTGGTAAACATGCGTACTCCCACTTTCACTTTTGAGTGTAGTGAAATACTTCTTCCACCAACCTATTTGAGTCGGAAGGACAGGAAAGATAAAATTAGAGAAATAAGGTGCCGGACTGATTCTTATATGAATTCTTTTTTCCCTCGTACCATTAGGGATTGGAATGCACAGCAAAGAGATTAGTTTTGGTGCTGAGCACCCTCTGCCACCCACAATTTTGTGAATTGCAGAGTCTATATGTAGATGTAGATGTAGAGGGACTACAATAACAGGAGAAAGTGTAGCAGTCTCTGAGGCCTCCACGGACCGGGTGGCATCATCTTCAACTACAAATCTTTTCTCTACTGTTTCAAATGTAGTTTCACAGACTCGTTTTCTAGTAATTATTGTGTTGGCGTCTACTTCTGATATATCATCATCAGCAATGTCCATGACTGTCGGGACTTCAACATGATGATTTGCTGCGACGAGGACATCTCCGGCCGCCTGTATAACTTCTTGTTTATTCACTGTCTCATCACCCAGTGAAAAGTCTGGGCTACCCCCTCCTTCCCTATATATTCCACTGGACATAGTGGAATATGAATATGAATTGTCGTCGATGAGAAACTACCAAAAGCACGAAGAAAGTTGACAAAATGATTCACAATGATAAATAATGAAAGTTAATGCTGCAGGCTCACAGCACTTCATTCACTATGTGGGGCAAACTTTACACCGCTACAAAGTTGCACTCAAACAGCAGCTTATTGATTAATATCACCGAAAATAGAAAAATAATCACTTATGAAAAGTTCAACAACAACGCAATAATCTGTTTTTTAAAACTAAAATAGCGGAGCTATTTTTCTGGTTGCCACGATAAACAAAGCCAGAGATCATCAAGCAAAATAGTTGTCTAATGCAGGTAGGAAACAAGGTGTCGCTTAAACTGCGAAGCAGCCTGTAAACTCCGGAGCCGACTGCGAATGCGCGGCCGCCATCTTCGTCAGTTCAAAACATTGGTCAGTTTTCATTACCTTCCTGCTGTGAACATTTCATGTTTGGATATTTCAAGGTGTTTTATAGTGCCAAATTGTGTTGCCTATGGTTGCACAAACAGAACAAGTAAAAAACAACCTGTAATAACATTCCACAGGTAAGTCACGTTGAAATTATTGTTCTTGAAGTATTTGTAGTGCGGTGTCTGCAAGACATAATAGATATCATTATAGATATACAGTGCCTGTTAAAAAAGTTTATTCAAGGCTCTCAATAGGACGACGGTGTTATCAAATACTTGTTGATGCAGAGAACCATTTTATCTTACTACTAGCATTTTCCCGCTGCTCCACGCGCGCGTGCCTTGGCAGGTGTAGAAATTATTTACCGATTTTATTCTCTTATCAGACATTAACGTGGAAAGGAATGAACTGTTAATGTATTCTAAATAGTTTCGTTTGTTTCGGTTAATACGTTAGGTTCGGTTTTCATACTGATGTCAGAGAGTTGTTTTATTCATATTTTAACGTGATGCAATTGATTCAATAGTAGAAAAGGTTCCTGAAAAATTAACAGTAGTAATTCGTGGTTGTAATTATTGTGCGAAGTATAAACATTTACTGTTTAGAAAGGCTTTCACGGTTCAAACGACATTCTTTCTTCTGTGCGCTTTCAGAAGCTATGGATTTAGCGTATAGAACCCGGTTATAGGTCAATCGCTTTTCTCGGTGCAGGTTACTTTCATTTGCTCTAGCTATTTCATCTCGTTCTCTTTAACGTTGTAGACGATGTTGTCGGTCTATTTCACTCTCATTTAGCCGATTTCGGCGACATCTTTTAGCTGCAGAAGTTGACCCCGACAGATTAGATCTCTTTCGCAAGGGCATATCATAAACTTTTATACTTACCCAACTCACAGCACTAACAATTAAAACGTTTTCACAGCTGCAATTATCACTATGCGTGAACTTTGGCTGCGAGTATATAGATGAGCATAAACTTGGTTACAATATAGAATATCTGTGGTAGTAATAAATAATATTATTTCTGAAAGCAATATTTAACTCAGCTGAAACATAATATTTTTAAATGCTGACTTGGAGGATTCCACGTTAACCGTGGTACCGAAAATTTAAATGGATATATAACAGTTGTAACGTTAAGAAAGCTGATATTATAATCATTATGTGTAATTTTTTTTTACGATTTTATGTGTAAACTTTGCCTGGGATTATATAGCTAGGTATAAGCTTTGTTAAGGATGTATCTGTGGATATAATGAAAAATATTGTTTCCATGATACTTAACTAAAAAAAGTTTATTTTTAAATGTGGATACCGAGGATTGCAACATAACCGCGGTGCCATAAATGTATGTAAATATAGCAGTAATCTACGACTTAGTGCTCTTGGAAGTGTGCTAAAATATAAAAATTCGTTACCAATAATCACAGCATCTCAATTTTTCTGATTTATTTACTTTTTGGTGTTGTTTATTTTTTGTTGTTTGGATATTGGTTTTATTTTATGTTCATACACCATCAATTATTCCTGCTTTAAAATAGAAATTTACGTGAATTGGAGCTACTCTTGATTTCAAATCGTCGTATCATTACTGTCATTATTTCAGTCAGATATAAATAATCCAAAAATGTCGAGATGTGATCATGGTACAGTTTATGTAGTAACGTGCATGTAACTGAAACAATTATTTCTGAGTGGCAACATTATGGCAAGTTGTGAATCGCTTGAAATGCAACCTGACAGCTGATATGATGTTTTGTTATAGGCCTAAGAGACGATGCCTGCAGCTTTATAATCTACGCGGTTTAGCATTAGTATATGAAACATTTTTAATTTAAGTTTCTTTCAATATAGCCGTATTTTCTATGTAATTATTTCAGTCGCATGTAAGTACCTGGCGAAACAACAGCCTGGAACAGATGACAATTGACTCGTTTTGTTTAGCATCAGGCATAACGGGTTTAGTTTTAAAATTTACGCGGTGTAGAATAGAATTTTAGGATGCCTAGTTATATTTGAAATAAAAATTCGTTACCAATAATCACAGCATCTCAATTTTTTCTGATTTATTTATTTTTTGCTGTTTGGATATTGGTTTTTATTTTATATTGATACACCATCAATTTTTCCTGCTTTAAAATAGAAATTTACGTGAATTGGAGTTAATCTTGGTTTCAAATCGTCGTATCATTATTGTCATTATTTCAGTCAGATATAATTAATTCAAAAATGTCAAAATGGATCACGGTACATTATATGTACTAATGTGCATGTAACTCAAGCAATTATTTCTGAGTGGCAAAATTATCGCAAGTTGTAAATCGATTGAAATGCAACCTGGACAGTGATGACAGCTCATATGCTTTGTTATAGGCCAAAGGGACGATGCTTTTAGCTTTATAATTTATGCGGTGTAGCATTAGGATATGAAATTTTTTTGAGTTTCTTTCAATACATCCGTATTTTCTATGTAATTATTTCTACATCTACATATATACTCTGCAATTCACAAAATTGTGGGTGGCAGAGGGTGCTCAGCACCAAAGCTAATCTCTTTGCTGTGCATTTCAATCCCTAATGGTACGAGGGAAAAAAAGAATTCATATAAGAATCAGTCCGGCACCTTATTTCTCTAATTTTATCTTTCCTGTCCTTCCGACTCAAATAGGTTGGTGGAAGAAGTATTTCACTACACTCATGAGTGAAAGTTGGAGTACGCATGTTTTCCAATAAGTTTAAACGAAACGTATGTCGTCTATCTACCAGAGACTCCCAACCTAATCTACTAATCAGTTCTGTGACGCTTTCATAAGGACTGTAGCAAGCGGTCACGAATCGAGCTGCTCTTCTCTGTACTTTCTCTATACTTTCGATCAATCCCTTACGAAACGGGACCCAAATGGCACAACAATAATCCAAATGTGGATGCACAAGAGATTTGTACGCTATCTCCTTTGTTTGTTCATTACAATTTTTCAAGATTCTACCTATGAATCGCAGCCTAGAATTTGCTCTACCTACTAAAGAATTAATGTGTATGTCCCATTTCATGTTCCTTTGTACTGTTACTCCCAAATATTTAATAGAATCGACCATATCAATAACTGTATTGTTTAACTCGTATTTCTGAACAATCGGATTCTTTTTGTTAGTTATGCTCATTGTCTTGCACTTTTTACAGTTTAGAGTAAGTTGCCACTCAGCGCACCAAGCCAAAATAACATCCAGATCGCGCTGAATTTCTAAGCAATCGGCCAAATTTCTTACTTCCCTATAAATAACCGCATCATCAGCAAACAATCTAAAAAGGCTTTTCACTTTGTCTCCGAGATCGTTTATAAAAATTAAGAAAAGAAGTGGTCCTATTACACTTCCTTGAGGTACACCCGATGTAACATCTAGATTAGAAGAACTTTCTCCTTCAACAACAACATACTGCGGCCGACCAGTTAGAAATCCTTTATCCATTCACAAAGCTGATCCGATATACCGTACGCTCGAAGCTTCGCTAAAAGGCGGTTGTGTGGCACAGAGTCAAAGGCTTTCTGGAAATCTAAAAAATTGCATCTACTTGTGAACCTGTAATCGATAACTTTCATTACGTCGTGTGTAAATAGGGCCAGCTGTGTTTCACATGACCTTATCTTCCGAAATCCATGTTGATTTGTTGTAAGCAAATTATTATAATCTAGAAAATTCATAATGTTCGAGCGCTCCATAACTCTACTACAAACAGATGTTATAGATATGGGACGATAGTTACCAGGATCACTTCGATCACCTTTTTTGAAAATCGGAGTACTTGCGCGATTTTCCAGTCTGAAGGTACTTTTCGCTCTTCTAATGTTTTACTGAATATATCAGACAGAAATGGCCCGATTTCTGCAGCATACTCTGAAAATACTCTTACTGGAATTCCATCCGGGCCCGGTGCTTTCCCCCACTTCAGGAGCTCTAATTGCTTAACGATACCATGCAGTATCTATTCGTAATGATTCCATCACCGACTCGCCACGGCGTGGGAAAACGGGAATACTATCCTTATGTTCATTGTAAATGAATTTTTGAAATAGTATTTAGTCCGTTAGCTTTATCGCGGCTTTCATTAACCTCGGAACCTTCACGAATTAGTGCTGGAATATTGCTGTTGGTACAATTAACTTTTCGTACATACGACCAAAATTTCTTTGGGTTTTCTGTGAGACTCTTAGAGAGAGAGTTGGAGTGAAAATCGTTAAAGGCCTCGCGCATTACATTCTTAATACGTCCTCTTAAATCAGCTAAGGTTTCTAAATCGCTGCGACACCCCCTTCCTTCTTGAAACGTGCGTGTATTTTCCTTGTTTTTTTGAGTAATTTTTTGACTCGCATGTGTACCACGGTGGATCATCTCTCCCTTTATTGTCCGCTTTGGTATATGTATTTCCATGCCTTCCCTGACTATATGTATAAAACGATGCCACATCTCTTCAACGGTGTCCTTTGTTGACTTGAAGTTATGGTATTATTCCTCAGGTAGGTTCTAAAACACTCCTTTGAGGCCTTACTGAATCTGTATACAATCCGCCCTTTTTTCCTTTTTCGCTCGGTCATTAATTTGATAGTCGCAATTACCGCTTTGTGATCGCTTATTCCTGTGGTCGTTGAAATGTCGGTGAATAATTCTGGCCTGTTGGTAACCAGCAAGTCTAAAATGTTTTCGCTACCGTTATGACACCGCGTAGGTTCATTAACTAGCTGCTCGAGATGATTATCTGACAACAAATCGAGAATTACTTCAGAAGCTGCCTTATCCCTGCTACCTGTGATGTGAACGTAATTACGCCAGTCAATATAAGGCAGATTGAAGTCGCCTCCTAGAATCATAGCATGATCTTTAAAACGGCTAGCTATACTATTTACATTATTTCTTAACTCCTCGACGATAGCTATATCCGAATCAGGTGGACGGTAGAAGGCACCTATGATGAGTTTTGACCCAGCAACGTTGAGTTTAATCCATATGATTTCACAGTTCGTATCGACGTCTATTTCATTACATGGGAGAAATTTACTCACAGCTATAAATACCCCACCTCCATGAGAATGTAATCTGTCTTTACGAAAAACGTTCATGCTATCTTTAAAAGTTTCGGCGGAACTTATTTCCGGTTTCAACCAACTTTCTGTACCGATAACGATATCCGCTTCTGTACTACAAATAACGCTTTCAAGTTCCGGTTGTTTGTTACAAACGCTTCTACAGTTAATTACGAGAACTTTTAACTGACGAGATTCTTTTACGTTGCTCCTACATTCCGGTGTTGTATCTGATTGGGTTGCCCGTAACTGAATTTCGTGTTTCGGGTCTTCCTCCCTCAGCCTAAAAAACCACCCAGTGCATTCCACACGGCCCCTGCCACCCGTGTAGCCGATTCACGTGTGTAGTGCACACCTGACCTATTAAGGGGAACCCTACAAGACTCGACCCTATGGCGAAGATCGAGAAATCTGCAGCCAATGTCATCACAGAAACGTCGTAGTCTCTGGTTCAGCCTCCATACGGCTCCTGAACCAGAGGTCCACAATCAACTCTGTCTACGATGCTACAGATGGTTAGCTCTGCCGATATCTTGCGGTCACTGGCCACAGAGTTCACCCTTTCAGCCAGCCGCCGGAAGGAAGAGAGGATAACCTCCGACCCAAGGCGACAGGCATCATTGGTGACCGACATGAGCCACAATCTGTCGTTGGCTACACCCGTCCCCTCTATGGCATCAGGGATGGCCTGTTCCACATCTCGGATCAGGCCACCCGGAATACACACTGAATGGACGTTGGATTTCTTCCCCGAGGAATCCATCCATTTCCCTAAGGGGCTCTAATAACCGCCTAACATTAGAGCTCCCAACTACCAGAATGCCCCTTCTGCGTTTGCTCAGACCTGGCGGGCTGGGGGGCCGTCAACTCGCAGGATGACAATTGTGGGACTGAGTCAGCCTCCGACAATACATCAAACGGTTGGACAGACGAACAAGTTTAGTCGTCTTGGCCTTTAAGCCTGTTCGACTGCCGCCGTGTGCGGCTTCGAAATCTGGAAGCCATACGCCAGTCACCAACAGGCGACTGCGGCACAGCATCCAACACTTCAGCCTGGGTTGCAGGTACGACAGTCGATATGGGAGAATCTGTGACTATATCAGTTCCCCAACATCAAATCTGCTGCCAGCTTTTACGGCCAGCTTCAGCTGTGTAACTTTCGCTAACACAGCTGCAAGCTGAGCGCGCAGATCAGCCACCTCAGCTCGCGTCTGCACACAGCCAATCACAGTCCCTAGACATACTGCTTTTGAAAAAGCAAAAGAAAGGAAACAAAAAAGTACAGACAAGAAGGAACAGAAACTCGAAATAACCTGGATTACTAGCAAATATATACACTCGGAGATTGCACTAATCAAATCCCCACACCACTACAGATAAAATATAACAATAAAATACGCTACTGCACTCGGCAACTGTTCAAACGCTGCTAACTAGTACTGTCTACAAATAGTAAACACTCAGAGATTACACTATTCAACTACCCACCCCACTACAGATAAAATACAACAACAAAAATACGTTTCGCACTCGCTGACTGTTTCAAACGCTACTAACGACCACTGTTTACAAAATGTAAACACTCGAGAGATTACACTATTCAAATACCCACACCCACTACAGATATAAAAACAACAAACAAATACGCTACTGCACTCGCTGACTATTCAAACGCTACTAACTAGTACTGTCTACCAAAATGTAAACACTCAGAGATACACTATTCAAATACCCACACACTACAGATAAATACAACTACAAAATACGCTTCTGCACTCGCTGACTGTTTCAAACGCTACTACCGACACAGTTTCCAAATGTAAACACTCAGAGATTTACACTATCAAATACCCAACACCCACTACAGATATAAAAAACAACAACAAAATACGCTACTGCACTCGCTGACTATTCAAACGCTACTAACTAGTACTGTCTACAAATGTAAACACTCAGAGATACACTATTCAAATACCCCACAGCACTACAGATAAAATACAACAACAAAATACGTTCTGCACTCGCTGACTGTTCAAACGCTACTAACGACCACTGTTTACAAATGTAAACACTCAGAGATTACACTATTCAAATACCCACACCACTACAGATATAAAAACAACAACAAAATACGCTACTGCACTCGCTGACTGTTCAAACGTTACTAACGACCACTGTTACAAATGTAAACACTCAGAGAGTACACTATTCAAATACCCACACCACTACAGATATAAAAACAACAACCAAATACGCTACTGCACTCGCTGACTGTCAAAACCATGGAGGAAGGAATATATGGAGACGAGATAACGCGAAATCCGTGAAACCTCGTGAAAAAACTGTGCCTGCGCGGAGGACATCGTAGGAGTACCAAAACATTGGGCTGTTTGCACTGTGTCAGCTATGAGAATATTTCATTTTCTAATATTCTAAAGTTTTCTATAATGCCAAGTTGTGATGCATATGGTTGCACAAACAGACGAGATAGGAAAAAACCTGGAATAGCGTTTCATAAGTAAGTCACATTGTAATTATCGTTCTTGAAGTATCTGACAGGCAACCGCAACATTAGTGCCATTCGCTATAAATTTATTCATTGCTCTCAATAGGATCATATTATTCTCAAATTTTTGTTGGTGTAGTGTAGACAATTAGCATATGTTACTATTTTGCACCTGAAAAGCTAGCCTTATTGTAGACAAATGTTGGAAATTTAATTTAAACGGGTCATGTTTACATCGCGACACAGTGAATATGGTATTCTGCATGCATTACTCACGTTTAAGTTTACACTGAAATTGCACGATGAAATTAATCGTTATAATTTGTGCTGTGCGAGCTACTAAACGTGATGAAATAAACTTTGTTGACGGAAATGTAGTTCGCGATGCATTTCTTGTGTTTAGACGTGTCTAAATAGTTTGGTTTTGTAGCGGCAATATTAATGGAAATGTTGGCAGGTTGAAATGCGGGTATACCTGAAGACAACAAACAATTTATTTATTATTAGCTGTTAGCTTCTGATTTTTGAATGTACTGATTTTTCTAGCAAAATTATATAGGCCACTACCAGTACAATATCTTCTAAGTAAGCTCAGAAACTATGAGGTTTTATGAAGTATTAATTTTTTTTAAAGCTCTAAACATTGACTTATGCTTTTTTTTTAAATTTCAGATACGACTTGTTTCTATTTGTAAACATGTCTACAAGTATATTTATAGATTTTGAAATCTTCCTTGTCAATTACTGAAATAGAATGTTAAAATATAACGTATTTGAACATCAACTAAAATTTAAGGACCGTAGAAATAAAAAATTAAAAAAGTTAAAAAGAAGTACCTGCTCATTAAGTTACGTCCGAATTCATCATCAAATATGGATATGGCGATAGTATTTTTCTGGTCCAGGCCGCATTTCAACCTAGCCACGTCAATTTTAAGGTACAATATCTCGAGAACTAAGCGAGATATCAAAAAAATTTATTCTTTACTTTCAGTTTCCCTCATCGAGTTACATAAGAATTCGTCATCAAATTGCGGCGCCACGGTTATAGTTGAATCCCCTCATAACCTAACAACCTCACTTTTGAGACAGTATATATCGTGAACTACGCGAGATATCGAAAAATTTTATTCTTTATTTTCGATTTGTATCGTCGTATTACATAAGAATCTATCACCAAATTTGACTTTGGGGACACGTTTCTTCTGAATTTCAACCAGAAACTCCAATCTTTTGAGACAATATATCTCGAGAACTAAGCACGATATCAAAAAATTTTATTCTTAATTTTTGATGTGTCTCGTCGAGTTACATAATAATCCATCATCAAATTGCGGTGCCACGGTTGTCTTATGATTCCCTTGAGGTTTTTGTGCATATTTCCGTGTTTCTCTGGTCAAGCAATATGGCGACCTCCCCTCCCCACTTGTCTCCACCCGGTTTCACTCCAGCATGTGGCAAAGGTCCCTTGCGTCGTCTCCATATATTCCTTCCTCCATGGTTCAAACGCTACTAACGACCACTGTTTACAAAATGTAAACACTCAGAGATTACACTATTCAAATACCCACACCACTACAGATATAAAATCAACAGCAAAATACGCTACTGCACTCGCTGACTGTTCAAACGCTACTAACAACCACTGTTTACAAAATGTAAACACTCAGAGATTACACTATTCAAACACCCACACCACTACAGATATAAAAACAACAACAAAATACGCTACTGTACTCGCTGACTGTTCAAACCATGGAGGAAGGAATATATGGAGACGACGCAAGGGACCTTCGCCACATACTGGAGTGAAACCGGGTGGAGACAAATCGGGAGGGGAGTCCGCCATATTGCTTGACCAGAGAAACACGGAAATATGCACAAAAACCTCAAGGGAATCATAAGACAACCGAGGCACCGCAATTTGATGATGGATTATTATGTAACTCGACGAGACACATAAAAAATTAAGAATAAATTTTTTGATATCGTGCTTAGTTCTCGAGATATACTGTCTCAAAAGAGTGGAGTTTCTGGTTGAAATTCAGAAGAAACGTGTCCCAAAAGTCAAATTTGGTGATAGATTCTCATATAAAACGACGATACAAATCGAAAATAAAGAATAAAGTTTTTCGATATCTCTCTTAGTTCGCGAGATATACTGTCTCAAAAGTGAGGTTGTTAGGTTATGAGGGGATTCAACGATAACCGTGGCGCCGCAATTTGATGACGAATTCTTATGTAACTCTATGAGAGAAACTGAAAATAAAGAATAAAATGTTTTGATACCTCGCTTAGTTCGAGATATTGTACCTTAAAATTGACGTGGTTAGGTTGAAATGCGGCCTGGACCAGAAGAAACCTTTCGCCATATCCATATTTGATGATGAATTCGGATGTAACTTAATGAGCAGTAATTATTTTTAACTTGAATAACAAACTGTTTATTTCTACAGTCCTTAAATTTTAGTTGATGTTCAAATAGGTTATATTTTCACATTCTATTTCAGTAATTGATAAGACAGATTTCAAAATCTAGAAATATACTTGTAGACATATTTAGAAACAGAAACAAGTCATATCTGAAATTTAAAAAAAAACATAAGTCAATGTTTAGAGCTTTAAAAAAAATTAATACTTCATAAAACCTCATAGTTTCTGAGCTTACTTAGAAGATATTGTACTGGTAGTGGCCTATATAATTTTGCTAGAAAAATCAGTACATTCAAAAATCAGAAGCTAACAGCTAATAATATATAAATTGTTTGTTCTCTTCTGGTATACACCGCATTTCAACCTGCCAACATTTCCATTAATATTGCCGCTACAAAACCAAACTATGTAGACACATCTAAACACAAGAAATGCATCGCGAACTACATTTCTGTCAATAAAGTTTATTTCATCACGTTTAATAGTTCGCACAGCACAAATTATCACGATTAATTTCATCGTGCAATTTCAGTGTAAACTTAAACGTAAGTAATGCATGCAGAATACCATATTCACTGCGTCGCGATGTAAACATGACCCGTTTAAATTAAATTTCCAACATTTGTCTACAATAAGGTGCAAAATAGTAACATATGCTAATTGTCTACACTACACCAACAAAAATTTGAGAATAATATGATCCTGTTGAGAGCAATGAATAAATTTATAGCGAATGGCACTAATGTTGCGGTTGCCTGTCAGATACTTCAAGAACGATAATTACAATGTGACTTACTTATGAAACGCAATTCCAGGTTTTTTACATCTCGTCTGTTTGTGCAACCATATGCATCACAACTTGGCATTATAGAAAACTTTAGAATATTAGAAAATGAAATATTCTCAACAGCTGACACAGTGCAAACAGCCCAATGTTTTGGTACTCCTACGATGTCCGCCGCGCAGGCACAGTTTTTTTCACGAGGTTTCACGGATTTCGCGTTATCTCGTCTCCATATATTCCTTCCTCCATGGTTCAAACGCTACTAACAACCACTGTTTACAAAATGTAAACACTCAGAGATTACACTATTCAAATACCCACACCATTTGAGTCGCATGTACCTGAATTTTCGGATGCCTAGTTATATTTGCATGTTATAGCCACGAGACATATTAATCGAATAAAGCACTTCCAAATATGTGCAATTCCGCACAAGTCATTATGAAAGAAGTAGGTTTTATTACTTGCTGATATTTATAATAGCTGTTTTTCAGACATCGCTCTTCGAGAAAAAACTGAATTTCGTATTAAGTATTGGCTTATTGTGGCTGTATTATACAGCGTTCAAGTAGCAATTTTGTTCCAGAGACAAACTGTATAACAGTCTACCAGAGACAATACATGTCTTCAATATTAGTAATATAACTTTTTCGTACGTCTTGGAAAAACTGGACAGGGCTCAACATAGGGCCATAAGATTATGTCTAGGAGCAATGAGGTCTAGTCCTACCAATGCTCTTCTGATAGAAGCAACGGAAATGCCCCTTTCTATACGCCGGGAACTTCTTACAAACAAATACCTCATTCGCATCTTTGCTATAAAGGAACATCCTTTACTAAAGAAGCTGTCAGTAATGAACAGAATACTCACAATGAACGGACCACCACCAGCGAAAAGAGTGCCTCTACTATCAAAAGGATACAAGGAATATGAAAAGATTAAACCACTCGTATTAAAAAGCCGCATTATTCTAGGCTTCCTGTATCCATACGAATTTCAGTTCCTGAAACTACAAATATATTATCTACCAGAAAATATCATCCGGAGTAACAACATCAATACAGCAATTTCACACTTCTTGAACAAAACTTGGCCCAACTACATCCATATTTACAGCGACAGATCTAAAACTACGGAAGGTGCAGGATACGCTTATTATTGCCCACATACTAACGAGTACGGACAAACATTACTACCTGCAGAGACGTCAATTTACACAGCGGAAACTATAGCCATGTGCGCAGCTATCAAGTACGGACTAGATAAGCACTTTCCAAGGATCTTAATACTTACTGACGCTAAGAGCGCTCTCCAGAAATTACAGAACCCAGTATGGAGTAACAAAATGCATCAATACCTGTATGAAATAATAAGATTAGCTTCAGAAGCTTCTTCAGTTGGCATACAAGTACATTTTCTCTGGATTAAAGGTCATATAGGAATAATGCACAATGAAATCGTCGACCAGCTAGCGAAACAGAGCATCAACGAAGGGCACTTTGCAGGCATTCAGCTACCTTGGAGGGATTTCATCCCACTAGTCTCTAGGAAGGCATACCTCAGTTGGAATGAAGACTGGTCCCGGACGCAGCTACTAAGAGGAAAACACTACTCAGCAGTACAACCTACAATACCGAAGACACCCTGGTTCGCAGAGCACAATATTGCAAGAAGACACGCAACAACAATCATTAGAATGAGGCTAGGACATGGTTGTTATCCTCACCACTTATGCCGCCTTCATATAATAGAAAGACCTATATGCACCTTAGACCAAGAAATTTCAGACCTCAATCACATCATTCTCTCCTGTTCACGGTTTCAATCACAACGAAAACGTTTCTACAGGCGCCTCGAACAGCTTTCAGTCAAATTCCCTGCGAGTGTTACCACAATTCTTCAATCAAAAAATGTCCAAATCTACAAGGCAATAGTTCGCTTCCTTCAAGACACAGAACTGACGATTTGAAGCCTCCAATACTCTGTAAGAAGAAAATATCAAACAAACATTAATGTATAATGCTGGCTAAATGGTCTCAGACCAAAGGGCAAATAAATAAATAAATAAATAATAATAATAATAACTTTTTCGTAATTCAACAGACCTGTTACGATTCAATTAAATGCTGATTATACTTGATGCACGTATTCTTTTTATTTTGAAGTACTGCGGTCCAGAAAAATGAATCGCAGAAGTAAAAAAAAAAAAAGGGAAATCCTAAATTTTGTCAGGTCTCTTTATGAAAGGAGTCACCGTCTGAATGTGTATAATTGTCTTTTGTCTATAGTTTCACATTTCTGAAGTTTTTTTACTGACTTGCTTCTTCCCATGGTACATATTAGTCGTTAGCTACTTCTGCAGATATTGATCAGCAACATTAGCTTTAAAAATTTGGAAACACCATGCAAATTGATGCGGTAGTTTTTGCGTTATTAGAGATCAAGCCTCACTACAAACGCAGCTTGCTTACAGATTTATAATAGTATAGATTTTTCACGTGTGGATAAAGTTTACATCGCGATGAAGCGAATACATTATTCTATGGGGATTACTGGAGATGGCGATTCCGCCACGAGTTGTCATCATAATACTGTAGTCGTCAAACGCACGATTCCACTATAAATTCTTCCCGAAGTACGTTTAATGGTTTCATGATGGTCCATGCTGTATTACAACCTAATTTGTGCTTGAAAATAATGGTCCAGGCTGTATTACAACGGAATTACTGCTTGAGAATAATACGTCTTGCGACTGACTACAGCAGTATTCCAACGATATTACTGTATGTTGTTGTAGTGGAATCACGATCTCCAGTAGACCCATTCTATGTGCTTTAGTCCAATTGTACCTAATTTATATTGAGAGTGTATGATGAAATTAATTGTGATAATTTGTGATATGCGATCTAGGAATCGCAATGAAGTCCATTTTGTTGTTACCTGAAATGTAATTCGCAATACGTTTAAAGTGTTTGGTTGCATTTGCGTCTTTTGACTTTTTAGCGGCAGCATTAAGTCAAATTGTGATTAGGTTGAAATGCAGTCTGTTGCAGAGTATTCTTTTTATAGCAAAAGGAACAAATTATTAATTTGTTATTAATAATTTATTGAACACCTTCTTAGTGACACAAGCTTTCGAGTTAAGATAATTGCACTGGCCAGTTCTATCATTACCGTAGCGCCATAATCTGATTATGAATTCTTATGTAACTTAAAGAAACTAATTGAAAGTAAAGAATACATTTTTTTGATATCTCGCCTAGTTCTCTTTTCTTTTGGTACAGGCTGCATTTCAATCTAACCACCTTACTTTTGAGACTATATCTCGAGAACTAAGCGAAATACCAATATATATTTTCGATTTGTGTCACCTTAAGAATTCATCATCAGATTGTAGCACCACGGTAATGATAGAAACCCCTTGCACTGATGCTGCTGACGAGTTTAAATAGGTCTATCGACTACCAGTGCAATATCTTCTGAGCAAGTCGTAAGTTCATTTGAAGGTTTCAGTTCTTTAAAGTCCTAACCATTCTGCTAGGCTATTTTTTAAAATTTCATGTAAGACTTGCTTCTGCGAGACCAGAACGTAAACCGTTCACCCACTACGCTGATTCGCACCAAGTAAGTTCCCATAAAAAGATACATTTAGAATTAAATGTCTAGAACATGGAAATTTTTATCAGTCCTTAAGAGTACTAGGGATTTATTCAATGATTTCAAAGTAGCAATATGACCCTCCAGTCTTTTTTTGAGACTGTAGGGAGAAAAAAAGTTCTATTTCTGCATACAAAATTCCTATCAAAAATTATTTGGCAGCTTGTTTTTCTTAAATTCTAATGTTTGTAGGGTATATCAATTAGGGTATTTATAAGTGTGACCCCATAAGACTTCATTTTTAGTAATGCGATGGCAGGGCCGGCGTTAGGGGTGGGGGGGGGGGGGGGTAAGCGGGTCAAAAGTACCCAGGCCCGCCGGCTGATGGGGGGCCCCGATCACCTACTGCAGGGGCCCTCAGGGCGCGAAGCCTAGAATTCGCCCATTGTCGCCTGGTTTGTAGAGCTAAAAAAAAAAAAAAAAAGACAAATAAAAGGTCGCCCATTTTACTCCGGGCCCGAAATTCCTAGCGCCGGCCCTGTGCGATGGTTAAAAACGAAATTCTTCCGTTCGATATTCATTTCTTGTGTTTACTGACCCTACCAATATGGCGACCTCTCCACCCCACCGCTCTCCTCTCGTATCACTTCGTTGTATGGAGCTATAGTTGTCTCTGGTATGGAGCAGGTCCCTTGCTTGGCTTCCTCTCTTTTCTTTTCTCCATGAGTTGTCTCTGCTGAAATTGGTTCATTACAAGCAAGATTTAAGTTTGCTGTCATTGAATTTGTTAGGTTGGTGAACGTGATTTTTGAACGAGTTGTATATCAAGAGCTTCCCATTGTTTGCCGCCAAATATAAATATTAGTTGTTATATTTATCCGGAATGTTATTCTAGCTTCCAATGAAACAGTTGACAGTAGAGATATTTATTTTTCTTTAAAGATGATTACAAACTTTGTAGATCACTTTATAGCCGGTGGAGTAATTTGTAAGCTCCACATAAACAGTTATTTATGAATGGTGCCTGAAGAAATCACTGGTCGTATTAAAAATTTGTTTTAAATCTACGAATTTTATTTTTCATTCTTCCATTTGTTTGACATTCTTGTATGTCCTAAAATGAGTGAAAGTGCAGGCGTAGTGACATCGCGAATTCTGAAAAGCTGTAGTTGTTTTACGAACGTAGATACAACAGTGTGGAATTCTAGCGGCGGGAGCGGGCCAAGAGTTTCTAAAAAATCTATGAAGGATGGTGTGAATACTGATAATATCATCTCCCACTTTTCAAGAGGAAGCCTTTTTCCATGGAGAATAAAAAATCTCAGGGAAAAAATTAAATTTACATTATATAGTTTATATTCCAATATAGATAGTATTCCTCAGCCAGACGATGTTCAAGATTATATAAGAAGACGTAAAAGAGCCACTGAATTTATTTCAAGGTTTTGCAGAAATTATCTTTATCAATTTAGCAGACAGGTATGAATATTGTATGTAACAACTTTTAGATGGTTTAATTGTAAATGTAATATTATTAATAATTGCGATGGAGCCCATTTCCTACTTACCTGTTTACTATCCATATATATTTTTAGCTTAAAATCCTACACATTCTCAGATTTATAGTTCATTACTTAGGGTTTTCCCTCTCCTGCCCTCCCCCCCCCCCCCCCTATTTTCCAAGACCCTCACTCTTTTCTGCAAATGAAATCTTTCCTAGTGTCAATTGCATGTAATTACAATGGCACAATTTCTTCTTGGTACCCCTGGATGCGACTGAATGCTATCTTGTGCCCCTTGCGCATGAACTCAATTGCTGTATTTCCTGTCATTTCTAAATTTGCAATTGACATGTGTGTTTAATAAAATATGATTTCATACTTAATGGCTCTGTATTTAGGTCGTGATGTACCCTGGACCGACATTAGTTTATATTGTGATACATGACGTTGCAGTGTAACGTAACCGTCATGGTGCTAAATTACTCATACCAACTGCTGTAACAAGAAATTACAGTCTGGTCCAGGTTACATTTCAACTTTGCTAATTTTCTCACTACAAAATTAATGATTCAATCAGTCATTGATTGATACAGTTATCATATTGCATGTTAATTATGTCATTTATAATTATTAAACTTTATCCCTCTGGATCATTTCATATTACATGTAATTTCATACTAAAGGTTCTGTGGTCTGATTGTACTGTGAGCCTTGCAGTTAATTTTTGGGCAGCTGACAACAATCCTCACATAACAATTTGGTTGTTTGGTAGTCCATGGCTGTACGGACGAGGCTCTGATGACTGAAAGTTTCCCGGTATAAGTAGTCGCCACTGCTTGCCAACGACCTCCAAAAAGAGCGTGGAAGAGTGGGGAGTGGTTCAGGCCACTTTCCAACCCCTAATTGTGGTTTATTATTATTATTAATTTTTTTATTGCAACACTCTGGTGGCAATTTCCCCCGTCATCCATTTACCCCTTTTTATATACATTTTTTTTTTTTTTAAATTTTCTTTTATAATTGAAATGTTAAATTCCTCCCTCATATATTATTATGTTTTACAAATTTTAATTCTAAATTCCTTAAGCATTTTTGGAAAATTATTCATCACTGTACTTGATAATTGGTTCAAATCCCTGACACCCTTACCAGCAAAAGAAAATTTTCCCACTCCCTTATGCATGAAATCGAGCGCAAGCTTGCAGAAATGATCAATTGCATGGGGATGCAGAAGGCAATGGGAAACCACTGCATTCAAGACCCTTAGGGTATCCTCTCAATTACATATAGTATGATGGCTTCTTACTGAGTAAAATATTCCAGAGGTAAAATAGCCCCCCAATCGGATCTCCAGGTGGGGACTGCTCAGGGAGGAGTCATCTGAAATGGAGAGAAACAGTCTACGAGTCAGTGTGTGGAATGTTAGAAGCCTGAATAGGGCTGGCAGATTAGAAAACTGAAAAAAAAGGAGATGGAATGACTTAAATTAGATGTTGTTGGGACTAGTGAGATTAAATGGAAGAATGCGTAGGATTACTGGTCAGGGAAATACAGGATAATTAGCACCGAAGCTGTCAATGGAGACAATGGTGCAGGATTTGTAATGAACAAGAGACTAGGGAAACGGGTGAGTTATTGTGAACAGTTTAGTGACAGGATTATTTTGGTGAGGTTCGAAACTAAGCCTGCCCCAACCACGTTAGTACAAGCGTATGTGCCAATGTCACAGGAAGATGATGAAGAAATAGAGAAAATATTTGCTGAAATTGAAGAATTAATCCAATATGTGAAGGGTGAGGAAAAACTAATAATCATGGGTGATTGGAATGTGGTAGTGGGTGAAGGAAAAGAGGATAATACTGTAGGAAATTTTGTCTTAGGAGAAAGAAATGAGCAAGGAAGCAGGTTGTTAGAATTTTGTGAAAGATGTAAACTATTTGTGGTGAACACACTATTTAAGAATCATCCTAGAAGAATATACACCTGGAAACCAGGGGGTACAGGCAGATATCACCTAGATTATATCATGGTTAAACAGTGATACAGGAATCTAGTTCTAGACTGTAAAACATACCCAGGAGCAGACATAGACTCTTGCCATAATGTGATAGTTTATGAAGAGCAGGCTGAAATTCAAGAGATTAAAGAAGCACTACAAGCATAATAGACTGGAATAAACTGAAACAATCTAACATGAGAGAAAAGTTTGCAGAAATGGTGTACATGTGTCTAAGTAGTAACTCTGAAAAGGGATCAACTGAGGACGAATGGAATGCATTTAAAGTCTGAAATAATGAAAGCTGGTAAAGAGGCATTAGGCTTTAGGGAACGAGCCACCTGAAAATCTTGGATCACAGAAGAAATTTTAGAGTTAATGGATCGGAGGAGAAGGCTCAGGATGAAGCAGGAAGAGAACAGTACAGACAATTTAGAAATCAAATAAACGGGAAATGAAAAGAATCAAAAGATAGATGGCTGCAAGAAAATGGTCGTAGGTAAAGTAAATGTTGCATATAGGAATATCAACAGAATTTTGGAGAAATGAAGAACACAGGAATAAACATTACCTGCCGATGGGAAACCTATTCCAAGTTCAGAAGATAAAGCTAACCAATGAAAGGAATACCACAGAGAAACTGTGTGATGCAGATGATTTGAACAACAGTGTATTAGAAAAAGAAGTTGATGTCACCATTTAGGACCTAAGTTATCCTGTTTTAAGGACAGAATTTCATAGAGCTCTGAATGATTTGAAATCAAATAAGGCAGTTGGAATTGATGAGATTACTGCATACTGAAATCCCTAGGAGGAAAAGGAACACAAAGTTTATTCAAACTTATATCAAAAAGTTATGAAACAGGAGAGATTTCCACTGATTTTAATAAAAGTATCGTCTTCACACTTCCAAAGAAAGCGCAAGCTGACGGATGTGAAAATTATTGCACTATAAGTCTAACATCACATGCCTCAAAATTATTGACCAGAATAATTTACAGAAGAATGGAAAGTGTAGCAGAAGGGATAGTAGGTGAAGATCAGTTTGGGTTTGGAAAAAATCGTGGTTCAAGAGAAGCAATTCTGGCATTACGATTAATACTTGAAGGGTGGATCAAGAAAAACAATGATACTTTTATGGCATTTTTTGATTTAGAAAAAGCTTTTGACAATGTTAAGTGGGACAAGATGTTCAAAATTGTAAAGAAGTCGGGTCTAAAATATCGAGATAGAAGGATACTTTATAATTTTTATAAGAAACAAGTAGCTATAATAAAAGTAGAGAATCATGAGAGACACACATCAGTTAAAAAGGGTGTGAGATGAGATTGTGGTCTATCCTCATTAATATTCAACTTGTATGTAGAAAAAGCAATAAAGGAAGTGAAAGAAATATTTGAATGTGACATAAATGTTCAAGAAGAAAAAATCAGTATGCTATGGTTTTCTGATGACATTGTCTTGTTAGGAGAACAGCTTGAGGATATTGAGAAGCTATTGAATAACATGAACAAAATACTGAATGAAAATTTGGACTAAATATAAACCCAAGCAAGACAAAAGTGATGAAATGTAGTGGAAATGATACCAATACTAGTAAAATTAAATGTAAAAATAGGGTCAGATGATAATGAATTTTGCTACTTAGAAAGTAAAATTACAATTGATGGCCGAAGCAGGAATGACGTTAAAAGTAGAATAGCAGTAGCGAAAAGAGCCTTCATGAAAAAGAGAAATCTTTTAGTTTCAAACTAGCTGGTAGCCACAATTTCGTTCCTGTTGGTAAAGAATTTGGATTGACAGCTACCAACATCTAACCACCATAATGGGAGATTCGATGTTATTACCACACACAAACATCAATGGTCTATCCTTTGTAGTTGTGGAAGAGAAGTATAAGGATACACAAGTATTTGGTCGAAATATGAAAATTCCCTGCATCGACCTCTTTTAACCATCATATCTCCTACATCCCCACAGCTATCAGCATTCAGCCAACATTGCACACGATAGGAAACTCCATGCTACTTCCTCATACAAACACCAGTGATCTGTGGTTTGTACTGATGGCAGAAAAGTGAAATATAGTGAAAAACATGTCTATTTATATATATATATATTTATAAGATATTGATCTAAGACTCAGAAAAAACTTTAAACTGTGTGGAGCACTGCAATTTTTGGCAGCAAAGCATGGACTTTAGGAATACCAGACAGAAGGAAAATTGAAGCATTTGAATTGTGGTGCTATAGTAGATTGCAAAAAAGTAAGTGGATGGTTAAAGTAGTAAATGAATGAGGTTTGGAAATGATGGGTGAGGAAAAAAGTTTGTGGAAGAGTCTTACAGAAAGAAGAGACAGGATGGTAGGTCAAATTTTGAGACGTGCAGGATTGGTTAATTGTTAGTGGAGGGAACAGTCGAAGGTAAGAATTGCAAAGGAAGCCAGAGATTAGAATATATGAAGCAGATAATTGAGGATGTGGGTTGTAAGGGGTTTGTAGAGATGAAAAGGCTAGTGCAAGATAGGAAGGGATGGAGGATTGCATCAAACAAGTTGAGAGACTGATGACAGGAAAAAAAAAAAAAAGACACCACTCACCATATAATGTAATAAAATTTTAAACTAATGTACCCATGCTCACAGGTCGATAACCTTGACACATAGGACGTGAAAGCATGGAATGTGGAATATTATGTACTATGGTTAAGTTTTTCTGTAGGCCAGGTTGCATCTAAACTTGCCCATTAAAAATTTCAATGATTAATGTGCAACCAATAAGTAATAAGTACCAATTTCTAAATAGTGTCAAAAAAAAAAAAAAAAAAGAAAAATATGCTTCCGTATTTGAAACCTTTAATATTCTAGCAAATTATGTAACCCATCTCTCGTACTCATCTGAAAAATCCTGTCATTATAGTTGCCAGCTAATGCAGTATTCTGATAGAGTGGTTTAAAAATTTTGATATCGTCCCACCTAAATGCTGTAAAAGTATCTTGGGTTTTCTTGATCCACCCTTCAAGCATTAATCTTTCAGTCAAAATTGCTTTTCTTGTAACGTAGCATTCAATTTCAGGCATAAGAGTGTTGAAAGATTTTCTTTCATAGATAAGGGGGGGGGGGGGTCAGGGATTAGATAGAATAAATTACCAAGAGTAAAAATGAATAATTTATCAAAAATGTTCAAAAATTTAAGGTTGAAATTTGTAGAAGACAAAAATAGGTGGGTACAGGAAAATGAAAAAGTTGATAAGTAGGTAAATTGCCACCAGAGCGTGCACTCCAATATGACAATTAAATTAAATTGTGTCCTTGAAACAAGATCTCCTGAACCATCAGTTGTCTGCATTGCCTCCTTTTCCTTGTACACTGTTGTTCAATTTATCCTCATCATACAGTAGTGTTATTGGTCTGAAATTTGATTATATATGTTCTTTACCATGTATTATATAAGAAAATGTTGACACAAGTGTCAAGGAGCACATGGTGTCTGAATAACTGGACACAGAAGTTACCATTACACTATATCCTGTTCACTCTGAACTGGCATGTCAAGGACACATTTCCCCCACCCCGCTCCTCACCTCACCATCCCCTCCCGTTGCCTTCCCCTCCGAGCATACAGCTGCGAAGAGGTTGGCGTGAGGTATTGTTGCAGTATTGTCGTGTTTATTCAAATACACGGTTATATAATATTGGAGATTTTCTCGGCATTCAAATGAATAAAATTTTCTCGGGTAAACTATCCAAGTTAGTCCACAACTTGACAATGGCGGCAGTGTGACTGCCGAAACGTCGTGTTCTAATGATGGACTAACTTGGCTAGTTACCTGAGAAAATTTTTTTCAATACACGATTTTATAACGTTGCAGGGGAAATGGTATCAGATAATTGTTGTTTAGGCGATAGTCAAAAACAATTATATTTGATGTGTACAGTGTCTTTAAGGTAGTAGAAAACTGAAGAGATAGTTAATGTGCTTTTTAGGGAACCGCAAAAACTGACAGCAGACGCATCTGGCTAATAGTTACAAAGCTTGCAGCGTATGTGAAGCGAAGCCACACTTTTTGAAATCCTGGGATTGTTTATGTAAACGATTACCCTAAACAAATCTACCATTTCCGGTCAGTATCACTTCAAAATTTATAAGACTTTTTTGATACTTGACTTCCACTGGGAAATGCTACTAAAAATTGGATTTAACTCTCGAAACATCTTGCGTAACTTTTAAAACTAAAACTGATGACTGGAAGCAATAAATTTTATTCATTTATGTCATGTAAGTATTTTTTTTTAAATCTTCTTTAAAATAGGAAATTGTCGTTGTTAATACGCAATTTCTACGGCTTACGATTCACTCATTTCGCTCATAACAAGCAATTAAAATGCTCGATTTCACTAAAGAAAACATTAGGTGCAAAATATTGTACTACATACATTCTGAGGATGTTTGTGCATGCATGACAGCTCTTTCCCCTTCGCATGTAGGGGTGAGAGCAGCGGAGTGGGGATAGAGCAGATGACCTCGAGCCGCCTTTCTTAACTGAACATGCTATAATGACTTACTGTCTGCTAGCAGCCATGATGTTAATTATATATATTTTGCATATACAACTGATTGGCAATTTTAGTACATACTAGACAACCCGTGTGAAAATTTCGCGAATAAAATGCGATGAATAGTGAGGTTGAATGCTTGTAATATAATAAAAAGTAGAACCGTACTTTTGTATCAAATATTTTTTTTTAGTGTAATAGGTACACATCAAAATACTTATGACATACTATGAAGCAGTTATGACAAACTGTCACTGACCTTTACAGAATACAACCAACCTGAACAAAATGCACACAACATATCAACATCTCTCTGATATTTGTTGCTGTGCGAATAAAATGTTTACATTGGAATTGTATAGCAAAACGAAAGTGTTTCCATAACAGAAAAAAATATCTGAAAAGCTACTTATTTAATAAAAAAAAGTTTATTGGCATCTCTGTGATGTCTGCTGCTGCAATCTACGGACTTGGCTCTGAACATTCTCATGCGCGCTACCACTTTAAGCACCAAATTCCAAAAAATTCTTTCTTAATTTATTATTTTACCTAACTGTAGACCTTAATCTTTAAAACGATATAATATTTATCGATTTCGGCTAGGTGTCGAAGAAGATAAATGGCTTGTAATAAAAAAACATGCTGTCGAAATAATATTGATACTTTTGCTCTTTAAGGGTCCAATTCCAAAAAATTTCTTTTATAAAATATGGTGTGACCAAAACAGCCACCTTGGTCTTTAAAATGATACCTCATTCATCAATTTTGGTTAGTTATCAAACGAGGTAAGAAAAAAAAAGTTCTAGAGATGATGATATTTTTGCCCCTTAAGGGTTGAATTTAGAGAAAGTTTTTTTCACAAAATATTATGTGACCAAAGCGGATAATTTATTATTTAAAATGAAACCTTATTTAATAATTTCGGTTGGGCATCAAGGGAAATAATAAGCTCGTGACAGTAAAATGGGTTGTAGGAATATTAATACTTTTGCCCTCTAAGGTTAGAATTTTGAAAAATTTCTTTCTTAAAATGTGGTGTAATGGAACATAAGACCTTACGAAGACCTCGAGATAAATCTGCCTTTTATTACAGCTGATGCAAGTGGTCCAAAGCACTTAAATATGAAATTAACATAATTAAAATGATACCTCATTTATCAATTTACTTTAATTATCAAGGGAGATAAATGACTTGAGACACAAAAAAATGCATTTTAGAAATACTGATATTTATGGCCATTAAGAGTTTAATTCAGAAAAAATCATTTTTTAAAATGTGCTGTTACCACAGCGGAAACCTTAATTTTTAGAATGATACCACATTTATCTATTTAGATATTGATGGTGATAAATGGCTCGTGACACAAAAATGCGTTGTAGAACTATTTATACTTTTTCCCATTAAGGGTTAAATTCCAAAAACATTCTTTCTTAATATATGTCGTCACCAAAGCTGAGATATTACTCCTCATAATCTTACTTGATTTATCTATTTTGGTTAGATATCTATGGAGATAAATGGCTTGAGGCACAAAAAACACATTTTAGAAAAATTGACAATTTTTCCCTTTAAGGGTCCAAGTATAAAAAAATTCCTTTCTTAAAATATAATGTTACCATGGCGGAGACCTGTCTTTAATATGATCCCTCATTTATCTATATCGGTTAGATATGAAGTGAGATAAATGGCTTGTGACACAAAAACGCATTGCAAAAATATTGATACTTTTGCCCTTTAATGGTCGAATTTCAAAAAAAAAATTGTCTTAGTATATGATGTCACTAAAGCGGAGATCATAATCTTTAAAATGATACTTCATTAAACGATTTCAGATAGGTATCCAGGGAAATAAATGACTCATAACATATAAAACAGCATTTTAGAAATATTGACATTTTTGCCCTTTAAGGGTCGAATCCTGAAAACTTTCTTTCTTAAAATATGATTGGACCAAAGTGGAGGCCATAAGCTTTAAAATGGCACCTCATTCATTGATTTTGGTTAAGTATGAAGGAAGATACAGGCTTGTGACAAAAAATACTTTATAGATATAATATATATGATATGAAAATACAATTGCAACCTATACAATTAAAAGGGGTCTATTGGAGATCGCGATCCCGTTACAATAACAGTAAGTAATGGTATCATAATACTGCTGTAGTCAGTTGCAAGACATATAATTTTTAAGCATTAATTCTGTTGTATTATAGGCCGTACTATTATTTTTAAGCTGAAAGTAGGTTGTAATACAGTCCGGACCAGCATGAAACTCTTAAATATACTTCAGAATGTGTTTCTAGTGGAGTCTTGTATTTGACCTCTGCAGTATTATAATGCCAAATCCTGGCAGAATCGCAATCTCCAGTAATCCCAATAAAAGTAATACTTGCAATACCTCATAAATAATGTTCTAGTTAATTTATATGGAAAGGACAGATGAAATACACCCAACACTCACCAAAGTTGAAGGGAGAAGGGCAGCATCAACACAAAACTACACACAAACAAGGTAATACAATATTTTGGGTAAAACCATTTTTCAAGTAAACAGAAATGGCTAGGCTTGCACAAGCTTTGTGTTTGAGGCTGCATGTCTTCGATATGATATCTTAATGTTCCCCACTCACAGTTTACAGAAGAGCCTACACAAAAAAAAGCCGAAATGTGAGCTTGCCGTGCAGCTATCAGATGCTGCCAGCTCTGCAAAATTGATACAAATCTTCATTGCACTGTTGAAATATGTTCTTAGGATTTCAGCTTCTCACCATTGTAAAAGTTATGAATAGTGATTCCTATCTGCTACACCCGCCATGTACTAGTAGAGCGAATTGATTGCTTTGGTTGTAATCAAATATGGCATTTTGAGAAGGACATTGTAGGATGAAATTTAAATGTGGATTTCATGAAAATTTTTCCTTCTGGTCTAGGCATTATTTCATCTTAACCACAACCCCTAGGAGAAAATGAAACAGTTTAGATTGATATTATCTCTGACAGCACTATTATATCTGTGGCGTCGCAATTTGATAATGGATTCTTATGTAACTCAACGAGACAAATTAAAAACGAGGAATAATATGTTTTTTATGTTTCAATTAGTTCTCAAGATATTGACTGTCCAAAATTAGTTATTGGTGCCTTTGGTGACGTTTTTCTTCTGCTTCAGGTCACATTTCAATGTAACCATAGTTACTAGGAAGCAAACAAAACACCCGTTGTTCATGATCAGTGTGTAATTCCTAGTCACCTTGACCTAACAATTTTCTGGTCCAGTCTGCCTTTTTTACCATCACCTCCATTTTGAGACAGTATGTATCGAGAAATAATACAGATAACCATTTTTTTTAATTTTTTTTTTTACATTTTATTTGTATTGTCAAGTTACATTAGAATCCATAACATTGATGTTTCTCCACTGCATGGACATGCACAACCAGCCCAAAGACTCAAGTTCAGAAAAAGCTTCTTGAGAACATCGCGGGCACTAACTGGGTCACCTGAAAAGAAGAAGTTGTGAAAAATGAAGGTCCTCAAACATCTCGAGACTACTAACAATTGCAGAGTGCTTGCCACCTGGTCACGCAGAGGACTGGACTGTCTACAGGTCTTTAAATCGATTATGAACACGAGTGGACAAGTTCAAGGCAAACCTAGTGAAATGGGGTTATACTGATACTATCAACATTAAGGGTGAATGTGGTGAGGACCAAACCATGGACCATAAGCTTGAGTGCCCTATTTACCCATCATCTTGCAACAAAGCTGATCTGTTTTAAGCAACACCAAACAACACTTGAGGTTGTGAACTACTGGGCAAAATGTATTTAAAGTTGTTAATTTGTACGTTGTTTTAACTGTGTATTTGATGTTTGTGACATGAGAATAATAATTAGAATTCATCATCAAAGTTGGCTTTGGCTAAATTTTTATTCTTATCTAGGCCACATTTCAACCTAACTGACTCACTTTTGAGATACAATATCTCAAGAACCAAGAGAGATATTAAAACATTTTATTTGTCACTTTTGATTTGTATAGTCGAGTTAAATAAGAATGAATCTTTAAATTGTGGCACAGTTATCATTGAATATCCTAATCTCTGAACTGACTTTTTTAGTGGTATTTTTGCGATGCTGACGACATTTTGAAGTTGCACAGCTCCCTCCTATTTTGGCATTTTAAACTTAATTTGTGTCAAGTTTTCCATAAAATGTCAGTGAGAAACTTGAAGACATCATATTGAAGCAGTTAATTTAAATTCAAATAGATGGAGAAAGTTGTGCAGCCACTAATGTCTGAAATAACCAACAGGTATTAACACTTATTTCTTGCATAATAACATGTATCGATCTCTGCACATTTCAAACAACATTACTTCATCAGTATATATTTGATGTCTTTTGTATCAACATTTTCTAATGTGATACATGGCTAGTAATTTTCAGACAAATAACACAATTCAGTGTGTATTCCGGGTGGCCTGATCCGAGATGTGGAACAGGCCATCCCGGATGAAAGGACGGGGTGTAGCCAACTATAGATTGTGGCTCATGTCGGCACCAATGATGCTTGTTGCCTTGGGTCGGAAGTTATCCTCTCTTCCTTCCGGCGGCTGGCTGAAAGGGTGAACTCTGTGGCCAGTGGCCGCAAGTTATCGGCAGAGCTAACCATCTGTAGCATTGTAGACAGAGTTGATTGTTGACCTCTGGTTCAGAGCCGTATTGAGGGGATGAACCATAGACTACGGCGTTTCTGTGATGATATTGGCTGCAGATTCCTCGATCTTCGCCATAGGGTCGTGTCATGTAGGGTTTCCGTTAATAGGTCAGGTGTGCACTACACAAGTGAATCGGCTGTACGGGTGGCAGGGGCATGTGGAATGCACTGGGTGATTTTTTAGGCTGAGGGAGGAAGACCTGAAACACGAAATACAGTTATGGTCAACCCAATCAGATGCAACTCCGGAATGTAGGAGGAACCTAAAAGAATCTCGACAGTTAAAAATTCTCGTAATTAACTGTAGAAGCGTTTGTAACAAACAACCAGAACTTGAAAGCATTATTTGTAGCACAGAAGCGGTTATCGGCACAGAAAGTTGGCTAAAACCGGAAATAAGTTCCACCGAAACTTTTAAAGATAGCATGAACATTTTTCGTAAAGACAGATTACATTCTCATGGAGGTGGGGTATTTATTGCTGTGAGTAAATTCCTCCCATGTGATGAAATAGAAGTTGATACGATCTGTGAAATCATACGGATTAAACTCAATGTTGTTGGGTCAAAACTCATCATAGGCGCCTTCTACTGTCCACCCGATTACGACATAGCTATCGCCGAGGAGTTAAGAAATAATGTAAACAGTATAGTTAGCCGTTTTCAGGATCATGCTATGATTCTAGGAGGCGACTTCAATCTGCCTTGTACTGACTGGTGTAATTACGTTCACATTAAAGGTAGCTGGGATAAGGCAGCTTCTGAAGTGATTCTCGATTTGTTCTCAGATAATCATCTCGAATAGCTAGTTAATGAACCTACATGGTGTCATAACGGTAGCGAAAATATTTTAGATCTGCTGGTTACCAACAGGCCAGAATTATTCACCGACATTACAATGACCACAGGTATAAGCGATCACAAAGCGGTAATTGCAACTATCAGACTAATGACCAAGCGAAAAAGGAGAAAAGGGCGTATTGTATACAGATTCACTAAGGCCTATAAGGAGTGTTTTAGAACCTATCTGCGGAATAATTACCATAACTTCAAGTCAACAAAGGACACCGTTGAAGAGATGTGGCATCGATTTATACGAATAGTCAGGGAAGGTATGGATATACATATACCGAAGCGGACAATAAATAGGGAGGATGATCCACCGTGGTACACATGCAGAGTCAAAAGATTACTAAAAAAACAAAGGAGGATACACGCACGCTCAAGAAGGAAGGGGTTTCGCAGCGATTTAGAAACCTTAGCTGAGTTAAGAGGACGTATTAAGAATGTAATGCGCAAAGCATTCAACGTTTTTCATTCCAACTCTCTCTCTAAGAGTCTCACAGAAAACCCAAAGAAATTTTGGTCGTATGTACGAAAAGTCAATTACACCAATAGCAATATTCCAGCACTAATTCGTGAAGGTTCCGAGATTAATGAATGCCTCGATAAAGCTAACGTACTAAATTTTGTATTAAAAAATTCATTTACTGATGAAAATGAGGATAGTATTCCCGTTTTCCCACGTCATGTCGAGTTGATGATGGAATCATTACGAATAGATACTGCAGGTATCATAAAGCAATTAGAGCTCCTGAAGTAGGGGAAAGCACTGGGCCCGGATGGAATTCCAGTAAGAGTATTTACAGAGTATGTGGCGGAAATCGGGCCATTTCTGTCTGATATATTCAGTAAATCATTAGAAGAGCGAAAAGTACCTACAGACTGGAAAATCGTACAAGTAACCCCGATTTTCAAGAAAGGTGATCGAAGTGATCCTGCAAACTATTGTCCCATATCTATAACATCTGTTTGTAGTAGAGTTATGGAACATATTATATGCTCGGACATTATGAAATTTCTAGAAGATAATAATTTGTTTACAACAAATCAACACTGATTTCGGAAGAAAAGATCATGTGAAACACAGCTGGCCCTATTTACACATGACGTAATGAAAGTTATTGATGCAGGTTCACAAGTAGATGCAATTTTTTTAGATTTTCAGAAAGCTTTTGACTCTGTGCCACACAACCACCTTTTAGCGAAGCTTTGAGTGTGCGGGATGTCGGATCAGCTTTGTGAATGGATCAAGGATTTTCTAACTGGTCAGTCGCAGTATGTCGTCGTTGAAGGAGAATGTTCTAATCTAGATGTTACATCAGGGGTACCTCAAGGAAGTGTAATAGGACCACTTCTTTTCTTAATTTTTATAAACGATCTCGGAGACAAAGTGAAAAGCCTTTTTAGATTGTTTGCTGATGATGCGGTTATTTATAGGGAAGTAAGGAATTTGGCCGATTGCTTAGAAATTCAGCGTGATCTAGATATTATTTTGGCATGGTGCGCTGAGTGGCAACTTACGCTAAATTGTAAAAAGTGCAAGACAATGAGCATAACTAACAAAAAGAACCCAATTGTTCAGAAATACGAGTTAAACAATTCAGTTATGATATGGTTGATTCTATGAAATATTTGGGAGTAACAGTACAAAGGAACATGAAATGGGACTTACACATTAATTCGTTAGTAGGTAGAGCTAATTCTAGGCTGCGATTCATAGGTCGAATCTTGAAAAATTGCAATGAACAAAGAAAGGAGATAGCTTACAAATCTCTTGTGCGTCCACATTTGGACTATTGTTGTGCCATTTGGGATCCGTTTTGTAGGGGGTTGATCGAAAGTATAGAGAAAGTGCAGAGAAGAGCTGCTCGATTCGTGACCGCTTGCTACAGTCCTTATGAAAGCATCACAGAACTGATTAGTAGACTAGGCTGGGAGTCTCTGGTAGATAGACGACACACGTTTCATTTAAACTTATTGGTAAACATGTGTACTCCCACTTTCGCTCACGAGTGTAGTGAAATACTTCGTCCACCAACCTATTTGAGCCGGAATGACAGGAAAGATAAGATTAGACAAATAAGGTGCCACAATGATTCTCATATGAATTCTTTTTTCCCTCGTACCATTAGGGATTGGAATGCACAACAAAAAGATTAGCTTTGGTGCTGAGCACCCTCTGCCACCCACAATTTTGTGAATTGCAGAGTATATATGTAGATGAATTCCCTATAGGGTCTCTTTTAATGTGGTCATCCTAGTCTCTGCTTCCTACTTCAAAGTTCCTCGTCCCTGCAAGATACATCTGATCCTGTCAAATGCTTTATAAAAATCAATTGCGACATTGTCTGCCTGACTTCTCTCATCGTCTTTTCATATCTCATTCATAACCTACTATCTCAGATTCGCATTAATAGCATGTTTTCTAAATTCATGATGCTAACGTAAAAACTTCTTTTCTTCACTGGTTTTCCTAATGTAGTTGGTTATGCAAC
The DNA here is from genome assembly GCA_031002005.1 of Vandiemenella viatica. NCBI lineage: Eukaryota > Metazoa > Arthropoda > Insecta > Orthoptera > Morabidae > Vandiemenella > Vandiemenella viatica. The sequence goes on along the minus strand of JARYHS010013630.1, from coordinate 260,379,905 downwards.
ATTCTTTCAAAGTGGCCATCACTGAAGCCATATTAATGGCTGTATAGCTCTCAGCTCTATATGTCTTACCCTCCCCTACTCCCCCCTTTTTATGAATTGGTACCACTATGGCACTTTTCCAGTCTTCTGGAATACAGAAAGTCTCCAAGCTTGACCTAAATAATACTTCCAGGTATGGTACACTGTCTTTCCCATGTACGTTTAATACATCTGTAGTAATATTATTTATAACAGGCTTATTATTATTATTATTCTTTGAGTTAATTCTCCACCTGTGCCTTTGTGACAATCCTCACCATACCAATAGTTTAGTATTTAAACAATTTTTCTCATACCATTATTACTATACAGCAATGTAGCTCACTTCCGAATGGGTTCCTTCTTCCCTTCCACATTCTGGCTCTGCATCTTTCCTGAATATTTATCCAGGCTGGTAGTAAAATGTGTATGCTGTCATCCTGAAATAGATCTGGCGTCACAATTTGGGAGGATGGAGGTTTGAATCCCTATCCAGCTATCCAGATTTTGGTTTTCCCATGGATTTTCAAAATCATTTCTTGTGAATGCCAGTATGGGTACTTCAAAAAGCCATGGCTAATTTCCTTTCTGTTCTAAGCACCTCATTCTTTACCACCTTTAATAATGTTGATGTGGTGAAAAACCACAAAAAAAGTCACGAACTTTCCAATTGACTTCTAGGCCTACTTTGTTTAAGATTTTCATACTCAATCTCTTTATTTATACTAATATTATAAACTAGAAGACCCGTGCGAAAATTTCGCAAATAAAATATGATGAATATGGAGGTTGAATGCTTGTGTAATATAATAAAAAGTAGAACCACACTTTTGTACCAAATATTTATTTGTTTATGCATCAAAACCCTTAAAACATATTATGAAACAGAAAAATGTAAAACACATTGTATGTGGTAAATCACATGCAACGAGAAATAAAAGTGGTGGTAGAAGAGCACAGAATATCTCACTGGTCTAATTTCATTTTCACCTTTGATATAGAAGACAGGTCAGCATAGCGAGCCATGACGGCCCGACTAGGGATTGCAATCCCGCAGTGTTTTCAATCCCGCGGGATCCGCGCGGGATTTGCGCCAATCCTGCGGGATCCGTGCGGGATTGGTACAAACAGTTTTTTAACGCATATATTTAAAACATAGTTACTTAAAACGTTAATAAATTAAATAATAATTAAATTAATAAACAATTTTTAATGTCAAATGATAAAAATTAACATTTAACAATATATTGATTGGCAAAATTACATTAAAACTTTTTAGCGTGTCTTAAGTGTATTTCGAGGTTTTACATTTTTGTTTTTTAATCTAAACCAATTTTTAAATAAATAATAAAAACGGAAAATATTGGTCTCAAGTCATTTTATGTGCCTTACAATACATCACATAAGTTTAAAAATATGGTTTGCTTAATGGCCAAGATACCAGAGTTTTTTTTAAAAAAAGTGTATATAAACGTTCCATAACCCCGAGATAAGCATTCCATTTCACAAAGTGAAGTCAATATACTCTGTAAAGTGTAGACTTGGCTCAATACAAGATCTCATAACTTTTTGTCACTGCACAAACACGAGACTTGGCCTTTTTTCTGCGTGATTCATTATTATATCTCCTGATTCCTTTATTGATATTACAGTTGATTCAATGTTATTAAAAGAAACTACTCACCAACACGTAAACTGACAAGTATTTCAGATTTACGTATGTGGCGTAGCGACGTTTTAAGAGTGAAAATTATTACTTTTTAGTAAGAAAGGAGACTTTCTCGGCGAATGATTGCAGTGAAGTTCTCATAGGTTGTATCTCCGGATTTCATTGTAAACACACGAAATTACATACGTGAGGAAGACGGCAGAGGCAGCCGTCGAAGTATGGTGTTCCTACAATACAATTCGTCGATACACCCGTGAAAATTTCATTATAACTTTTTTACCTTTAGTCGAAATAATAACAAGGAGAAGAAGGATTAATCGAAAGCCTAAGCGGCACATGTAAGCAGGCGGCTTTCGTCAAAGAAACGCATTGAGGCAGCGGCCAAAACAACAAGTCAAAGGATATACAATTCCCATTTGATAGCTGTTAAATAAATAGGTACGCGATCGTTAAAATTACGATAACATTAGTTTCATATCAACGAATAATCAAATTTTCAGCCGAAAATTAGGAAATTGTCACAATTACTTTATCTGCAAATTCAGAAAATGGGAAAAATAAAACCTTGAATATAAAGCTGTAACCTTGTAGTTCAGATAACGTGTGCGACACTTAAAACATAACTATATAGTTAGAAAATCGTACTAAATACGCACCATAACTCAAATTACAGAAATGTGTACTCGAAACAAACGTAAGTTTTGATGAATACGTAAAAGTGTATTTATTTACTTACGAATGACGAAGGTTGACAAAAACAAACGCTTGTTCATATGAGTCAAATGCCAGCTGGAAGGGTACAGGCAAACAGTGAAAAATATCCGACAGAGACCGAGTGGGACAGCGAGTCACGCAGACTGACACGCGTTTCCGCCGGATTTTGCGGATTGCGGATCCGCTTAATTTTGTGCGGGATCCACCAGACTGTATAATGATGCGGGATCCCGCTTTGCTGGATTGCAGTCCCTAGGCCCGACCCCAGCAGAGACTAAAGATCCCACCTCTGGTTTTTGGAAACAACTATGTCTGTGTCCCAGAAGAAATGTCTGAAGCTCTTGCTGAGACCTTCGGGGCTAACTTTAAACTGGTTGACGACTCAAGAGACAACAAGCACAGACTTCGTGGAAGACCTCATCGAGGAAATCACAGTTCAACAGGTGGCATTGACACTCGCGAACCTAAAAATCAAGAAAGCTGCCAGAAATGACAGGATCGGTGGAGGGATTCTCCGACAAATACATCACGGAGTCTTTCAATGAAATTCTCCGAACAGGCGAATACCAGCAAACGTCAAAACATGCCCACATTATACCCATTCCCAAAGTGGGTAAGGATGGAGGTCGCCCAACTCTTGCTGACCGATCAGCCTGCTGCCAACACTTTCCAAAGTGTTTGACAGGATCTACCTTAAGAGACTGTGTAAAATTATAGACAGGCTGCTGCAGGATGAACAGATGGGCTTCTGACAGAGGAATTCCACCCCTCAGCAGCTGCTTCTTCTTACTAAAGAAGCCTTCGCCATCTTCGAATGTCACAAGTACTTTGGTGCGGTCCTGATGAATGACAGCTGAGCCTTCGACTCGGCGTGGCACGAAGGCCTCTTATATAAACTGCTCATGCAGGGAGTACTCCTTTCCCATGTTAAACTAATCTGGAGCTACCTGGAGGTACAGACATTTCGAATAGTCATGGACGGGGCCACTTCCTCGATCAAGAACATCGGTGCAGGCATCCCACAAGGCTCGGTCTTAGGCCAAGTGCTCTGTAGCCTGTACACTGCTGATACACCTAGTACAAAATGTGTTAAGAAAGCCCTATATGCCGATAACATGTCCTTGTATATCAAGAGCTTGAACATCTACAACCTGCGACGACAACTACAACAAGCGTGTGACAATATTCAGGAATGGGCAATGAAATGGCGGCTAGCCTTTAATACGCCAAAGAGTCAAGCAATTGTGTTGACTAGGAAGAAGATTCCACAACACCTGACTCCTCTGACCCTTTTAGGTGAGGATATCAACTGGATAACTACTGCCACCTCCCTAGATGTAAAAATGGACAGGAGAATGATGTGGAATCCCACGTCACCAACGTCTGCTGAAAGGTAACTGGGAGAATGAGAATTCTATAACTGATTCTCAACCACTCTTCAGTACTGAGGCCGGAGCTGTGCATCCGCCTCTAAGTTGCTCTAGTCAGGCCAATAATGGAGTATGCAGCAGTGGTCTGGGGAACACTGCTGCCTCCAACCCACAGCAAGTTGTACAAAAGAGGACCATAAGACAGGCATATCATCTACCGCATGAGACGAGGACAGATGTCCTGCACCAAATAAGTGGCCTACCCAACCTTTGTGAGAGGTTTGAACAGCTGGCAACACAATTTTACATTAATAATAAAAAATCTACTAACCCACTCATAGCCGCTCTAGGTGCGGATCCAATATATCACATTCTCAGGTGACCAAAGAAACTGCTGGACCACTAATTATGCACTAAAATACGAGGGTCAAGCCGGGATGCTTCCTTCAAAAGGCCATGGCCGAATTCCTTCCCATTCCTTGCCCCCCATCCTTTCCCGTCTTTAAAGACCTAGTTGTTATAGGAGACGTTAAGCAGTTAAAAAACAAGGGTTGTTCAATAAGTAATGCAACACATTTTTTACAGAAACAGGGGCTGTTTTATTAAGCATTCAAATACACCATGTTATTTCCCAATCTTTTAGTTACACAACACTATTTTTCGACATAATCTCCATTCAATGCTACGGTTTTATGCCACCTTGAAATGAAGGCCTGTCATTCCACTGGTCGATGCCAGAGCCAATGTCGTACTGCATCAATAACTTCTTCATCATCTGCATAGTGCGTCCCATGGATTACGTCCTTCATTGGGCCAAACATATGGAAATCCGACGGTGCGAGATCGTGGCTGTAGGGTGGATGAGCAAGAACAGTCCACTGAAGTTTTGTGAGCTCCTCTCGGGTGTGAAGACTTGTGTGAGGTCTTGCGGTGTCATGAAGAAGGAGAAGTTTGTTCTAATTTCTGTGCCTACGAACGAGCTGAAGCCGTTTCTTTAATTTCTGAAGAGTATCACAATACACCTCAGAGTTGATCGTTTGACCATGGGAAAGACATCGACCAGAATAACCCCTTCAGTATCTCAGAAAACTGTAGCCATGACTTTAGCGGCTTTAAACTTTTTCTTGGTAGGGGAGTGGGAGTGGCGCCACTCTATTGATTGCGGTTCGAAGCGATGAACCCATGTTTCAATGCCTGTATCAATGTTTGACAAGAAATTGTCACCCTCAGCCTCATGACGAGCAAGCAGTTTCGCACAGATGGTTCTCCTTTGTTCTTTATGCTCTTCGGTTAGACATCGAGGGACCCAGCAGGAACAAACCTTTGAATATCCCAATTGGTGAACAATTGTGACAGCACTACCAACAGAGATGTCAAGTTGAGCGCTGAGTTGTTTGATGGTGATCTGTCGATCGTCTCGGATAAGAGTCTTCGCTTGCTCTGACATTGCAGGAGTCACAGCTGTGCACAGCCGGCCAGTACACGGAAGATCAGACAGTACTGCTAGACCTTGCGGCGATGATGACACACGCTTTGCCCAACGACTCACCATGCTTATGTCCACTGCCACATCACCATAGACATTCTGCAAGCGCCTATGAATATCTGAGATGTGCTGGTTTTCTGCCAAAAGAAACTCAATCACTCCCCCTTGTTTTTGAACGCACATCCGTTACAGACATCACTTAAACAGCTCCGTATAGCACTGTCACCTGTCAAAACCAATGAAACTATACGAGACAAAGCGGGAATGTTTGAAAATGTTCCACAAAAAATGTCCTGTTTTTTCAACCAAGATTGGCCGAGAAAAAAAATGTGTTGCTTTACTTATTGAACGACTCTCTTATAAGGACAATGACAAAAGCACCGGATAGGACAAATCCAAACAGAGCCAATCTGACTTCATAATGACAACCGTTAACATAAATTGGAAGAAGATGCACTTTAGCGCAAAGACTTCCTCCCAACCTGGGACTTAGGTTTTCCCAGTAAGCCATGTCATGTCGTTGTTGTCTGTCTCTGCGTCACATTTTGCTGGCTAAATTTGACAAAGAAATAATTTGTATCTGTAGGTAGGACACAGGACTTTTTTTTCGGTATGAATAACAGTTTTAGTCATTACATTTTGAGAACATATTTCATGGTGACAGGCAGATGAATCCTTGTGTTAGTTTGTAATGTTACATTGGTTGCTCAAGCTGTGCTTTCTCGTAGACTGTTAGTGTATGATTTGTTAATAAATTTCTTTTAGAGACAAAACATATTATTTAGTATAGATGCCGATTTGCTCTGCACTGTACTATTATTTTGTGTCTGCCTAAACGTTTCTGGCATTAATTTATTTTGTCTTCTTTTTTGACATGCTTTGCAGGTGTAAACCTAACCTAAGGTATAGTTCTAGCAGAGCACAAGCAACTAAAGTTATTAGAACCCAAGAATTTGATGCTCATGCTGAAGACAGAAGAAAGGACCACGCTGTAATAAAGCTGCTCTCATTTAATCCCCCTTTCCCCTACATCCCCCCCAACTTGGTTTGTTTTTCTGTTTTTAATTATTTTGGAAATTGATTCTCTTCATGAGACAGGTTCGATGGTAGAATGATATAGTGATGGCTTTCCTCTCATATTATGCTGACACAGTGTTGTTTGTGACAAATCCTACGTTACTAACAGCTCTCTACATTTAATTCAGGCAATTAAATTCTAAGTCCACTCATACGAAGTCGCGGGTATCAGCTAGTCATCACGTATATATGCTTTATTTATTTATTTTGATGTGCAAACTTCTTTAGGCATAAGGGGTAATTTTTTGATCAGAAAAATCTTATGAGTTTGTGTCACCGACATGCTAATGTTAACAGTATATCTGCAGCAGTCTGGTAGCTCAGTGGTTAAGGTGGGAAACGAAAGGTCTCCTGTTCAAAACCCTGTCGCGACAATGATTTTCATTTACCCTTAACCAAACCTTCCCCTCTGGCTCCGCTTGCTGTGCAATGTGAAGTATGCCAGAATACTTCCGCCAATTGGATTCCACATTAAACTGTAGGTCCCCTGTACCTGGTAGGACTACCGGGTTAAGTTAAGGCGGCTAAGACAGGTGGATGTGCAGCCAATAGGAGCCCTGTAACAAGTTCATTACCACCACATGGAATCATTATTATTTAGTATATCTGTAGCTATACATGATTTGCGTTTTCCATGGTTTCCGAAAATCATTCTGGGCGGCTGCTGGAATGCTTCCTTCAAAAGGTCATGACCAAATTCCTCCCCATTCCTTGTCGTCAGTCCTATCCCACCTCTAATGACCTCAACATCAATGGCGATAGGCATAAAGCCATATAATTAAAAAAGAAAATCTGTAGCTGAAGTATGACGTATTACATGATTGAATTCATAGTTTTAAGTTTTCACATCTGTTGGCAATTTTGGATGGAGGCAAATCTATGAGTTCGCGACTTCCCATCACCAACATACTATGATATGTTGCGCTTATGATATGCATGTTGAAACGGTTAATGTTCTGGCCTCGTATTCGGGAGGACACCGGTTCAAATCCCCATCCGGGCATCAAGATTTCGGTTTTCAATGGTTTCCCCAAACCACTCCAGGCAAATGCCGGGATGCTTCCTCTAAAAGACCCTGGCCGAATTCCTTCCCCCATTCCTTGTCCCCAATCCCATCCCGCCTCTAATGAACGCGAAGTCAATGAGAAAAAAAAAAAATTCCCCTTTGCATTCTTCACATTTTACCAGTTTAGTGTGAGTACTTGGGGCAATTTCTATAATTGCTAGGATGACCTCCCCCCATAGTTAACGTATTTGCTTTCATTGGTTACTGGCACATTTGTGGAAGCGATGTGCCGCGAAGCTCTGGTCAGTGGCTCACCTGTACTGCTTAAATTTATGTGTGTCCAGTGGTGGAAGTCTGGAAATTGGTATTTGTCTGGCTGTAAAAATCTGAAAATTTGATATTTGTCAGTTGAGAAAATTGGTAAGCTCAGATGGGAGTAACGCAGATGTAGTTGGTTGAATGAAACAAAGTAAACTACTGACAACTACTATGTACCAAAGCAAAACTCTCGAAGCAAAACTCTCGTTTTACCACCCACCCCTATACAAACAACTACTTATGTCCTCTTGAAATCAACTTTCGTCACCCAGTTCTTTTGCTCTTATTTCCATTAATCAGATCCTGCAATGATGGAATGAGTTCCTTCCCTGAAATACACACCCTTCTCCCGAAAATACTACCCACTGCCTCCGCACATACTTCAGCTGTCCAATCTGAAGAACATCTTGTTCCAAAAACGCATCCCTTCAGATTTTCCCAAGCCATCACAGCTTTTTTCCATGTACCAAATCTCATTACAAGACCTGCAGCATGCATCAGGCCACCACACCCTATTCCAGTCTGACCGACGGGCAATCTTCTTCATCATTGTACATATTACATTCACCATTATGCTCCTACCTCGATTGTACTAGTTCTTACTTAGGTGTCATTACCTTTCAGTTAGAATGACATAATATGTACGTCCAACTTAGACCATCGATTGGAAACCCATGCCAGTTCTTACAACTCTCACAACCTCTGCTGCTGTTTTATAGCAACAGCTATCAGAACTTTACAGGAACTAACACTTCTTCTGAACTCCATAGATGGTAGCTAACTTTCCAAAATATACTGGCCTCAATCCATGATAAAATTTAGCAATAACCACACCACTCAATGTTTATTTATTCTTTGTATGTTTATACCATTTTCTCTCATTTCGTTATATGTTTCTTCTTCTTCCATTTTATGCACAATTGAGGAGTGCAATTAAACTTATTTAGCAGATGTGTTTTTCTTCTTTTCTCAAAAATTTTTTCATCCTCTTGCTGATAAGTTTGTGACTTTACAAATTTTGGAAGAATATATGGTTTGACATTTAAATTGCAACAGTGACTTTCAATGACTACATACCTTTCCTAATTTTGGGTTAGATCAAGTTAGGTGGCGGCCGAGTTTCAGTAAAGCACAAACTGTTCATCCTGAGACTGAAGGTTTTGTGCGTACCCCCACATAAGCTTTAGGCCTTACATTCTCTACTTACTTTCCATAATGACTCAACCTTTACGAACAGCTAGCGTTAAAAGATATAAGACAACTGATATCTAGCACCTCACACTTTTATGTATTAAAGTTAATTTTTTTGGTCTGTGACTTTATTCTTATCTGAAGCTTATTCAAAAAATTAGGTTATACTGAAGTGCGAGACATCCTATCATTGTTGAACATAATCTCTATCGTATATATTATTTCTATAAGGTGTTTTTTTTTACACAAGCCATTATCTCCCTACATACCTAACTAAAATCAATGAATGAGGTGTTATGGTCTCCACCTTGGTCACATGATATTTTATGAAAGGATTTTTTCAGAATTTGACCCTTAAAGGGCAAAAATGTCAATATTTCTAAAATGCCGTTTTTTGTGTTACGAGTCATTTATCTCCCTGGATACCTATCTGAAAACGTTAACCGAAGATTAAGGTCTCAGCTTTGGTTACATCATATATTAAGACAGGAATTTTTCGAAATTCGACCTTTAAAGGGCAAAAGTATCAATATTTCTGAATCATGTTTTTGTGTCATGAGCCATTTATCTCCCTTCATATCTAACAGATATAGATAAATGAGGTATAATATCAACGAGTAAGATCTCCACCGTGGTAACATTAAATTATAAGAAATTAATTTTTCGTAATTCAATCCTTAAAGGGCAAAAATGTCAATATTTTTTAAATGCTCTTTTTGTTTCTCAAGCCATTTATCTCCCTGGATATCTAACCGAAATCAACAAATAAAGTAGGATTATGAAGAGTAATGTTATGGCTTTGGTGACATCATATATTAACGAAGAATTTTTTTGGAATTCAACCCTTAAAGGGAAAAAGTATCATTGGTTCTACAACACATTTTTGTGTCACGAGACATTTATCTCCCTTCATACCTAACCGATATAGATAAATGAGGTATCATATTAAAGAGTAAGGTCTCCGCCATGGTAACATAATATTTTAAGAAAAGTATTTTTCATAATTTGACCCTTAAAGGGCAAAAATGTCAGTATTTCTAAAATGCCTTTTTTTGCGTCTCGAGCCATTTATCTTCTTGGATATATAACTGAAATCAATAAATGAAGTTGGATTGTAAAGAGTAATGTGTCAGCTTTGGTAACATCATGTACTAAGAAAGAATTGTTTTTGGAATTGAACCCTTAAAAGGAAAAAGTATCAATGGTTCTTCAACTCATTTTTGTGTCAAGCCATTTATCTCCATTAATATATAACCGAGATAGATAAATGAAGTATCATTCAAATGACTAAGGTCTCTGCTGCGGTCGAAATATAATTTTCTGAATTTAACTCTTAAAAGGCAAAAAGATCAGTATTTCTAAAATGCATTTTTGTCTCTCGAGTCATTTATCTCCCTTGATAATTGAACAAAATTGATAAATGAGATATCTTTTTAAAGACTGAGATCTTCAGTTGGTTACACCTTATTTTAAGAAACGATCTTTTCAAAATTCGACCCTTAAAGGACAAAAGTATTAATATTTCTACAACGCATGAGCCATTTATCTCCATTGATATCTAACCACAATCGATAAACAGGTTATCGTTTAAAATATTATAGTATCTGCTTTGGACAGATCATATTTTAAGAAAGAACTTTCTTTAGATTCAACCCTTAAGGGGCAAAAATATCATCATTAATAAAACTTTTTATTATTATAATTATTTTTTTTTTACCTCTCTTGATGTCTAACCGAAATCAGTAAATGAGGTATCATTTTAAAGGCCCAGGTGTCCGCTTTGGTCACACCACATTTTATAAAAGGAATTTGACCCTAAAGGGCAAAAGTATTAATATTATTTTTACAACATTTTTATACAGTATGTATCTTTATATATATATATATATATATATATATGAGATCAAATTCCTTTTATATATATATATTAGAGCCATTTATCTCCTTCGATACCTAACCAAAATCGATAAATGACGTATCATTTTAGAGATTAAGGTCTCCAATATTTTTACCGAGCGTGGCGGTGTAACGGTTAGCGTTCTCGCCTCTCATTCGGGAGGACGGCGGTTCGAATCCCTGTCCGGGCATCCAGATTTGGGTTTTCCATGGTTTCCCAAATCACTCCAGGCAAATGCCGGGATGCTTCCTTCAAAAGGCCATGGCCGAATTCCTTCCCATTCCTTGCCCCCATCTTTGCCCCCCATCCTTTCCCGTCTCTAAAGACCTCGCTGTTGAGAGACGTAAAGCAGTATTTTTTTGGATTTGATTTTTGAAGTGGTCATGTGTATCAAACAGTTCAGAGCCAAGTCCTCATATTGCAGCAGCAGTATTAGTGAGATGTCAATAAACTGTTTTTTATGCAATAAGTAGCTTTTTAGATATTTTATTCTGTTACGGAAACATTTTTGATTGGCTATTCAATTCCAGTGTAAACATTTTATTCGCACAGCAGCACATATCACAGAGATGTTGAAATGCTGTGTGAATTTTGTTCAGGTTGATTGTATTCTGTTAGGGTCAGTGACAGTTTTTCTTACATACGGTGTGTTTTAAATTTTTCTAACTGTTTCGTAATATGTTTTGATGCGCACCTATTACACTAAACAAATAAATATTTGTTACAAAGTGTGTTTCTACTTTTCATTATATCACAAGCATTCAACCTTATTATTCATTGTATTTTATAAGCGAAATTTTCGCACGGGTCATCTAGTCTTTATAGATTGTTTTAACTTTTAGTTCATATTGTGGTGGACCAGCTAACGTTTTTTCCTCTTGTCTGCCTTGCCATTCCCGAGAAGGACATATAAACTGTGGGTAACCTCTAGTCATGTGAGCAGTAGTACTTATAAATAAAACTCTCAGTAAGAAGCTGTACATATATACACTTTATTACATCATTTATGTGCAATAATGCCTCTTCTAGCTCCCTCCATTCCTCCATAGACTATCACCCCCTGCATATTACTTTACTCCTTGCCTTCTACATTATTTAGGAATCACTAGCTAG